>CM037862.1:54973015-56173015 GCA_021292105.1 Anadara kagoshimensis
GAGTTATAGGAATTGTACTTATGACAATAAAGAGTGGGTGTTATTATTGGCTGCATACAACCAGTAATTGTATCCAGATGTACCACATCCATGCATCTGAAGAATTCCAATGGTCAGTTCTATTAACTTGTGTTTTCTCAAGACTCTATGTACATGTTATCGGTGTTGTAATAATTAAGTTACCTGTATGTATACATTTGTAGTGGTCTGTTAGCTCAGTTGGTAAAGTGCTTGCCTATAGTGTGGGAGGTCTAGAGCTAGATCCCTAGTCTGACTCTCTATTTTTGTTACACAAAATGACATTAATTGAATGATGGAGACTGTGCACACTTTGTAATTTGCGAGTTCTAAATTCTAATTTACACTATATTGGCCAGAAAAAATTCTCTGTTGCAAGTAACAACACCACATCTAGTGTTTATTTTAGAAGGGGCCATTGGTCCCTTATTTTGCCATATGACACCTAATATTTATCATTACATTAATGTAATTAAAGTTTTTTTTTAAAGTGGCTCCTACTGAAAAATCTTAGATTTACTGTAACACCCCCCATCCCAACAAAATGGAGATAAAAAAATCTTGACCATTCTTGTATTTGTTTTGTCACTTTTAAAACTAGTTCAAGTGATTGCTTGAGCACCTTTTCTACTAAATCCCAATTAAATCTCTCTCTCTCTCTCTCCCCAAGAAAAAATAGACAAAAATTCAGTATTTGTTATGTCAATCCTATAGTATTTACATATTTACATCAGCTTTAATTATATCCATCAGTGACTTCAGTAATATTACCAACAAACAAACTAACATGAGCAACAATAAATCAATACACTCTAAATCTGATAATGACTTATTATTTACATATATAGTGGCTTACTAATAACTCCTATAGGGCAAACAACATTGACCTGTCCACTTGACCTTTCATTAGAAATAACTTAAGAACGGTCCACCCAATATATGGGTAATTAGGATTCTTAATTAATACATAAACAATGCATTTTTCCCATGATTTAGAAGAAAATAACACCTGTGGTCCCTAAACTTAAATGTACTAGTCCATAATGAATATTTAGATGAAAGGTCAATCAGACAGGTCAGTGTGGTTTGCCTATTATGTACACTATATATATACCGGTATATAGAGATGAGAGCATTGACCATTAGGTGCCAGTTAATCCCCTCAGCAGAAAGATAACACTGGGTTTATATAATAAATATGCTAACAGCTATAAAAATAGTATATATTTATTACACACTAATCCTAACAAGATTACTGTCAAAGTTATACAACTATATTACACTCTGTTGTATCTCCTACTGGCACTGGTCAACAGGTCAGGTCTCACACTGAGTGGTCAGTTAAGTGGTTTCTTTACTTAATTTTATGGCTTTTATTTTATGACATAATAGTAATATTTCTGTTCTGGTCAGAAAGGAAGTAATCATAACAATAAACCATTTCAAGTGATCGCTTAAACACCCTATTCTCTTAATCAACATTCACTAAATCGTAATAAAATTGTTCAAAAGTACAAATTTTCATCACCATCTTTGCTTGAACTTTAAAAAGAAATCATGATAATGTTATTCTCTTCAAACTTATTTGATGTTTTGAATTTGACGACTCCTCAGTTGGCAAGTGGTCTTAAGTGTTGTATTACAGTGCTTCTCTTTGTCTAGCTTCAAACCCAACTTGGGCAGGTCTTAAGAACCTAATAAGTGTTTGCTTGCTAATGGTCATTGTTTTTTTCTCTGTATACTGTTTTCTCCATCCCAGATCTGACTGTCTTAATAGAGAGAGAGAGAGGTTATAATGGCAATATAACCAAAAGTGAAAAATCTTGACTTGTTGTAAAACACCATTACTGCGTAAAACATTATTACTCTGCTCCAATGTATAAAGCTACTGTCTTGAGAGAACCTGTGAACTTGTGACAGTTGATATACTTCTAATATACCAGTGAGGGTCAAGTACACTATTTCAAATTACAACAGACTCCCATACTTTCAGCAAATTAACACCCCCTGACTGTCAAAAAAGGGGTGATAAATGATCTAGTGTGGTTATGGTACTGTCAGTTTGACAAAAAATTATCAAATGGTTAAAATTCATTAACAGCTAGTTAAAATGTAGTGACAGGTGTCTGTCTGAAATACAGAATTGTTGCACTAAAGTACAAATCAAATATATTTTGCAATTATACGAGGTCCAATATTGTTTTGAGTAAATGCATTGCATTTTGTTCTGATAAGTAGGGCTTCAGTTTACACAGGTTAGGTTAATTTAGCATCAAAATATTAGGTTAGTTTAGACAAGTTTACTGGAGGGTCAGTGGTGGGTTTTCAGAACAAAACGCTTCATATACTATTTGGTTTACAAAACTAATTTAACAGTAAAATGGTATACTAGATTAGTTATAGGTATGGTTTGGTAAACCACATTTGACCCTTTAGGTCAGTTAAATGTGTGGCTAATGTAGGTATTTATCCCTTATGCATATGGAATTCAAAATATCATGTTTTAACAGTCTGTTTGAAATTCAATAGAAAATGGTTTTGTGCTTTGAGAAATCATTCAATTAACCAAAATATGCAATTATCCAATATGCAAATAAGTGGAAGCTGTTGTACCAGTTGAGCAACACAGTACATCCAAATCTGCTTTGTCAAATACACATCAAAGGGCATCCTACCTGGACAATGCAAACCATATTGCTTGCTACAAAATGAATTCAGATGAAGCAAGTTTGATTTATATGGCACTTGGCAGCTCCTATAGTACTTGTAAGTAAGGTGTAAATATGTTTATTACAACTAGGTTTTTTTTGTGTTTTTGTGTAATTTCCCCCTGAAAGGTTAAACAATTACATCAACGAATAGTCAGTGATTGGAGTTATGGATGTTATGATTGTTTCTGTGCCAATATTCTTACTATGAGTTGTGAGTGATTGGGGTTATTGCTGTTAATAAGCCTGTTATGTTTTGTTTCTGTGCCAGTGCTGATTTTGTTGTTGTTATATTTTTTTGTTCCATTCACTCATGTGTTGATTTATTGCTGCCTGGGTTTGTTGTAGTATTTGGCTACCTGTTTATGTTATATTGGAAGATGTTTGTATTTGGTATGTGTTCATAAATCTGTTGGCAATATTTTATGTATTGGGCACTTGAGATGGACATGGAGAAATAAATATTTAATAATAAAGACAAGTGTGTATTGAGTATGTGTTTTCATTCTATATACATGTATCATACTTACATTGGAGAGTGTTGTCACTTCAGAATAATGTTTTGTTAGTAATTAATACTAAACCTGTTTTAATTTTGCAGCACTAGATAGCTGTTTTGGAATACAATTCCTCATCAGTAGTGCTTGGAAATAAGAAAATATTTAAGATGTTGAAATAATGAATATATAGGGACCAAGATGTTCTTTTACCAAATACAGAGTAAATTAGAGGTCATTGGTTAGATCTTGGTTTGAGTCCAGATGGATGGAGGGGTTGCAGTAATTGTAGCTTATCTAGAAGCACCATATTGCAGCATTTAGCTGCTGATGATGATTGTCCAAGTTTAATGTCTACATGTAGCCTGTTGGTCAATGTGTAAAACATGCATTTAGCTGGAATGTTTATTTTGTGGCAAAAATAATACTAGTTTTATTAAAATATCTAAATAAAAATTTGTTTAATTTAAAAATTTTACAGACTTGATTACGTAATATAGAAAAGAACTGAATGACCCTCCGTCGATCCATAACATGAATTCCATAATATCTAAGTTAGGTAATCTATGTAGAAAGCGTTAAGAAAAATCAATTTTTAGTTTTATAAGAGTTATAATGCCTAGCTACTTGAGATCCCTCTATTTTTTTGTCTTATTAACAATTTTATGAGATTCATATGTAATGATATAAAATTACTTCCTCTCGAGTGGGTTTTATGACCAAAGCTGTCATGTTTTATAAGGGTCACCGGTATTATACATGTAATTCAAAATAACTTAATTTATTTTTTACTCAATTAGGTATAAAGGGAAAACTAGTCAGCAAATTTATACTAGATTAAATCAATATCCTCTCTCTGTTCAATCCAGAATTATAGTTGGTGGGGGTCATCCTGGCCCATGCAGGTTTTGAGAAATCTTGGGCCATGTTTTCAAATGTTGGGTAAGCATGAAACATAAGTTAGAGCTGGATTTATGGTGACTAAAACTAAAAGATGGGCCAACCCATATGGGCCAGAGTTGGCCCATGCACAGACAGCATTGTTGTGGGACAAAAATTATTACCGGTATTTTGGATTTCTAGATTTACCACTGTTCTCTTTATCAATTTGCTAAAATAGGTTACTTTTTGAAAGAATTTTTCAGAAATTAGTTTCCAATGACAATTTTGGCTACCGGGAAATAAAACATAGGGTATGTGATAGACTTTATCACATCACTTCCAGGAATGGAAACATAATGTAAAAAAAAAAAAAAAAGGTCCAGGGCCGTCTATGCGTGCAGTGCATGTTGTGGATTATTTTATTTTGACAAACAAACTAACCTATTTTTTTGAGCTACCGCGATTGCAAATTTTAATCCATGTGCGTTGTTACAAGACTAAGACGTTTACTGCTTTTCTAAGCTTCCGCGATATGCTGTTATTATCAGTATTCGTTCCAATATATTTATGTGAATGAAAGATATTAATGCCGAAACTTTTATTAAAATAAAATTTAATCGCGTTTCTTTATTTATTAATAAAAAAAACAGTCACAAAGCGCGTAGTAGGTAATTTTCAACACCCCGCGTGGAACCTCTTTGGTGACAAACCGTCACCCTTGACCGACACTCGTTATGGCTTCCGTAATCAACACAGTTACGACCATGCACTTATTTTTAAACAAACACACGTTTAAAGAAAGTTATAATGATTCGGACTGGGAAACAAAAGAAAAAGACACGCGGCACGCGACTACTTAAGTCCACAGGTATTTACTGATTAATAAACAATCACCTGATTATTAGATCGTACTGTTGTTGACAGGTAAACGCGTGGTAATGACAATACACTTAGTGAAGTCAGGTAGACAGACAGACTAGCGGTAGTTTACTTTTGTCGGACCGAAAACTGATTTGTCCTTTTAATATTTCTGTTGTTAAATTGAAAATGTCCGAAAACAAAAAATGTCCGACTGGCGATTTTTCACGTCGGTCAAAATAATTTTTTGTCGGACATGTCCGGCAAATATGACCGTTTCCGGACCCCTGACTAGATGATGGTTATGATTCAATGAGATTGAATTTACATAATGTAGTTACGGTAATGTACTTCACTATTATTTGTAGATGATAAGGGTATGTGATAGACTTCATAAAGTCACTTCCAGAAATGATTATTTAAAGATGATATTGTTTGTCATTTCAGGAAGCTAAGAGAGAGTAAACCACTCCTTGAAATTATAATAACAGAGTTTAAACAGTTATAATGTTGTATAATTCAATCAAGATTCTTCTCATTTGGAATCGTCTGTATTCTGAAGGCTAGATGTGGAAGATGACCTATAATGGTTGACTTGTAGCATTAGATGACAACATTGTGATAAAACTTATTGCTTCTGTCTCTTGCTGTATATGTCATTTCTGTCTGCATGCAAATGATATTTTACATTTCAAGAATACAGATTTTGAATTGCAAATTTGGTACACAAATAGAACTATTGTTCTTAATATAGAAATAATGAAATAAATCTTACTTAATATTGCATACAAATCTGCATTATAATACAGACATTATGGAAAGTTTAGTTAACTGTGCATTAAATTCCTTAGATGCTGCTGATGCCAATGATATGAGCACCAAATTGTCCTTTTTAAAGTATTTTTCCACAAATTTGCTTAAATAGGTTACTTTTTGAAAGAATTCCTCAGAAATTAGTAGCCAATGGCGATTTTGGCTACCAGGAATGGAAACATAGCTCTTATTCATCCACTCTATTCTTAGGTAGGCTTGACCCTTGTCAACTTGCTTTTGAATGTAACCCTGGTCACCTGGTATGATTCAATGAAAACATTGCTGATGTGATGTAAAACATCAACCAACTGGCAACCACAAATGATTTTAATGATGTTTAGAGTTAAATTGTTGAAAGTTATTTAACATTTTGTTGTCGAAATATTTTACCTGGGATTTTTTTGTCCTCTAGGAATTTTATTTTATATCAAAACATGTTTCTGTTTTTTTCTCCCTCTTCTTAAAACAGGTTTTCCAACTTTAAGTTTTTAAATACACTTCACTAGCAATTAATTTTATTTCTCTGGTTTTTTGTGATTAATTTAAAGCTATTACCCTATTTAGTTGACAGTTATAAGGAAACTTAACAGAACACTGTCAATAAAAAACCTGGTAACTGAGTTCATACTGATGTACTAAATAATCCCTAGAGAAGCAATGTGATGTTCCTCTTCAATATGTCTTTTCTCTCTTTAGCTCAGAGGCATAGATTAAATTACAGAATAGATAGTTAAAAAAGGAGCAGTATCTGGTCATTACATATCCGTATCATTATTGATCTTGTTTTACTCTGTGACATTTAGTTATTATCTCCCTTGATTAATGTTTGATATGCCTTAAAAGCCATTGTTTTATAATTGCAAAAAAAAAAATCCAGTTCATCTTCACCTTTATAGATTGAAATTTTAATAATACAGTTCAAACTGTGTAAATTGAACACCCCTATGGGACTGATGAAATATTTTATTTTCATTATTTTATGGCATCCGTACTCACATAACCCACACATACATAAACTAGGTTTCCACAAATTTAAAATAATTAGTAGCCAGATTTCCAAAATTTGTGAAAATATAGTCCTTTTTAAAGTATTTTTCCACAAATTTGCTAAAATAGGTTACTTTTTGAAAAAAATTCTCAGAAATTAGTAGCCAATGGCCATTTTGGCTACCAGGAATGGAAACATAGCATAAACCTATTCTAGTGTTCTTAGATTATCCTTAGATATTGATAAACTTTATTTTGTGATAATTAGCTCAAAGATTTCTGATGTGATGTTGATGAACAACAATACAACAACAAAAAACATACTTTAGTAATACATGTAATAAGTTCAAAGTGGTTAGGTGTTCACTCTTATTATTAAGATTTTAGTTGTTGGTATGATAGGGTTCTGTACTTTTTGGATACAACTGTCTAGCAGTTTTTGTTGCCCATCTTTTGGTGGACAGAAGGGATATATATATTTCAGATGTTATAAAGAATCAAGGATTTATCATGTTCAGTGATTTTCTCACCCATCTTTTGGAGTACTCATGGTGGATGGAAAGAATCTCTTTTTTTTTAAATATATAATAAAGTATCAATGGTTTTCATAGAATTTTAATTGTTGTGTTTTGTTATTCAGATGGGAGTAAACTCTGTTTTAGGGTAAAGTGAAGCTAGGACGGTTTCAGAACTTGATAAGGTTAGGAGGATGTCCATATCCGTAATTCACATCCTGCCATTGTTTGTAATTCAGCGGCATTTAAGTTTATTGCCATTACTTATTATAGTAAATGTTTTTATCTCAACTTGAAGAGATAAATTGTCAGTTTATCTGATGTGTGATCTTGAAGGTTAAAAAAACTGAACCTACATCTGTATCCGAGATTCTCTCCCCCCCCCCCCCCCCCCCCCTTTTAACTTCTGACTCTGCAGCTAAACTACACTGCACTAATGATACTTACAAGTACTGGTAATGAGTCTCTTTACCAATAAATCACTACCAGTAATGATGAATTCCCCATGGTGAGACTGAATTGAAAATCATATGTGTTTTTCTGTCTTGGTTTATTTTTAGTTGGCCACTGATGATACAGTTCATGTGTGGTCAATCGTTGGTTAGCAGATATAAAGTACCGGTATCTGTAGTGATTAAAATACTATGACAACCGGTACTTTATTTAACAAATTTTATGATAAACAAATAGTGTTAACTCTAGGTTTCCATAAGTTTAAAATAATTAGTAGCCAAATTTCCAAAATTTGTGAAAATATAGTCCTTTTTAAAGTATTTTTCCACAAATTTGCTAAAATAGGTTACTTTTTGAAAGAATTCCTCAGAAATTAATAACAATGGAGATTTTGGCTACCAGGAATGGAAACATAGTTAACTTATAATTACTGTTAAATACTAATATAATTGAATATACTAAATGAAACAGTAATGTCATAATAATACTAGATTACAGTAGCTGTTTTGCAGATATAAAGTAGAAAATGATTGAAATAAATGAAATTGGACTGAAAATTCATATTTTCTTTCTCAGGTTTGCTTGATGCATGGTTCATATTAAAGCATATTAAATATTGAGGTTTAAATACATCCTGGCTCTTAAAACAGAAAAAAATTGTTAAACCAGTAACTTTGAAGAGTTTAAAAGTCATTGAGAAGACATTGAATATTAAAATGAATGTCAAATTCCAGACCTTCTTTAAAACATTATACTCTCTACAGGTATGTATTTAAATTTGAATTAAAAAAATTGTATAAAATTTTGATGGGTAGGTTAAACTGACATTATGGTTTCTTGTTATATTAATGTTAAAAATTTTAACACACATTAAAAACAAGTTTACAGTCATATAACCCATATTTAAGACTGCTCTCTTATTCAAGTAAAAGCATAGGCGTAGGAGGGTTTTTAATATTGGGGGGGCCAAACCGAAGCTATGTCGTGCCGCAGGTACGACCTCGTGCCTATGGCACGAGGCGGGGAGAGTATGAGAGGGGGTGCTAAACCCCTCGCATAGGTGGGGGTTCGGGGTGCCTCCCCCGGAAAATTTTCAAAACTAAGTCCTGTCTAGACGCATTTTCAATGTATTGTGCATCGTTTTGACAGGTTAAAATACTGTGATATCAAGGCAAGATTATATTAAAAAAAACCCGTATGACATAAGTTCCATAATCAATCTCTCATTGGAGATGATCTAGAATTTTAGAAATGCGAAAGTCGAAGGCTCGAACCTTCTAGAGGGGCCCGGGGGCATGCTCCCCCGGAAAATTTTGAAAAAGTCGCGGAAAATCCTGAATTCTGGTGCAATCTGAGCTGAAAAATATGTATCATTAGCGACAAAAGGGGGGGGGGGGGGTACGCCCCCCGCTGAATCCGCCACTGGATATGGGGGTACCCCGGAAAATTTTGACGCCCTTTTACAAGTATATTGATGAAATTGATAATTGATTGGTTTAATTTGGTTACCAGATGGACATTTCCTGTTAAAGCTCTTGGTTTTATTTATTTTTTAGCATGATACAAAATTTCACACAATATATTGCGGGGGCCTGGCCCCCCCTTCTCTGACATTGGGGGGGCCCGGCCCCCGCTGGCCCCCCCTGCTCCTACGCCTATGAAAAGGCAAGGTAAAATGCAGCAGCCAAACAAGGACTCAAAACCCTGGATCATTCTTGTATTAACAGTCTTGACGCTTTATGGACGGAGCTTCCCGGCCACCTGTAGAACCTTGCCCAGCACATACAGAACAGCCTCTATCATACGATGATATTCATCCATGCAGTATTGGATCAATTTCATGCAAACTATGCTGACAACTCATTTGAATGGAAATGTTCAAGCCATAAAGAGTTGTTCCCCTTTGAAACTTCACTCTATATATTCTAGTTTAATGTAAAACATATGGCACTGTGATTATATAGCAATTTGCAGCAGCTGTAATCAATGTTAAAGTCAAATTATCTCCTTGTTGTGATTAGATGTTATATAAAATATTGTGATGTCATGATAAAAACAATCTGCGTTTGTACTATGTATAGCAAACAACATTGACCTGTCGGGTTGACCTTTGATTTAATATTTACTATGAATGAATATTTGCACAAATGGTGATTTTCTCTATATCATGAGAACCGTTAATTAAATGTGAATCTTAGCACTACCCATGTATTGGTTGGATCATCCTATATGAACATTCCTAATGAAAGGTCAAGCAGACAGGTCAATGTGTTTGTCAATATTCTGGGAGTCTGTTTGATAATACAGATGTTGTGTTCTTGTTGTCTTGTTCCCACTCTTATCAAGTTAAGCCACAGATAGCTGGCTGGCTCTTATAAATGACTTCCTACAATATTTAGACTCCAATGGACTTTGGTAAACACAGTGTGTGACATGTTCAACTCTGTAAGAAATTTAGTTTGTTTTTAAAAACGATTTATATACAAATAGAAAAATTTTCTTATTGATGTTAAAGGATTAATCTTGACACATTTTAATGCAGTTGACTGAAATGTTGCAGATTAACATGACATACCAGTACATTGTACTACTTAGTCCAGTATATCAATGTTTTTATTCCCCATAGCCAAAATTGCCACTGGCTTCTAATTATAAGAAAGTACAGTAACCTATTTTAGCAAATTTGTGAAAAACTACCCCTTAAAAAGGACTACGGTATATTTTTACAAATTTTGGAAACTTGGCCACTAACTATTTTTATTGTGGATACCTAGCAGGGATGAAGATTAGCAAGGGCCCAGTAGCCCATGGCTAATAAAAATCAGTCTGGACACCTGAATGTTTACACATTTTAGCTATTTGTTACTACTACAACTTCTTTTCTGAAGTGAGCTGGGCGCCTAGCTCAAAATATTTAAGCGTTATCCCTACCTAGCATTATATTGGTACCCAGCAAACTAGTAGGCACCTGCTATAAAGAAAACCCCCTTGCTCACTTGCTCAGTGGTCAACCCTATAGTGGTTAGATTTGTAAGAGATGGACACTTAGAGATCATGAAAAAATAAAGTAATAATGTTTTAATCATTTGTCAGCGTCAAAATTTAATTACTGCACATAAATTGTGTAAATCTGCAATGCATTCATTGTATAACTATAACTAATGCATGATTTGAAGCACTGTTACTGGTATGTGTGACCTATCTCTCTCTTTCAACTGGTATCATGCTACCAAAATATACCATAAAAAATGTAACATTTTGTTCACTTTGAAAATTGTTTAAAAACTATTAATTATACAAATAAGTTACATTGGCAAAGCTGAGCTTTATGTAGGTAGTAGATTCAATGGTCAAAGGGCAGACAACTCCACCTTCTACTCATTGACAGTCATTAATGATCAATGGGCAGACAACTCTGTTAGACTTCAGACTTGCCACTTGATACGATATTGAATGTATTCAAATTTGTCAGTTTGTCAATAAAAGTCATATTTGTACCCACCACTAACACTGTAAGCTTGAATCAAAGTAAAAAAGTTATAAGAATGATTGAAGGTATTGAAATGATTTTTTTTTTCAAAATGTTGCATACAATTAATGCATGGAGGGGGGGGGGGGTGTCTGCAACATCTTGGTAATATTGGGTTTGAAGTTTGGCTATTTTCATCAGAGGCAACTTCTCTGTACAATTGGACTATGGATTGATGTGATACATGTATATCTTCTGGTGTAAGGACTCATTTGTGTATTGATTTAGGTAGAATAATTGGTTTATAATATTGTATATGATAATAATCACAAATTGACCAAATAAAAACAAAAGAACAAATTAATGAATTCATCTTATATAATACTGGTAATCATATTCTAACCATTCCTCGTGAGCCTAGTGATGGTAAAGAAACAGTGAACCTAGCTCTCTGTCCTGGGGGGAAATCTATATTCAGAAGACATTTATACAAGAGATATTGATCTCTCTGTAACACCAAAGATATAAAGTTCTGTATCTGGTCATCTGGACAAATTGAATCATTAACAGGATATAATTCTATTTACAGACACACTGCAGAATTAACAAGGCTTTGTATTGGTCAGTTATTTACCAATAAGGCCTTGTCTTATATTGGCCAAGTTATTTACAAACAAGGAATTATATTGGTTAGCTATTAAGCTGATTTAACAGAGTTTAATGTCCATATTTGGCCTGTCTGCTAATGTTATTGGTTAGTTATTTACTGCAGCCTTGTATCATATTGGTCAGTTATTTACTGTAACAGGAAAAGGAAAAAATGCAGCTGCCAAACTAGGACTGGTACCTTTCCTATATGAGTGGGATGCTCTATGAACTAAGACACCCTCCCACCTATCAAGCCCAGTCTGCCACATTCCTCACATCCTGTTTTTCGATTCAACGACCAGTACCTTTTATTGCAACCTTGTGATCAACTTGTCTGTTTTCCAATTTCTATGGTCGGACAAGATTTTAAATTTAACTGGAAAGGGAAAACATGCAGTAGCCAAACGTTGACTCAAATATCAAGAATATATTTACAGATACCGGTATTTGTTAGAGATCTGTTGGCTTACACACACACACACACACACACACACACACACACACACACACACACACATTTATACCTCATTGCTTATAAAGAATTATGGTTAAAAAATTTATGACAATTTTACAGAAATAAACCATAGAGCTACTTACCTGATTCTTATATCCAGTTAGTTCTGGGATAACCTTTAGTTTGCTGACCACTTCTGGCCATGCAGTCACATGACTGCATTTACTAATATGTACCTTGGGCAATTTCTGAACTAACCTACCAGTTGCCTTTCATATACAGTGTATAACTTATTAAAATGTATTTGATGTTTGAGAGAGGGAGAGAGTTTGTCTATTGCCTGACATATCCAGTAAATAACAGAGAGAGAGAGAGAGAGAGAGAGAGAGAGATTGGTTTGTTGGTTGGGTGTTAGGTATGTTGGTTTAGGGCCCAGTTAAGTTCATTTGACTGGTAGTAAGGTGGCCATTTATGAGATTGTGGAGGAAACCTGAGTACCAAGGGAAACCGCAGTGCACAAAATAAACTGCATGTATTAAAATTAGGTGTTTTACTCTTCAGTCAGGAACTACAGACCTTTGAGCACATGAACTGATGAGAGAGAGAGAGAGAGAGAGAGAGGAGAGAAAATATTGTGCTTGATGAGTATGCCATCATTTATGACTGTTAGCTAGCCTTACATTGTGAATCAGCATAATTCTGTTATCAATAAAATGGCAATCTTATCAAACTTAAGCCTTTCTAAAACAGCTATGGTATGTTTAATTTGATCTTCATATTTGCCGATGTGTGTTAAAAATAACTTCTGTACCAATTATATGTTTTAATGATTTTTCGTTTATCAGAAGAAATGAATCGTCCTCCATATTATCTTGTCATTATAATCAGATTTTCTGGAATCACTGATAAACATCATCTGTAGTCAGCCATAAATATGCTTGACTAATAATGTTGTCATGGAACATTCATTATAGTAATCATCTTGAGGATTTAATGATAACATAGTCCCTCCTGTCCCTCCCCATCTTGACTTCTTGTTGATCAGTCAATACACTTTGCATAATGATATATGGGTGGACAGACTGGTCTAGATTTGAGACCCTCTTGTTGATGGGCAAACTTGGATGTACAAACTGGGGTAGATTCAGAAACCTTGGCTTCTAACATCTTTTGTTGATGGGCAAACTTGGATGTACAAACTGGGGTAGATTCAGAAACTTTGGCTTCTAACATCTCTTGTTGATGGGCAAACTTGGATGTACAAACTGGGGTAGATTCAGAAACTTTGGCTTCTAACATCTCTTGTTGATGGGCAAACTTGGATGTACAAACTGGGGTAGATTCAGAAACTTTGGCTTCTAACATCTCTTGTTGATGGGCAAACTTGGATGTACAAACTGGGGTAGATTCAGAAACTTTGGCTTCTAACATCTCTTGTTGATGGGCAAACTTGGATGTACAAACTGGGGTAGATTCAGAAACTTTGGCTTCTAACATCTCTTGTTGATGGGCAAACTTGGATGTACAAACTGGGGTAGATTCAGAAACTTTGGCTTCTAACATCTCTTGTTGATGGGCAAACTTGGATGTACAAACTGGGGTAGATTCAGAAACCTTGGCTTCTAACATCTCTTGTTGATGGGCAAACTTGGATGTACAAACTGGGGTAGATTCAGAAACTTTGGCTTCTAACATCTCTTGTTGATGGGCAAACTTGGATGTACAAACTGGGGTAGATTCAGAAACTTTGGCTTCTAACATCTCTTGTTGATGGGCAAACTTGGATGTACAAACTGGGGTAGATTCAGAAACTTTGGCTTCTAACATTTCTTGTTGATGGGCAAACTTGGATGTACAAACTGGGGTAGATTCAGAAACTTTGGCTTCTAACATCTCTTGTTGATGGGCAAACTTGGATGTACAAACTGGGGTAGATTCAGAAACTTTGGCTTCTAACATCTCTTGTTTTATACTGGTATTTTACTGTACTTCTCCAACACTTTGACCATTAATTTGTGATATGTGTATAAAATAAAATGTTAATGTGTTAGATCTATTTTCATCTATTTCCTTCATCCTGTTTAGTTTTCTTTAATTTTAACTTTAGTCCACTTAGTACATGGATACAAATTGTTTGTAACAGACACGCCAACTCAAGCCACTTGACCATACCCACTTGTAGATATAAATCTTAAGACACTTTACATCATAATTACTCTTTCTATAATTAACATTTTATCTTCAAACCCTTTAAACACAAGCTTTGTGTGTGTGTGTGTGTGTGTGTGTGTGTGTGTGTGTGTGTGTGTGTGAGAGAGAGAGAGAGAGAGAGAGAGAGAGAGGAGAGAGAGCTCATGGTGAAAGAGATGATGATGATGATTATGAATGAGAGAGAGAGTTGATATTGAAACTAGAGTTTTAAAATCATGGTCATTGAAAAAGAGAATATTGAAACTATGTTGAGGAAGAGAAAGAAAAGAATAATATATCTCATATTCTGTACTTTTTCAAGTCTGTGAAAATTGAAATTGATCACCACTAGAAACAGCAAAAATAAAAGAAAATGTTATAAAAATAAAAACAAATTTAAAAAATAATCAAAGCCCTGTTATATTATTATTGATCATGGTGGAATCTGTTACTCCTTCAGCTTGTGACTTTTTGCAAATGACAATATAATCCCGTATTTCATATTTATTCTTTACAAATTTTATCCCTCGCTTCACATCTCAAATCAGATCTGTGTAATTATCTTATGAATATTATTTCTTAAATTTATTCCATCAACCAGATACAGCATGTTACACTACTTAAAATGATTTAAGGCTGATCCTGAATGTTTTAACTTAAAATCTGAAGAGTAGTAATGATATGCAAATCTAAAACTTAACAGACCAGGTTTGAACAAAGACTTGAATGTGGGTAGTGACTGTTCTTTTGCCAAGCACTCGGCATTAGGAAATGAAAGTCACAGTTCTTTCTGGTAAGAGCTTAAAATAAACGAAGTCCCATGTCACGGTAGGGTTGGTACAGTAAAGAACCCTGCTGTATAAAGCCATCAGCACAAAGCATAGGCAAAATTTCTGCACCTTGGCCTATAGCTGGCAACATCTTGATATAAGTGAAATATTCTTGACTGGGACATTAAGCACCATTACCTCTAAAACACGACAATTAAACATTTATTTTTGCCTTTGTCTAGTTTTGTTTGATTTCAATTTTATTATTTTTTTCACAGTTTGGTCATATAAGTGTTTTTTCTAAATGTCTACTTTAGATACCATTATGTGCTTTGTGTGTGATATCTCCCAGCATCTCTTGTAAGCGCAACGTCCCTTGTTTACGATGTCTAAGTAGGGGTATAAGTGTTTTTTACCAAACAAACTCCTAATTTAACAATTAAAAGCATAACAACAAGTAGAGAGAATTCAAGAATTTTAATAAATAAATTTTATACAAGTTAGCATTGGAGCATGTTATTGGTTGATACAGATATGATACAGGTCACTCAGGGTTACATAAGGTCACCATGGTGCATTTATGACCAGGATATAATTATAATAGCCGAGACTTGACACATTTATTTGATATGAGGGATGGGATTGGTACTGAAACTGCCATCTTAGCCACAAATAAAATTTTATGTAGAGCTTCATTTATAAAATGACATGCTGCTGCCATATTTGCTTTGTTCGTTCTGCTGTATATTAGGACTCTGTAAGGACTCACTGACTTCTTTGCTGACTTCTCCATGAGACTTGCTGATTTTAAACAAAAGAACATCAGTTTTATCATTTCATTTCCTGTTCTGTAGTCGATTAGCTAGCAATCCAAAATAGTAATCGAGGGAGAAGAAATCCATGATTATTACTGATTGGTTTTTATAGCTGAAATATAGATCGGTTATATGAAGTGTTACGAGTGTGGTTTATAACTTGTAGTAAGTGAATGGTGATGATGAACTTTGTTGCTGTGTACCAGATTAAAAACTGGTATCATTTTCTACATGACATTGTGTTATAGGGACATGTGTTGTTGGTTGTATTATAATTTTACTAGAAAAGAGTAATATATATAAACAGCTTTCTGTGATATGATCAGTGTTTTGTGTTGTACCGTCAGTTTAGTTGGACAGTCTGTGATATACATAGGTTTAAAGCAAAGTGATGGTCATCTTTAGACAAATTGATTTAATTAATATGCAGATGATTATCAAGGACATCTGATTATTATCTGAAATTGACATTACTCTGACCTGAAACTGACATATTAGTGATTGGAGTTTTCCGAAATCCTCATCACGATTTGAAATCAACATCTTGTTCGAAAATCGACATCTTCGTTGTCCGAAATCAACATCACAGATATTATAGTGATCAGAATTTTCCGAAATTGCCACTATCATCATCTGAAATTGCCATTACATGTATTTGCATCGAAAAACAGTGATAACAAATAAGTATGTGGATGGCCTGATTTATGCAATCTGACTCTGCATTAATCAAAGCGCTTATGACAAGGTTTGAAATATTTTCTTCAGTGAATTTGAACTTGACTGATTTTGTTCTGTGTGTATTCATCTTACTTGACCACAAAAAATGGTAATTTTTGTGTGTTTATTCTATAGATATTCACTGGAAAGCTAAAACCAGTAACAGCTGGGAATTATTTAACAAAGAAAAGGGGAAAAAAAGAAACTGATATTTATTTTTACAGTGATTGTTAACATGTTTTTGAAAACAAGGGGAATTATTCCGAGATAATTTTCCTAGTGTTTTGCAAGATCCAAAGGCAAAGATTTTTTTTCAGTGGATATTTAATTGTTAAGAAACAAAATTTTAGAATTAGTGGAGGAGAAATTAAATAATAAAGGGAAAATCTGGTAAAGTTAGATGTTGTGGAGATTTGATTGACCCAGGTATATTGAATTTTGAATTCATGCTGTTTTATCTGACCATTGTCCAGAGCCTGCAGGGTTGACCATTGTTGTATTATCATAAGTGTGCTAATAAGGAAGACAATTTACACTGGTCACTTATGTCCTAACAACACATTTAGGTCATTATTTAACCTGTGAAGTTGACCACATTAATTTAAGTGATTTGTACCTTTGGGCATAACTCCCACCCATATTTAGATATAAACATTGTATATAAATTTGTACATTGTATAAATAAACCTACACCTGGAGGGATGATGACCTTTTGGACATAGTAGAAAGTACATTAACAATATATATTATATATATATAGGTCAACTTTGGCCTCTAATACTACAGTAAATAATAACAATGCAACACAATGCAGCAGTGACCAGGTGACTAAACAGGAACTGATTATTTTGATATACGTGTAATCAAAAAGCTATCAAAGGAGGTCATTGGAATACAGGTGTAATTGTCAAAATTAGGTGTTATTGTTTATCTTGTTTAGTGGATTTTATTTATTTAATTTTGAGGTAAAAAGTGTTTAAATAAGAATAATTCAGGTTAGACAACCAGTGACTTATTGGACCTTGGATATATTTGGTTTTTGTGTATTTATTACAAATTTACAAACCCAGAGTTGGAACAGGAAAACTTGTTTTGAAAATTCAGGTTAGACAATCATTGACTGTTCCTAGGCCCTGGATATAGTGCTTTGTGTATTAATTATATATTTACAAACCCAGAAAAAGGAAAACTTGCTTTAGAATAATTCAGGTATAGACAATCTTTTACTGTTATTGGACCTTGGATAAACAGGAAACCTTGTTTTAAACTACAGATACCAATAGTTATCGTTGTTATTCAACAGAAAATTGAGTGAAAAAAATAGTTTAGACTTCATGTGCATTGTCAGATGCTCTTTAACTCAAATGAACAGAATGTTGAGGAAGTGAAAAAAAAATCGCTGAAAATTGTGTGTTGTCAGACAGTATTTCCTGTCAAAATATAGAAGAACAGGGAACTACCAATAGTTTTCAGTGGTGTGATAATTTTTCTGACTTTCTTCAACTCGTCAGTTTTGACTGTTGATTAGTAAAAACTTAATGGAATCAGATATTTTAAAGAGAATGCAGCTAGAGGTGTTTGTGTATTTAAGTGTGTTTTGGTGAATCAGCAGCATTAACATGTAAATTTCATTACTCAAGATATCGTTTAATTGCTGGCTTGTGAAAAGAAAAAAATCATATAATTAAACTCCTTTCAAAACTGCTGCTTTCCCCAATGGTGTGATGTTGAATTGAGGTCGTTACAAGGAAGGAAAACTTTAATCTGATACCAAAAGAACTTTAATTCTTGAGTTTGTCATCGTAAGTTATTCTTTCGGAATATATAGACACTTTTATTGATTTTATGGACCTACAATGGACTTTTTGTTTAAAAATAGAAGTGGGCAGTTTTTACTAATAGTGATATTATGTTAATGGTACATTATTGGTTCAGGCTAGTTTGTTAAATAATGGTGAAAATCAGTGATTAATCATAATATTTGATTACAAGGATCATGATATTGTGTTTAACCAGCACACCGCCATTACTTACCAGTGTTTTTGGACTTTTTTCATACTGGGGGTTTTCATGACCCTTTGGAAAAATATCTGAGGGTCAAATGAAAATTTTAAGGGTCACAATATGTTGTAGCTAGGAGACTTTGTTTCGGACTGTATTTTATTACTGGTGGCAATGCGGTGGTCATCAGAAACTTGGTGCCGTTCAAGGGCCGAACGCTGAAAGTTTATTGAGCCACTGAAGGCAAACGGATTCGATCGTTTGCTGGCAATACATTTACTGCACTTCATTTTCCCATCTGAAAATACCAGCCATTTGTATTCCTCTAACCATCGGGAATTAAATGTTCTTTTCACGGTAGAGCTGCTTGGGATTTTTATACCTTCGGTTTGGTTCTTATTGTTATTATTGTCCACTTGCGATGGTTTTTTTGAAGGCTTTGTAAAGCCAAAATTCATCAAGGTTGACATTGTTTACGTGAAATTTAATGCGCATCACGTCTGCGCACTTTATTAAATTATCGTAAGACATGGAGAAACGACCCGAAAAGTTCGAACAGAAATTGGTTTTTGATTTTCTAAAAATAATTTTACTTTCACTTTTGAATTATTACGACGTGAAGACCGAAGACCACGTCGAACATGAAAAATAATAATGGTTAAAACTTGAATTTCGGAGATCAGATTCAGTGCGTCAGGCTGACTTTCTCAGGAAAAAATAGGGGGTCAAATTGATTTTTTATGCGTAAATTACGCACAAATTTGCGTTATCGGAAACACTGCTTACTTTACTACATACAGACATATACAGTGTGTTTTCAAGTGATTCAGTCGTGTTTTAATATGCTAATGTGTGTGTCTTAAAGATTTGAGATTGAAGAGAGTGCACTTGTGTGATGCTTTGTAGAAGTTGAGTACTACTAGTGTACCATATCAAAATCGTGCAGGTTAATTTTCATCTTCGTTAATTGGTGGCCTGCAGACACATGGTGATAAAATTCATCAGCTGATTTTTAACGTTGAGTGTATGCAGCACATTCACACAAAATTTATGATTTGAATTTAAAAGTCATTGGAAAAATGTGAACTGTGAATTGTTATTTGGAAATATATTACATGTTTGGGTTTTGTATTAAAAGAATATGGTGATATCCATAACACCAAATTTGAAGTGATCAATAGAGAATATCAGAATGTGACCATTTTACATATCTTAAAAATTTTGGTAAAATGTTGATATTTTTGTGAATTAATATATTGTCAGTTAATATGCCAAAATAGCAGATGTTTGATTTCCAAGATGGAATATATACACAGGCCGTTATGAATGATATAGTGTGATTTAACACCTTTTAACCAGTGCTGCACCTCAAGGCAGTTTATCTAGCTGTGACTGTGAATATTTCTTTGATAATTTAGTGTAATAATTCTTCTGAAGGCTAGGAGGGTCACAAGATCAAGATGGATGATAGAAGTCTATATCTGTGGTTAGAGATTAGCTAAGTGTTGAAAGTTAAAATTTTTGTGTGAATTTTATGTTTTGGTTTGATTTTGTGGTTTTCTGACACCAGTGTTGCCAAAATGCCTACTGGACAAAAACATCCGATTTATTCTTCCCTGTTCACCTGTACCCGACCTATGGAAGACTTTTTACCACGGGGTCCAAGGATTTGGGGTATGTTGTCATTTTGCTGTTTTCTATCTATTTAATTCTTTATCCCATTTAAAATGTAAATAATTAATAATATGTATTGATTATTATATAAACAAATACAGAACACAATACATAATGTATGCAAACAAGAGTAAATGATATTTAATAACATACAAACATGAGAGAGAGAGAAGAGAGAGAGAGAGAGGGGGGGGGTGTAATGAAAAGAGAAGAGGGGCATAGGACAATACAGAAGTAACACTACTACACATGCATACAAATAGATATGGGATACCTATATACTTGGTATAAAGGTTACAATTACGTAGTGTATTGTACATTGAGAGAGAGTTTTGAAATCATGATAGAGAGAAAGAGTTTGGAGATAGTTTAGTTTAGAAATCAGAGAGAGAGAGAGAGAGAGAGAGAGAGAGAGAGAGGCTATAACTTTGATATAAAGGATTATTACTGATAATGTTGTTGTACATTATTTAAGAGTCCTTTCTATGAGGTATCAGAATCTTGTTACTGGAATTTATGGTCACTTTTACAGATTTATGTTGATTTTTATGATCACTTTGACACACCAGGACCACAGGGTAGGGATCTAAGTTACACCTGTCTGTCTGTGTGTGTGTGATATCATGGCTCCGCTACTAATTAGATACTAGATAGTCTTAGCCATCATTAGAGTTTAGTTGATAATTAATACAAACTTGATAGAGATAATATCAGATTACTCTTAATTCTGATAACATCAGGCATTTTACTGATCAAAGGTTTTAACAAATTTGTTATAAAAAATGAACAGCTGAAAAACCATTTCAATGTTCACCCAGAGCAAAAATTGTAAACAGTGAACACTTGGAAAATTTCCATCACCAAAGTTAAACCGGAACAATTCTTGGTATTTTGAAAGGATTAAGGTTTTAAAAATTAATAAAAGGTGATGTGGTGTATCATGTAGTAGGCAAGAAATAATTTTACAAAAAAAGTTTCACTGTATTTTAAAACCTCATTTGAAAGGACACCGATCCACATAAGATCATGCTGACCAGTCCCTCCATGATATCCTTCATATACAGGCTTTAATGTATCCAAGATAAAAGGCGATAACTTGTTCAGAACATGATCCTGATTCAGCATCAACTTTAGTATACCAAAAAAAGGGAGACAACTTGTTTAAACATGGTCTTGATTCAGCATCAACTATTGTATCCCAAAAATAAAGGGAGACAACTTGTTCAAACATGGTTTTGATTCAGCATCAATCATTGTATCCCAAAATAAAGGGAAAAACCTTGTTCAAAACATGTTCTTGATTCAACATCAAATATTGTAACCCATATAAAGGGAGATAAATCATTCACAGACATCAGCCATAGTATTAACAGCTGATAGACAAGAAACTCAATTTGACTTGAAGCATTATGATTCATACACAACTTAACAGATCTGTTAAAAGATTTCCAAAGATATTTATAGATAGATTTTGATGCTAAAATCAGAGTTCTTATCTTGCATTATCTGTGATATGGGTTTATATGATATCCCAGAATCCATACTTACAGGAAGTTGTTATCAGTAAAAATTTTAATTTTTGCTTCAAATTTCCTGATCTAAGATACAGCGTGCTTATATAAGAACACATTCCAAAACAAACTAAGTTGGATGTAATTGAAATGATTAAAGTGTGGTGGGTTTATCAGATCTTACTGGTAAATATAATCACTCCCTAGGATATTGATGAAAATATTTTATAAATGGGAGTTTGTGACGTTCAAAAATAAACTTAATGTTTACTTTTGTAAGTTTATTTCAAGTAGATCCTTGATAGAGAAAATATTAAGATCCCTATTTGCCAAGAAATGAATGAAATCTTGCATCTTTTGGGAGAAGATTTGTATCTGGCCAAGTAGCTATAATTAAGGCAGAAGATTCTTGATTTAAAGACTGTGAGTTCAAACCCTAGCTGAGCTTTACATGTGTTATATGTCCTTGAGTGAGTTAGGAACTGGATTTCATATAACGGTCCAATAGGTTGGCCAAAACCTACTGTTGGGATTGGGTGGATGTCCTGAATCTATTCCAGTCTTTAAACCCCACACAGCTAGGTACAGTGCTGACATATTTTTCTTTGGTTAACCAGACGATCATATCTATTGGGGGAGACATTAATTTCTGTAGACCTCTTGTTATCTGTCCAGTACATGAGTGTTAACCCTGATCATATGATTCATCCATCAGAGATTCTGAGATATTACAATTAAACATGGCACATCATTTCACAACATATCATCCCAGCTCCATCTCATCTTACTAAATACCAAAGTGATTTAGATAAAGGTCAACAAGGGATAGTTAATACTGTGGTATTACTTCATAAAATGGCTGACAAATCCTACAAAAACAAATTTAACCTTTTTGAATGATTATTTTCTTTTGCTAAATACAATAGGTTGACCTTCCTTAATTTTAAAAGTCAGAAAAAACAAAGCTAGGCTCCCCTTAGTTGCACAATACATGTACAATGAAGGAGTCAATTGTTTGCAAACAACATTACACTTAAAAAGGGGGATGTCATCTTGAGATAGAAAATACTCTGGATGCATTAAAATTTTCCTCTTTGGTAACCAGGGCGTTGGTGACCAAGTGGTCTGGATCACAGGCCTCTCACCTTCTAGGTTTAAATCCCACTCGCAACAGATCCTAGTGTGAGAAAGTTGTCAGGTTGTTTTCTGAAGTTGAGAAGTTTTTTTCCCAGGTACTCTTGTTTCCTCCATCATACCATCTATGAACTTAACACCACCTTAATACAAGTAAAAGATTCTTGGTTGGGGCATAATTCAACTCTTTGTGAAACTTTTTGGGAGAGCTGTATGTATTTTATCTATATATTATATATGTAAAGAATTTAATTATCCAGGTTTTATCACCGATACTAAGTACTATCTTTCATTGATACAAAAATCTCATTAAGAAATAAACTTCACATTCTTTGTGATACACTATTCTATCTTAGGGAATGTAAAGGCCTCATTGTACCTAGATTGTTAATATCCCAGAGATCAAAAAGAGTGTCACAGTCAATTAAGTCATGGGCACTTGTCCAGCCAAGAACATATCAATGTTTCATCCCCTAAACTGTGATACAGTATAACTTGATACAAGTGGACACTTGTTATAACAAATAGCCAAGGCAATTTTTTGGACATAATTCAATATAAGCTTACTGGCAACTTTATCTGTACTGGCTAGCTACCATGTCTTTAACTGTGACAGTTCTGTCTTTGTTAGAAGAGCTCTCTTAAAGGCTTGTATTACAGTAAAACCTTAGTTATAATGCCCCTCAATAAGTTTGCCACCTCGCCTATGGCACACTATTTTAAAGTCTAAAAAGTGTTTTTGTTATAATTGTCCCACAACTTATGACTAATACCCTTTACAACTCCAAAATTTGACTGATTTATGATAAATAAAATTTTCAGCATATGTCTGTACCAGGCAGGCTCTACTGTACTGATTTAATACTGTAAAAGTAAAAAAAAAAACATTCTGATCAATGTTCAAATCACAATCCAAAAAGCAAAGTAAAAACTTTGGAAACTGGCATATTTTGTTAAACATGTGGACTTCACTAGGTAAGTGAGGCTGGGTGCTTTGGAAGGCTAGGCAGTTTGTTATACTTTGAATGCATGGGCACTGTAGAATCATAAGAGTATATAAAGAAGACTGCTCAACATATTTTAATGTAAGATATAACAAAAACATGATTTTAAAAATTAAAAAAAATCTTTAACCAATTATCTTGTATATTTTCAGATATAAGAAACCAGTTGAACGAACAGCTAAGATGTCTGGAAAGCAGGTTAGAGGTACAGCTTGCCATGGTAACAGAAATACAAGATTTCTTTCGCAGAAAAGCAGAATTAGAAATGGAATATGCTCGCAACTTGGAAAAGCTTGTCAAACAAACAAAACTCCGCCATAGACAGGAAAAACAGAAGTAAGTTGACTTGTGTTTATTTATGTGTAATGTTGTTTATTGGACATGTGTATTTGCAGTTAAATTATTACACATGAAAATACCTAAGGAAAAACAGAAGTATGTTTATTTATGTGTAATTTTGTTTATCGGACATGTGTATTTGTAGTTATATTATTACACGTGAAAGTAACCAAGGAAAAACAGAAGTATGTTTGTTTATGTGTAACTTTGTTTATCGGATGTGTATTTATACTTATATTATCATACGTGAAAGTACCCAAGGAAAAACAGAATGTGTAATTTTGTTTATTGGACATGAGTATTTGTAGTTATATTATTACACCTAAAAGTACCAGATATTTGCCAAATGAGATGTTTATATAGAAGATGTGTTTTGTTGACAGAAAACAAACTACTTATTCAGATTTCTGGAAAACATCAGTGTGTGTGGTTGACCTTTACTAAGTTAGTACCAGTACACCATGGAAACAAATATAGGCGATTTATAGATGTAGTGTTATTTACCTCAACTTTCTCCCACACCAGAATCTGTCCTGATTTGTATTCGAACCTAGGCATTAAAGGCATTGTGATACTGCTCCATAAGAGCAATCTAAAGTGCATGCTTACAGAACATGGAATGCCTTAGACTGTCTAGGTACAAATCCCTGGGGACTCCGAGGCCATGGTGGCTTAATGGATAAGACGTTAGTCTACAAATCCAGGGTCTCTCACTGCTGTGAGTTCGAGCCCCGCTCAGACCACATGTGGGAAAGTACATTTCCCTTGCCGTTGGCCTTTACTGTTCACCTGGTATCAGTATAATGTGACTGGGGGAGTGGTACCCTTGTCTGTGGTTTACTGACTGTGAGCTAGCACGTTAAAGTCACCCTGAGTGCACACTAATACAAGGCAGACCATAAAACACACTCGCACTTCACATGCATACAAGAAGTTGTTCATAGAATAATCCATAGAGATTAGTAAAATAGTTGTCATCGCGAATAGCTGAAAAATTGCTGATGCGTCATTAAGCAACATTCAACCAACCAAAGACACTGACATATAACAATGCCTCTCACCGCTTATATTCAAATGTCACTCAAGACAGATTATGGTGTGAGAAAATAAGAAGCTTGACAGTTTTCTCTTGGCACTCTAGTTTCCTCCACCATCCTAGAATTCTTCACTTTATTACGGTACTCCACTCAAAGTCTTGCCCTAAGTTATCATGAAGTTTTGAAAACAAACATATTGGTAATTCTTGTTAATTTATTTCTCTTCTTTATTTCAGACGGGAACATTGGGCATTATTTTCCACATTTGGATGTTTTCAACAGTTACTAGACCTAACAAAGAAGGAAAGTCGAGATCATTTGACAGTTAGTGAACTTAGTAACAACCAGATGGTACAGAGGCTAGTGGACATTATGGAGAACGCACAAAGAATATTTAGAGCTGTGTGTACCTTTACATTATAATAACAATTTATTAGTTTGCTTGGCCTTAGTTTTACAAGCTTTTCTGTATTAACTTAACTGTGCCCTCCCCCCTCTTACCAGTCTCATCCACACCCAGCTTTATTACCCAACAGTACCAGGTACATGTATATTTATCGAAAAATCCAAAATTGAAAGGGGGGGGGGGGGCACTTGCCCCAGAGAATTTAGAAAATGTATAAAGAACTTGCTATTAACAGAAAATGAAATAAACTTGACTGGGATTTAAAAATTAACCCTTTTGGTAAGCATTTTATTCACATTTATAGTGAGATCTGAAAGAGATTGAAGAGAAAATTCTCAATTTGGTGTAACTTGAGCCTGATGTATTGCCATACTTGTGTCTTCTTTATGGTAACTAGCAGTCAATATTAAAATGATCAACTTTCTCCTTGTCAGATTTTCATTAAGCCAGTATTCCCAAATAAATGAAGCAAATTGTCCTATTTTACGTAATTGATTTTATGTCAGAATCGTAAACATAATTAAGTATTGACTTTTTCTTTTGTTCAAATATTATCATAATGTGGTCGTTTATACAGAAGGAAAATATTTTTAAATTTCTTGTGAATGAAATTACACAACAGGTCTATCCAGTCCAGGTTTTTATGATCCATGATCATTAAATAGACACATAGTATTGATTTTTCGTCGTTTAAACTCTAGTCGGAGGCAGAAAACTTGTCTCCATGATAGTAAAATGTTGCCAGTTATATATTTACAATATATATGGTTTCTTAGTAATATCTGATTATGTCAGTGTGAATAATGACGACTTTGCTTTATTTCCTACCACTGTGATAGCTAAGTTGGTAGAGTGCTCGCTCTGTGGGTTTGTAGCGTGGCTGGGGCTAACCAAGGCTTGAAAATAGGCTGTTGTTGTTCTTTTGCCAAACACTCAGCATCTATAAATGAAAGTCATAAGATCTTTGTAAAAAAATATGATGCTCTGTGTCGCCATAGACATTGTATATTAAGAACCTCTGCCCATTGCCTGAGTGCACTGCAAAAGTCAAAATTTCAGCCTTCACTATTGCTGGTTACATCTCAATATAAGTGAAATATTCTTGACTGGGAAGTTAAATCACAATCAATCAACCAATGTGCTTAATTTGGTACTGAAAATTATATGCCAGGATGTCAACCAAGGGTTAATATTTTAATGGCTGTTGGCAGTCATGGCATCTGAGGAAGGGTTGAGGGATGAGTACCAGAACTTGCAAAATGACTATATCATATTTATATGTATACCAGCATGATTTCCAGGATATTTATGGTGTATAATGTAGTATTTGTTATAAAAAATGATTTTGAAGCATACCGGTACCTATGGTAGCTCATTTAGCCTCTCAGAGAGATGTAGGAGATGGGGATTGGTTATCAGAATTTTATGGATTAAATCACAAAATGCATAAAATGGAAATATGATGTAGTGCTTGAGTATTTCCTGAAAACTAGGTTAAATTTGGAATTTGATGGGGGATGGGAGTGTATTGGGAATCCCCTACTCTGATTATTGATAAACTATTGGATGTCATTGTTTGTATGTGGTATAATAATATTTATATATCATCTCTGGGGGTTACTTATTCATAATGTGAATATTGATATAGTCAGTATAGTGTGTATAGTGATGGGTGTGGGACAGAAGTACCAGTGGTATTTGTATTGTATATATATCACCAGACTTTATTGATCTGTTAGTGTATCTTATCTACAAGCACTGGCTTCATCATAATACCAGAATATCAATAGATGGAAAATGAAACTCATACTGTACTTATAATGATCCAGTAAATCAATTTCTCTATCAAAAACAGTCTCGAGAATTGGAGACTGAAATTGCCCATCGTTATATATGTTTGGAGAAATATTGTCTTACAAAATTGGAAGGGAGAAATATTGTCCTGCAAAATTAGAAGGGAGAGATATTCTTACAAAATTGGAAGTTGATAAATAAACCCTGTTCCATATAAAACCCAAGGCAGTGTACTTTGTTACAATTACATACACAGATGCAAGCATCACAATCAGGGTCTCTATGGACGAGTGGTCTAACATGTTTACATCTGGAGCATATCACCTAACCCCTTAGGCTTGAGGTGTAAAATGCCACACATCACAGGTTAATCTTAACACATTTCCATGTGGGGCACCACTTTGCCTACGATATGCCTAAAACAAACTTGTGTATCTCACAAATTGATGTTGATTTATCCTTGAGCTTAGGTTCATTAGAAATGGAAAAGAAATAAATGGTTCTTCAAAGAAGTAGTGGAAACAGGACTGATGTGTCACAACAAAAGTTACCACAACAATTCCTTATTCCCGATACTCAAGTTTGTTTATTATTAAGTTTTTACACATACATTTTCATCAATGTGAATGCAGAAGCAACATTGATAACTGCTAAATTATGTTTTATTGATGATATTAATGATAAATTTTGTGTTTATTTATTTTCAGTGTAGAGACATAGGTGTAGAAAGTCATGAAGATATCATGAAAACATTAACAGAACTACAAAGTGTAAGTTATCTAGTAACACTGGAATAATGATGCCCAAGTCAGGAGTACTTCACTTGTATTAAGGGGAATCAGATGACTGAGGAAACCAGAGTAACTGGAGAAAACCACTAAGTTCATTTATTTTGAGGTGATAAGATCTTAAATGATTGAGGGAACCAAAGTACTGGTACCTTTTTTCAGAGTACTTCGCATATATTTAGGGGACCAGGCTCCAGTTTCACAATCATTCCTTAGCTAAGATTTTCCTTAACTTAAATATAGCAAAATTTCAAATCTTTATAATTTTGTTAATTTTTAAGATATTCAGAAATTGATTGTGTTATTTTGAAGATCTATTCTACCTTATAAGCATTTGCTTTAAATATTGACAAAAGTATTTATTAGCAATTCTAAAAACAGATTACCAAAATTTGCTAAATTTAAATTAAGGAAAATCTTAGTTAAGAAATGATTATGAAATCGGGACCAGTTCTTAGATGGTTTAGGAAACCAGAGTAGCTGAAAAAATTACTGAACTTTGGCCAAAGCTTCACTTATATTGAGGTGATAATTCTTAGATGGTTGAGGAAACCAGAGCACCTTGAGAAAATAACTGACTCTCAATCAGAGTACTTCATTTATATTACTGTGGTAACTGGTTTAGGTCCATTCTTTTTATATTGCAGCCAAAAATAACCATTATATAAAGACTACCCTGTTTATAAAATATATACTCTATGTAGGTCCCATGGGTTGTCTTTATATACAGACTTTACTGTATTTGTTCTTAGTTACTCAATAGTTGTAGGAATTATATAATGTCTGTTATAAAAGATACTGAAGTTTTCAATAGCACATAGTCATGTAATGCTGGTGTTAAAAAATACTCAACTTTTAAATAACAAATAGTATCAGTTTTAAGTTCTAAAATCTGGTTTTAATTATTTTGAATTAAAACTGTGACTTATGAGGATTTGCGTGTTAAGTTAATGTATTATCAGATAGGGATTTTGGACTCTGAGCAGCCGAGTCAGGGTGTTATTTCAGTAAAGAATTCTAAATTATGTTTTGACTTGATTTTGCATCAGATTTAAATTAAAATGGGGTTGTTCTATGTATATCCTTTACCAGCAAGGTTGATTCAAAATATAAAAAAAATAAGAAAAAAGAAATAAAATGTTTATTTGATTTTATTTTACGATCATAAACACATGGACATACAGCAGACAAAATAATAATTTAAAAATTCAGTATCATTGTATTCAAATTATTTTATTTTCATTTCAAACACATTAGCTCAGATATATCTATTTGCCACCTGAAAGAATAAAATCTGTTGGCCAATTATTCAAAAAGTTGAAATTATACATTAGGGTCCAATTATTTGACTGATTCCATGTCCAAATCACAATCCCAAAGTCAAAGTAAGAACTTGAAAAGTGAAAACTGGCAAATTAAGTTAAACATGTGCAATTCCACCAGGGAAGTGGGGCTGGGTACACCGGAAGGGTAAATACCTCCTGTCTAGCTAGCTAAAATAACCACATTGTATAAAGTTTGTTGTATCTTATTTCACTGTATTTATGTTACATGTAACTTGTTTTGTCATTACAGGCAATGAAAACCTACCATACATATCAGACAGAAAGTAAACAGTCCGAGTCAAAGTTACGGACTGTAGAATCACAGAAATCCAAACTAGAACAACAGTTACAAGGAAAAAATGTCTCAAGTAATAGAAAACTGAAAAGTTTTATGCGACAGACAGAAAAAGTAAGTATGTAAAGAGATGCAATAAGTTTTGGGATTTTCACGAAAAAAAATTATTTGATGGAGAGTGACTTTAAGCTGATGGAGAGTGACTTTAAGCTGATGGAGAGTGACTTTAAGCTGATGGAGAGTGACTTTAAGCTGCTAGCTTACAGAGTCAGTACACGGCAGACAAGCATAGCACTCCCCCAGTCACATAAGACACCAGGTGAACCAGTCTATACTCTGTCCTCTTAATACAAAGTGCTAGGAATGGTAGCATTATCTTAAAAAAAGTCTTATGTATGGCATGGCTGGGGTTCCAACCACTGACCTACTAGTTGAGGCTCTTAAGCCACTGGAGTGGTCAAAAGATAAGTTTAGACATGATACTATTCACGTAAATGTAAATAGACCAAAACTTAACTTAATGCGAGAATAATTTTGAATTAATATCGTAAAGCCAATTTTAAAGTGTGATTACCTATATCTTTATGAAAATAAATTAAATTTATATACTGCATTTGATTTGAATAATTTCATCTATTGCTCAAGTTATGTTTGTTTTTATTTTTTCAGAGACAAAACAAATACTCAGAAAATAAGCTGAAAGCATTAAAAGCCAGGAATGATTACCTGTTGTGTATAGATTCAGCTAATGGTGCTATAAATAAGTATTTCTCTGACGACATATCTGACCTCATGGACGTAAGTATCTCTCACTCTTGGCATTGTTAACTGTATTGAGTCTGTTTGTCTGGTTGTATATATTCGGAACTGGCTATGTCAGTTGTGTACCACATGTGGACTTGTATAATAGTGTTATAATAAGTAATATAGTATCAATTTTTGTCACTTCACCTATAACTGGTTATGTCTCAATATAAGTGAAATATTCTTGAAGGGGACATAAAATGTCAATTAATCCATCAATCAATGATGTAGAGTACCATAAATTATTAAAAATCATTATTAGATCCCAATTTTCTTTAATTTTAGCATCAGGAAAATTTAATGTCTAATGCACTTCATGGACCAAAGTTACACAATATATCATTTGTATATTTCTTTATTTTTCAGTGTATGGATTTTGGTTTTCATAACTCTATTAGATGTTGTATGATGTTTTATCAATCTCTACATAAAAACATGAGTAAATCACACCAGAATGCCGTAGAAGTAGTCAATAGGTGTGTGTCAGATATAGATGCTCAAGCTGATAAACAACGATTTATAGAACTTCATAACGCCGCTTTTATGCTGCCAAAGAAATTTGATTTCCAGCCATGCAGGGGGGATGAGGTAAGTTAGGGGTTTGTTTTAAGGACTGACTAAGCCTAGTGGTATGTAACTGGCTTCCAAAGTTGATAGTTGTGGGTTTGATCCTAACTTCAGGTCTTCATTTTAGGGGCTGACTTAGCCTAGTGGTATGTAACTGGCTTCCAAAGTTGATAGTTGTGGGTCCGATCCTAACTTCAGGTCTTCATTTTAGGGGCTGACTTAGCCTAGCGGTATGTAAATGACTTTCATATATGGAAGTTGTAGGTTCAGTCTCCAGGTATTACTGAAAAGACTTTAATAGCTGGTTCTAAATCATGAAAAGTAAAAATTGAAATTATTCATTTGTTAATTCAGCTGCTCAAGGTCACAAGTAGGAGAATAAGAAAAATGATCTACCTTCCCAAATTTTTTGCCATGTCACCTATAGCTACTAGTGACATCTCGATATAAGTAGAATATTCTTGATTGGGCATGCAACTCCATTCAATGAAATCAGCAATATCATAAAACCAATATCTGGTGTCATAGTAGGTACTAAAACTATATTGCTGGTTATCATTAGCATGTTGCTTAAAAACTAACATATGGGTGGTGACATCTTGTTACAAATGAAATAATGTCAAATGGGGTATACTTTGCCATAAGATCAATTTATGAAATGTTTTTCAATGAAAATAATAGCATTTCCAGATGTACAGAAAATTTGCTTATTGTTTAAGAAATAAAAATTTTAATAAATATTAACATGTTTTAAAGTAGGTCAGGAAGCGCGTGGCCTAGTGGTTAAGGCGTTGGACTCGTGATTCGAAGGTCGTGGGTTCGATCCCTGGACCGGGCGATGTGTTGTGTCCTTGAGCAAGACACTTAATTTCACGTTGTTCCAGTTCACTCAGCTGAAAAATAAATGAGTACCAGCAAAATGCTGGGGGTTAACCCTGCGATGGACCGGTGTCCCATTCAGGGGAGAGTCTTGTACTCTCAGTCGCTTAACGCCACCGAAACCGGGATAAGCTCCGGCCTGATGGGCCTAATGGCTCGGGACAGACTTTAACTTTAAAGTAGGTCTAGATGATGTTTCAATTCTTCAATTAAATTTTTTAGATTAAAAAAAAACTGTCTTAAAGTTCCTGTAGGTTTAGATGATGTTTGAATTCTTCAATTATCAGAATTTTAAATTTTAATAAAACCATCTAAAGTACATATAGGTTTAGATGATGTTTGATTTTAAATTCTTTATTTTCAGGTTCAACAAATTAGTGCTCAAAAACCAGTACAAGATGATATATTGCAGAGATATCATGCTATAGGGGATAGGTTAAACTGTCTTAGATTAGAAAATGATGAGGTTAGTATGAAGTCATCTTCTACTTATTTATCAGCAAGATAGTGTAGGATTACTGTGAATTAATGAATATATTGTCTTTATCAGTTTACTAAGGCAACTATGAATTAATTCAATGTTTCTATTTTCCATTCAACTCTCTTTTTGAATGCCTGATTTTTTTTACCATGTGGAAGGTTAGGATTCAAACCTTGCCTGGGTCTGTTCAAAATTTGAAAAATAAACAGTGACTGCTCTTTAGTCGAGCACTCAGTATTTAGAAAGTAAATTCAAGGGGTTCTTTGGAAGAGACCTTAAAAACTGTTGCCCCTTGTTGCAGGTGTAACATGCTAAAAGCAACCTCTCCTTGTACATTGCCCTGGGTTTACTGAAAAAGCCCAAATTTCTGTAACTTCCCCTATAGTTGGTGAAACCCTGATATAAGTGAAATAGTCTTAACTGGGTCACAAACCTGTGTAGAAAAGAGAAAAAAAGACTGGGTCCTATTCTCTTATTGACATCAATTAACATTGAAATTGTTTAATGAGCTATATGTGAAATATACCTATACAATTCTCCTGACAGCTTTTGTTAAATTGTCCACATAAAGGTAAAGTTTTTTGATAGCCCAAATGCAGTGTCCCACATTTTAAGTTTTTGATTTCATGCAAGAGGGAACAGTTTAAATTCTCTTAGATACAAATATAATATGGTATAAATTATCAAATAGTATAGTTTATACAGTTAATGACTATATTATTTTTATCAGTGTATGATGATAGTAGGTCATTTCTCCTGAGTTAATGTCGTGAGTTAATAACAATATTGGCTTATCAGCTTTAATTTTCTCTGGCAGATAATGGATAGATAGCAACAGTTGATGCTCTGAGGATTTTATTACAAAATTGTTATCAAATCCCAAAACACTATGTATACATAATAAATTCTAATGTCCTCTACAAACTCTTACACATGTTTCTATTTAGTTGCCATTTTGAAATTAAAATATATTCACAAAGAAAGAGAGGTGTTTGGTTTAGCAGCACATACATCTAAGACTGTAGGTTTTGTCTTTGTGCCTTGATTGATAAAAAGAGTAGGCTACCACTTGCTGCTACAGAGGTTGCTTTCTACTACAAGCAACATAAATACGAAACAAGCAGAATAAGTCAAAAGTAGTAATGGCAAAACATATAATTGATGTTATTGAATATTTATGTGATACATTTTTCACTTTTTGTAGACTTGGAAGACGTTGGAAGCCACAGAGAAATCCTTAAATGAAAAAATAAATACCAATGATTATGATGTCTCATCTTTCTTTGTGGATGAAAACCAACCACCTAAGTCACCACATGAATTCGCAAAACGGAGGGGGGATCGGCTAGAATTAGAACAATTTTATTTAGGGGTGAGTATCCTTGTTACCTGTTTATAAAATAACAGTGTCCGTAGGTAGATTAGAAATAATCGGTATAATAAAATAAATATTAAGAAACTTTTCAACCAAGGGAATAATCAGTATACTAAAATAAATGTGGAAGAACATACATGGATCTATTCTTTTTTAAAGAAATTAAAGATGGCTATGTTTCCATTCCTGGTAGCCAATAACATCATTTGCTACAATTTTCTGAGAAAATCTTTCAAAAAGTAACCTGTTTTAACAAATTTGGGAAAAGATACTTTAATAAGTTTCATATTTTCATAAATTTTGGAAATTGGTTTAAAGATGAAATAAAATATTGTAATTCCAATTTCAAATATGTCAGATTGTATTGTAATAAGTAGCAGTTTATATTTATTTTTCTTTTTGAAAGATGATGTGCTTAAAACCAACCATCATTAAAGGCTCTTTTTAAACTTTGAATTTCAGAAATTCCGTTCATATACATTAAGTTGTAATCAGATATCTAGGCTTCAAGCCAAATATAGTGCAATACAGAAAGCAGTGGGTGATAACATATCTAACTCTGGGTAAGTACATCTGTACCTAAATGATGGAAAATAACAAACTGTAAGCACATTATTTTTAGCATGTTTTACATGTACCAGTTTTAACACAAATTATAATTTGGATAAATTCATGTGGACTTGAATTAGCATAAATCTCATTAATCACCTTGTGCACTACTGTAGTATATAATATAGTATATAATGGGAGCTACTGTACATTTAAAAAATAACTATCATGGTATAGTAATGCATTATTAGTACCTAGTAAAATACCATTCCACTTCTACTACTACAGTCGATCAGTTGGTAGAATGTTCACATTATATGTGGAAGATTGGGGTCCAAATCCCTACTGAATCTGACCAAGACTTAAAAATAAATAGTGACTATTTCATCAATCTTTTAGCATTTGATGGGGCTGTACATGCCAAAATTCCTGCAAATTCACCTATAACTGGCGATGTCTCAATTTAAGTGAAATATTCTTGGCTGGGGCATAAAATCCCATTCATTCTATCAGTCAATCAACCAACCCATTTCTGAACTGTTTTCTGTCTTAATTTGAGTTCAGTATGAATGCAACTTATTTATATGTACCAACTTTGTTTTGCAGTAGGCCACCTTCATTACCTCCAAAACCAAAGAAGAGGAGAATAGGTCGAAGTCCGTTAGTCGGTCAGCCAAAATTATTTGGTGGAAGTTTAGAAGAATATATTGAGGTAAATTGCATACAAAAAATTGTTCTTATAGAGGTGGCAGAGATTGTGGTATTGAAAGGTGTGTAAGCTGTACAAACACTTAGGGTGTGGGTTGCATGCAGTGATGGGTGTTGACCTTATTGGGAAATTGATGTGCATCCTAAATACATGGAATAATCTGGAGTTGAGTATGGTTACCGTAGAACTGTGAACACTTGGATTGCGACAGGCTTGCAATCAGTAATGAGAGTTGGCCTTATTTGCATCAGTTTTGCATGCCATAAAGTTGAGAATTAAATGTGCATCCTAAATAATCTGGACTTGAGTATGTTCAAAACTTTCACATTGCAATAGAGGAATCATAAATGTTCTTAATCACTTAATCAGGATATATTGACAATCCTGAAGAAACAAAATCCTTGAACAATGTGGAGATCACTTCAGCAATTGTTTTATCTACCATGGTTGGGTCCTTGCTCAGGCTTGCTGCCATAGGATCTGTAAATCCTATCATGAGTTTATGATTTCCAAGTACAAGAACAATCAGAGGTTCGAAAATCACAATTTTAAACAATACTTGTTTAAACTATTCTTCTCCTCTTCTGCTTACTAGTGGCCAACATTAATAAGTTCATTATTCTGTCACATTAACATAAGTATTTATTGTGTGTCTTCATATTTTAAAAACAGATATGACAAGAGATATAATTAAGTGATTGTTGTTTTATATATTTACAGGCCACTAATCAAGATATACCTCTTATAATTAAAAGTTGTATCAGAGCAATCAATCTGTATGGTAAGTAAGATAGATGTAGATCAATAATAAACGGAGATACTTCTTGTATGCGTACTGTGATCTGGCACATAAAATAAACCTCACTTCTCATGACTTTAAGCAAATTGCTGGTGATATCTTGATATAACTGAATAAATTTTGACTTGGCTGTTATATTCCCATTCACTTACTGTATGGTTTGTTGTTATACATGTATTATATGATTATTTATTGTGCAGAAAATGAGCATAATGAAAAAGAATTATTCATTTTTCTCCCCATATGTTTCTATAACATAGTTTCCATGTAGCATTTTCAGTATAAAACTCTTACTAATAGTTACTGATATATATTAATTAATGTCAAACGTGCGTCGAGTTGATTTCTGGGTAGCTGTTGCTAAGCATGCCAAAATCAAAGTGAGAAACTCACTTTGGTTAGGTTAAATGATGTTTATATATAGAGACTGATACAGCCACTCAGTCACTTAGTTTTGTCTGTCTGTTTTACTGACAAATCACAAACATATTCTATTTCATTCTATTTGAGTTTACTTTGGTACACTGTCAGGCTATCCTGTTGTGTACTGTATAGTTGTTTAATTCTGCAGGGGAAAAAATTCGCAGGTCAGACACTGGAACTTATTCATGGGTATAAAATTTCCCTGGTCCAGTGGCCTGTGTTAACATTTTTCTGTACAGATTATTTCGGTCCATGTTTAATGAATGTTACATGAAAATATTGACTTTGTATCTAATTTCACGCTATGAAGTCAAACTGCGAATATAGCGAAATTAAATCCCCAGTAAATTAAACTATACAGTATTTTAAGTGTAGTTTAAATATTTCAGACAATTTTATTGTTTATTTACAGGTATGCATCATCAAGGGATATTCAGAATATCAGGTGCTCAAGTAGAAATCAACGAATTTAAAGCAGATTTTGAAAAAGGTATGTAAAATAAGTGAAAAGTTTGAAATTTTAAGTCTGTTATTTGCTTTTGAATTTCGTTTTTTGAAAATGCATGTAACGGCAAATTTGTTGGTGATATATGAAAAAATAATACAAGTTTACTTAATGCTATGTTTCTGGATATAATTTAAGTACATAATTACCAGTATTTAAATTCTTGTATAGGATCTAGGAAGGACACATGATTCCATGGAATTCTTGTTACCTTTTGTTATCATAATTATTAATGTTATTGCAAAGATTCTCATGATGCAGTTTATGAATATTCTTTTTCGTGTCCAATTTACTCAGTATTGTTGACCCTTGGGACATGTACAATTTCTCTATTTCAGGTTATGATCAACTTGTTGACCCTAGTGACATATACAATTTCTCTATTTCAGGACATGATCCGCTTGTTGATGTTGACCCTAGTGACATTAACTCGGTGGCTGGTGTACTCAAGTTATACTTCAGAGAATTAAGAGAACCACTGTTTCCACTTCCACTGTTTGATGAGTTAGTTGCTTGTAGCAGTAAGTATTGTACCATCAGTCTTCAAGTTACACCTCAGAGTTAAGAGTGAACCACTATCCTCACATATATTTCACAGAATTCATATGTTTGAGAATCAACTACTGTTCTGACATACAGATACAGTAAAACTACCCACAGGACAAAACACTTGAATGAAACAATTGAGTTGAGTAACGGTGTTTAACGTCCAGATCAAGAATATTGACCTCGTTTGTTTTAAGTTCATATCCCAAAGAACTGTGACTTTTTGTAATGCCAAGTGCTTGGCGAAAGAACAGTCACTACCTGCTTTCAAGTCGTGGGTGGGACCCGGTCGAGGGTTTGAACCCATGACCTCCCACTTATGGAGTATGAACTCTACCAACTGAGTTACCACAGTATTAATAAACCATTTGAGTATTTTAGTATGACTCAGATCTGTCATTAAATGTCAAAAGATCATGATGACGATGATTAACGATCTCTCTTTAGGCATTTAATTATGAATTTTAAACAGAATGCTATCTCACTTACTAGAGAATATTTCTGCAGAGATTTTGTCCCCCTAGAATAACCACCAAATAAAAGTAGTTTCTCCCGAGGAAAAATTACTAAATTTTCGAAATATAACATTCTAAGTCCCCAAAATAACTGTAATACATGGGAAATAGTTTATGCAAATTGAATCCAGTTGCCTAATACATGTAGTGTTCCAACCAACAAAAACTTCAGATATTGTCATAATACAATATATTTGCAATGAAGATAATCCAAGTATGTCAGGGAGTAGTTTGCCTATTTATTTTAGGACTTTAATTTTAAACAAATGCAAATGTCTCTAATCTAAAAAACAGAAGGTAGTTTTGAATAAATGTAACAAAATCAATGTTCACCTAAGAAATGACATTTTGTTCAGGTAATGGAAGATCCTTTCATTTTGTATTTGACACCCACCATATTATCTTGATAACCTCTTGAAATACCATGAGTAGAATGTCATTTCTATGTCATTTTTTATATTTCATCGAAGAGAGATACAGTCATATTGTAAATATTTTATTTTGAAGAAATTGCCTTTTATTTTAGTGATGAGAGGCAGTACAAACATGAAATGTTCTTCTACATTGATTGTTTCAGAGCAAGATGATTCACAGAGGATAGAGAAGATAAAGGAATTATTGTCTCCCTTACATCGCTCAATTATCATTGTCATGAGATATCTGTTCGCATTTCTTAATCAGTAAGTACAGTTCATATATAGAGACATTCTGAATTTTGTAATTGTGTAAAATTTGTAATAATTGTGTTGTGTATAAAATTTGAATTCCACATGAACAAGTATTCATTGTTAAATGTGGGATTTTTCAGAGGAGGCAATTTTCAAAAACTTTCCTCTAAAACACCATAACATCAATATTTTTGCATTCATTCAATGTTAACTTAAATATGGCCCACCCAGGCATTAAGAATGGGGTCATTTGGCAAAATAAGGGATCAATAACTCCATGTAGAATGAACACTGTTGTTAAAATGATTTTTAAAAAATCCAACTTTATGTGGATCAGTAATATTTTTTACACAGTTTTGAAATTTTTCAAACAAAAGTGTGACCTGAAACTCAAAAGTTATGCCTACATTGTGAGGACCAAAGTTGGGTTATATGCTTTATTCAACCTCATATTCTGTCAGACCTTTTAAAAGGTATCTAAAGCGTTTTGTTTTCAGTATAAATATTCTTCTGATATCTTGATGTTCTTAATATAACTTCATAACTCATGACATTACAACTTTGTATTGCAGTTTATCAGAGTATTCAGATGAAAACATGATGGACTCGTATAATTTAGCAATATGTTTTGGACCCACATTATTACCAATACCTCCAGATCGGGACCAGGTATCATATCAGGCTAACGTACACGAAGTTATAAAAACTATTATCATGCATCATGAAGAAATATTCCCTAATGATGGATCTGGAGATATGTATGAGAAATGTATCCTTGAAGATAGGTAAATATAATATATATGATAATACTTATTCTTTCACTTTATATTGAGGGGGCCAGTCAGGAGATTGGAGTACTTGACCTTAAGTAAGATAATTGACAATTGTTCTCACATAAAGATCTGTCGCAAATGGGATGAGAGCTGTAATCAGTAAGCACAAGCTTTAGACCACTTTGCTACCAAGGCCTGATAAGGGTGTTAGAAATGTAGGGGTTTCAGCCCAACATAAGAGTAATAAACTCTTTGGCAATAAATTGATTAAGGTTCATGAAAAAAAATAAATAAATAATAGAAATAGATTTTTGGAAAAAATCAGTGATAAGTGAGGTGGCAATTTTATAGATGGGAATTATAACAATTGGGTGGAATCGGGTGGAGTAAAGTAATGGAATTTCATGTAAAGATTTTTCTCTAATATTAAGGTGGTGGAGGTACCTGGAGAAAAAACTGGCAAACAAGTGATTATAATAATTTGTTCTTGTCTTATTACAGAGACACACCAGATGCTACAGAAGATGAAGATACAAGTTCTATACACAGTGATGATGAGGAAGAAGGTATAGTAGTCATATATACAACAAAATGATAAAACATAAACATATTGTACATTGTCATGCTGTTGTTTTTATATATATTACATATACCTGGTATATATTTATATTATATATAGACCCACATACATACCTCAATTCATTGCTACCATTCTTTCAGTTTGTTTTTTGCATTACAAACTGGTTTGGTAATAACTAAGGGGATAGGGGCAAATAAAGAAAATGTTTGTACTAAGTGAGGAGGCAAGTTGTTAAGGGGCATTATAAAGAATGTTTACTGGTTTTACTGTATATGCAGTCAAATACAGTTTTAAGACTATTTTTTTTTACTCATAAATGTGGCCTCTTGTCTAGGTTCTCTCTATATATTGAGTTTTGTAGACAAATTTTCATTAAGAGAGGGATGAGAAGAGATTTGAGATTACTACTTTATGTTTGCTTCTTGATATAATTTTGCCAATTTCATTATTGTATCATATACTGTACACTTGTACATTCTTTCAAAGCTATTATTTAAGTTTAAACTTTTTTTACCACAACAAAAAGTAGACATGGATGTTATGTTTCTTTTGTTGTCTAAAACAGTTGCAACATTTACGTTATGCCATAAGGCAGGTCTGGAGAGATGTGTAATAATGTCCCCCAAACGAAGTGGGAGAAATATAGTGTTTACTCAATTTCTTTTGCTAACAATTTGTTTGCCTCAAAAACTATTTAACAGATCTTTATGCAACTTCACAGGAAACAATCATTTGGTAGTGTACGGGTATATGTGCCATTTGCTATTCATATTTTTTCATGCACATTGTTGGGAAAACTGATTTCCTAGTTTGGATTCATTTGCGGACACTTTTAAAATGGCATTCCATTTTGATAAAAACTAATTACTGGTACCAGTAGTGTCTGTCAATTTCATTTAGCATTTTCATTTTTGACATGAGTTGACACACCATTTTGATTTACAGGATCAACTATAGGTAAGGTTGATAACAGGGTGGATAACTCTGCTTATTTAAGGCATTATGTAATATTTTATTTTTAGTTGCAGTTTTAATTAGATTCAGGATTTAAATCAATCAGTTTATGAAAAAAAAAAGAAATCGAAAAATGTCATGCTTTAGATTAAAATACTTAATGGTATTTATAGAATTTGAGGGGTAGCTCCTTTATTTCTGACTTTGGTATAGAGGTGACCACATGTCTTTGTCTGATTTTTCTGATTCATATTCTTGTGTACAATCTCTGTCATATTAGATCTTTAGAAATACCTTTGGGCTTCATCACTGAATATTTGTACTTTATTAAAAAAGATAATTTTCTTAGTTATGGGTTTTACTGGTATTTTGAGACTAATCTTAATTTTCATATCAATTTATAAAACAAAATTTTGTATCCATTTGAAAAAGAATATTTCCCAGAAGGGGAATGCCATTTTCTTCATAAATAAAAAATTAACTTTTTCAAAAAAAGGTTTTCAGCCAAAGCTTTCATCAGTTTACTTTTTATCTAAAATAATGATAAAGGCTTCAGCTAAAACATATTTGGAAAAGATTGTTTGTATTTATTTATGAAAAAAAATCAATCACAAAAAATAAATTAGAACAAGTCCTGAATCTATTGTAATGCCTTATGATTTATTTTATTTATTAAGACTTAATTTCAGCTTCTTTATGATTTATTTTCAATTTTATTTCAGTTTGCCAACATAATCAAAATGTATAGCATTGACAATCTGACATTGTATGTCCTAATCACAAATATTAAAGAAATTAATAGCTATATCAATCAAGCTGTATGCCCTAACTTAAATGAATGGCATGGTCCAAAAATTTTTGAAATAGTCAATAGACATTTTGAATCTGGGGGTTCAGATTTTTAAAATGTTAGAGCAAATATATTTATTGATATTGATTTGATATTATTCCTTTGAATAAGAACTAGTTTCCTTTTGTGTAGGTTCTGTACTGTTTTCTTGAAGAATATGTCTGGTGTTTTGCTCCACAGAGAAAAGGTTTTGATGTTCGTTTGGCAGCATTGAGGTTGTCAGGATTGGAGTATTAGAGTTTCACAACTTATATCGAGGTGGTCTGTTATAGGGTGTCAGTTAAAACTGGAGTGCCCAAAGGAAATCACAGACCTTTGGCAAGCTGACAAACTCTCACGCTAGGTTCTGTCGCCAATGGTGATTTAAACCTAGGTGGCAAGAGGCATTGGGATTCATAAGCACACATTTAGACCACTTGGCAACCAGAGCGCTGTAGGGCTTGTAAGATGAACTTGCATCTGGGAACTAAATTTAGGAAAATGACATGCATGTTGTGATTATGATAGTGTAATGAGGTAATCGTGGAATGATGCACTACAGAGAAGATACTTTTGATTTTTAGCTAGCCTAGAAGAGATTAAACGTGTTTGTGAATGAAGGATATGTGTTTTAATGTACTAGTCAGAGTTTTTATAATACCCCAGTAGATTATATCCCTTGATAATCCTACATGTCTAGAAACAAAATCTATCATGTGTCAAAATTACTGTAACATTTCTAATTTAGTGTTTCACCATATTCTGACCATATTGTCCTGTTAATGTTGGGACAGAGGGTCATATAAATACAAATACGTACAGTCAAACATGTCTTTAGTAGCTAACTAGGGAAGCAGTAAAATGGCTTTTATGGCCTTTATGGGGAGATGGCCCTGATATACAGCTCAAAATAACACAAATAAAGAGTAATTGGGATGAAATGTTGCTGGCCTTTAAAAGCAGGTGGCCCTTTTATAGAGACTACCGGTACTTGTTTTGTTTGATATATGAAAATTAACATTGAGTGTATTGGCTCATATTAAAAAAGGTGCTCTCATAAACAGTAATTTTGACATTAATGAACTTGAATGAATGTTGTGTAAAACTTGTGACTAACCCTTTACCGCTTCATGCACCTCACAGGAATGTTTAAAAAAACTTACATATACATGTTTTTACATAAAATGATCAAATATTGTCATTTGTCCTTCCATTCATAAGTCCTTTATCTTTTCATCAGTAATTATATTTGTAGCTTTAAAACTTTTATGGAATATTTTAACATAAACATGTATCTATCTTTTGCAGGGCAATTTGTATATATATATAAGTTGAATTTGAAAAGTATAAAGATAATTTTAGTGATAGGGGAAACAATTTTATCATCAATTCATGTTCCTGATGTTTTATTTATAAGCCAGATACTTTACCACAAGGGATGCAACTCTACAATTTTACTTTACAAGGGAGGCAACTCAACAGCATTTGTCATGAAATTAGTTTTCTTTTGTCTATATTTTGTCTAAATGATAATTTCATGACTGGATTTGTATTTTGCAGATGCTGAAATCTTTGAAGCAATAGCATTGTATGACTTTGAAGGTCGGACAGACAGAGAACTGTCGTTTAAGAAGGGAGATAGTTTATTGTTATATAATCAAATGTCAAAAGATTGGTGGGAAGGATGCTCAAATGGGAAGGAAGGTTTAATACCAGATAAATACATCTCACTTAAACACCCGTAAGTAATTTAGACACCCCTCCATCTTGCATAATCATACAGAGGTTGAACTGCATAGAATAATGGTGTTTTACACCCCAGTAATGATTTTTTCACTTAAATCAAGGTGATCAGTTCACAGAATTTTGGACAAGACTGGAGTGCTTTGAGAAAACCACCCACCTTCGGTAAGCAAGCTGATAAACTTTATCACACTTGAAATTGTCCAGAGTGGGATTCGAATCTAGGCAGTGAGAGACTTTGTTAAGCCGACACTTTATACCACTTTACCACCCAGAGTAATTGACCTCCCCTGCAATCCTACATATAGGGTGTATGCTTCATTTCCCTGTCTGTAAAAAAACAGAGGGGACTTTAGTTATGTTTATTCTGTCAATTTATTGAATGTGGGTTTTCCCCAGTCAAAATTGTTTCATTTACATTAAGACATTGCTAGCTTTAGGTTATGTTGCAGAAATTTTTGTCTATGTAATGCGTCTTTTCAATTCAGATTAAGTCTCTCAATTTTCAATTCTGCATAAACAACAACTATGTTATAATAAATTGTGATTTTAAGTAGGTGTAATAATAATAAAAAAATAAACCACTATTTTACTGCAAATATTAACTTCTTTAATATGTTTGTGTACTAAGAAATTTACACGTATGGTGGTCCCAAGCCCATTCTGTTTAACCTTTTTACTATTCTGATAGAATTATTATCTCTGTTTTCCAGTCCCGAGGACCGCAGATCTCTGGAAGATAGTAAGAGTTCCACTTCCACACTTCCTTATAAAGGAGGGCGCAAGTTTAGCACTGAAGAACTGCCGTTAGAGAAAACAGTTTCTGTGTCTCAACCAAACATTTCTGTGACTGAGATTGATGAACCTAAACCATCAGAGACGTCAGTTGAAAAAGTAGTGGTCAGTCAGAAGCTTTCTTTTTCCGAAATTAAAGAGGAGGAAACAGTTATCAATACGGTTACAACAGAAGAGACTTCAGTTATATCAGGGTCAGGTGATAAACCAGTTGAATTAAAACGACAAATATCAACGCCTGATGCAATTACTGAAGAAATCAGTGCTGACATTGACAAAGCTTTAGCTGAAGTAGTATCAGGGCTTTCATCTCTAGAAATGCAACAAAGATCTGATAAACGATTTAGCTTGCCAACTGTTAAACACAAACCGACTGCAAAAGTGACGCCAGATTTAGTGCTAGATTTACCAGAAGGTTCCAATTCTTCCTCGCCACAGGAAGGAAGTGAACCAGACAGTCCCACCAGTACAGCAGACACTTTTGCAAAATCAAATCAGGGGACATTGAAAAAAGCTGTTTCTGTGCCAAGAAATATTTCAGGTACTGGTGAAATTCTTGAAACAGACTTTATGACTTCAACTCCGATGTTATCCACGTTTTCTTCCCTAAAACAAGGAAGCCCATCGTTAGGGTTACGGACAAAAGCGTCTGAACAGCGTGTGATAGAGTATTCGCCATCTCCTTTCATGTCACAGACTTCATCTCCACATCCTGTGCCATCATATACTCCACCCCCAGCACACCCACAGCCACCACCCCCAGTGGCAGAAAAACCAAAACCACCAATTAAGGTTAAACCACCTATAATGAAGAAACCATCAAGATCTCCAGATGTCTCACGCCGGATGCCGCCAACAGGGACAACACAGTCTCAAGAATCACAATAATCATAACGACTTTTATCATGTGGTGCCCTCATAATGGTGGGACAGACTTATTATTTCTATTGGATGTCAGATTTAAAATATTTGTTTCAAAATCATTATTCCAAGAATCTTTATGATGCTACGTTTTCATTCATAGTACCTAAAATCACCATTGGCTTCTGATATTTTTAGAAGCTCGTTATAAAGTAACCTGTTTTAACAAATATGTGAAAAATGCATCAAAATGGATTATATTTTCACTAATTTTGGAAATTTGGGGACTATATTTGCACTTATTTTGGAAATTTGGCTTATGATAATTTTAGAATTTAGAAAAGTTTGTGATATGAATATGTATTCAATATCCAATAGAAATAATAGTTCAGTTCAAACTGAAGTTGGTATCACAGCATATAAAGATGAACCCCAGGGTTTTTGTATACATGAATATCAAAATAATAAATATGTTAGTTTAAATAACATTTTCTTTTTAAATCTCCCTTAAATAGCCATGGAATGATCCATTTCTCTTCATGTTTGAAATAGTTCAATGGTTTTTAAAGGGGTGTATTTTATTGTAAAGGAGCAATAATGCATTTACTTTTTTTAAGAAAAGAAAAAAATATAGCTTGTTAAATTAATTAGTTATTAGCATATTTATTATCGCATTTTCATTTTCTTTTAAAACTCATATACGACAGATCAAGCTTCATTTAGAAATTTTTTTTTCTTAATTTCCTAATTTGTTTTCTCAAAATCAGGAAATTTTGGCATGAGATTTATTTCTTTGTGAATTCTCATGAGTAGAACCACAAATAAGTTATTTAGTATCCAGATTGTCAAAACATTCACTTTAACTAACTGGTTTTATATTGACTAAAAATTATATTTATGTTCAACGGATAGAGTGTGAAAAGTTTACATAAATTAAGAGATGTGTTCTATTATTTAAAATATTTGGAACCATACTAGTGTATCACATGATATCACTCAAATCTGCAAAACTATTGTATTTCTTTGTAGTAAATTTAAATCTATTCCAACTAAAAATATCCTTCTACCCCTAGCTAGGCTAGACAATGGCTTGGGGGAAAAAATTGGCTGAAGATTTGAATTTGGGATGATTTTATTAGACACATGTTCAGAAACTCTGTGCAAATGACCAATATGAGTTATTAATTTGACATTTGTAATCCAATCAGTCGCTGCATCTTAGCCTAAGGGAGATAACTACTAAAGCATCTGGATGATTGTGATGACATGGACACAATATTATTCTTTGCTAGCATTCAGTAATCAATATACATACGAGTTGGTCTTAGAAGAAAGCAGAAGGATTGTTCAACATGCCTCTGGTGCATGATTTCTAGTGTATGGTTGTTTTTCACTAGAGTGAAGGGATATCATGTGATAGACTGGTAAATTCCGTTTCTGTAACACATCCATGAATAATGCAAATGTTTTGTATATTTAGGGTATTTTTATTCTTGCAAACTTTAAATAATGCTTTATGTTCTGTGTGGAAAATCATTATGTTTTGACACTGCCAAAATCTTATATTAGCCATAATGAATTGTATAAGATATGATGAAATATCCCTGATTTAAAATCCTTTATGACATTGATAGTAAAGTATGCCAGTAGATATTTGCTTTAATTTCATCATTTTTGGAGCAAAAAATCAAATTATTTTGATGTGATTGTCAATTTTTACCATTTTTAAGTTAAAAAGATTATTCTGCAAATATATAAGATAATATTTCCCAGAACTATTTTAATTCTTGAAGATTTGTAAATAGTAGCTAAAATCTTTAATGTAGCATTGAACATTATAGTGAAATTTAGATTTGAAACTTCTGTAAGCCAAAATGAATAGGATTTTAAATTTAAATCCTCAAGAAAAAATGAGTTACTGAAGATCTGATGTATTTAACCAATTGACAAAACCTAAAGTATCTTGTGACACTAACAATATACAAGACAGAAATTGAAATCATTTGATTATCATCCAGTTTGGAACTCAAATCTATATTCTTGTACTGGTAATTTAAATTATACTGTAACTACACAGAAAGGGGATTAAACATTACTAACAATAATAACTTATCTGAAACATGGTCAGTGTTGTTCTGTTTAATAGTGATGGCAGACATTTTAATGGTAAAACTTGTAGTTGAAATAAGAAAAATAAAATTTGAGGTGCTTTTGTATATCTTTGAAAGATATATGCTTGTTAGTGACAAAAATAGATTGGGGATGATTTTGTCTTGTATAGGTGTTTGTGACGTTGTTCAACGTATTGAACAGAATAAATAAGGTTCATTTATCTAGTCATGATGATATGATATTGTGTTGTCATGGAAACCATTAATGTCTGTCAGGGTATAGAAGATCTTGTGTTTCATATCTGCTGAATCACACAATGGTAATAACCATGGAAACTGTGGTGTATACATGTAATTGTTGATAGAACACACACTGGTCAGCTGCATGGTGTGATGATGTACTTCAAAATGGTTTTATGCATGGTCCAAGAACGTATCATCTTTGCAAGTCTAGTTACATATTAATGAAGAAGGTATGCACCAGATACATCATGTTCCCAACTAGCCAGTTTGATCATTCTATAGACCTGGGCTTGGTATCTTTTGTCTACCTTAGAGTTTACCAATACTGAGCACTTATATATTACATGGATTAGTATTTGAAACCATTAAGATAGCTTCAACTTATCCAGTCCATATTTTCCACCACTTGCTGCTGATGGCCTATTAATGATTCTGTAAATCTTGGAAACAGTACAGTTAGAACCAGTAATAAAGATTCCTACATGTCTGTTTGATAACATAAATTGTTGTCTAGACATCCACAATTACACATAACATACATGTACCATGAAAATAGAGACAGGGAAATTCCTAAATATATATTACATAAAGGCATTAATTAGGATTTTTCTGTTCTTTTGTTAAAGTTTGTGTTTTAGCATTCCTTCATAATTGCTTTAGTAATCATCATGATTTTGTGATATCTGTCTTTTTACCATCGTCATAAAACATTTGTTTGGTTATTTTTATTTTCGCTTTAAAAACTACTTACATGATCATATATATATTTAAATCATCTTAAAAAACTTATAATGTTTTTATACATAGAAAATACAAGGTCTTATTATACAGAAAGTGGGAGTGTCTAAATATTCAAATACATATATATATATATTGAAATATTTTACATAACTCTTGTACTACATGTAATAAATTTACATGTTGTGCAGTCTACAGCTGCCATTTTGTATGGTCTGTAAATATAATGAAAGGGAGATAACTGTTTATCTCTTTATTAGAAGGGGAGATAACTTTAACTCATATTTCATTGCAGTTTTAACATTGCTTTAAGCAAACAAACATAATATGTGCAATCTAGTCGGTAGTTTATATATAGATGATATAATAGTATTAACCATGTGTGTCTTTAGCTAGTTACTTATAGTCTCATTCTTTATGTCTTTTCTAGATATCTTTGTTGTAGTTTTGTTTCTCTCTTCATCCCATGCTCCATGCTCCTTGCCATCTCAGAACTGTGGTAAGGTTCAACATACACTAGGTGTTACTTTCCGGTATCATCATTGGCGTCAACGTAAATGTTAAAAGTTATACAAAATATTTCAAAGTTCTTACCCTACCCATCTATCAAGATTGGAAAAGCTAGACATATAATTACTATATAACAATTATATACAGTACAAACTTATTGAATGTTTAAGGCTGAGTAAGTGAAAAGGAGTCAAAAGCTTGGTTCTGGAGTGACTTGAGATATGGGAAGTTAATGACAGAAAAACTGCCAAGAGATAGTTAGCAACTGCCAAAATATATGTCACAAGGGCCGAGATAAGCTGCTGATTTGTCACTTATATGTGTTTACTTGATATTTAAACTTTCAACGGGTCTGTACTGTATATAAGATCACTTACATGTTTCTTCATTGTTTTGGTGCATTTAAGAAATTTAAGAAATGAATGAGGAGATTAAGGTAATCTTAATCTTAATGTATATTTATAAATTTAAAATTGTATACAGAACTGCATTAATTCACATTTGTCATATTACAAAAGCATTATGTGCAAATATATCAAAAGGTGCTTATTATTAAAAAATGTTCAAATTTTTACCCCTAGTTTGTATGTTGGTATGTTCTATAATTAAAATAATTGTCTGTACCACATGTATAATTGGCTGAATTAAGTAACGTTTGTATGTTCCATGTTGGAATTGGGTATGTACTTCAGGTGTAAAAGGGGTAAAAAAAGTTATGATTTTGAATTTTTCTATGTGTTCTAAATTATATGATATAGTACATAGGACATTGAAAATCAGCCAGAATTTCTATTAAACAATTCAGCATTTATCGACATTATCTTTATATTCACATCCATGAAAACATATACCCATATTTATAAACAGTACTGTTATGTGATTATCCATGAGGATAATATCCTAGCAAAGATCCAAGTATGATTAATGTACATTTTACATACACAAGACTTTATGATAACTATCAAACTTTTCATAACCATTTTATACACAGAGACATTAAAAAACCTAGAAAAACAGGACAGGGGACCTGATCTAACCATAGTCTAATACACAATGGCATAACCCTGTTAAATCCAGCACATCATCAACAGTGGCCATATTCTACTTTTCCTGTTTGTTTCCCCAAAATTTTAGATGTAATTGGTACATCTTTGTGATTGGCTGAAAAATTGCATTTTATTCTTCCATCTTTTTAATTGGTTAATTGATGCCTTATACAATGGAATTATATATATTGATATTGATTCTTTGCTTTGGATAATTATTGCAGCCATTTTTCTATGGCTGATTTTAGTAACAGGAAGCATTTTCCATTGCACAAACAATTAAGTATTAACTATTAAAGATAACTTGTTCATTTAAGTAATTTTATAACCATAAGAAACTATTTACATATTTTGTAAATATATTTTTACTTTTTGTTTTGTCATGAGTATAAATGATAACTTATTCCTCCTCATAGAATGATACAAGGATCAAAAGTTAGTGACATTTATCAATAAATGATAGTGTAATATTTATCAATAAATGATACTGACATTTATCAATAAATGATAGTGTCATTGATCAATAAATGATAGTGTAATATTTATCAATAAATGATACTGACATTTATCGATTAATGATACTGTGGCATTTTTCAATATACTGTGACATTTATCAATAACTGATAGTGTCATTTATTGCTTAATGATACTGTGGCATTTATCAATAGTTGATAGTATAACATTTATCAATAAATGATACACACATTTATAGTGACATTTATCAATAAACAATCATGTTTTAATTAATTGAATTGTTTACATGTGATAAACATGGAATAAATGCATACATTCATGCACACATACATAAGTTTAAGCCAGATATAGATGCTTTTTTATCAGAAATAAACAGATAAAACAGTTTTATATTCGTGTTTGTAATTTATTTATTTTATATCTGTCAAGCATATGTTGACTGTATGACGTACAGAATTTGGAATGCAAATCTACAGGTCGTCAACAAACAGAGTGTTTATAAACATGGAGGGATTTTAAATAACACATAAGTGTTAGTAGCATAACACTGTATGTTTTTAATCAGGATGGCTAATGCTGTATTTGTTACAATTGCTCTAATATTGAAATAGACTCGCTGTATATATACTTTTGCATCAGATCACAGATGGCCTATAATATTATCATCAATCTAACACCAACATACATACAGCCCATGTTTAAATCCCAATAGCAAAGCCAAAGCAAAAACTTGAAAACTGGCAATTAAACCATGGACTTCCATCAGGGATGTGAGACTAGGTGGTCTGGAAGGGTAAGCACATTCAGTCTAGATAGCAACTACTGCTATATATGAAATAAAATTGAAAAGAAAATGAAGAAACATGGGGCATCAAATGTTTCCAGGATAATTTAGGATACAGACACCATACGTATAGACAATATTGTGATGGTGACCTTTGAGTATAAAGAGATGGCCATGACCGATGACTTGTGCAACATCAAGGATTTAAGGATTATGTCGCATCATAATCCCATTGTAAATCCACAGTTTGTGCAGATACCAATGATGCATGTTGGATGAGCTAATTATCAAAGAGCATATTTATCTATGCTAAATAAAACCAGAGTAATAATGCCACCACAGTGACAGTCATTTCATCAACTTACATTGGATGCTGACACTAACACAAATCCCAAGGGATAACAGTACTTAGCTCTCTTACACTATGCACATGCAAGCTGAACAATAACGTCCCCATGCAATGGCAATGCAATGTTTTGTATTTATGATTTTACAGTGACTGAATAGATGAACATGAACACAGGAGATGAACACTTCATTTTTCTAAACCAGAGGTGTACATTTCACTTGGTCCAATACAACTAGTGTAAGCGTGTTACTGCCTCTTCAAGCAGTTAAGTTTTACCTGAGTTTATTATATCCACCCAACACTAAACGAAATTTAGGCGGTGTATAAAAATCACCTGTGTCTGTTTTAATATTGTGTCTATTGATTGATTGTGATCAAAATTGTCACAAATGTATACCAATTATTACTAAACCTGTTTTGAATTTGGAAAACGACTATTTCCCATCAATAGTGCTCGGACTAAAATTGGAGAGATGTAAAAATAAAAAAAAAACAACATACCAATCCATGTCCAAATCACAATCCCAAAGAATCAAAAAGTTTGAAGCTGATAAATTAGGTTAAACGTGAACTTTCATCAGGGGCGTGAGACCGGGTGATCCGGAATGGTAAGCTACACCCGCAACGTTTTGTGATCGAAATTGGAATTAATAGAACATGGGACGTCAAACATTCAGGGTAGTGGTAATTTTGGATACAGAGACATCATACTAATCAATATTGTGGTGACGGCCATAAAACCTTTTGAGGGTCTTGATGACCCTAGGTTTGCAATCTTGCGTCAATATTTCATTTGTAAGCAGCTTGCTTTGTTGTACAAAGTTCCCATAGTGGATACAATCTCTACCATAGCGTATTGTACCATAAGCAGGAGAAGCAGGTATATTGTTGCATTGAAAAGAGAAGTTGACAATAAAAAAAATGAAGACTACTGCTCTAGTTAATATCGGGGTCTTCAGAAAAAACTCGAAGGGATTAATAATTTAATATAGCCCACGAAAGGCTACATTTTAACTTTATGACTTCAATTTTTCTATTGTCAACTTTCCTTTTCTATGCAGCAATATATCTGCTTCTCCTGCTTATGGTGTATTTGTTTCTCAATTAATACGCTATGGTAGAGCTTGTTCCCACTACAAGGACTTTGTACAACGAAGCAGGCTGCTTTCAAATAAATTGTTGCTCAGGGATATTGCAAGCCTAGGCTTATCAAGGCCCTCAAAAAGTTTTATGGCCGTCATCACAGTATTGTTGATAAGTTTGATGTCTCTGTGTCCAGGATTGCCCTGGATATATTTGACGTCCCTTAGTTCCATGTTCCTTTCACACAATTTTGATTACACCGTGGCGGGTGTTGCTTACCCTTCCGGAGCACCCGTCCTCACTTCCCATGTGGAAGTTCACGTGTCTAACCTAACTTGTCAGTTTGCTTCTGGATTGTGATTCGGACATGGATTAGTATGTTTGTTTTTGATGTATGCACTTTGTCTGTTGAAGATTTCCTAGTGACCGACTAGATGGACATCTCCATTCAAATAAAAAGGATCATATCCAGATGATGTGTCTTCATGGTTTACATTCTTAGATGGTATTTTCCGGACTGTTCTCGCTGGATTGTACGTGATCTTATATTAAATCAAACACAAACTTATCACCGTATTAAAATCACAATCCAAAAAGCAAAGTTAAAACTTTGAAATCAACCAATTTGAGTTAAACACCTGAACTTCCACCATGGAAGTTAGGCTTGGTGCTCTGGAAGATGAACCATGTCCTGTCTAGCTATAAAATAAGGTTTATACTTTAAACATGCTATTTACGGCTCCATGGTTGTGAAATAGGTGTGGAGCGGTTCACAAAACTACATGCACTATACCACTGTATAAAGTTTTAACATTGTATAACGCATACCTATTTAAAGTCAAGGTTTTCATTTAAATCAGGAGTTGCAATAAATTCTTATCTTTTAACTGTAGCTCGCTTTGGTTACTCAATCAATCACAAACACACCGTTCCATTTTCAAATCATAATCCAAAAAGCAAAGCAACACTTTGAAAATTGGAAAACTAGGTTAAACATGTGAACTTCCACCAGGGAAATGAGACCGGATGCTAAAGAAGCATTAACACTTCCTGTCAGGTTAGCTTAATCCGCATCGTGTAAGATTAAAAAAGAGAATGATAGGAACATGGCACTGTGCTGCGCCAAATATATCCAGGATAATTTTGGATATAAGGACATCATAGTTACCAACAATATTGTGATGAATAAAAAAGAAATGAAACAAACGAAATCAGATACTTTTATTACATTTATTAATAACATATTCACAATATAAAACGTATAACATTATCACATTGAAACATATAACAATATAATATAAAACTGACACTATGTAGAACAGAATTCAGAATGGTTTATCAATGAATTTGATATTGCACTTTTTAAAAGACAAAATATTATGGTATTTTATTTACAATGATTATTATTTACTATTTACAAGTTCTGATAATGAAATGATACAATCAGATATGTACAAAATTTACATACCCGGTATTTTAAAACCAGATCTAACTCTATTGCTATTCCATATGCAAAACGGTATACTATAGAATTTTTGTATTAAGATAATCCAAAAAGAGTTTATCCAATGATTTAATTTCGTTTTTGAAAAGAGTTCGTCTGATCTGCATCATCCGTCTCAAAATATGCACTGGTGACGGAATTCTGATAAAAAATGTTACAAATAAACTGTTCGAGTTCTACCAATTTTGTTTTGACATGTCTTTGGGAAATAACGCTTTAATGTTTCATAAATTGATGGCTTATGTACAAACATTTACAAGTCAAAATAAGTCATCAGTTTTGTAACAACGGTTCTACATATTTCAATATTTTGTTTGAAAATGAGTTCCTCTGATTGGCCTCATCCGTCTCCAAGCATAGTCATATTTACGTAAAGCAGACGATACGCTTTTGGATTGGCTATTTAGGATCAGTCGTCTGATGGACACACTGCAACCTTTTTGTATGACGTCATTTATCTGGTTTTTGATATCCTTCGTTCCAAGCAGACGAGATTCCCAGGATTGTTGAGGAAGGAATCCTTTACAAAATCGACAGTATAAAACAAACTTCTTGGCATCTTCTCCTGCTTGCACAGAAAATTCGTACAAAGCTGGTTTTGAGTTTCTGTTTCTGAACACTGTTTTCTTTTTATAACTTTCAATATCACCTTTTCTTTTCTCCCAAGTATCTGCTGCTTCAGTAAGAGGCATGGTTGGGGAAATAACGAGTTCCCATTGTGACCATTTCTTATCTTTGAGCATAAAACTGGTTTCTAGAACATTTTCTCTTTTGACTTTTGAAAGACGAATATTCTGCAAAAAGAAATTAATTCCAACCATTAAAAAGAATTGCCTATTTTGTACTCTTTGTTGTAAAAACACGGTATTTTGTTTTATATGACCATTTCTATCATATCAAAATAACATTCAAATCAAACACTAACATGTCCAAGCCACAATCATAAAAGCAAATTAAAAACTTTGTAAACTGACAAATCAAGTTAAGCACGGAAACATTCTGAGGGAAGTGAGAACGGGTGATCTGGATGTAGGAAATGCAAACAAATCATCTGTTTTCTCTATTTCAAAATATTTAAAAAATAAACAATTTACAAAATTTACAAAACTCGATGAAATATAATTTAGCTGTTTTGAAATAGAGTTAATTCAAATATATAATATATTTACCTTTGCCTTACTTCTCTTTTGTATTTTACGTTCCATTGTTGTTTTCGCAGACGACTTCACTTTTGTAAGTTTGTTTTTGACGACTGCAGACGTCTTTGTCTTGGTTTTATTCACTTTTGAAACTTTAGGTTTGGCGATTGCTTTCTTTAATTTCACTAAAGATGAAGATTTAGTGAGTGATGGTACTTTTGTAATTGCTGGTTTAGACTTTTCCATTGCGTCATCTTTTAGCTCCCCGAACATTGAGTCCAAGTCTTTGTGGATGGTTAAATTTCTACTTCTGACTTCTTTCTCATACACCTGCAATGAAATATTATATTGATTAAATAAAAATACCAAAAACGTACTGGAACTAAGCAAATAGAGAAGACTTGTAAACGACCCGATTCTCCACGCGGAGGAACGGAAATTAGTCAAGTTAGTCAGTTCTAGAACTATATACTTCTACTGTAAATTCCAATTTTTGTGAATTCTTTAATGAAGTAATGTAACACTAAATCTATAAATATTGATGCAGCGAACTTAAAAATATGGCCCGCAGCTTTGAAATGGGTGGTCAAATAATACTTCACAATATTGATAAAATGTTTTGATCGAAATCTTGTAATCGAAGTCTAGTGGTTAAGCTCAAAATGAAATTAAATCAAACATGAACAGAATATACCAATCCATGTTTAATCCACAATCCTAAAAGCAAAACTTGAAAACTGGTAAAACCAGTGAATAGGGGACAGGTGCTCCGAAGTAGTAAGTCTTTTTTATGAATTCTAAATATATATTGAACATAAAAATAAACTTACACTCAAAAATTCGTCTCCTTGTTCTCTGTAGCATATTGCCATTATGAAGTCAAAAATGTTAGTAAATTCTGCCAATTTGAGTCGCTTTCCTTCTGTTTTATCAGCAATTGTCTTGTAAAAGTTCTCAATAGAGACGTCTGTACTACACTGGACCGAATAAATTCTCACACCCTGTCAAAATATTGTCAATATGTCAAAGTATTGAAAATAACATTATTTCATGTTATGTATTACTACAGGCATATAGATTTTCTCTTTTGGTCCAGAATTATACAATTATTATTTATCCTAATAAATATTGTAAAGGACATGTAAAATGTTAAATAGATCTGGTCTTAAATCAATTAATAAAATTAATAACCCTAATTAAAATCCTAAAAATAATATTTTATTTTATTTTACTCAATTCGACAGTTTTTTCATTCTAAAAATCAATTAGAGCTGTAAAATTTGCAAAGTAGAAATTATTTCACCAAGCAAGTAAAAATACTCAAACCATGATCAAAAAATTAACAAAAATGTTAGTTTTACTACAAATAACTACTCACCATTTTTGCTAATGTGTCAGTTTCAATCCTCCAATCAAGATTCTTCTCATTCGTGTCATAGCTTGGTTCATGTGGATTTGCATCACCAATCAAAACTAACGCTCTCCTTGAACCTGGTCTCCATGACAACTGTTGAACTTCGTGAAGGACAAGTTCATAACACTCGTCCGAATCACCCCCGAACGTTGCACCAACTCCTTTTACCCAAGTACAAAGGTCAGCTACGTTTGTCGTAAAGTCTATGTGCTTGGTAACATAAGTGTCTTTCTTGTCGCAGTAGTCGCCGTGTGCAAAAACAGCAATGCGGATCCCAGGTATGTCTGCTTGAAGCCTCTGTATCATATCCTGCAGACGACCTTTGACCTCTTCAATACAACTGGCCATAGAACCAGTTGTATCAAATGAAAAACAGATTTCAAATGGGCCTCCAGGTGGAACAAGTGCCATTTTAGGTTTGTAAATCTGAAAAAAATGACAAAATTTCAATTTTTAAAAGACCATTAAGAATGAAGGTTTTGAAGAAAATACTATAACATCTTCGAATGGATTGGAGGTGTTTAACCATTCGATAACTGTGAAACCTTCAATAAATTAAAGTGCATTCCATAGCGAACGAAACCCCCCAATTTACATAGTCATTTGATACACGTTAATAAAATGCATCTTGGATTTATTGTCGAATATTTTATTTTCTTGAAAAAAAAATATGGCAAGAATGAAAATTCTTGAGTATTCAATCTCCGGTTTAAATTAAATATGATTTAACATTTTTATTAACATTTAAATTTGTATTTATTTTTCATTCAATAATTAAAACAAACACTATACAAAAAAAATATTTTGGACAAGAGTAAATTATTATGATATACATGTATTCTCAAATATGTTTCAATATGGGTTTTATATATACAAATTAATATGGTATATTTTTATTTTTATTTTTATAAAATATATCTCAAAATAGGACATTGTGTACCTTTTTGTGATTTAAAAATTCCGCCTGCTGGCTGTAGTGTTAACTGTTGAGCTACCAGATCGGATTTGTTATACATTGACGGTGATCCCAGACTTATATATAGTATAGTACAGACGTCACAAATCTATTTTTACTCCTTACAAGTTACGACGTATTCTGAATCAATACACACTCGCATGTTCATTCTTGTTCAGGGATTTATATTCCGAATATACGCGGGAATATTATAACCTATGGAAGTCCTCGGTGTTTTTCGTATTCTTAGATCGAACCTTTTAAGCGTGTGGTTTTAATCTGATTTTTTCTATGCATTCCAATTACTAAAATACTATTTTTGTCTGTTTTATAATTATACATAATAAAGCAATATTATTTCAATCCATGTACAAACTATTTAATTCAAAATAAAGGCACAGAGGAAAGTCTTTCTAAACGGCAAGACTTTGTTTTGCACCTAAACAATTTAGTTCTATGCATTTTAAAATTTATTTTAAAAATGTTCAAACTGTCTTAACTTTCTAAAATCAATTTTTCTTTTCTATACAGCAATATGCCCGCTTCTCCTGTTTATGGTTTATCATTTCGCAATTAATAACAACGAAGCAAGCAGCTTACAAATAAATTGTTGATTGGGGATATTCCAGGCCTAGGCTTATTAAGGTCCCCAGAAAGTTTTAATGTCGACAGTATTGTTGATGAGTATGGTTTTGTTTATACACATGGCGGGTGTAGCTAGCTAAATAGGAGGTACTTACCCTTTCGGAGCACCCGGCCTCACTTCCCTGGTTGAAGAGCGCATATTTTACTTAATATGTTAGTTTCAAATTTTTTACTTTGCTTTGGGATGGTGATTTGGACATTGTTAGTATGTTTGTTTTTAATTTTCACATCTTTAATCGAAATCAAATTTTAGCTCAGGTTACAAATCGAAATCATTCCAAACAAACCAAGTTTTCGTTTACAAACAAGTGTGTAAAATGCTTGCTATAAGAAAGTAATAAGAAGGCTGTCCCTAACATCGCAAATTTAGCTTAAAAACATATATAGATCCAGTTTAAATTGTCCTTACTTAATTACTAAAATTCTAATTTGGAAGTAATAAAAAATATCCTGTCACTGGTAAGTTAAGTAAAAAATCAAACATACCAGTATATCAGTCCGTGTTCAAGTCACAATTCAAAAAAGTAAAACTTTAAAAAAACCCTGACAAATGCGAACTTACACAAGGGAAGTCAGGCCTGGTGCTCCAGATGGATAGGCACATCCAGTTTAGCTAGCTACGTTCGCCGCGCCTAATGATGAGGAATAAAGGAATGAAAATGAAAGCAACATGGAGCCATGGGATGTCAAAAATATCCATTATAATTTGGGGGTACAGAAACATCATACTTATATAATATTGTGATAATGATCAAAAGACTTGAGATCTTAACTTTATAATATTACCAAATCCATAATTTTAATAATTTTAAAAATCATTGTTTTTAAAATATGTGATAAATCGTTTGTAGTTCAATGTCATTGTTCAGAAGGAAACTTTTGGTAGACTATAATAAGATGAATTGTATTTGTATACGACACTTTACTCATACTTTAACGAAAATTTCATAGCGACCAATCGGACAAAACAACAATGGTAAAAAGGTTAAACACGTGGACTTCCACCAGAGAAGTGAGGTCAGCTGCTCCGGAAAGTTAACTAATAAAGGGTAAGGTAAATACCTCCTGTTTTGCTAGCTACGTCTGTCACGTGTGTAATCATAAATGAAAGTGAAAGGAACATATAACTAAGAGATAAGTGTTCATTCATGACGATTGTCCAATCAACTTAACGTTGGGTGCTGGCACAAATGCCGAGGGTATGCCTCACTATACACATCGAAGCTAAACAATTACGTCTTACGGCCCTAGGTAATAGAAACGACATATTTTGTATTTAGGATTTCATAGTGACTGTTTAGATGAAAATCTACAATTAATCTGGATATGCTGAGCTATTTCTAGCAAATATAAGCACTTCATTCGTTCATTAGCATGGTTTATTTCACTCGATCCTATGCAGCTAGTTTTAGTACTGCTGCTTCTCTGAGCGCTTATTTCTTGCAATTTATTATACCAATCATGTAAACAAAGTTCGGGATGGGACATATCTAGGAATTACTCTGTCTGTGTGTCTGTCGGTTTTTATATCATGTCCAATACATAATTTCTACATCTATGAGTGGATTTCGATCAAACTTCTCCCAAATGTATAAGAACATGAGACTATGTGTACCAAATTAAGTCGAGCAGGTCAAAGGCCAATATATACTCTCGAACCATATGCACTTATTTGAATTGACGATTTCATAGTTAGATCTACCGATAGCAGTTCCATGTTTAACCTAATTAATTTTCAAGCTCCAAAGTTTACATTTTGCTTTAGGATCGTGGTTTGGTATTTTTGGTTTGGATTCCTCTTGTTTTTACCGGGTTTATTTTGTTTGTAAAATAAGGCTTATATTTCAAACATCCTATTTGGAGACTACTGGTGTCGATACAGTATTAATTGTGTACACCAGACACCTGTCTATTTAAACCCAGGGTTTCCATTCAAACGAGGGGTCTCAATAATTAATATACTTTATAAGTAGCATGTATCGATTATTCAATTAATCAAACACAAACATACCAGTCCATGTCCAAAATCTCAAGAGCAAAGCAGGCAAATTAATTTAAACGTGTGAACTTACACCCGGGAAGGGAGGTCGGATGCCACGGAAGAGTGTACACTTCCGGTCTAGCTTACTAAAGCTGCCACGTGTAAAATCTAAATTTAAAATGAAAGGAACATATATAGATCTATGGGACGTCAATTATATCCAGGGTCGTTTTGGATATAGAGACATCATACTTATCAATAATTTTAATAAATGAAAATAAAATCAGATACTATTATAACATTTATTAATAACAAATTAACAATATATCATGTATAACAATATCACATAAAACTGACACAAGTTGATATTGCACTTTTTAAAGACGAAATATTATGTTATATTATTATTTCTATAACTATTATTAATTAATTACAACACAAGGCTCTGATAATGAAAATGAAACAATGAATAATGTACATTGTACATATTTTACAGTTTAAAGTCAGATCTATTTGTTTTGACATTATTTGAAACAAATTGTTTATATCTATACCTTGATATAATATATGATATAATGCTTGTATTAAGATGCCCAGAAATGAGTTTATCTTGTGTCCAAATGATTTCGAATAAAATTCTGTAAGATCTAAAACAAAATATACAAATTTTATTCTGTAAATTTCCCAATAGGATCAATTTCTTTTTGAAATGTTTCTGTGACTATTTTACAAAATACTTAAAATGATCCATTAAATAATGAGATAAGTACAAATATTTACAAGTCAAAATAAGTCAGATTTGTAATGGTACTACTTATTTTAATATGCTGTTTGAAAATGAGTTAAAAATAATGCTTTAATAATTCATAAATTGATGGCTTATGTACAAACATTTACAAGTCAAATTAAGTCATATCAGTTTTGTAACAACGGTTCTACATATTTCAATAAGTTGCTTGAAAATGTGTTCCTCTGATTGGCCTCATCCGTCTCCAAGCATAGTCATATTTACGTAAAACAGACGACACACTTTTGGATTGGCTATTTAGGATCAGTCGTCTAATGGATACACTACAACCTTTTTGCATGACGTCATTTATCTGGTTTTTGATATCCTTCTTTCCAAGCAGACGAGATTCCCAGGATTGTTGAGGAAGAAATCCTTTACAAAATCGACAGTATAAAACAAACCTCTTTGCGTCTTCTGCTGCTTGCACAGAAAATTCGTACAAAGCTGGTTTTGTGTTTTTGTTTCTGAACACTGATTTCCTTTTGTAACTTTCAATATCACCTTTTCTTTTCTCCCAAGTATCTGCTGCTTCAGTAAGAGGCATAGTTGGAGAAATAACAAGTTCCCATTGCGACCATTTCTTATCTTTAAGCATAAAGCTGGTTTCTGGAACATTTTCTCTTCTAAGTTTTGGAAGACGAACATTCTGCAAGAAGAAATTGCAAACACTTGTTATGAATTGATTATTTTATATTTAGATAAGCATATGGTATTTGCTATTAATTATGAATATAACATATGACAGTTTGTTTTTGCATATCCGTTCCAATTAAAATGATATACAAATTAAACACAAACATACCGGTCTATGCCCAAACCACAACCAAAGTAAAACTATATAAACTGGCAAAACAAACTAAACACGTGAATTTCTAAAAGGGAACAAACTGAGAAGTGAGACCAGGTGTTTCGGATATAGGAAATGTAAACAATTGATAATCTGTTTTTTCTTTGAAAACTTTGAAAATATTAAACAAATGCTTAATTTATAAATCTTTACGGTTACATGTACATGTAGTTTTATTTCTAACTCATTGAAAGACAATAGATGGTTTGATCGAGAGTTAATTTCAAATATGCAATATATTTACCTGTGTTTTACTTCTCTTTCGTATTTTACGTCCAGCCATTGATGTTTTCGCCGACGACTGTATCACTTTTGCAAGATTGCTTTTGACGATTGCAGACGTCTTGGTCTTGGTTTTGGTCACTTTCGTAAGTTTAGGTTTACCGACTGCTTTCTTTAATTTTACTAAGGATGAAGATTTGGTGAGTGATGGTATTTTTGTCATGGCTGGTTTAGACGTGTCCATTGCTTCATCTCTCTTAAGTTCTCCAAACATTGAATCCAAGTCTTTGTGGATTGCTGAATTTCTACTTCTAACTTCTTTCTCATACACCTATAATTAAATATCATCTCATTAGTTACCATAAATTTTGTTTTTCTGTCTTCTGTTCAAAGATTATTCTTAATTCTTAACTTGCAAAGTCGTAAATGAAGCAATATAAACTGAGTCTGTATATATTGATGCAACAAACTTAGATATTTTCCCTTAGCAGAGGTGGGTGATCAAATAATACTTCACATTGATAAAATGTTTAGATTGACAAAAATAAGAATCCGGTAATCGAAAATTTCAGCTCTCATACTGACTTTAAATTACATTACATATAATATATTATATCGGTCGATGTGAAAATCACAATCACAATAGAAAAGTAAATAAAAAACTTTGAAAATGGCAAATTACGTTGAACACATGAACTAGTGAAGTTGGGTGCTCAGGAAGGGCAAGCTCCTATCATAAACATAAAATAAACTTACACTTAAAAACTCGTCTCCTTGTTCTCTGTAGCATATTGCCATTATGAAGTCAAAAATGTTAGTAAATTCTGCCAATTTGAGTCGCTTTCCTTCTGTTTTATCAGCAATTGTCTTGTAAAATTTCTCAATAGATACATCTGTACTACACTGAACTGAATAAATTCTCACTCCCTGTCAAAATATGAAAAATACATATAGGTTTCTGCTTTTAGTTTCAGACTAAAAATCGTAATAAAAATTATCTTAAAATATTCAATAGACATAATTCCTCTTTCATTTAGTAAAATATCTTCATAAATCAAATTTACAAAAATCAAATTTTATTTTATTTTACTTAATTATATCGAGATAACGAGTATTTTTGTTCCATTTGAAAAATCATTTAGAGCTGTAAAATTTGCAAAGTAGAAATTATTTCTACAAGCAATTAAAAAATGATCAAACCATGATCAGAAATATAAACAAGAACATTAGCTTTTCTAAACATAACTACTCACCATTTTTGCTAATATGTCGGTTTCAATTCTCCAATCGAGATTTTTCTCATTCATGCCATAGCTTGGTTCATGTGGATTTGCATCACCAATTAAAACCAACGCTCTCCTTGAACCTGGTCTCCATGACAACTGTTGAACTTCGTGAAGGACAAGTTCATAACACTCGTCCGAATCACCTCCAAACGTTGCACCAACTCCTTTTACCCAAGTGCAAAGGTCAGCTACGTTTGTCGTAAAGTCTATGTGCTTGGTAACATAAGTGTCTTTCTTGTCGCAGTAGTCGCCGTGTGCAAAAACAGCAATGCGGATCCCAGGTATGTCTGCTTGAAGTCTCTGTATCATATCCTGCAGACGACCTTTGACCTCTTCAATACAACTGGCCATAGAACCAGTTGTATCAAAAGAAAAACAGATTTCAAATGGGCCTCCAGGTGGAACAAGTGCCATTTTACGTTTTTGAATCTGAAAAATGACAAAAATCTATTTTTTTTTTAAAAAAATCGTTAAAAATGAAGTTTTAAACCAAAAATTAAATACAATCTTCGAATAGACTAGAGATGTTCATATAGTCGGTAGTTATGTCTCCATAATAGTTTAGAGTGCGTTTCATTGGTAATAGAATAGATTCACATGGTAAATTTGATACAAGAATTAAGAAAACTAATGAAATGTATCTAGGATGTTTTCGTTTTGATTTAATTGTTGAATTAAAATATTTGTTTAATAAACTATCACAATATGAGAAGAAAGCGCAAAAATTAGCAGTAAGCTATCTCATGTTCAATTTTAATAATATTGAACATTTATATTAACAAATGTTGGTTTAATGTTTTCATTCAATGTTTAAAATATACATATATTTTTATATTTATTTTTCTTATATTATAAATATTTGAACATGGGACACATGCACAAATACATTATTATGTTTAAGAAAATATATTCTAAAAAATAGGACATTGTGTACCTTTTTGTGATTTAAAAATTCCGCCTGCTGGTTGTAGTGTTTACTGTTGAGCTACCAGATCGGATTTGTTATACATTGACGGTGATCCCAGGCTTATATATAGTATAGTACAGACGTCACAAATCTATTTTTACTCCTTACAAGTTACGACGTATTCTGGATCAATACTAGACTTGCACAAGTCCCTATATTAAATTATTAATTTCAGTATCTTGCCACTTTAAAACTATTACAGAGATCAACTGACAAAAGTCAATTTACTATCAAAACCCAGGAATATAGGGACTTGTCAAGTCTGCATGAAGCTCTTGCTAACAATTATATTTGATTGACATTAGAGGTCAAAAAATCAAATGATAACACTTTACATTCAGATTTAATTACAATACAATGTGGTCCAGCACACGCTTGCTGTATATATTACAAACACTCACTAACACAATTGCATTCTTTATGGCTTCATCAACACCAAAAAAGTTTTTTAAGTTTATAAATTCTACTCCAAGAACAAAACAAATTATGTGTGTAGTATGTGGTAACAAAACAGAAAAAAGTGATAATAGAAGAAAACCTTTCATGGGTCTGCTAAAACTGATTCCTGTTTATTGATTGAAAAACATACATCAGGATTTACATACCGATACTGTATTGGGGATATCCAAAAGGTAACAAGTATTGTTTCAAACTTAAATTGTCTTATCAAACTACTACTGAGACATTACAAGTGTCACATGGAAAAGAATATACAACTTATAAGAGGCAAATCAATGAAGAAGAAGAAAAGACATCAAAACGAAAAGTTTAATTTCCAAAGGAGGACGACGACAAAGAGAATGACAAAAGTCAAGAGGATCTATGTAGTTTTGTTCCACTTGATAAAGAAGAGAATACAGAGTATGTACAAGTAAAGTTTATTAAAATTTATATATCTGTAAAAAGTTGTAAAGAATTTCACCTTCATGACTAACCAAATGTGGCCCGTATAAGACAAGACCAACAGAAATAAATGTCTCGAATCTATTAATAAGCATCATATTCAACATTCAAGATTACATGTGCATGTACTAGTAGTGAACATATTTCTGTATTTCAAAATCATAATAAATTGCATTGTGTATGCCATTATTATCTCAAATTGAATATTGAAAAACAACTGACTTTCCTTGTGATGCAAATAATAATAGTACAGTAAAACCTCTATTCATCACCACCATTTGTTTAGTCAAATTTTGGCGTTATAAAGGATTGGGATAGGCGGATAAAGAAAAACATAAAGAAAATGGATTTTGGGACTTCAAAACTTTTCTATTTTAAACAAATCAGTTAACCACACCACATTTATTTATTTGACCTCTTTTTTGTTGTAGACTGAAGTTTCAAATGGATCGCAGAAAACTGTGTATTTTCTCAGACAGTTATTACCGGTTTATATACCTATGTGTGTCTCTGAACAATCACCAAAAACTGTGGCTTGCACTTCAGGAAATACCCGAACTAAAACACTTTGTAAGAAAGATTTATTGCAACCAGCACAACATGAAATAAAAACATTGTCATCAAAAGAAACCAATTCTGTTCTCAGAAAAATGGATAAAAATATTTTGAAATCATCACTGTAGATCAGATTTTGTTAGAATGGATGGAAAAGGCACCAACATTTTTTGAGATATTAGAAGCATGTACTATCAACCCTTTACAAAGGCGAAATAAGTACAAACAGGATGGAGCTTTGTTACCAGGTATTATGTCGGCAGGTTGCAAACTTTTAACAATTTACAACCAAGACATGAATCTAATTCAGCATTTAAACAGCATCATTTTAATAGAGGTTGGGTGTAAAAAGTCCGCATTTGCAAGGCTTAATGCAACATAGATGTACGATTGTCTTAGTTATCAGACATCCCTCAACATATCTGAAAAGTTTGGCGAGGACTGGGACCTTGAACTGAAGTCTTGGGATCAGCAAGTTTTGCAAGATACCTACATTGAGGACAGATTGCAGAATCAGATTAAGGAAACACAGGAATTAACTGACATACTAAGGGGTAATCCAGAGAATACAGTTGATCTAATCATTGAATTATCTCAACTGGAAACAGATTTAGAACAACACAGAGCAGCTATGCATCCTGGATTTTATTTTGTAGGAGACAATGTTGATATGCGAACTAAAGTTCGACACATACAAAAAATACATCTTCATTTAGTAAATATGCCTCTATGGCCTTTTTCTGGTTTCCTCTAATCTCTTTATAAGATAATTGTTTTAAACCAAAATCTATTGTATGTACTATGATGTTAAATAAAACAATGAGTTATACTGACCCAGTATGTGTGATTGAATTATATTTTGCTAGGGACATTTAAGTTCGGTCTGTAAGCAGTATCTGGAGAAGTAATTAAAGCTGTCAACAATGTTAAATGAAAATTAATGACCGACCATATACTGGTCGGTTGTAATGCAGACTTGACAAGTCCCTATATTCCTGGGTTTTGATAGTAAATTGACTTTTGTCTGTTGATCTCTGTAATAGTTTTAAAGGGGCAATATATTGAAATTAATAATTTAATATAGGGACTTGTGCAAGTCTAGATCAATACACACTGGCATGTTCATTCTTGTTCAGGGATTTATCTTCCGAATGTACGCGGGATTAGTGAACTTTGGAAGCCCTCGGTGTTTTTTGTATTTTAGATCTTACCTCTAAGCTGTGTGTGAATTTTTATATGTTTTATAAGTATGTAGACATAATTAAGTAGACTGGATTTAATAAATCCATGTACAAACAAAATAAAGGTACAAACGCGAGATATCTTTTTGATCTCCATCCATTTAGTTCATTTTATGTGGAGTTGAACGATTTGGAAACAGTCTTTGCCCAGGTTTAACTAAAATATGAACTTCCACCAGGTTGCTCCTGTTTAGCTAGCTACATCCGCCATGGTGTGTAAGTAATATATGTAATAGAAGAAGAGAAACGTGAACTTGTCAATAATAAATGCAACCAGGAACATAAACATCAAAACATTTATGATTAAAACAAGCAAACAATACAAGAAAAGACAAACACATAAAAATATCCCTGGGAGGTATGATCTGATTTTTAATTTGATTAACTTGGAGCTACCAGCCCCTGCGGTCAACGACAGCGGGAGACAGTATGTGAATCCAGTACCGACTGGTCGGATTTTTCTACAATCGTATCGTCCAAATTTTGGCCTTCAATGATTTGAGTAAATTAATCAGCTAGCATAATAACCCTGGTGGAAGTTCGCATATATGACTTATTAAGCCAGTTTTCAAAGTTTAACTTTGTTCTTGGGATTATGTTTTATACACAGACCAGTATGTTTGTGTTTTGGATTCACGTTACATCCGGTTTAGTTTGGACTTTGTCCTATACATTTACTTCCTTTTAAACTTTTATAGATTAGAGTTTGTCCTATACCTCATCACTGTATGTTATTAAAACACGAGTTCTTTGTTTGCACACTAGACTACTATGTACATGTATAATTAAGATTTCGGTGACCGAGTAGTGGATAAATCTCAAAATACATGATAAGTTCTGGCTCATTAAACAATTTTTCAGTGCCATCTTTTTCTTTCAATAATGATAATGTCTAAAAGATCAACCAACACCTTACCCTTTTGGGCTTTGGATGGGCAATTTTATTAACAGGCAATTGAAGCACCATCATAAACGGAACAGATTGTGAAAGTTTTCCACATAAGCCTTGATAAGGATACGCAAGATACGGCGATGTTCAACTCGTAACAGCAAAAGGCCCACACGTAGCTTATACAAAATACCAAAATGTATCAATCTTAACCAAGTAACTTAACACATTCACCAAATTAAGGAGAAATTACTTTCCTATGCCAGAAATCTAGATTTATACATGGACCAGTTGTACAAAGCTTACCTACTCGACTTATACCTGTGGTACCTGGGAGGTGCATATTCCATCGACAACACTCTTCCATCTAGTTTTATTCTGTGCTAGTCTGACCAGATCTTGCCATTTGTATACCTCTCCATCCATTTGTTTGCAAGTTACTTCATACTTTTCTTTTCTCCCCGAGGGTTCCGACTACAGGTTTGTCGTGATTGAATTTTGTTGGTTTTCGCAGTGTGTGTCCAATCCATCGTACAAAGCTTAATAAGCGATAATCATAAATTAATTCAAAACTAACCAATCAGTTAGCATTGTTTTGTCCCCTTTGTGTCCTCATCAGTTTATGAGAAATGGCACATATCTTTGTGTCCTCATCAGTTTATGAGAAATGGCGCATATCTTTATACACAAAACAAGTTTAGCCAATTTGTCTAATGCTTATCATAGAAACTGAAGAGTTCTTTCACTTTAAATGCAAGTTTTGCAAGGAAACAAACACACAACCTTCCAATAATGGAGAGAACCATCTAACAACTGTTTTAAAGCTTAGGAACTTGTAATCAAAAACATACAAACCAATTCAAGTCCAAATCACAATCCCAAAGCAAAGCTGAAACAGGCAAACAAAGTTAAACATGTAAACTCCCACCAAGGAAATGGTGCTAGTGCATGCACACCAGCTACATGAAATGGTAATTTTGAATGAAAGAACATGGAACGTCAAATATCTCCATGGTAACTTCGGATACAGAGACATCATACTTACAAACACAAATGTGATGATGAGAGCCTTGATATGACTGGGCTTACAATATCCCTGGTCCAAGAATTTATTTTAAGCAGCTTGCTTTGTTGAATAAAGTTCCTGTAGTGGGAACAAGTTCTACCATAGAGTAGAAACAAACACAAATAAAAAATATTTCTGTAATTTTTCATATTCTTTTATTTTATATTTTGTTATGCATCAACATGATGAGAACAATGGTTATCAAACAAGGTTTATTATAAGAAACACTATATACATAATGATATATAACAATGGGATTTTACACTGTCTCCCTGGAGTTACGGTTCTTTTTAAAAATATAAAAACATGGCCTTTTTCATGTCAATTCTTGTCGGAACTCCAAATTTCATTTTGATATGCTTGTGTGTGTGTGTGTTTAAAACTCGTTATTCCTTACTTCTGGAAGACAATTTCGGAAAAATTATTTATCAAAAACTTCTTTGAGTAATTAACTTGCATTCTATGTCAAACTTTGGTATTATAATTCTATTTTAACAAAGTCACAATCATTTAATTACATCACAGTTCTTTTTTTTTTAATATTTACATGTCATCATAACAAAGTGTGTGTTTGTGTGTGTGTGTGTGTGTGTGTGATACTAAAAGTTAAAGTATCTCCAACTTCATTTCAAAGTCATTATCACAATTCACAGTCAACAAATAGATATCGGAGAAAGGCAAATTTACATAACATGGCAGCATAAATTGAAAATTATAGCAACAAATGAACACATTAGAAATAAAATTTATAATATAAGATCATTTTGTAAAACAATATCTGAACTAAACTGATTGTAAACATACAGAGTAGTTTCTGACTCTCAATTTGAAAAGTAAAAATAAAACTATACAGAACAATGGCTTTGTATAAAGCAACTGAACCTTTTTTCTCTTTATTTCTTAGTGCTGCCCACACTTATGACCCTGTGGTACTGGTATCCTTCTTGAAAAAATAAAACATAAAATTTTAACAGTGGTGCAGTGTTTGATGACCCATTTTAAATTTTTATGGTAGTTATGAAATCTGTAAACTGCCATGATGAAAAGTTGACAGTCCAATATGCATTTCCCCCAAATTTGCCAAAAATAGAAGAATACCGGTGACCATATCTCCAAGTGTTGCAAAAATGAGATACTTGAAAAATGTCAGTGGTTGTCAAAAAATTGTATACTTGGAAGAATATCAGTCTATATGTAATAAGCAAACAACCTGAATTTGCATAAATCTACCATCAACATGAACACAAACAAGTAGTTAAAACTGTCTTAAAAACACCTCTGTATAAAAACAGGTGCTCTTTATACAAAGGTAAACTTTAAAGACAGGTTTGACTGCAATTGCAAAACTCAACATATTTGGGTAGTTAAAAGCATAAAAATTAAAATAAATGAACAAAAATTGTAAAGTTTATTGTATTTACAAAAACAAAAGTGTATAGTATAGTATTCCAATGCCCAAGGAAAAAAACACATAATACTGAAAAACAAAAATAAGACATGTCGGACAAAAACCATACTTATTGTTGGCATTTTATTGACTTTGTAATTTTTGTTCCTAAAAAACTTTAAATTTCTGATCATCATGATAGATGAAATCCACCAGAAATCTTAAAATGAAATTCCAAAGTATAAAAAAAACTAAGTATGATTTTCACTCGCCACGTCGCAAATTATATATTGGTAAATAATATTTCTCATCTATATATAACAACTAGTATTTATCTATCAATCTGCACCATTCTGAGGTAAAAACACAAACTTATTACTTTAAAATTATCTGTCATCATATAAATCATTATTGAAATATAATAAAACAATTTGTAATCTACATGATAAATGATTTAAATGGAAATTCATTTGAAAATAAAACAAGATCACTTGATCAGCAGACTCTTTGTTTTATTTTCAAATCTGTACAAATAAAACAATTTGGACATGTACATCTTTAAAACAAGAAATGTCGGAATTTATACATGATTTTAAAGGCGAATATATGAAAGACAAAATTTTTGATGTGCATTTACAATATTGCTCATAGAAAATCGACACGACCAGTACCATACACAAGCTTTAAGCCTTTCACTTCATACTAAAGCAGGACATATATGTACACACAACCATACACATGTAGTTTTATATCACAAACATACATATTTAAAAGTTTATGTCTATTTTGGTTCAAGGGTTCTATGATCACAAATAACTTCTATGTAAGAGCAAACCACTGAAAGTCTCTCTCTCTCTCTCTCACACACACACACACACACCTTTAAAATTATTTTATATCAGAAAGCAAAAATTTCCTCTCACCAGTACTTCATTGTAACTAAATGATTTAGACGAAGATGATTAGGGGTATATTTCTGACATGAAGATGAGAATTTGACTATTTAAATGATGGGAAATAAATATTAATGAATTATTTAACAAATGTCGTCTTCAAGGATAATGAAAAAACTATTTCAGATAATTTTCACTTTAAAAGTTTTTTTCTGGGAAAGCATTTCTTGCTATATCGGTATCTAGGATACACAAAAGTTTATTAAGATTACCCTCATTTATAAAAACTGTATACTATAATAATACTCAATGTTAAAGCAAATGACATAAATGAAGATGTAAATCTTAAAATGTTTCACCGGAATTATAATGGTCAGAGTTCAGAAAGCAGAATGCAATATTGAAAACTTCATCAGACAGAAATATTGATTATACTTATATTATCATATATACATAATGTAAAGATTAAAGTGTATACTACAGTCTTTTACGGACAAATATAAAGATGAACTTAATATATGAAGGATCAATTTACACCAGAATCCCTGTTTTAATCTTAAACACTAATACAGGGTAAACATTTTGACCAAACCAGTAGGCCTACATTATTTTGTTATCTCTTCAATGGTTACAATTTACCCTTTGAGTACATATAAACAAAGTTACAAAAATATTACTCTATTGCAGTTTAATCTTGCTTTGACTTCATCAATTTGTTAACTTAAATTTTGACATTATGCAGACTTTGGTATTAATTAAGTGGGGTTGAGTAATTGTGTTTAACACCGCAGTCAAGATTATTACACATATTAAGGCAGTCAGGAACAGTGGAGGTAACCAAAGTGCCCTAAAAAAGGAGCAAAATTCTGCAAGCAAACTGACAATTTTTTTTGCAAGTGAGATTCAAACCTAGGTGAAGAGAGGTGCTATCATCTGTGCACACTTGGCCACAAAAGCCCTCTCAAATACAGCTAAATTTAAGAAGATACTCAATGAAAAATGGAATTTGGGTCTAAAATCTGAGACAATAAGCAAAGTCACTGTGAACATCAGAGGATCATAATAACTTGATTTTTACCATATAAAGAGCTTCTATATGCACTGTGGAACAGAAAAAATAGTACAGTTTACCAAATAAGGTTTTTAAATGTTTTAACTACAACTCTACAAGGAATTTGCAATTACCACATGAATATACTGTGGATTAACCGCATAAAATTTTGTTACTGTATTCTCAAATAGTTGTTGAATCCAACACAAACAAACATTCCACCATTTTTTGATCTCAGGTCAAAGCCACACTAGGTCAAGGTCATACATACTTAAAACTTACAATGAAAATTGCGCATTTTCAACAAATTTGTAAAATTTTCATTCAAAATACTTAAAACACTAAATTTGAAGGGAGATTAAATTTTGGCAAAGTTTAATACATTGTACTCAAATATTAACGAATTCCAATGAATTTAGAGTTACATATATGAATCTGCAGTAAAAAAAAATTTAAATTTTAAATTTTAAAACATGATCATGGTTGTATACAAATACCAACTTAAAATAATATTGCTGCGTTCTTATGTGCTAGTGTCCATCACAGAATATCTATTTTCAATTGTTCATACATGTACATTTACCTACAAACATCAGAAAGTCATGGTACTTGTGACACATCAGGCAAAAATTATAACTTATGGAACATATCATCAATTTTAAATTTTTTGTTCTTATTCAAAATGTATCGGTTTCTGATTAAGACAATGTACATATGTGCTTAAAATTATGCTCACACTAATGATTGAAAGCAATTAAAAAACTATTTTGATATAGTTCATCAGCGAAATTGTAGCAGAGTGTTTATAAACACAGACAAGTTTATTATACACCAATAGGTATTAGTACCGTATTATGGTATACATATATTCACACCTTCAAGCATTCATTTGTCAACTCCATCATTATATATATCCCTATCTTAGGCTATCTACATTATAAAGACTCTTTCATGTTTATAATTATTAAACACTCTACCACAATATTGGTGACGGACTATATAGTATGCCTGATTCGTACTAAATCATGTCATCTTTTGAGAAAATAAACTACCATGTATTACATTTACAATTTATCCTTAATTACATGTAATTTGATTGTGAAATTTGGTATTTAGTCATACCAACTCAGAGATGATTTTTATATATTATAACCACAAGTGATAAATTGTTTGTTATTAGTAAACACTTACATATTCAATATCAATGAAAGTTAAAACAGTTTATTTAAAAAGTGTTGCACTTGAAGATCATCAACTGACTAAAAACATGTTTTTATATAATATTGACTAGGTTTTTTTTCTTCTTCTATAAGCAAGTTCCCAATAGAAACATCTGCTACTAGAAACATTGTTAATGATTTTAAACTAGAGGTACCGTGTTAAATGAGTAGAATATTTTTCTAATTTTAGTGTGATTTCCTGCTAATCAAGGTTTACAACATTGACCTGTCTGCTTGACCTTTCAATAAGAATATTCATATACAATGACCAATCCCAATACATGGGTAGTTAATTCATAAACAATGTATTGTATATTCCCATTGATGTAGAGAAAATAAACAATGTGTTCCCTATAGGCAAATGTACTGGTTCACAATAAATATTTAAATTTAAGGTCAAGTGGACAGGTCAATGTTGTATGTCTATACCTGATGCAATCTGATCAAAACAATATTTTCACTACAGAATAAATTACAAAAGAGATTATCATAATCTCATTTCAAATGAAAATAATAGCTTCGTTCAAACATTATGGGGCATCACTTGATAAAAAGGTGAACTCCATTTCAACAAACAAATGGAGGACATGTTTTTGTAAATGGACCATGTGAACCCCATCAGATCTGATAACAATGAGAACACCTGCTTAGATCTGTATATATTTTTAGTCACAAATGAAGAATACCTGCTTAGATCTGTAAACAATTTAGTCACAAATGAAGAATACCTGCTTAGATCTGTATATATTTTTAGTCACAAATGAAGAATACCTGCTTAGATCTGTAAATATTTTAGTCAAAGATGAAGAACACCTGCTTAGATCTGTAAATATTTTTAGTCAAAGATGAAAAACACCTGCTAAGATCTGTAAATATTTTAAGTCAAAGATGAAGAACACCGCTTAAATCTGTAAATATTTTTAGTCAAAGATGAAGAACACCTGCTTAAATCTGTAAATATTTTAGTCAAAGATGAAGAACACCTGCTTAAATCTGTAAATATTTTAAGTCAAAGATGAAGAACACTTGCTTAGATCTGTAAATATTATGGTCAAAGACGAAGGGCACCTGTTTAGATCTGTAAATATTTTTTGTCATAATTTATTTGAAATTCCACAAAAAGGAAGTAGTGTGGAGAAAATGGAATTCCTTCGACATTAAAAAGGGAACTATATGTACCAGTATGTACCAAAATGTCAGAAAAAATTCCTGAACACAAGCAACAAGAATATCAAGCACTTCAAGTAGCACTGACTGTGAAAACAAAACATAAACTTTAAAAATATATTTTTGATATTTACTTTATGAATATAATCTTGCTTCTAGAGAATATGTAATTGGTGATAAAACAAAAGGTTGTAATAAACCTGTCCACGTCCATGTTATAAATGTACAATATTGTCCACGTCCATGTTATAAATGTACAATATTGTCCACGTCCATGTTATAATTGTACAATATTGTCCACGTCCATGTTATAAATGTACAATATTGTCCACGTCCATGTTATAAATGTACAATATTTACAACTATTCAAGAAATCAAGTGGGTTTATTGTAAGAAAATGTTTCTTCTGAATATGAAAGATCCCAAGTTATTTTGGCTTTTTTCCACATAAAAATTATATAGAGATTCTAATTTTTGACATTTTATTTCACTTCAAGTACATGTAAACAATTTCATCTCTAAAGACATGATAATTCAATTAAATCATTTCTGTGTAATTAATTTCTGTCGTTAATTAACTAAATTCCAACCAAACAAAAAATAAAATACCCTGACTTGTGGTGTGCCGTCTTTGACTGCATTGAACATATAAAAAATGTGGCTGTAACAAACTACTTTAAGTAGGTAAATAACAATTTTTACAAAAAATATTGTATTTATCCGTTTTGAAGCACCAGCACTGTCCAGTCGTGTCTTCTTACATAGCAAATAAAGGCATATACATACAAAAATAAAATTGATATAGGAATTTTCCATGAAAAACAAATTAAAATGTATTTCATAATCATGGTTAATTAATTTGTGAGGTTTTTCTACTAATCTACTAATTTTATCACTGTGTGGACGACTCGATTCGTCTTAATTTTGAAGGACTTGCATATGGAGAATTAGAAGTAGAGCCGATTCTTGACGACCGTCTAAACGCTTCACCCATTTCTAAGCCTCCTTTAGTGTCATTAACAATATCTGTACTGTTTCCTCTCTTCCTTGGAGAACAAGCGGGAGACGATACACTTTTCCTCTTTAAAGTTTGAACCACGATATCTGCATTATTAGTGGATTTTCTAGGACTAGATCTAAGCTTGCTGGCAGACTCTTTGTTGTTAAAGAATTGTCGGATGGATGGTTGAGCCTTCTTGGCATCATCAGATTCCAGTTTAAGTTTAGAAGTGTATGTAGACATGCTACCTTTCCTTTGTGGAGTGAATTGTCGGATGGATGGTTGAGCCTTCTTGGCATCATCAGATTCCAGTTTAAGTTTAGAAGTGTATGTAGACATGCTACCTTTCCTTTGTGGAGTGGGCGTTGTCACATTTGTTTTTTCAGGTGCTGATTTGTTCTTTGTCAACCCCTTTTCTGATGTCTTTTTAAGGTCTCTACTTGATTTATCACCCTTTGCACTCACTTTACCAACACTATCTGTTTTTCTACTGGTGTTCTTTACAATAGTAAGATTTTGTGACGACACATCTGATTCAGATTCTGGTGGTGACAGATTACCAGCTGGTAAGTCAAGTCTACAATGTGGTTCTATATTAAGTGGAACGTTAAGTTTAGCAGGAATTGGGGTTTCTTTCTCAAGAGGAGGACTGACCTGTGGAGATGACCGAGCTGATCCCTCTGGGGTGCAACAGCATCTTACCCGACATGCTGAACAACACCCAGACTTAAAAGATTCTTCATCGGATGAAATTGACAAAATTGAAATGTTATCATCTTGTATTTGCTCTTTCTTAATGTTTCCAAAATCTGAAAGTGTGTGTTGCAAAAACGATGTCACTGGTTTCCCGTAGAATTGAGACATGGGGGAAACGGCTAACAGTAGAGAGTTGTTGACCAAAGGTGGTTGCTCCAAGACACTGCGTATTGGGCTCTTAATTTGAGGCGTCTTACTGCTTTCTGAGGATGATGAAGTTTTCATTTCTTTCTTTTGTTGCTGTAATTTCTTTTTATTGTATTTTTCATTAAATGATGATCCCAGTCCAGACACTTCAGTGAGCAAGCAACGATATAGAGTTAGCTTCTGTTTTGATGTTTCGCCATTAACATCTTCAGACACAACATTATCTAACTGCAGAGGAGGGACAAATTTTTGTTTACTATCACAAGACCTTCGTTTCAAACCAGCAATCGGTCCAAATCTTTAGACAACAAAACTGGATCTTTAGGAAACAAACAGTCATCCTCATCACTTTCAACATATTTTCCAATGGCTTTCTTGTACATGTATGGTGATAGCCATTTTTAAGTTCTCGTTTCGTCAGGCGAGCCAGAACGACTTTACAATTTGGAACATTCCTTTTAAGTGCTCTACTGTCTCTGTTCAAACCAGTATTCAAACTTTGTGTAAAATCTTTTTTCTGTTTTCTAGTGAACTTGTATTTGTGAAAATACTTGGTTTGAAATTTTTCTTTGGTTTGAATGTCACCGGGAAAGTCACAGTCCTGTTTCTGAGCTTTCTAAAAAGTCATTTTTCTTCGGAGTTTTACAAAGTTTTCAGAATCTAACACTACCTCCACACTAGTTTCTGTTTGTACATGTTTCTGTATTCTTTGTCCAAGCAGAGAAGTGACATCAATACTGAGCAATGACTTTCCTTTTTGTGATGGCTTTTCTTCCGTGTCTTCACTACAACCACTGGCAACACTCTCTTTATCACTATTATCAACAGGTTCGGAATAACTCAACCGTTTCTTGGACACAACCATATTATCATCTCTGCTCAGTTGGGAGATCAAAGATTTAGGCGTTCTAGGAGTCGTAGGAGATATAGGACTCCTGGGATCTTCCAAGTCCAGTTTTTCACAATCTATTTCCATACTATTAGTCCTTTTACGTGCTCTAATTCTTTCTGCTTTTTGCACTGGCAAAATGTTCACTGCTTTGATAAAGACTTCTTTCATTGGTCGTACAAAGCAATCTGACAAGTCAATTTTTGGGCTCATTTGTGGAGGTCCTTTTGCCTCCTTAGATGGCCTTGGAGGTGTTTTAACGGCTTGTAGTTCTGGAGGTCTCTCGTTACATTTAGCTTGGTGATTCCTCATATCATCCCTGTTACCAAATTCTTTTTCACAGAAGAAACAGATAAAGATTTCTGAATACTGGTGTTTATAATTTTCATTTTGTTTTCCTGAAAATAGAAAAGAATGATTTAATTTTTTTATCCAAGTATTCAATTGCATATCCATATATGTCCAATTATGTGTGCAAAAAACGCAGTATCAGCATTTGTAACCGCGACTATATAGTGGTTACATACAGTAACATGGTTACAAATGTCTTCTTTTTTCGAAACCGACTTCATTTTTTGCCGGGTTACGGGGTTACAAAGGTAACTCTTTGGTTACATAGAGTTACACTCAGTTACAAATAATTTTTTCAAATTTTCCAAATCTGCCAGGTTACACGGTTACAACGGTTTACAAAGGTTACAATGATAATAAAGAAGGAAATCGGAACTTTTACAAAACCGACTTCATTTTTTTGCCGGGTTACGGGGTTACAAAGGTAACTCTTTGGTTACAAAGAGTTACACTCAGTTACAAATAATTTTTCAAATTTTCCAAAATCTGCCAGGTTACACGGTTACAACGGTTACAAAGGTTACAATGATAATAAAGAAGAGAAATCGGAACTTTTTCAAAACCGACTTCATTTTTTTGCCGGGTTACGGGGTTACAAAGGTAACTCTTTGGTTACATAGAGTTACACTCAGTTACAAATAATTTTTCAAATTTTTCAAAATCTGCCAGGTTACACGGTTACAACGGTTACAACGGTTACAACGGTTACAATGATAATAAAGAAGGAAATCGGAACTTTTTCAAAACCGACTTCATTTTTTTGCCGGGTTACGGGGTTACAAAGGTAACTCTTTGGTTACATAGAGTTACACTCAGTTACAAATAATTTTTTCAAATTTTCCAAAATCTGCCAGGTTACACGGTTACAAAGGTTACAATGATAATAAAGAAGGAAATCGGAACTTTTTCAAGACCGACTTCATTTTTTTGCCGGGTTACGGGGTTACAAAGGTAACTCTTTGGTTACATAGAGTTACACTCAGTTACAAATAATTTTTTCAATTTTCCAAAATCTGCCAGGTTACACGGTTACAACGGTTACAAAGGTTACAATGATAATAAAGAAGGAAATCGGAACTTTTACAAAACCGACTTCATTTTTTTTGCGGGTTACGGGGTTACAAAGGTAACTCTTTGGTTACAAAGAGTTACACTCAGTTACAAATAATTTTTCAAATTTTCCAAAATCTGCCAGGTTACACGGTTACAACGGTTACAAAGGTTACAATGATATAAAGAAGGAAATCGGAAACTTTTCAAAACCGACTTCATTTTTTTGCCGGGTTACGGGGTTACAAAGGTAACTCTTTGGTTACATAGAGTTACACTCAGTTACAATAATTTTTCAAATTTTTCAAAATCTGCCAGGTTACACGGTTACAACGGTTACAAAGGTTACAATGATAATAAGAAGGAAATCGGAACTTTTACAAAACCGACTTCATTTTTTTGCCGGGTTACGGGGTTACAAAGGTAACTCTTTGGTTACATAGAGTTACACTCAGTTACAAATAATTTTTCAAATTTTTCAAAATCTGCCAGGTTACACGGTTACAACGGTTACAAAGGTTACAATGATAATAAAGAAGGAAATCGGAACTTTTACAAAACCGACTTCATTTTTTTGCGGGTTACGGGGTTACAAAGGTAACTCTTTGGTTACAAAGAGTTACACTCAGTTACAAATAATTTTTTCAAATTTTCCAAAATCTGCCAGGTTACACGGTTACAACGGTTACAAAGGTTACAATGATAATAAAGAAGGAAATCTTAACTTTTTCAAAACCGACTTCATTTTTTTGCCGGGTTACGGGGTTACAAAGGTAACTCTTTGGTTACATAGAGTTACACTCAGTTACAAATAATTTTTCAAATTTTTCAAAATCTGCCAGGTTACACGGTTACAACGGTTACAACGGTTTACAACGGTTACAAACGGTTACAATGATAATAAAGAAGGAAATCTTAACTTTTTCAAAACCGACTTCATTTTTTTGCGGGTTACGGGGTTACAAAGGTAACTCTTTGGTTACATAGAGTTACACTCAGTTACAAATAATTTTTTCAAATTTTTCCAAAATCTGCCAGGTTACACGGTACAAAGGTTACAATGATAATAAAGAAGGAAATCGGAACTTTTTTCAAAACCGACTTCATTTTTTTGCCGGGTTACGGGGTTACAAGGTAACTCTTTGGTTACATAGAGTTACACTCAGTTACAAATAATTTTTTTCAAATTTTCCAAAATCTGCAGGTTACACGGTTACAACGGTTACAAAGGTACAATGATAATAAAGAAGGAAATCGGAACTTTTACAAACCGACTTCATTTTTTTGCCGGGTTACGGGGTTACAAAGGTAACTCTTTGGTTACAAAGAGTTACATCAGTTACAAATAATTTTTTCAAATTTTCCAAAATCTGCCAGGTTACACGGTTACAACGGTTACAAAGGTTACAATGATAATAAAGAAGGAAATCGGAACTTTTCAAAACCGACTTCATTTTTTTGCCGGGTTACGGGGTTACAAAGGTAACTCTTTGGTTACATAGAGTTACACTCAGTTACAAATAATTTTTCAAATTTTTCAAAATCTGCCAGGTTACACGGTTTACAAACGGTTACAAAGGTTACAATGATAATAAGAAGGAAATCGGAACTTTTACAAAACCGACTTCATTTTTTTGCCGGGTTACGGGGTTACAAAGGTAACTCTTTGGTTACAAAGAGTTACACTCAGTTACAAATAATTTTTTCAAATTTTCCAAAATCTGCCAGGTTACACGGTTACAACGGTTACAAAGGTTACAATGATAATAAAGAAGGAAATCGGAACTTTTTCAAAACCGACTTCATTTTTTTGCCGGGTTACGGGGTTACAAAGGTAACTCTTTGGTTACATAGAGTTACACTCAGTTACAAATAATTTTTCAAATTTTTCAAAATCTGCCAGGTTACACGGTTACAACGGTTACAACGGTTACAACGGTTACAACGGTTACAATGATAATAAAGAAGGAAATCTTAACTTTTTCAAAACCGACTTCATTTTTTTGCCGGGTTACGGGGTTACAAAGGTAACTCTTTGGTTACATAGAGTTACACTCAGTTACAAATAATTTTTTCAAATTTTCCAAAATCTGCCAGGTTACACGGTTACAAAGGTTACAGTGATAATAAAGAAGGAAATCGGAACTTTTTCAAAACCGACTTCATTTTTTTGCCGGGTTACGGGGTTACAAAGGTAACTCTTTGGTTACATAGAGTTACACTCAGTTACAAATAATTTTTTCAAATTTTCCAAAATCTGCCAGGTTACACGGTTACAACGGTTACAAAGGTTACAATGATAATAAAGAAGGAAATCGGAACTTTTTCGAAACAGACTTCATTTTTTTGCCGGGTTACGGGGTTACAAAGGTAACTCTTTGGTTACATAGAGTTACACTCAGTTACAAATAATTTTTTCAAATTTTCCAAAATCTGCCAGGTTACACGGTTACAACGGTTACAAAGGTTACAATGATAATAAAGAAGAAAATCGGAACTTTTTCAAAACCGACTTCATTTTTTGCCGGGTTACGGGGTTACAAAGGTAACTCTTTGGTTACATAGAGTTACACTCAGTTACAAATAATTTTTTCAAATTTTCCAAAATCTGCCAGGTTACACGGTTACAACGGTTACAAAGGTTACAATGATAATAAAGAAGAAAATCGGAACTTTTTCAAAACCGACTTCATTTTTTTGCCGGGTTACGGGGTTACAAAGGTAACTCTTTGGTTACATAGAGTTACACTCAGTTACAAATAATTTTCTCAAATTTTCCAAAATCTGCCAGGTTACACGGTTACAACGGTTACAAAGGTTACAATGATAATAAAGAAGGAAATCGGAACTTTTTCGAAACAGACTTCATTTTTTGCCGGGTTACGGGGTTACAAAGGTAACTCTTTGGTTACATAGAGTTACACTCAGTTACAAATAATTTTTCAAATTTTTCAAAATCTGCCAGGTTACACGGTTACAACGGTTACAAAGGTTACAATGATAATAAAGAAGGAAATCGGAACTTTTTCGAAACCGACTTCATTTTTTTGCCAGGTTACGGGGTTACAAAGGTAACTCTTTGGTTACATAGAGTTACACTCAGTTACAAATAATTTTTCAAATTTTTCAAAATCTGCCAGGTTACACGGTTACAACGGTTACAAAGGTTACAATGATAATAAAGAAGGAAATCGGAACTTTTTCGAAACCGACTTCATTTTTTTGCCGGGTTACGGGGTTACAAAGGTAACTCTTTGGTTACATAGAGTTACACTCAGTTACAAATAATTTTTTCAAATTTTCCAAAATCTGCCAGGTTACACGGTTACAACGGTTACAAAGGTTACAATGATAATAAAGAAGGAAATCGGAACTTTTTCAAAACCGACTTCATTTTTTTTTGCCGGGTTACGGGGTTACAAAGGTAACTCTTTGGTTACATAGAGTTACACTCAGTTACAAATAATTTTTTCAAATTTTCCAAAATCTGCCAGGTTACACGGTTACAACGGTTACAAAGGTTACAATGATAATAAAGAAGGAAATCGGAACTTTTTCAAAACCGACTTCATTTTTTTGCCGGGTTACGGGGTTACAAAAGTGATTCTGAGTCACAATGTTACTCATTTGGTACTTAGAGTTACACCAGAATTTATTTATTTATTTATTTATTTATTTATTTATTTATTTATTTATTTATTTTTAAAGAATATATCATCTTTTTTCAAAGTTTGAATTGTGAGAAATTTTCATAGTTTGTATTGGCTTAAAAAGATTCGAATGAAAAATAATAAAATCATAGTAATGAAAATTCAATGTGAAATAGATGTAAATAAGTTATGTATAAATTTGTTTGTAAACAAATTTTTTCTATATTGATGGTAAATGAATATTTAGTGCAATGTCAGAATCTATTATATCCTGGTAATAAAAATATGATAATACTTTTTCTAGATTCCGGCGCAGATGTAGAATATTTGTTGCCGCTTACAAAAGATGAAGACAGTGCACACATAGTGATTTTCTAGAATGAGATTAAAAAGGATAAAAATAGTTTAATCTTGTGTGACTGGGCCAAATATCGAGGGCCCGGGAATCGGTATTATCTGGATGCAGGTTGCTCTACCAATAACCAGTTTCTGATTCGGTATGGTGTGATTTTGTGGATGACGGGACTTGTTTTGTTGGTCAGTTGTTTAAATCTGATGACTCGCAAATTGCTGATACACACCATTTAAAAATAATCCTCGTCTGTTGTCGTAACTTCTTTAAACCCGAAATAATCAAAGTAATTAATAAGATTAACAATACGCAAGTTTAGGATTATCCCATCGACTACCGTATATTCCAGAATGGGTTAGCTAATGAGATAAATGCATATACCAGGTGATAACATGAATATACTTGATACTTGGGACAATTTTTATTATGAGAAAAGTTTGAATAAAACAATACTTTAAAAATAAAATAAAATAAAATAAAATAAAATAAAATAAAATAAAATAAAATAAAATAATAAATAATAAATAAATAAATGAGATAAATAAATAAATAAATAGATGAGACTAGTAAAAGTGCATATAAAATTCAACAGTAATACCCCAAAATGTTAAAAGCAGTTTGGTAAAAATAGATTTTGAATTACAACTTCATTTAAAATGGGATACCTATAAATACCGCAGGCAATAAAAAAAATTTATCTACATATATTACCAAAGTAACAAGAGTGTTTAATGTAGCATTATACAGTCCAGTTTAGCTGAAGCATCATGGTCCAGGGTATTGTAGCATTAAGAATGCGTTGAATTAAAAAAAAGATATTTTATTCAATTTTACTGAATTAAAAGGAAACAAAGCATAGCATTTTCGAAGCAATGATGTTTCAAATGATTAATTGATAAATGAAACCAGCTATTGATGTAAACACAAAATACTAGTATCTCATTGGCTATGGAATTTATATAAAATTGTCATATGGCTTTTTTTTTTTTTTTAAATATTTCATTCAGACAATTCAAAAATTCAATTGTTTTGCAAAATAGCTTTCATTTCAATTTGAACATTAACACCCAATACATCATTTTCATTTTAGGTCTCAGGTAAACTTTGGTGATTCAAAAATGTATGCTAAGTTAGTCTATGATTTTTTTTTTATTTTACTCTAAGCGAGATTTAACTCAATTTTTTGTCGCTTCGAATTATGTAATTTCGGAATATTTCAGTTTCAGAATAAAAAAGTTGCTTAGTAAGCATTACCAATTCCAAATGCCGCCTTGGAAATTTGTGTAAATGATGAAAATTTACATTATTGAATATTACCATATCCTTAGCTATAGTGCAGTTTAGATTGACCACGAGTTCATGAGCTATACAGTACAGGCCTGTCAAAAGTTTAATACTAAGCTAACGAATCGATCAGCAGCTCATTTCGACCCCTCGTTTTAGCTATATGTCATCAGCTTCTATGTATTGTCTGTAGCTTTCTACCACTAGCTATCCATATCTCGGTCACTCAGCTGCTGAGCATACACTGTTTTTCATAAGAACAGTGTTAAACTTTCGACAGGTCTGTATTGTACATTACAACATGTAGACCTACATTTCAAATTATGTTTGAAAACACATATTTCTCTAAAAATCTTTGTTTTTATTTTTATGTTGCAATACAACTGTAAACGTTAGCACGCATTTTGCTATAAATAGTAGTGTGTAATATATAGTAACGTTTATATTGTACTTTATTTATACCGTGAAATACAAAATTTGCTGTTGCCCTCTTGCATATGACCCATAACCTATCATGTTAGCTATATGCTTTCCACCATGATAAAAAAAACGCAGCAAAATTTTGGTGATGTTTTCTTAATCTTTTCCCTTTTGTTTGCATTTTTGGGGTCAATGTGTATAGTCTGGTGGTGCAGCCAATAAATTTGAAAAACACTGACATATGATTAATATGTCTTCAGTAAAAATATATAACCAAAATACCTGTTTTCAACATGTTTTCTATAGTAATTAATTATTAATTAATTAATAATTAATTAATTAATTTTTTATTTATGTATTTATTTATTTAGCATCCATATATACCATGATACAGATTCCTTCACCTGTATTTTATCTGTGTTGTATCATGCCTGAGTGACCAGGTTAATTACCTAATTATGTAATCCTGATCTGATCACCACTATAGGTGTACTACTTGTTGCTGATCACGCCAATATCAATCAATTAATAATTCAGTAGCCCTTAATTGATCAGAGTGCAACTCTGGGGTCCCTGAAGGGGGATATATGAATGGTGATACGTTTTGTGTTTTCAAAAACTCAAATGGGTGCAATAGGCGGTTATATATTTTTTTAGAAACTAGGCGCTTTTTGCATTACAAACTCACAGATTAAGAAGTATTGGAGTTTTAGAGAAAAATGCAATGCCATGTAAACAGTTAAAGAGGGGTTTAAGTTTTTATTTCTATTTTTGTCATTATTTTTTCATTATTATGAAATTAAAACAAAATCACTATAATGAGAATAAAATACGAAAAATTACTAAAAAGTTGGATAACTTTATAAATAAGAAATTATTTTCTAGACTTTTCTTGACAATTCATTTAATTATTTAAGTAATGATCTGATCATGAGTAGTAATTATCAATGGCTGGTCATCTGTTTGCATGCTCTGGAATGTTGTTTTTTGTGATGATGTACCCGATGCTGAGTTAACTGCTGAATAAGATTACACCAATTGATTATGTCTCGGAGTTAATGCACAGAAAGACGAACAATGGTTCACGAATGTCTGCAGAGAGAGAGAGAGAGAGAGAGAGAGAGAGAGAGAGAGAGAGAGAGAGAGGGAGCTCTAAAACCATGTCACTTATATCGGGGTGCCATCAGCTTATATGAAGTGCCGGAATGCGTCAGTATACCTTTACAATGCACTCAGGAAAATGTGCATGAATGGTTCCTTACCGGCGTGAAACGGGACATTCTTTCATTTGAATGTCGCATGCTTGGCGAGAAGAACAGTAACTATTTTATCTAACATTAGACTATTTTCTATCTGATTTGACGAAATACAAGGTATCAGAATCTTGTATCACACTGTGGTGATACAACATTGGCGGTAAAGTTCACATGCATTTTCATTGTGACGTCATTGGAGAATCTCCGATTTGTCAAATGGAAACATGACGCCATTACTACAGAACATAGTTCAGTGGTTTTCCGTGATAAAATGTATTTATTCACATAAAGTATTGTTTTTTATCATTTTAAATAACCTAATTGGAAATGTTAGATAAAAATATCATATACAAAGTGTGTATTCAAGTCTCGGTCTGACCAGGCCAGGGCTACATTAACCTATTAACGGAGCAAGCACTTATGAACTGAGAGAGAGAGAGGAGAGAGAGAGAGAGAGAGAGAGAGAGAGAGAGAGAGCACAAATAATTGTGTTAATGAATTTTACAATTATTATGGTCAGAGACATATACTGTATTTCCAGTAATTCAGTGCACATGGAAAATGCAAGAATAAAGTCGTATTTTCCAACAAACTCACAAAAAAATTGTCAAAACTTAATACAAAATATACTGACCTGATAGGGAAAAATATTTTCATTCATATAAAAGTGAACTTAATTCTGTACATAGCTCTTTTTTTTTTTTACAAAACAACAAATTAAATATGACTATGTCAAAATTATCCCTTCTGTACCTTCTTACTTAGAACAACTATAAACGTTATGTCATGATTTGAATATTCATGATGATCACACCTGGGAAAAACCAAGTTTCAAGTTTCTTCAAGTTTCTTTATTTCTCATGCTGAATTTTATCAATACAGAGAACATAATAGATAAACATAAAACATATACAATATAGTGCACATGCAGGAAATTATTAATAATAACTAACTCACTAACCCGGAGGACTGATCCTCTCATTAATAACCTTGATAAGTTTACACAAGTTATTTAACATAGACAATTTGTTAGAAGAAAAAAGATTATAAAACTTGAGAGTATTCGGTTTATTTCTAAAATGAAAAGAAATATAAAGATTTCGTTCTAAAGAGAAAGAATTGCAAAGAAGAGCAACAATGACCTATCTGACCCTAAATGCCCTGATGTAACTTTGAATAAGGCCCAATTGGTGTATAAACTTGATCAAATTTCCTCAATTTTCACAAAATTTCTCTATGTACATAAAAAACTTAACAATAATGTTTTTAATTAAAAATATAATTTGGTTAGATCAGTGCATTTTATTGATAGTTTAATGGAAACATTTCAATTAAAAGAAATAAAGAATAAAAACCATGTGCCATCAATTTATGGAAATATGGTAGAGACATATGTCTCTGTTATGATCCTTTTAAATATTGTGTGAAAAACATATACATGTTTATAACTTCTTTGAGTAAAAGACAAATAGGTCTTCAAAATTGACCCTACAAAATCAATACACATCCCATATCTAAATAGTTTTGCAAAAACTGTTTAAAAGAAAAAAGAAAATATCCTAAAATGGGTCAGAATAGGAGTAAATGTATTGTTCCTAGCAAAAAAGTAGTACACTACCATATTATGATTAAGTTATTCATAAATCATGGTTTCATAGTCATATACTCTAAAATTGAGTACAGAAAAAAGTTTAATGCAGGAAATTTTGATCTCCTCCGCAGTATGAGTACCTGCAACCAGCGATATTTAATTCTGTATTAAATATCGCTGCTGTAACGATTTAATTTTACATATATTATTCTCCATACTTAAGCATGACTTAATGCGAAAATTTAAAAAAAAAAACCTGATGCTTAAATAAGGGAAATATCGACGAATTTCTTATATATCTCACATTAATCCAAATAGAAAAGGCCGGTTTTGGATACCCATGTGCCATGAGGTCACAAAAAGTAGCATAATTAACCCACATTACGAATATAATATACTGAACTAGCTGAAAATTCTTATAACATTTCACGATGAAGTGGAATTTACATCCGAATGACACCTACCAATAATTATGAGATTAGTATTTGTCCACCTTGATAAAAAGTTTGTTTATTAGACATTCCTTAGATTGGGACCCATACCGGATGTGTTCTTACAATTAACAAAATTGATTGACAGGTGTTCGTAGTGATTTCATGACACCTGGTAAAACACTACCTCTAAAGTTTGATTAGAATTTTCAATAAGTAAAATGATTGTAAAAAGGTAATTATGTTAAAAAAGATGGGGGTTAAAAGAAGTATGAAAAGACTGGTAACTGATGACAAGCAAATAAATCAATATTGCTGACGGAATTATATAATTTTGAAAACTAAAAATCATGAAATTGCCAACATTTAAAAAAAAAAACTATTCCCATTTAGTCAACATGGTTAAATGTTTCAACATTGTTAAATAAACCCTGGAAAGATTTTGCTATAGTCCTTTCAGTAAAAGCAGGATAAAAGTAATTTATAAAATGTAATTCTATTTATTTAAAATTTAATATTCTATATAATTTAATGTTAAAATTTTACATTTATTTATAGAAGTAAAAAGGCATTTGAAAATAAATCAATCAATCAATCGATCCATCCATCCACCCACCCACCCACCCACCCATCCATCCATCCATTCATTCATTCATTCATTCATCATCCATCATCCATCCATCCATCCATCCATCCATCCATCCATTAATCAATCATCCATCAATCAATCAATCATCAATCATCAATCAATCAATCAATCAATCTTTATTGAAATTAGATATGTGTGTTAAAAATTTCAACTCAACAAACTTCCTTACTCCACACTGAACAAAATATCATGTACGATGAATAATGCAAGTTTTAGACCAACATCAAACAATTAAGAAATCGAATAAACTGAATGTTTTTCGCAAAAATATTTACACACATGTATATTTCTTGAGAATATTATTCTCTAACAACTATAATCAATGTACCTTATAATGCCTCCAAACTTTTAAACATAGCTTTTTAACTAGATATAAAATATTGAAGAGAACAAATTCTATCTTATAATATATAATTATAAGGATCTAAAGGAAATGTTTACAGTCATACAATCAAATCTTCTAATGGGATTTGAAAACATATTTTCTTACTGTGCTGTTTCCACATTTTTAAGAATTTCAGTTTGTACGGTGGAAAATGGCTAATTTATGTCATCTTTAGGCGCACAAAACCAATTTAAAAATAAAAAACTTTATGTGAATTTGTAGCAAGTAATGTTATTCGTCTGTAAAATAATTCAGTTAATAGATAAAATTAGGAATACCTATTGTCTTTGCTAATCCAACAACTAGGGGCGCAGGGGTGTCTTCCCTGTATTCCTACATTTTGAAAACAGTATTCCCTCTGTTCCTACATGCAAAAGACAAAAGGTGTTGGTATAACAATATAAGATTATGTTTAAGAATTTTGTGTTCAACCTAATAAATGCCCCTATCCCATCTATTTTATTATTTGAAACTGATATAGAACATGAGTCCGATTAATATTAAATAATAAACAGAAAAATACTGTGAAATTTAGAATCATATTTTTGGTGAATAACATGCATATTGTGAAGCTATCTATCATATTCAAATTCTTTGTTAATTTCTTTGATAGTATTTATCAAAAGTCTTACATTTTATTCCTGTCGATGTAAAAAAAATAACAAATTGTGGAATGAAAAAGAAATTTTCAATTTATCTTTGTTTTTTATGGTTTCCGTTGCCATAGCAACTGTAATTTTATTGAAAATATTATAAAATACTGATTTTTTAATAACTGTTTATATGTATGGTTTAGTAGTGGTAAAGCTAACGTACATTAATTTTATTTATTTATTATTATTATTTATTGTTTTTTGAAACCATTCAAATTTCTAAAACATTTTTTTAGCATCTCTGATTAATACTTAGCTTGAATTGAAAATAAGGTACAAGATTTGCATTTTTTCCCAAAATCCTTTCTCTGCCAATTATAGGGTTAATATGTTCTGTAACTTAAAATAATTCTGTTCATGCTTTGCATGCTTTTGTCATTATACATATTTATGAAAAAAATCAAATAATTTTTTTAGAAAAAAGCTATTATTCTTTTTTTCGCGAAATCCAGGGGAATTTAATCAGGTGAATGTTATTTACCTGTATACGGTAGTTTAAAACTTATACAACAATCAGTAGTATTTCCTCTATTCCTAGCTACATGAAATCTTGTAAACATTAACTAGTAGGAATATATCAAATGTAGGAATAGAGGGAATGAACCGGCGCAAAACCTCCTACTGGACATTTGACGACGACTTTAGTGGACATTGGAGCAACAGATTTTAAATATTACTCGCATTTCATGATGGACATTTGAGCGACAGTTTAAATCTACGTAAAGGACGTAAGCCGAAAAACTGTCCCGTTTGTAAAATATTGGACTTGTCGGTATAGTTCTAGACCTTTAATGTATTTTATAATTTTAATTTAGTGTTTTTCAAAATCCCCGCTGCGGACAGGGGGCAACACTTCATTTTGGTTAACTGGTTAACGGAAGAAGTTAAGAAAAAATATCGTTCAAATGTCTATCATATATTTGGAATTTCGCTCAAATGGATTAAAATTCTGTCGCTCAAATGTCCATTACTTCGTCGCTCAAACTTCCGTTTATTTTCGCTCTTTTGTCCTATGCTTTCGCTCAAATGTCCAACGCCAACAAATACCACCTATTCTCATTTAGCCAACCTCTAATATCTTATTCAAAATGTTGGCTAAGTGGGGATGGACCCTCCCATCACTGATTTTCGTGTTATATGTACAGATTTTATGAATAAACCAATAAATTATAGTGCATTATAAGCCGATTCAGACTAGTGGAAATTGATGTTTGATAAAAAAATGTAAAATTTTCTACATTTGAACGCGGACGGTCAAAAGGGTATTTCTAGACTACTAGTATTTGATTTTATAAAATTTCATCTTCGTCGCATATTCAATCCATGATGTACACTACAGACCTGTCGAAAGTTTAACACAACCTAACGAATTAGTGACAAAGAGACAGCTCATCTCAGCCTATATCTTCCACAACTCTTCAACAGCTGCTATCTATCTCCTACAAGCTTTTTAACCACTAGCTGTACAAAGTTCGGTAAATCGGCAGCCGTGCTTTGACTTTCTTTGTTATCTCAGGGTTAAACTTTTAAACAGGTCTGTACTGTATTGGATTTTTTTTACTGAATATTGTCAAAATCATCACAATTTATACATTTACTCTATATTTTTTATCTAGAATTAGATTTTGAACATTTGTAAATAAGCTAACTTAGTAAATTGTAATTGTGTGCCGGACGATGCCTGTCTTGGATTTAAAGTTCCAGTCATCACCGGCTACAGGTGCAGTATTGCCTTGACACAGGACCTCGAGATTTTTAAGGCCCAAAGACCCGTGACTTTCATTACTAAATGCCGAGTCAATATTTCATAATTTTAAGTCAGACCCACCCCGAGGTAGAAATAATAATAGTAAGTAGGTAAATATTTTATTAAAGTGTCACATTTCATAGTTACAAATATCCAAAAACATTTATAAATTAAAAAAAAAAATAATTAAAAATGCAAAATAACATATTCTTAAAAAACGTACTATGAAACCCAGCCAATTATGACTTACGAGACACTAAATACTTAAAACTATAGCAAAATTTAAATTATATATATATATATATATATATATATATATATATATATATAGAGACAAAAGTCAGTTTTAATACTTTGGTTGGTAAAGTGCATCCAGTTTAGAACTAGAAGAACTAGAACAGTTTTTAAATTTAAGTTTTGATGGATACTCTGTATTTTGGCAGATTCAAGTAGGGTATTTATTATTATACTCCAAACAACTCAAGTTGCAGGAGGTAAAATATTGTTGGCCCGTCCCTCTGTCCGTCATAAGTTTTCTGCATTTTTTCCCTAAACGTTTGCAGATATTAGGTCGAGTTTTTAAATGTGAGTCAAACACAATGGGTTGCAGACCAAGTTAACGTTTTGTTTCGCTCAGCATATTTTTACAATTCCGATCATTTGCAATTGTATTTGATAATTTGATTGAAGTTACAGTTTTCCGCAGTAATGTTTTATTTTTAAACATTTGCAGATATTACATGTGAGTCTACCACAATGAGTTACAGAACGGGTTTATTTTGTCCGGCTTTGTTGCTTTTAGGGAAATAACGGGCCTTGGTATTTGATAATTGGACTGCACGAAGTTTTCCGCACTTCTTGTCTAAATGCTTGCAGCTATTTAGCTGATTTTTAGCATGCGAGTCTACCACAATGCGTTACAGGTGCTGATTGAATATTGCAATTTGATCGACTAGATGAACAATTTAAAAAAAAAAAATCGGATATGATAAGCAATTTGTAGTTTTCCAAATTTTTAAGTGGTGGTTCTCATATTCTCATTTATTAGCCATTTTCAGAATGTTTTGTTTTGTTATTGTCCCCCTGCACATTTACGAAGTCATCTGACCAGTCTGTATTGAGTCACTACAAACTGTCCATTTTGATTTAAACAAACGGGTTACATGTTTTTAAGATTTTTGATAAACATACATCATATGATCTCACGTCATGTGTAACTTGCGAGAGCATTGACACGGCTATTGGATGAATGTTCCACTTATATAAAGACTTCACCAGCTATATGCAAAGTTTGACCCACGGAGTGCACTGATCATGAAATGGGGGTTCCTTAGCGTACCACACCTGCTTCGACATGAGGCATCAGTTTTAAGGTCTTATCCAAATTACCCTAATTGCTTTCATTTCAAAATACAATTTTTAAGTATTGGTCAAACCCTGTTTGGGTTCGAACCCGCGAACTTCCACAAGCGTTGAAAACATAAACAAATAAATAAAATTCAACCCATCCAAGATGGGGGTGTGACTAACCAAAAAAATTATATCTTCGAAGCGGCGACTAATAAAATCAATGTCCCGGGGAAGTGAAATTCAACTCAGGATGCCCTTGCAGTAGCCTTGTCATAGCTGAAAATGACTGCTCTCATGAACACGAACCGTGACATTCCACATATTTACGGGTAGCTTAGAACTGAAAAATCTACTTTCTTTTGACTGTTATACTCAGGTTGAACATGTTTGAAAAACCCTGGGTGCAACCGGGGTTGGGGGTTTCAATCCATTAATTACCCGACAGTGAAACCGCAATGGTTGTAATTGAAAAACACTACCCGAGATATTACCCATTGTGAAAATATTATATTTTATTATTTTTTAATTTTACTACATTTGTGGTAAAATTTAGTTGTTACATCTGTGGTAAAATTTTGTTACATTTGTGACCAACATTTACTACATTTGTGACCAAACGTACTACATTTGTGGTTCGTTACTACATATGTGACACTATTTTATTATTCCCCCGCCACCAGTGGTGAGGGGGGGGGGGGGTATAGTGATATAGTAATACCGCTGTGTGTGTGTGTGTGTGTGTGTGTGTGTGTGTGTGTGTGTGTGTGTGTGCCCCAATTGGTTTCCGTGCATTTAAAAGAGAACCGTACATCCGATTGAGCTGAAACTTGGTCAGTTGATTTGTTATGGTGGTAAGTGGTGTGAGTGGTGTGGGGTTGCTCGACAGCGTAATCGTGCATCCAAGGTGGTCGCCTTTACTAAAAATAGATTTTTTCACCCAATTCATGGTTTTCGTCAGTTGATTTTTTATGGCGGTGAGTGGCGTAGATTTGCTCGACAGCGTAATCGTGCATCCAAGATGGCCGCCGTTACTAAAAATAGATGTTTTCACCTGATTTATGGTTTCCGTGCATTTGTAAGAAAACCGTACATTCGATTGAGCTGAAACTTGGTCAGTTGATTTGTTATGGTGGTGAGTGGTGTGGGATTGCTCAACAGCGTAATTGTGCATCCAAGATGGCCGCCATTACTAAAAATAGATGTTTTCACCTGATTTATGGTTTCCGTGCATTTGAAAGAAATCCGTACAGCTAATTGAACTGAAACTTGGTCAGTTGATTTGTTATGATCGTGAGTGGTGTGGGATTGCTTGACAGGGAAATCGTGCATTCAAAATGGCCGCCGTTACTAAAGATAGTCTTTTTACCTGATTCATGGTTTTCATGCATTTACAAGAAAACCGTACATCCCACTGAGCTGAAACTTGGTCATTTGATTTGTTATGGTGGTGAATGGTGTGGGATTGCTCGACAGCAATTTTTTAGTTTACTAACTATAGTGTATCTAAAATGGCCACTGTTACTATAAATAGCAAAAACCTATAAATGGCCATTGCAGCCTTGTTTACGTATTAATTTTTATTGAAATTTTAAATATAGAAAAAAGAACTTGGGTATTAAACATATTTAACAGGTTTTTCTTAATTTTTTTTAGTTTCACTTTGTATTGAATTCACTGATGTTCACCAATGCGGGGGGGATAGTGTTCTCTGAACACCTTGTTACATTTGTGACACTTACTTCATTTAGGGGCCCCACAGGCCCGTTTTAATGGCTAATTTTAAAGTCCCATTTCGGAAATTGCATAATGTTCGTCGGTGATCTCTATACATGTATTTTACTCGTCTTACATAATTCTCACAGTTTACAGTGCGTTTATACATACGATACGTTCGTAGTTTATTTCCATTGTTGTTAGTGTTGTCGTTCCATAGATTTTCGATCCAGTTTTGTACATCCTTTAGACGTAGAGACATATTTAGTCCAATCGCGCCTTTGATGCAATCTGTTCATTGTTATATGTCGGTATGTCGAGATCATTGATTAGTTTCTTAAGTCGAGTTTCCCACAATCGAGGTGTATTAAGTGACGCAGAATGAAGTTTGTATAATATTCTATCATTTTCAGCGCTTGAAAGTCTACACTTAACCGACATGCCTCGAACTTTTGCTTTACGTTTGTTGAATTCCAACCAGGCAACATCTCCCCTTAGCGACAGGTTTGGTACATTCTTTGAAGCTCCAAGAAACAGGCGACTAGCTCGGTTTTGAACTGCTTCTACCTCTTTATACTGATTGATTCCCCAAATTCCGGAAGCATAATATAATACTGGCTCATCTAAAACCCGGTACAAATGTTAATAAATGTCAAAGTCCATTCCTCCGGCATATATGTATTTGAAGTATGATGCAGAAAGTGCTCTATTGGCAGATTTACAGAGTTCTTTTACGGATTTATTTAAGTTTAGATGTTCGGTAAACCAAAATCCTAGATATTTATATTGTGTCTAATTTGCCGCATCGAAAAGATACAACAGTACGTGTAACGGACGGATTTCTGAAATGGATTACTTGTGTTTTGTCTCTATTTACAGTCAGTTTCCATTTACAACACCAGTCATTTATAACGCCCAGCATCTTTTGAAGAGATTGTTTATCTGGAGCAACAATGACTATATTATCTGCATATAAGAGAGCTGACACCATTATATTGTTGACCATGATCCCGCTGTTTAAAGCGTTTATATCGTTGACCAGATCATTTATGTAGATTGAAAATAGTGTGGGCGATATCTTACATCCCTGTTTGACTCCCTGCACTGCATTAAAAAGTTCAGTCTGTTCATCATTCGCTAAAACTGAGCATTGGGCATTATTATACAATGCTTTAACACCATTTAAGAACTTACCACCGATTCCCATGTCTTTTAATTTATACCACAAGTGATCCCTACTGACACTATCAAACGCCTTCTTCATATCTATGAAACAGGCAAATGTAGATTGACCTTCCATTTTTTCTGTTATTTATAATAATATAAAGTGAATAGATATGGTCCATACAACTTATGTTGCGTCTGAAACCATTCTGTTCATCCACAAGTACGTTAGTCTGTTCTAACCACTTCATTAGTCTATTATTATATCTTGCCAGGAACCGATATTAATGCTATTCCTCGGTAATTAAGTGGGTCAGTATTGTCTTTAGTATTCGGGTTTGGTATGGGCTTTACAGTGCTCTTTGTCCATTCTGTTGGAATCTCCCCATGCTCAAAACAATATGAACATATCGTATGCAATAAATTCACACAGGTTGCATTTTTAAGTACTTCCCTCGGAATATCATCTATTCCAGACGCCTTTCGCACTTTTGCTCGCGCAATCGCTAGTTCATGATTTCCTGTACTGATATAAGTTCATTTAGGATTGTCATGTCTAAATAGTGATTGTTTGTTCTAATTACGTGGTTTATCTCTGGAAACATGTTTTGTTGCGAATCGAATTCGTTTGTGTTGTCTCCTCCATTGTAAAGTTTCTCGTAGTCCGTTTTCCATTTTTCCATGACTTGTTCCTTATCTGTGATAATTTAAATTTGACGGCCTTTTCGATTTTCTTATTTTAATTTTAGACTGGCTATTATTTTTATTACTCGTATTATTCGCTCAAATTTTCAAGAATTTGAAGTGCGAAGTGATCATTTTGGTAATTTTCAATTTTTTTAAATATTTTTTGTAATGCGTGATGACATCAATTTTTATACGATTTGAATGCACAATTATTTCCTACAATTGCTAAGTACTGTGATAAATATTAATGTTGTTTGGTAAATACAGAAAAAATTGGAGCTAGCTAAAATTTCTTGTGACACATACACATGTACACCACCCCCGTGAAATTTTTAATTTTTATGAAATAATATGAATCTATTGGCTAGTACCATATTGGGTTTTTTGGATTTGGGGATATGCTTTGCTAGAAAAATGCATTTTTATCATGAATCTAAACGAAATTCTATCGTGCGCCCAATTCAACTTTGCAGTTGCTCCAACACTCAGTATTTGAACTGTCAATATTAAGAGTGGATTGTGTAGTGATCAGTTGGTACATGGCAAAAATGAAATTCAGGAATACATCTTTAGTACATAATTAACCTGCATTCCACGCATGTGCATTCTTTTAATTTTAAAATTTTCAATGCCGACATCCTACCTTCTTTATCACTACATTCAGTACATGTACATGTATATAACCGTTTAACCGGTACCTTTTTAACCGAGTTGACCGAAGTTAGCAATAAAGTCGGCATTACCAGAATCGATTGTCAACTTGTAAGGAAAATGAAACAAGAGGCCCATGGGCCTGATACGCTCACCTGATAACTAATGGCTAGCTGATAGATTTAAAGAAAACATAAATACTAAATCCCAAAGACTTTTTTCTTTACATCATGATAACCGTTGTATCAATACCTACAACATTCTAGTATACATGCCTATACAAAAAGTTATTAGTTTTGAAGATAATTAACCATTTCAGTATTGTTCCACATCTGTGACATTGACCCTTGAACCCATGACATTTTTCTATACATCAAAGTGATCGTTGTATCGAAACCTACAACATTCTAATATACATGCCTATACAAAAAGTTTATAGTTTTCGAGATAATTAACCATTTCGGTATTGTTTTGCATCTGTGACATTGACCTTTGACCCCATGACCTTTTTCTATACATCAAAATGATCGTTGTATCAATACCTACAACATTCTAATATACATGCCTATACAAAATGTTTATAGTTTTCGAGATAATTAACCATTTCGGTATTGTTTCGCATCTGTGACCTTGACCTTTGAACCCATGACCCTTTTCTATACATCAAAATGATTGTTGTATCAATGCCTACAACATTCTAATATACATGCCTATACAAAATGTTTATAGTTTTCGAGATAATTAACAATTTCGGTATTGTTTCGCATCTGTGACCTTGACCTTTGAACCCATGACCTTTTTCTATACATCAAAATGATCGCTGTATCAATACCTACAACATTCTAATATACATGCCTATACAAAAAGTTTATAGTTTTCGAGATAATTAACCATTTCAGTATTGTTTCACATCTGTGACCTTGACCTTTGAACCCATGACCTTTTTCTATACATCAAAATGATCGTTGTATCAATACCTACAACATTCTCATATACATGCCTACACAAAATGTTTATAGTTTTCGAGATAATTAACCATTTTGGTATTGTTTCGCATCTGTGACCTTGACCTTTGAACCCATGACCTTTTTCTGTACATCAAAATGATCGTTGTATCAATATCTACAACATTCTTATATACATGCCTATACAAAACGTTTATAGTTTTCGAGATAATAATTATAATCAGAGGTAAAAAAAATTAGGTCACGACCTTTACAATTGACCTTGACCTCATTTTGAAGATACTAACAAGAAGATGTCAAAACTGAAAACCCCATGTCATTATCTGGTCAAAAAGTCAAGTTATAACAATTTGAAGCTATTTTACGATTTTTTCAAAATTAAACGCAAAAACGCGTAACCTATTTTTTATCTGAATTTCACAAAATGAACAAACTATAGGCTTAAGACCCTAGAGAAGCCAAATATCACATCAGATTTTTTCTCCAATCAGTACTTTCAGAGAAGAAGATTTTTTAAGATTTTTGCACCCCTAGGTCACCTTGACCTAGTTATGGTAGCCATGGCAACGTCACGAACAAATCTGAATTGCACCGGCCCATATATACTTCTGACAAAGTTTCATTAAAAACTGTCCAGTAGTTTCAGAGGAGAAGTCGAAAATAGGTGTTAACGACGCACACACGCACGCACGCACACACGCACGCACGCACACACGCACATACACACGCTGCGCTATGCCATAAGCTCACATGACCTTCGGTCAGGTGAGCTAAAAACGTTTTATTGTTATCATTTTCCGTTGTAAACTGTAATTTTCACATCATTTTGCCGAAATTCTACAAAATAGATATGTCAAAATGTATTGATCAGCTATTGATTTTTTCGTGAAAAAATACATAAAAACCCATCAAACAATTTCTTTTTGATGGCAAGAGATCATGTTTCAGTACTAAACAAGTTTTCAAGCTTTTTAAATTATCTAATTATTATCTAAATTTTGACAATTTATTTTTAGCTCACCTGACCGAAGGTCATGTGAGCTTATGGCATAGCGCAGCGTGTGTATGTGCGTGTGCGTGCGTGTGTGTGTGCGTGCGTCGTTAACACCTATTTTCGACTTCTCCTCTGAAACTACTGGACAGTTTTTAATGAAACTTTGTCAGAAGTATATATGGGCCGGTGCAATTCAGATTTGTTCGTGGCGTTGCCATGGCTATAGTCGAGTAGGCATTTTATGAACCTAGAAATGTTCATTCCTATGAAGTTTTTTTTGCTGTTTTGTTTTCTTTATGGGTCCTTGAACAAAACAAACTTAGTTGCCCTTCGGGCAAATTTGGGCAACTTGCACAATATACATAAATCCAAAATGGCCGCCAAACGGCAAATTGAAATACATACTGCGATATAAAATATCTTCCAATAGGTTGTAATATATCCTTTTAGATGTTTTCAGGCATGAGGAACCCATTTCTGGTGTTAATTTTTACATACGAAACACTTAACTCGCACAATAAGCTATAAACACAAGATGACCGGCGGACGCCATCTTGAATTATTGATTTTGTACAAAAACATAATAAATTGTCATATATCTGTGCAGGAGTATTTAGGCAGGGGCAACCCAATTCTGGCATTAGTTTTACATTAAATACCATCATGTCTATAATGACCGACCATATGTGTCAAATAACTATTCACCCTTGTGTAAAAATTTAAACACTCCCTTTCTCCAGAACAGTTACAAAATTATGGACAGGAGCATGTCCTTGTATGTTGGACTTATGATTTTGTGCATTACATTGACATAACATGACAAAGAAGTTCTTGGGGCACCGGGTGTACTTTCGCTATAACATGTAATGATCTTTGATCTTTGAATTTCAATCCGAAATCTGTTATCATCTCATACTGCTCAGGAGGATCTTGACTGTGGGTACCCTTTCACGACATAAACTAAAGGCGAAACAACAAAAAAAGGTGTTTGATACAAAGTTAAAACTATAAGGCTTTGGTGTTCTTTATGAAGAGCCTGAGGAAACGGCAGTTTTCCCTGCTGGCTGGCAATACATAATAACAAAGAATGGTTCAGATACCATAAAGTTATTTGTGATCATTGTTAACCAAGAACATCAGCTAAATGAGGAGAATAAGAGTTTTTTATTATGATGCTGTATCACAACCACTAAAACATGCATACATAACAGCTCAAGATATCTCGAACGAAGATCATGTCCCTAAGAGCATGCATGCCTGGCAGTTCAAGACATCTTCATCCAAGACCATGACACCGAGAGCATGCATGCCTGGCAGTTCAAGACATCTCAACCCAAGACCACGACACTGATAGAATGCATGCATGGCAGTTCAAGATATCTCAAACCAAGACCATGACACTGAGAGCATGCATGTCTGGCAGTTCAAGACATCTCAAACCAAGACCGTGGCACTTTCAGCATGCATGCCTGGCAGTTCAAGACATCTCAAACCAAGACCGTGGCACTTTCAGCATGCATGCCTTGCAGTTCAAGATATCTCGAACCAAGACCATGACACTGAGAGCATGCATGCCTGGTAGTTCAAGACATCTCAAACCAAGACCGTGGCACTTTCAGCATGCATGCCTGGCAGTTCAAGATATCTCGAACCAAGACCATGACACTGAGAGCATGCATGCCTGGTAGTTCAAGACATCTCAGACCAAGACCGTGGCACTTACAGCATGCATGCATGGCAGTTAAAGACATCTCGAATCAAGACCATAGTTAGTTTCATTGATGTTCAAAACTTCTATCCTATTACTCCATCTGTACATCACATTGTTCTCATGCTTCTACACCCAATACACTAGGAATACAAAAATATCTGTGTCGTCAATCAGCACACAAATGATATCATGACCTGTTTGTGCAGCCTGGAGAACATACGATACAATAGTTATGCCGGATTCTAAGAATATATGAGATGGCATTTGTCGAAAAACACAATTTTCTTTGAAGTGTCTGGGTACCAATATGACCTTTTGTGGATTGATGCAATGAAATCTGATGGGTTATTGCCATGTGATCAAGAGGTGTGGTAGAAAAACTGTGAATCGTTGTGATTGTGAGATTTGGATGAACTAACTCCACAAAGCGATTTTACTAGAGCTGACTTCATGCCTGTTTCAATGACAACTATTTTCAACCAATGTCAAAAAGGAACAGAACCGATTTCAAATGGAAACAGAAGCTATGCCCAAACTGCCCTTGCTGTCCAAACAACGATAACCAAAGAAACATGTTTCCAAGATCAATAACTGGCTTTGTTTTTGCATCTCGACAGCGTCGCTTTGAAACGAATCATCTTTATAGAGCTAATGATGACACTCATAAAACTCATCAGGTAGACTGGAGATTGTACTCTTATTCCATCTTCACATCCATTGCAACTGAATCCACCACATTGACACATTTGAAGCAATTTTGCGAGTAATTGCTTTATGACCTGTTTTTACTTAGAGGGAGTTTGAATAAGCAATACATTTTAGTCATATATATATCCAATAAACATCGATGGTTGAACTCTTTGAGTTATGGTCCGTATCACACTCAGAATATATTCATTCCAATCGACCAGAGAAGCAACAATCTACCCACTAAAAGGATCACGCTAGAGAGTCATGCCTTTAAAGGCTAATTTTTCTCCAAACTGGTTAACCAAGACAGCATCCTAATAATCACTATGGTGCCGACATACAAGATCCTCGACAGGACACACGTGTTTATAGCAGACACTGAGAAAGTTTACCAGCATATTGTACATGTCCAACATCCAATAAAATTATTTGTTGGGTTTGTTAATCAGGATAAAAATAGTTTTGGTGGTAGACAGTGCAGATGTATTATTTTCTGCAGTCCAGTATAATTCATATGTGAAACAGCAGTTTCAGGTCTAGATGTCGAGATGTTGCTTAATGGTACCTTAAGTAAGTTGAGACACCAGAAGTAAGCCAAATCTTCACTGTTCACTACCTTTTCACTTATACCACATGGATGAACATGGAGGTATGAATTCAAAACGTGTGTCTCATAGCAGTCATTTGGAGTGGAAATAGTTAATCAAAATATCAAAACTATCATAAAACAAAAAATGAGTTCCACTGTTTCAACTTCAACTAAACAATTTGAGGAAGGTTGTGCATTATCAGGGACAGATTTTGCTGCAGATTCCCGAAACCATAATACTTCATTACATGACGTAATGTATCAATGTTTATGTAAAAATCGAATCAATTCACTGCTGCCAAAGATTACGTTTTTAATTTCTTATTAACAGGAATTGCTCGAGCCTCATTCATGACCTTTTAATCAAAAGTATCAAGATGCATGGTTAAGTTACACAGCATTGTCCCAAATGTTAAAAACAACAACGGAAATGAGTTCCTCATCCCTAAAAACATATAAAACGGTATATTGCAAGCTATTGTAGAACGATTCTTACAAAAGATAGATTTTCAATATGGCGTCTGGCAGCCATCTTGGATATATGCAAATTATTCAATTTGTCCAATGTTGCCTCCAGGGCAACTAACCTAATTTTATTCTAGGGACCCTATAGAATATAAAACAGCAAAAAAACTTCATAGGAAAAAACATTTCTAGGTTCAAGTATTGAGTATATGGGAGTGTCAACTCGACTACTACCATAACTAGGTCAAGGTGACCTAGGGGTGCAAAAATCTTAAAAAATCTTCTTCTCCGAAAGTACTGATTGGAGAAAAAATCTGATGTGATATTTGGCTTCTCTAGGGTCTTAAGCCTATAGTTTGTTCATTTTGTGAAATTCGGATAAAAAATGGGTTACGCGTTTTTGCGTTTAATTTTGAAAAAAAATCGTAAAATAGCTTCAAATTGTTATAACTTGACTATTTGACCAGATAATGACATGCGGTTTTCAGTTTTGACATCTTTTTGTTAGTATCTTCAAAATGAGGTCAAGGTCAATTGTGAAGGTCGTGACTAATTTTTTTTAAATCTGATTATAATTATTATCTCGAAAACTATAAACTTTTTGTATAGGCATGTATATTAGAATGTTGTAGGTATTGATACAACGATCATTTTGATGTATAGAAAAAGGTCATGGGTTCAAAGGTCAAGGTCACACATGGGAAACAATACCAAAATGGTTAATTATCTCGAAAACTATAAACTTTTTGTATAGGCATGTATATTAGAATGTTGATAGATATAACAATCATTTTGTATAGAGAAAGGTTATGGGTTTAAAGGTCAAGGTCACATATGCGAAACAATACCGAAATGTTCAATTATCTCGAAAACTATAAACTTTTTGTATAGGCATGTATATTAGAATGTTGTAGGTCATTTTGATGTATAGAAAAAGGTCATGGGTTCAAAGGTCAAGGTCACAGATGTGAAACAATACTGAAATGGTTAATTATCTTGAAAACTATAAACTTTTTGTATAGGCATGTATACTAGAATGTTGTAGGTATTAATACAACGGTTATCATGATGTAAAGAAAAAAGTCATTGGGGTTTAGTATTTATGTTTTCTTTTAATCTATCAGCTAGCCATTAGTTATCAGGTGAGCGTATCAGGCCCATGGGCCTCTTGTTTTAAAATCAGACCGATAAGTGTAGCTTTTTTACATGTACAATGCGGTTAATATGTATACTCAAAATTGTCCGATTGCTATTTCAGCGTTGTGAAGCACACAATTAAACAGCTTTGCATAGAACACGGTTGTAAAATGCATAATTATGAACACACCAAAGACAAAAGGGCACCCACATACCATTGCCTCATGTACATGTATAGAAGTAATGTACCGATTTGTAAATTTTAAAACCCATAGTTTTCATTTTTCATTTTTATACGATAAGATTAACATCACGGTCCACTTAGAATTCACGGGGGTGATATGTGTAATCAAAATAATATTACCAGTGGCGTTACCTAAAGGAATGGGTGTGTTTTCAAAGAAAAGAACATAAAAATACAGATTTGTAGAAAAGACAAAAGAAATATTACAAATTAAATAAATACATGTAATGCATGTAGCTATTCGGATTTGAACCCCTGTCCTACAGATTAACTAAGCTTATAGTTTAACATCAATTATATGTAATACATGCATGGCAAGGTTTAATGACCATCGAAACTTGATTTGAAAACAAATAGCAAAAGCGGAAAATACCCCTCATTTTAACATATAATAGAATGAAGATGGAGTTGCACAAAGAAATGCAAATAAAATATACATTTGTCTGAGCCAAAATCTAAACTTCAAATACACTCGTAATACTATTACTTTTTGAAATTATAACTATAAGAATATTTAGAAATGTGTGTTAAACAAACCAAATCTGCCCATTTAGGATAAAATCCCATCAAACCTACGATACATTTTTAAAATGATAAAATATAAGGTATGAATTCAGCCCAATACAGGCACAGCATATGAATTCATGATCTTGGATTGGAATCCTGTAAAATTAACCGTTTGTCAAGTTTTTGACAAATTGATCAACATGCAGAAATTTCAAACTTGCCATCTTGAATTAGGACCAAATATTCACTAATTTTTTTTTCGATTGATACATATTTAACAATTATTATTACACCGAATCTCCAAAACTTTCAATATTCAAGCAGTTTTCAGCTTGTGTCGACTTTTTATTTATTTATTTTTTTATTTATTTGAGTAGAATCTAAAATTTATAAGGTATAAAGTTTTGGAGATTCGGTATAACATAACAAATATTTTAGGGGGATCGGGCCTATATGGATCCTGATATATTTGTTAATTAATCTACATATACATGTTGTTTAAAATCAGGCAAAATTCTGTATCCAGAAAACTGTTTTTTTGTCATTAAATAAAACACACGATTAACCAGTCTCCGTGTAGTTAATAGTATTTCAATTATAACAAGACAGTCAGTTCTGTAAGGGGTGGTGGTATTGGTGGAATAAGCCGTCGTGAATCTTCAGTAACGCAAATTAACAAAATCTTGTTTGAAGTAGGATCTGCCTCAGTGGGATTCAATCAAGAGCACAGGCGATAAAAGATGCCACAATCCGAAAGTAGGTATCAAGACAACCGGTCCCTAGACTCGGCTCTCATCCTATGTTTTTAACATACAATCATTTCTCAATATCGTTCCGTTTGCGGGGGTCGTGGATTCGAACCCCGGCAGGCTCTGACAAGGCTTGATAATAGGCAGTAACTGTTTCGCCAAGCACTCGGCCTTTTAAAATGAAAGTCACAAGGTTCTTCAGAAGAGACTAGAAAATCTGATGCCCTATGTCACGGAAGACCATCCCTGCACATTTCCCTGAGCGCACTGCAAAGAAAACATTCTGCCATTTTACATAAAGCTGGTGACTTCTCGATATAAGTATAAATACTCTTGACTGAGACGTAAAACTCCATTCAATCAAACAATTTATCAATGTCGTCATCTTATTTTTTTCGTACTGATATCTGGTAATATCTGGTAATACTAAGTTTTCACTTCCAAAGTTTTTTTTACATTCATAGAATGGATGCGCAGGAAAAAATCGCTCAACTCGAGGCAAAATGGTTTGTTACCTTGCAGTCTCTTTGACAAAAATTCTTATGTTTTTGCTTGAACAATAGACGCTTATTGACATAAATCATGGATTATATAAGAAACGTTTCAAGAGACGTAGGAATGAATGACGCAATGCCCGTTTGCAATTTTTATAAATCACTTTTTTATCACAAAACGCTGAAATTAGGCACATTGTTCAAACTTGACGTTATCATGACGTTATGGCGGCAAAAATGTAAAATGGCAACAGACACTCCTTTTTATTGACCAAAATACATATATTTTACGTTTGTAAAGTAGGGAATGCCATATATCATTAGAAAGGTAATGAAATGTTCTATCAAAATCTGACAAATGTCAAAATTTGGCCATAAGGGACGTTTCTACTTGGACGGGCCCAGATGAGAGAGAGAGAGAGAGAGAGAGAGAGAGAGAGAGCCCGGAGAGAGTTACTGACAAAATCTTTTGGATAACAATATATATTTTTGAACAACTTCGAAAACATGGATATTTTCATCAACAGTAAGGTTTACAACATCACCATACAATAAAAACATTGTAGTTATATTTTAGGGTAGAGAGAAAATGGTTTGTTAACGTAATTGTTTATAAAGTGGGCATTGTAAGAAGAAAAGTTCAGAGGATTCAATATGACCAAATCAACAAGAAGGGTTGTCAACAATATTTTTGTTAAATAGGTGTGCATTGAGGGTGCTACATTCCATTCTTGTTCTGGCGTGGTAAATTTGTCCTAGACGTGAATCGCTTAGGAAGTAGTTTGGACCATCATTACGGTTGGCAATACATGTATATGTTTTGCAAATGTGTAGATTCATTGTTGCGAATGTTAGTAGTATTGAATTCCAGTCACAAACGGTACAGGGCAAGAAAGAATAAAAAATATGTTGAATTACATAGAAATGTATGTAGATTTTCACGATTTCGAGTTGGACAAGAATGTGTTTCCATATATAACTGTCAGGTACTATATGAGAAAGGTATTCTGGAGATAGTCCATGGTGCATTTTATAAAATAAAATAAGCATTTTTTTCTCCTATAATTTAAAGTTTCCCCACCCAGTTTTTTATACAATGAATCGATGCTGTAAAATTTGGTTGCCCGTGTAACAATTCTAGCTGCTTCAATATTAAGGATTCAGTTTTTTGTGGATTGAAAGTAACTAACCATTTATTTGCCCACGAATGTACCCTATCTAAGTCAATATTAAGTTTTTCTGCGGCTGCATAAGCGTCTTCAACTATGAAATAAAGTGATGTATCATCAGCAAACAGTCGTATATTACTTTGGATATCTAAAACTATATCATTTATGTAAATAAGAAAGAAAAGGGCCTGTGGGACTCCTATATGTAGTAACTACCACAAATGTAGTAACGGTCGCAAATGTAATAAAATTGTGTCACATATGTAGTAACGAACCACAAATGTAGTAAGGTTTGTCACATATGTAGTAAATGTTGGTCACAAATGTAGCAAAATTTTACCACAAATGTAGCAAAATTTTACCACAAATGTAGCAACAAAATTTTACCACAAATGTAACAACTTAATTTTACCACAAATGTAGTAAAATTTTAAAAATGATAAAACATATATTTTTTCAATATGGGTAATATCTTGGCTAGTGTTAATTAATGACAAGTAGGTTATATGCGTACATAACTAGACAATAACAAAATAAAAAATCCTGATAATAGCTACAGTATGAGAACCATCACTTAAAACTTTGAAAACGCCAAATTGCTTATTATGTGGGTTTTTTTTAATTATTTTTTTATTTTTTTGCAATCTGTAGTCGTTTTGAACACTTCCGTTTAATTTAAACCGCAGGCAAACAATTACCATCTGTCTCTAGTGGATTGGGTACGCAACTAGCCTGTGAGAAGTGAACTTAAACACTAAGCAGGGTACAAGAGTTGAGAATTGAGTAATGGTGTTTCGTCCCAGTCAAGGATATTTCACTTACATCGAGACGTCGCCAGCTATAGGACGTTTCTGGGTTACTTAATATCCTGTCCGGTTCTGTATTTTATAATACACTTCCGGGAAAAAATTTAGGCATACCTACTTCCGGATTTTGTTGTGAAGGACGCATAGTTGCAAATACCGGGAAAATTTGGTTGATTGTCATTTGATGGTAGAAAGCAAAGTATTGGTGTGCGATACCGGGATGCAATTCCCATGGTAGGAAAGGTCCCAGAAAATATCCTTTCATGGAAGATATTAATTATTTACTGTTTCCAACTAAGAAAGACACAAAAAAGGAGGAAATGGTTAAATGCCATTAGACACCCTCTCGACTACGATCCAAAACCCTGGCACAGGATGTGTAGTCGGCATTTCAGTGAGTCCGATTATCCGGAACTATTCCCATGGAATAATTACAGTGATAATACACCGACCAGGGCCGCCACTTCAATTTTAAATTGAAACCACCAGGAGCTTATGCAAAGACATGGATGATGGGTACGTCATGCAATTGTTGTAAGATCAACTTAAATTTATCAGCAAATTTCTAATCAAACTTTTAAGTAAGACAATTACAAGTCTCCTTAATTCCAGAACTTAAGAGTTGACGAAATGCCATGATAAAATGATAATTTGAAGAAAGCTTTCGAAATCGTGTAAACACGGAAGTAACCCGAAAGTACGGATGCCTAAAATTTTGACTACGTGACCCGATATTATACTACACAAAATGGGATTCCGGACTATCCCGGAAAGGGCTATTGGCGAAGGTGCAGAAATTTTGCCTGTGCGTTGCGCTGATGGCATTATACAGCAGGGTTCTTTAACGTGTCAAGCCCACCGTGACACGGGACCTCGTTTATTTTAAGTTGACATCTGAAAGAATCGTGACGCCGAGTGCTTGGCGAAAGAACAAGATACACCATATATGATTACAGACGTTCTATTTTACATACTAACACATCTTATAAAATATAGTTCATATACTTCATAACAATTTACGAAGTATTGTAAATGCAAGAGAGAGAGAGAGAGAGAGAGAGAGAGAGAGAGAGAGAAATCATAAAATTAGCAAATATTACAAAAACCTTTGTGAGGTTGCTCCCATATATTGGACCAAATCAAGTGTAGCCATCGTAAAAACGTAAATTTCAGCGAAGCAAAATGAAACGTGATCTTGATCTGCAACACATTGTGGTAGACTTACATCCCAAATCAGTTTAATACGAAAAAACTGCAGAAAATCGTTATTTCAATCAAATTATCAAAGACAACTGCAAAGGATCGGATCCGTAGCAAAACAAAACGTTAACTTGGTCTGCAACTCATTGTGGTTGACTCGCATTAAAAAACTCAGCCTAGTATCTGAAAGTGTTTAGGAAACAATGCGGAAAACTTATACATGTAATTGACTGATGGACCGACCAACAGCATTATACTACCTACATCTTAAGTTTCGTGGAGTATAATAATAAATACATGTACCCTACTAAAATCTGCCAAAATACAGAAAACCCAGAAACTTAAATTTAAAAAACTGAATTTTACATGTACTTTACAAACCGAAGTATAATGAAAATAAGAGGCCAATTGGCATTATCGCTCATCGCATAATACATAACATACACCCCTACAAGGATTATCAGATACTAGTCGTTATTTATTACATTTATATTTGAATTATTATTAGATGTTCTGTTAAACATTTGTAATGTGCCGATTTATGTGACACTAAAAGTGTTCAAGTAAATAGATAAAAACCCAGCAAAATTGACATTTTATACATAGATTTTCTTTGGTAGTTTGGTATTTCATAAAGTAATCTATGTATCGGAATCAGAGCCACTTCTATCGGGATAGAATTCCCTTCTATCGGGTTAAAAGTCACTTCTAACGCGTTAAAAGCCACTTCTATCGGAACAACTGTCGCTTCTATCGGGTTAGAACAAATTTCAAAATTTTCGTTACTACATATAACGGTTTTCATTTACTACATTTGTGGTAACAAAAATTGTTACTACATTTGTGGTAACGGTCGTTCCTACATTTGTGGTTCGTTACTACATATGTGACAAAATTTTATTACATTTGTGACCGTTACTACATTTGTGGTAGTTACTACATATAGGGGTCCCACAGGGCCTAGTATAGAGCCCCGAGGGACACCAGAATTTGTTTCTTTCCCCGAAGAGTAACCATTTCTAAGAAGGACGCGTTGTTTACGATTAGACAAGTATGACTTAAACCCCATAAGTAATAATCCCCTAATCCCGATAGAATAAAGTTTATGTATGAGTCCTTTATACCAAACTCTATCAAATGCTTTACTTATATCACAGAACACTACACGAATTTCTTTACCGTCGTCTAAAGAAATACCAAAAACGTGACAAGACTTCCCCAACACAGGGATAAACACTAAACAAAGAAATACCAAAAACGTGACAAGACTTCCCCACAGGAATAAACACTAAACAAAGAAATACCAAAAAACGTGACAAGACTTCCCCAACACAGGGATAAAAACTAAACATAGAAATACCAAAAACGTGACAAGACTTCCCCAACACAGGGATAAAAACTAAATAAAGAAATACCAAAAACGTGAAAAGACTTCCCCAAACAGGGATAATAACTAAACAAAGAAATACCAAAAACGTGACAAGACTTCTCCAACACAGGGATAAAAACTAAACATAGAAATACCAAAAACGTGACAAGACTTCCCCAACAAAACTAAATAAAGAAATACCAAAAAACGTGACAAGACTTCCCCAACACAGGGATAAAAACTAAACAAAGAAATACCAAAAAAAACGTGACAAGACTTCCCCAACAGGGATAAACACTAAACAAAGAAATACCAAAAACGTGACAACACTTCCCCAACACAGGGATAAAAACTAACATAGAAATACCAAAAAAAAACGTGACAAGACTTCCCCAACAACGGGATAAACACTAAACAAAGAATACCAAAAAAAAAAAAAAAAAACGTGACAAGACTTCCCCAACACAGGGATAATAACTAAACAAAGAAATACCAAAACGTGACAAGACTTCCCCAACACAGGGATAAAAACTAAACAAAGAAATACCAAAAAAAAAAAAACGTGACAAGACTTCCCCAAACAAAAACTAAATAAAGAAATACCAAAAACGTGACAAGACTTCCCCAACACAGGGATAAAAACTAAATAAAGAAACACCAAAAAAACGTGACAAGACTTCCCCAAACAAAAACTAAATAAAGAAATACCAAAAAACGTGACAAGACATCCCCAAACAAAAACTAAATAAATAAAAAATACCAAAAAACGTGACAAGACTTACCCAAATAAAAACTAAATAAAGAAATACCAAAAAAACGTGACAAGACTTCCCCAACACAGGGATAAAAACTAAACAAAGAAATACCAAAACGTGACAAGACTTCCCCAACACGGGGATAAAAACTAAACATAGAAATACCAAAAAAAAAAAAAAACGTCACAAGACTTCCCCAACACAGGGATAATAACTAAACAAAGAAATACCAAAAACGTGACAAGACTTCCCCAACACAGGGATAAAAACTAAACAAAGAAATACCAAAAACGTGACAAGACTTTCCCAACACAGGGATAATAACTAAACAAAGAAATACCAAAAACGTGACAAGACTTCCCCAACACAGGGATAAAAACTAAACATAGAAATACCAAAAACGTGACAAGACTTCCCCAAACAAAAACTAAATAAAGAAATACCAAAAAAAACGTGACAAGACTTCCCCAACACAGGAATAAAAACTAAACATAGAAATACCAAAAACGTGACAAGACTTCCCCGACACAGGGATAAAAACTAAACAAAGAAATACCAAAAACGTGACAAGACTTCCCCAACACAGGGATAAAAACTAAACAAAGAAATACCAAAAACGTGAAAAGACTTCCCCAACACAGGGATAATAACTGAACAAAGAAATACCAAAAACGTGACAAGACTTCTCCAACACAGGGATACAAACTAAACATAGAAATGCAAAAAAACGTGACAAGACTTCCCCAAACAAAAACTAAATAAAGAAATACCAAAAAACGTGACAAGACTTCCCCAACACAGGGATAAAAACTAAACAAAGAAATACCAAAAAAAAAAAAAACGTGACAAGACTTCCCCAACACAGGGATAAACACTAAACAAAGAAATACCAAAAAACGTGACAACACTTCCCCAACACAGGGATAAAAACTAAACAAAGAAATACCAAAACGTGACAAGACTTCCCCAACACGGGGATAAAAACTAAACAAAGAAGTACCAAAAAAAAAAAAAAAAACGTGACAAGACTTCCCCAACACAGGGATAAAAACTAAACAAAGAAATACCAAAAACGTGACAAGACTTCCCAAACACAGGGATAAAAACTAAACAAAGAAATACCAAAAAAAAAAACGTGACAAGACTTCCCCAAACAAAAACTAAATAAAGAAATACCAAAAACGTGACAAGACTTCCCCAACACAGGGATAAAAACTAAATAAAGAAACACCAAAAAAACGTGACAAGACTTCCCCAAACAAAAACTAAATAAAGAAATACCAAAAAAACGTGACAAGACTTCTCCAAACAAAAACTAAATAAAAAAAATACCAAAAAACGTGACAACACTTCCCCAAATAAAAACTAAATAAAGAAATACCAAAAAAACGTGACAAGACTTCCCCAACACAGGGATAAAAACTAAACATAGAAATACCAAAAAAAAACGTGACAAGACTTCCCCAACACAGGGATAAACACTAAACAAAGAAATACCAAAAACGTGACAACACTTCCCCAACACAGGGATAATAACTAAACAAAGAAATACCAAAAACGTGACAAGACATCCCCGAACAAAAACTAAACATAGAAATACCAAAAACGTGACACGACTTCCCCGAACAAAAACTAAATAAAGAAATACCAAAAAACGTGACAAGACTTCCCCAAACAAAAACTAAATAAAGAAATACCAATAAACGTGACAAGACTTTCCTAACACAGGAATAAGAATTCAGATATTTGAAGAGAATACCGCAATCAGGCAGAATAAATAAATACCACAAACATGGCAAAATATTTCTAAAAAATTCCACTTCTTTAGAGAAAATACATCAAATGAGACAAAGAAATACATGTACTAAAACATGACAAAGACCTACAACAACATGACAATGAACTACAACAAACATGGTGAAATATTCCCAAAAAGGACAAAAATCCATTAATATGGACAAAATGCCACCACTATGGCAAACAAATACCACACATCAAATGCGGCAAGAAAATATCAAACACAAGGCAAGAAAATGTCACAAACGTGATGATGAACATCCACAAACGTAGCAACATAGTCCAAACAGGGATAAAAAGCATTTTATGTACTGCTCTGACCTTTTCGGGATCGGGTTTTACTCCGTCCGACGTTAGTCTGTGACCTACGTAAGTGACTTCTGTTTTAGATAGTTCGCACTTTGGTCTACTGAGCTTTAAGTTATACTCCATTGTGCGGTCTAATACACGCTGTAATCTGAGATCATGTTCGGCTTTATCTTTACCCAAAATGATTAGATTGATAATCGACTCTGCACCACTGAACTGGTAGAAGGTGTAACAAACAATTATGTTTTGTTTAAGACACTTATGGACAAGTATGGGCGGCTTAAAAACTGAATGTATGCCTTTTTCATATTTTTGGGGTAGGGGAAACATATTTATTTGAGACGGCATTAAGGTTCCATGTTTCCGACTTTGTGTAACACTATTTTCCACAGGACTACCAGGACTTTATAAAGTATGTCAGATTTAACGTATATATAACAAATTTACAAGAATCGAATGACGGTAGATTTGATAAAAACACATTTTCAACACTAATTTCATCGCTGATTTTAAAATTTTGACACATAATTGGAATGTAAATATATCATGTGTCCACAATTAAAGATAGAATTAACCTTTTTGAGTTAAAATTTTCAAATTTGCATGGACATTTCTACAAAACAATTCGAAACGAGTAAGAAATTGATTTTCAATAACTACAGACATTTTCCTACAGGAATCAACCTTCAGTTCAATCTTCGTTCACCCGAATTATAGTGTATGATCTTTTGGATTAAAGGCATCCCAGACGCATTGACATTTAGTTCTGTAGAAATGACTTTCAGATTATTTGTAAATATATGGTAACCGATGTAACCTTTGTAACCGGTCACAATATCAGAAAACATTCTTGTAACCGGTCACAATATCAGTAACCTGTCACAATATCAGAAAACATTCTATAACATAATAGTATGTAACCGATGTAACCTTTGTAACCGGTCACAATATCAAGAAACATTCTTTTACACAATAGAATGTAACCGATGTAACCTTTGTAACCGGTCACAATATCAGGAAACATTCTCTTACATAATAGTATGTAACCGATGTAACCTTTGTAACCGTCACAATATCAGGAAACATTCTCTTACATAATAGTATGTAACCGATGTAACCTTTGTAACCGGTCACAATATCAGGAAATATTTTCTTACATAATAGTATGTAACCGATGTAACCTTTGTAACCGGTCACAATATCAGGAAATATTCTCTTACATAATAGTATGTAACCGATGTAACTTTTGTAACCGGTCACAATATCAGGAAACATTCTCTTACATAATAGTATGTAACCGATGTAACCTTTGTAACCGGTCACAATATCAGAAACATTCTCTTACATAATAGTATGTAACCGATGTAACCTTTGTAACCGGTCACAATATTAGGAAACATTCTCTTGCATAATAGTATGTAACCGATGTAACCTTTGTAACCGGTCACAATATCAGGAAACATTCTCTAACATAATAGTATGTAACCGATGTAACCTTTGTAACCGGTCACAATATCAGGAAATATTCTCTTACATAATAGTATGTGACCGATGTAACCTTTGTAACCGGTCACAATATCAGAAACATTCTCTTACATAATAGTATGTAACCGATGTTACCTTTGTAACCGGTCACAATATCAGGAAATATTCTTTTACATAATAGTATGTAACCGATGTAACCTTTGTAACCGGTCACAATATCAGAAACATGCTTGAAGCATTCTCTTATATAATAGTATGTAACCGATGTAACCTTTGTAACCGGTCACAATATTAGGAAATATTTTCTTACATAATAGTATGTAACCGATGTAACTTTTGTAACCGGTCACAATATCAGGAAATATTCTCTTACATAATAGTATGTAACCGATGTAACCTTTGTAACCGGTCACAATATCAGGAAACATTCTCTTACATAATAGTATGTGACCGATGTAACCTTTGTAACCGGTCACAATATCAGAAACATTCTCTTACATAATAGTATGTAACCGATGTAACCTTTGTAACCGGTCACAATATTAGGAAACATTCTCTTACATAATAGTATGTAACCGATGTAACCTTTGTAACCGGTCACAATATCAGGAAACATTCTCTAACATAATAGTATGTAACCGATGTAACCTTTGTAACCGGTCACAATATCAGGAAACATTCTCTTACATAATAGTATGTAACCGATGTAACCTTTGTAACCGGTCACAATATCAGAAACATTCTCTTACATAATAGTATGTAACCGATGTAACCTTTGTAACCGGTCACAATATCAGGAAATATTCTTTTACATAATAGTATGTAACCGATGTAACCTTTGTAACCGGTCACAATATCAGAAACATGCTTGAAGCATTCTCTTATATAATAGTATGTAACCAATTTTACCTTTGTAACCGGTCACAATATTAGGAAATATTTTCTTACATAATAGTATGTAACCGATGTAACCTTTGTAACCGGTCACAATACCAGAAACATGCTTGAAGCATTCTCTTATATAATAGTATGTAACCGATGTAACCTTTGTAACCGGTCACAATATTAGGAAATATTCTTTTACATAATAGTATGTAACCGATGTAACCTTTGTAACCGGTCACAATATCAGAAACATTCTCTTACATAATAGTATGTAACCGATGAAACCTTTGTAACCGGTCACAATATTAGGAAATATTCTTTTACATAATAGTATGTAACCGATGTAACCTTTGTAACCGGTCACAAATTCAGAAATGTTTTAAAGGCATTCTCTTATATAATACTATGTAACCGATGTAAACTTTGTAACCGGTCACAATATTAGGAAATATTTTCTTACATAATAGTATGTAACCGATGTAACCTTTGTAACCGGTCACAATATCAGGAAACATTCTCTTACATAATAGTATGTAACCGATGTAACCTTTGTAACCGGTCACAATATCAGGAAACATTCTCTTACATAATAATATGTAACCGATGTAACCTTTGTAACCGGTCACAATATCAGAAACATGCTTGAAGCATTCTCTTATATAATAGTATGTAACCGATGTAACCTTTGTAACCGGTCACAATATCAGGAAACATTCTCTTACATAATAGTATGTAACCGATGTAACTTTTGTAACCGGTCACAATATTAGGAAACATTCTCTTACATAATAATATGTAACCGATGTAACCTTTGTAACCGGTCACAATATCAGAAACATGCTTGAAGCATTCTCTTATATAATAGTATGTAACCGATGTAACCTTTGTAACCGGTCACAATATCAGGAAACATTCTCTTACATAATAGTATGTAACCGATGTAACCTTTGTAACCGGTCACAATATTAGGAAATATTCTCTTATATAATAGTATGTAACCGATGTAACCTTTGTAACCGGTCACAAATTCAGAAATGTTTTAAAGGCATTCTCTTATATAATAGTATGTAACCGATGTAACCTTTGTAACCGGTCACAATATTAGGAAATATTCTCTTATATAATAGTATGTAACCGATGTAACCTTTGTAACCGGTCACAAATTCAGAAATGTTTTAAAGGCATTCTCTTATATAATAGTATGTAACCGATGTAACCTTTGTAACCGGTCACAATATCAGGAAACATTCTCTTACATAATAGTATGTAACCGATGTAACTTTTGTAACCGGTCACAATATCAGGAAACATTCTCTTACATAATAGTATGTAACCGATGTAACCTTTGTAACCGGTCACAATATCAGAAACATTCTCTTACATAATAATATGTTACCTTTGTAACCGGTCACAATATCAGGAAACATTCTCTTACATAAAAGTATGTAACCGATGTTACCTTTGTAACCGGTCACAAAATATCAGGAAACATTCTCTAACATAATGGTATGTAACCGATGTAACCTTTGTAACCGGTCACAATATCAGAAAACATTCTCTTACATAATAGTATGTAACCGATGTAACCTTTGTAACCGGTCACAATATCAGGAAACATTCTCTTACATAATAGTATGTAACCGATGTAACCTTTGTAACCGGTCACAATATCAGGAAACATTCTCCTACATAATAGTATGTAACCGATGTTACCTTTGTAACCGGTCACAATATCAGAAACATGCTTCAAGCATTCTCTTTCATAGTATGTATCCAACCAGAGACAAGGTTAAAACATCTTCTTAGGTGTTGTAATAATATGCAACCTTTGTAAACAGTAAGAACATAATGAAGTAATATTGAATACTAATGTAACCACTAGTAACCATATGTTACCAATGCCTATGTTGGGTTACAAATGCAAAGGGGTTGTTTTTTGCACACATAATTGGACATATCTATGCATATCACCAGCCACGCCAAGAGAAAAAGGTCCGGCATGCTTGAATTACACACAAAAAGAGTGAAAACTCAATCTGAATTGTGCCATTAATGACGTCACTGATACTAGTACGTCAATAATTACTGTGACGCTGCTTTGGTACTATGATGGAGGACAGTATCAGAAACTTTAAGGACATGGCTGGCAATAAGTCAATTCATGAATGAATAAATCTGTAATAGCTATTTTTTCCTTTTATAGTAATAAGAGCCATGTTGTATTTTGGACTGCCATGCTGGACAACATTTTTATTCTACATCAAATAAGCATCTTCCTAACCTTTAGTTTTATATAACCTAGCAGCTAAACTTTTTAAAGAATCCGCTGAAAATAGCATATCATGTGCATAAGCTGTGAAGATTGGGTTACATAAAATTTCTCAGAGATAACAGGCTACACACCTACTTTGAAGTAAATTGGCCCATTAGTAAATCTGTAATGGCTATTTATCTGTTTTTCTGTGATACTAATGGTGACATCTTGGATTTCAGATGTATTGAACAAAAATTTAAATCTACATCAAACAAGGACCTTCCCTGCAAAATTTGGTTCCATCTGGCTCACTGATATCAGACAAGACCAAACGTTATACATGGACACTCAGACACGCATGCTTTGCAATAACATCAGCTATGCTGGCTACAGCCAGTTGACCTAAAGATCTTAAATACCAATGAATACTAAACAAGCATGCTAGATATATGACAAAGGGTCTTCTGTACTCTGTACAAACAATCATTCAGGGTATACAAACCTATAAACTTTGATCTTTGTTTTGAATTTGGTGAATACCCACGGCCCTAAAATGAAAATAAAACATTTAAAATATCATATTCAAAACATCTTAATATATTACAATTCATTCAACATCTCAATTTATGTTCTTTGTAATGCCAAAATTAAATTTTCTGAAACAAATGCTTGCCATAAATAGAGGTTTTATTGTAATTTGAAAATAGTCAAAGTACTCCAAATTACACAAAGCTTTTGGATTGTTTTTACTAGTTAACATAAAGATACTTTGTAAAACTGATAATGTGACTTTTAATGTGAAATCACTAATCTAAGTCCTGTAAATTTTCCACATCTAACCAGAAGAAATTGATATCCAACAGATTTTATAGGGAGTTGGCAGTTTTATTTTTGTGTTAATGGACAGATTACCAAATCCAATAACAGAATATTTTATATATAGTATAACAAGAAATATTCATGATGTATTAATATTCCTGAATTTCTTGGTCAAGTCTCGATCGTGAAAATAAGTACAATAATAAGTTTTCTACATCTTAAAATATACAAATGGGCTAATCTACTAGCTCATCAACTGAAAGTAATCATTCATATTTCTGAATGTTAAACTGCAAAAGTTTCTACCTGCGAATTTTTCTTGCATACAGTAATAACTAATTCTGAAGACTTACAGATATATTCATTGATCTTGTTGAAGGTCTTCCAGATCCAGCAAGAAGATTCTCCTGACCAAGATGTTTATAACAACTTCTAACTATGTTCCTCAAGGTTTCTGTGAATGATGCCTAAAAGTATGGAATAAACCAGTGTATTGAAAATACAATGAAAATATACATAGAATTCTTGGTAGTCTCAATATAATAATTTGTGTGTTTCTTTAATTCTTATTTTTTGTTGTGGCATATTCTTGGATGCTTTGGTTATTTTGTTGGTTTATTGTGTTCTTTACTACTTATTTCTGTATTTCTGGACCTTGTGTTCTGTGATTTCGTGGTTGTTTTGGGCATTTTGTTGTGGCATGTTCTTGGATGCTTTGGTTATTTTTGTTGGTTTATTGTGTTCTTTACTACTTATTTCTGTATTTCTGGACCTTGTGTTTTGTGATTTCGTGGTTGTTTTGGGCATTTTGTTGTGGCTTGTTTTGAGTTTCTTATGGTATTCTGCTGTGGCATGTTCTTGTTTTGGGCATTTTGCTGTGGCATGTTCTCGTTTGTTTTGGGTATTTTGCTGTGGCATGTTCTTGTTTGTTTTGGGTATTTTGCTGTGGCATGTTCTCGTTTGTTTTGGGCATTTTGCTGTGGCATGTTCTTGTTTGTTTTGGGTATTTTGTAGAGGAATGTTCTTGATTGTTTTGGGCATTTTGTAGAGGTATGTTCTTGTTTTGGGCATTTTGTAGAGGTATGTTCTTGTTTGTTTTGGGCATTTTGTAGAGGTATGTTCTTGTTTGTTTTGGGCATTTTGCTGTGGCATGTTCTTGTTTTGGGCATTTTGTAGAGGTATGTTCTCGTTTGTTTTGGGCATTTTGCTGTGGCATGTTCTTGTTTTGGGCATTTTGTAGAGGTATGTTCTCGTTTGTTTTGGGCATTTTGCTGTGGCATGTTCTTGTTTTGGGCATTTTGCTGTGGCATGTTCTTGTTTGTTTTGGGCATTTTGCTGTGGCATGTTCTTGTTTGTTTTGGGCATTTTGTAGAGGTATGTTCTTGATTGTTTTGGGCATTTTGTAGAGGTATGTTCTTGTTGTTTTGGGCATTTTGTAGAGGTATGTTCTTGTTTGTTTTGGGCATTTTGTAGAGGTATGTTCTTGTTTGTTTTGGGCATTTTGTAGAGGTATGTTCTTGTTTGTTTTGGGCATTTTGTAGAGGTATGTTCTTGTTTGTTTTGGGCATTTTGTAGAGGTATGTTCTTGATTGTTTTGGGCATTTTGTAGAGGTATGTTCTTGTTTGTTTTGGGCATTTTGTAGAGGTATGTTCTTGTTTGTTTTGGGCATTTTGTAGAGGTATGTTCTTGTTTGTTTTGGGCATTTTGTAGAGGTATGTTCTTGATTGTTTTGGGCATTTTGTAGAGGTATGTTCTTGATTGTTTTGGGCATTTTGTAGAGGTATGTTCTTGTTTGTTTTGGGCATTTTGTAGAGGTATGTTCTTGATTGTTTTGGGCATTTTGTAGAGGTATGTTCTTGTTTGTTTTGGGCATTTTGTAGAGGTATGTTCTTGATTGTATTGGTCTTTTCTTGAGTTTTTAAGTTATAGTGGTTTTTTATAGCTTTGTTCTTGTTTGTTTTGGGCATTTTGTAGAGGTATGTTCTTGTTTGCTTTGGTCATTTTGTAGAGGTATGTTCTTGTTTGTTTTGGGCATTTTGTAGAGGTATGTTCTTGATTGTTTTGGGCATTTTGTAGAGGTATGTTCTTGATTGTTTTGGGCATTTTGTAGAGGTATGTTCTTGTTTGCTTTGGTCATTTTGTAGAGGTATGTTCTTGTTTGTTTTGGGCATTTTGTAGAGGTATGTTCTTGTTTGTTTTGGGCATTTTGTATTGGTCTTTTCTTGAGTTTTTAAGTTATAGTGGTTTTTTATAGCTTTGTTCTTGTTTGTTTTGGGGCTTATTTAATTTTAAGAAGAATGGTTTTTGTTAGTTTTCTGTAGTGGGTAGGGGCATGTTCTTGTTTGTTTTGGGCATTTTGTAGAGGTATGTTCTTGTTTGTTTTGGGCATTTTGTAGAGGTATGTTCTTGTTTGTTTTGGGTATTTTGTAGAGGTATGTTCTTGTTTGTTTTGGGCATTTTGTAGAGGTATGTTCTTGATTGTTTTGGGCATTTTGTAGAGGTATGTTCTTGTTTGTTTTGGGCATTTTGTAGAGGTATGTTCTTGTTTGCTTTGGTCATTTTGTAGAGGTATGTTCTTGTTTGTTTTGGGCATTTTGTAGAGGTATGTTCTTGTTTGTTTTGGGCATTTTGTAGAGGTATGTTCTTGTTTGTTTTGGTCATTTTGTAGAGGTATGTTCTTGTTTGTTTTTGGGCATTTTGTAGAGGTATGTTCTTATTGGTTGGGCATGTTGTAGTAACATGTTCTTGGGTGGTTTGGACATTTATTTTTTTATATTTTTTTTTCATTTTTTTGTGGCATGTTCTTGGTGGCTTCACTCAGTGACTAAAACAACCAATGCTTCAGCAAATAATTCTGATTTATAAATATATTACCTCCTGGTGTTTAGTATCCGTCTTTGTGGCACTCCAAGGTACATCATGTGGCCACCAGTCTGGTTTACTGTCTTTAGCCATCAAATCTGATGATTTCCCCGATACCATTCTCAATAAATTCGGGATAAAATCCCTCAGCTGTCCCTAATTACACATAAAAAGACAACTATAAAGTGTATGACAGAAATGATTGAGCAAAACCTTGATTCAATACCTCCGTTTAGTCAGAATTTAGGTAATAATGGAATTAGGGGATAAATTTTGGTTAAATTGTTTGTGACTTCAAAAGAAAATATAACAGGAAAATTTTCAAAATAATGTGGTGATAAGCAAAGTTATTTAAGGATGTTATAATTAGACTTCACTGTCTTGCATATATGTAATGATGTTGTATAGTTTTAATGAAAAAAAACACTAACAAAAGCAATAAAAATGTATAGCAATAAGTTGAGTTCAGTAATGAAGTTTAATGTCCCAGTCAAGAATATTTCACTTATATTAAGACATTGCCAGCTATAAGGGAAGGTGCAGAAATTTTGCCTGCGCTGATGGCATTATACTACAGGGTTCTCCATTAGGCCATGCTAACCGTGACATCATTTATTTTTAGTTCCCATCCGAAAGAACTGACTTTCATTTTGTAATGCAGAGTGCTTGGCGCAAGAGCAGTCACTACCCGCTTTCAGGTCTTGGGTGAGACCCAGTCGGGGTTGGAGCCCACGACCTCCCACTCACGGAGTGAACACTGTACTTACTGAACTACAACAGTGGTATATAGGCTATATATTAGCAATAAGTGAACAAAGTAGTACCAAAATTGTGTTCTAACAAATGAATATGTTCTATATATAATCACATTCTGTTTTCACATCCCATTTTAAAAGAAAGCATATAATTTTTTTGTTTCAATTCTGTTAAATATGGTCTTTGATGGGGTTGTCAAATTCAGAGAAATAGAACAACTTTTAAGTCAATCAAAACACTAAATGCTAAATACTTCAACAATGGGTGCTGATTTTTGTTCCAAGAATATAATAATAAACCTACCTGTGACATGGAGTCAATAGCAACAGGTGGAAGTTGTGGCATCTTAGCTGTATTTCCATGTTTTATGTTTAAAATATTAGTACCACTGTCTTCTGGCATTTTGACTCTTTTCTACAAAGAAGAATTATATTACGTATTATCAGAGAGTAAATCACCTACAAAAAACACTTACAGGCATCACAATAAATTTTTGTATACCTATTTTTCCATTCCTCGTAGACAAAATTGTATTGTATTGCCCACTGATTTTTGAGAAGTTCTGTCAAAAGTAACCTATTTTAAGGATGTTTGAAAAAAAACCCTCCAAAAAGCACTATATTTTCACAAGTTCTGAAAATTTGGCTACTGATAGTTTTTAATTTGTGGAAACCTAAAAATTTATATACCTGTTAATATTTTTCCTTCAAACTAAACTTGCTTTGTTTCTTTTAGATTAAACAATCAAATATTGGCTACCAGGATTTACAAGAATAAGAGACAATTTTTTTTCATAACTGGAAACTATCTGTCATGTCTACAATTATTTACCAAAATGTTACAATAATTAAATATTAAAACCATTACAATATTCACATTACCATTTTGCTAAAACCTGTATTACTAAATGACATGATATTAGAATCTAATAAAAGAGTAATATTACAATAGACTGTCTGTCCTGCAGACTAATTACACTGTACTTTCTTTAATTGGTTAATGTGACTTTCTTACCTATAAAAACAACTCAACACTTAGTATAGTGTGTCAAAATTGACCTGGCTGTTTGACCTTTAGTTTCAATATTAGATTAGGCTGTGTGATTTAGGTACATGTAAGACAGCACGTTCCATTACCATAAACACCCCCAGTATTACTATTATCTACATATAGCAAATTCATATAGTTCCTAAATTACACAATGGATATATGTCTGGTAGAATATTCAAATTAGGGGTCAAACAGCCAAATTTGATGCACTATATATTAGTTAGTTGTTCTGTCTATGGCATAGACACTTTCAATGACATAAGACTCAACTATTGTTTATTCAACATAACACAATTGTTATCTGCCCACCTTATTATGAAAACAATTTGCAACATGCTGTTAAATTATCAAGATACCATTGTAATTGTAGCAATTTAGCATAAAGGAATTTATTCAATAACATGTTTGTTTCATAAAATAAGGGAAATAACTTATTGAGGGTGGATCCATGGAAATAATGATTGAGGAAGAAGAATTTGTGTTTGGTGGCATACATTTTTACCCCACTAAAGTCTCTTGTCAATTTTTCTATTTTTCATCCATTTTTCTTCTTATTTTCTTTAAATGAAATAAAATGAAACACCTCTTTTGTTTTACTCTATAACAACCCTTACATCAAAATTACACAACAAAGTTAAGATATGATAAATGTCTCTAAATATATTAAAATTTAAATAACTACACCAACTGATTTTAAATAGAAACAAGAGGCCCATGGGCCTTAACGCTCACCTGATGAAGAGTACATATCTTATGCAGAGGTTCAATGGCCAATGACATTAATAAAAGAGAATATCAAAAGTTTTAGCAGTAAGGGCCAATAATATGCAAGTATTTTTGCAAGTTAATTATAATAATTATTATATAAGTATGCTATATATAACATATTTAGTCTAGCTACAATATATTTTTATAAACAGCTAAAACATTTGTATATTAAAATGTGCATTAGGCCAATACCTACAATATTCTAATATACATGCCTATACAAAGAGTTTATAGTTTTTGAGATAATTAACCGTTTAAATATTCGTTGGCAGCTTGACCTTTGAACCTATGACCTTCATTCATATATCAAAACGATCATTAGGCCAATACCTACAATATTCCAATATACAAATAATACATGCCTATACAAAAAGTTTATAGTTTTTGAGATAATTAACCATTTAAGTACTCGTTCAATTCTATGACCTTGACCTTAAAACTTATGACCTTCATTCATATATCAAAATGATTGATAGGCCAATACCTACAATATTCTAATATACATGCCTATACAAAAAGTTTATAGCTTCTAAGATAATTAACCATTTAAGTATTAGTTTGCATCTATGACCTTGACCTTTGAACCTATGACTTTCATTCATATATCAAAATCATCGTTGTGCAAATGCCTACATTATTCTAATATACATGCCTATACAACAAGTTTATATTTTTTGAGATAATTAACCATTTAAATATTTGTTCACAGCTATGACCTTGACCTTTAAACCTATGACCTTCATTCATATATCAAAACGATCATTAGGCCAATACCTACAATATTCCAATATACATGCCTATACAAAAAGTTTATAGTTTTTGAGATAATTAACCATTTAAATATTCGTTCACAGCTATGACCTTGACCTTTAAACCTATAACCTTCATTCATATATCAAAACGATCATTAGGCCAATACCTACAATATTCCAATATACATGCCTATACAAAAAGTTTATAGTTTTTGAGATAATTAACCATTAAAATATTCATTCGCAGCTATGACCTTGACCTTTGAACCTATGATCTTCATTCATATATCAAAACCATCGTTAGGCCAATACCTACAATATTCTAATATACATGCCTATACAAAAAGTTTATAGTTTTTGAGATAATTAACCATTTAAGTATTCGTTCAATTCTATGACCTTGACCTTTGAACCTATGACCTTCATTCATATATCAAAACGATCATTAGGCCAATACCTACAATATTCCAATATACATGCCTATACAAAAAGTTTATAGTTTTTGAGATAATTTACCATTTAAGTATTTGTTCGCATCTTTGACCTTGACCTTTGAACCCATGACCTTTATTCATATATCAGCATGACCATTGCGCCATTACCTACAATATTCTGATATACATGCCTATACAAAAAATTCATAGTTTTGCAGATAATTAACTATTTTGGTATTCTTGGACATCTGTGACCTTGACCTTTGAACCCATGACCCTGATCTATGTATCAAAATGATCGTCATGTCAATACCTACAAGTAACTGAAAATCCTATGCCATTATCACAAGAAATGTTAAAAAAATAGTTTTTTATCAAAGGTCAAAAACTGGGACATGACCTTGACCTTCGACCTTGACATCAGTTGGAAGAAAATTGCAAGACAAGATCAACAGTGAAAACTCCATACAATTATCTTCAGCCGTTATGAAGTTATTACAATAAATGTCTCATTTTAAAAATTACATAATTTTACGCAAAAAACGCGTAACCCATTTTTCGTCTAATTTTCATGAAAAACACAATTTTAATGTTCCCAGGTATGCTGAATCCAAATATCCAATCAAAATTTGCCTGCACCTTTTGGTTTCAGAGAAGAAGATTTTTTTGTCTTTTTGCTATTTTTAGTAACAGCGGCCATCTTGTTGGGCGTGGCCAAACCCCGAACACAATTTTGAAAGGCTGTTACCTAGGCATGATAATCACCAAGTTTCATCAAATATGGCCCAGTAGTTTTGGAGGAGAAGATTAAAATGTAAAGTTTACACACGACACACGACGCACGACGGACGACAGACGGTGATAGATTGCAATAGCTCATCTGAGCTTTTCGCTCAGGTGAGCTAAAAATTGTGATTTTGAAAAGTAATGAAAATTGAAATGACATCCCATATACAATTTTTCACAACTCAAAAGCAAAATCCATATTAGACAAATACTAGTAAAATAAAGAACTAAAATGCTGAATTCTTTTTAACAGAACACAAATTGTGATTTTGAGAAGTTATGAAAACTGAATAGCATTCTCTAAATAATTGTTCATAACTGAAAAAGCAATGATTTTACCAAAAAAATTATAAAATAAACAACCAAAATACAGATATTTTTAATGTTAATTTTTGGGCCCTTCAAATATATCATACAATTTTGATTTACTTTTACCCATTCTCAAATTAAATATACCGGTACATTACATAATATCTGCAGCATCTAATTTAAACATTTGCATCCTTGAATTCCACAAACTACATAAATAAGAAAGGTCACTGAAAGAGCAGGCCATTTATAAATGGTCCCCTATAAATTTCAAAATAGAACATTTGTATACGGATATGGTTCTACAAATAAATGTTATCATTTTATGAACCCTGTCCTTATTGAGGTTGTATCACAAACTAGAACATTAAAAGCTCAATTTTCATGGAACATGGCATAAATTATAACAGCTTTTTTTTCAAAAAAATATTTTGTAACACCTGATATCTTTTATCCAAGTCTAGACAAAGTAATTCTGGATCAATAAAATGTTAATGGGGCACAAGGTCATTCAACCAGAATAATCACAATTTACAATCAGTCACCCGGTCAGGTTATTCACCCTGTTCACACACAAAAAAACCAACCCCAATAATAATAGCTCAAATCTTCATGAATAAGAAAGGAATGTGCTTCAACCCGTTATTATTCCTGAAAGTTTGCTTACCAGTGTATATTATATATTCCTGTACATATACATAAGTGAATTTGTTACATTTTTTGAAAACTACCATCAGCCTTTAAGATATGAAAGTTGAAGTTCTGAAAACTGACAAACTACTGTAGATAATTTATCATTGCATCACTTGTTTTGGGGGAATTTTAGTGAACAAATTGGGAAATTATAGTTGTTTTTACCGAGGGGAAACTACCATTATTCAGTAGTAATTTTAAGAAAACAAAATCACTATAAATATAAAGAAAGATTCACCGTCTGACAACAGGCAACATGTAGATGTTAAACTTTAGAAATCCAGAGAGAGAGAGAAAGAGAGAGAGCAAATATTTAAACGACAACACACAATTCAGACAATAAAATTTATGCCATACTGGCCAATTTTCTTTTCCTTTTTAATGAAATGTGACATTCAGCAAGTTGAATGACATAATACTAATAGTTAATACTTTTATCTTGAACAAGGTTAATGATAATGAGTTTAAAAAAGTGGGAGAATAAACTTAATGCAAGTTGACTTTAACATTAATGTCATTATGCAAATTAATTGAACTTCTGCAAAAGAAAGTCAAAATGCAGAATACAGAAAATGGGTTATTTAAAATTCACGTACAGGTTTTATGGAGTAGGGATGTAGAGTTCAAAAGGAGTGCATATAGATTTTCTTTTGAATAAATGTGTTACGTTATTTTTTAAATCAGAAAATGAGATGAACATAATTAAAATCTTCACGCATTTACAGTCACATTCCCTTATATTTTATGTGCTCAACCATGTTCAATTCAATTTTTTTAAGGCAACAATTTCAACAAAAACTTAAAAATGCAGATCTATGTGAATGTGATAAAAATTTGTCAATAAATAAACCTTTGAAAAAGGTATATTCACAGTAGTTAAAAGAAAGCCACCAAACGACAAACTTACAAGTTTATTACACCCCACCCCACCCCCCAACTAGTTTGAGAGGTATATATATATATATATATATATATATATATATATATATATATATATGAATCACCATGTCTGGCTGTCTGTGCAAAATTGTGTCCTGGTCATATATCATAATCATGTAGTTGCTTTGGATAACTGTCATAAAAACTTCAATGACATGAATAATCTTTGAACCAAGGTCATATCAGAAAGGTAAAGGTCGTTGGGCAACATTAAATGTTTGGGGCCAGGGGTATTTGGCTCTTTATTTGTCTAGTTCGGTACCTTTGTAGTGCACAAGGTTGCCATTTAGGTACTTTTTTATCATTAAGTGTTTAATTTTGATACAATTTCCATATTAAAAAATCCCAAATCTTAGTACTTTTTATTCCCTGTCAAAATGGGAATAATCAGTCTAATTTGACCTTTTCATTTTAACTTCTGTTTTCCGTTTTTATGGTACAAATCCTCTCAAAAATGGATAAATCCGACAAATTGGTCAGTCTGTAATTTTGTAATGTTTATAAACCTTTATTGTCTGAAATTAGTTTTAATTAACAATGCTTTTGAGAAATGAATTGAATGTTTCCAACATGTTTGAACATGTAACTGTGTAGTAAAATAACTGAAAGCATTATTTTAGAGTTTTTAAAAAATGCAGTGTCATCATCAGACAATTCTATTAAAGAAACAAGTCCTAGATTTTGACCCTTTAAAAACCTGTTAAAATAAGTTATCTCTTCTGTAAAAAAAAAGTTTATAATTCATAATTGTCCATGTGCAAAATTAGTGTTTTAAAATGCTTGCCCGACAACAAAGGCGGTTGCCCCAGGCATCAGGCAATGGTATTTGTCTAACTGTGTTATTGAAATATAAAATAAATTTGCTTAATATTGGTAAAATCATTAATTTATTTTATTTGTTACTTCACCTTTTTGAATGGATTTACTTGTTACAAGCATTTTTTCTTCTTTTTTGTTTATAGATCCATAACATTTAAAATTGTAACAGATAGAAAAATTATAGCCAAGTATATCAATTTGTCAGAAATAAGTAGCTATCGCTGAGTTTGGATACCAGGAATGGAAAAGGCTTGTTATTGAACAAGTTTCTTGGAGGACATTTTTTTACATGGTTAAAAAGGTCTTGGATTGATGATTCTATGTAAAACTAAAAAAATATCCCTTGCTGAACTTTGCAGTCAATTACAAGATGGTCCAAGACAAAATATTTCCTCTCTTTGTGGACACAAAAATAAAAAACATAAAAAAAACCCAAAAAACCTGCCTTAGGAATATTTTATCTTAATTTAAAAAGAAATTAATGGTAAAATAAGTTGGAAACTGCAGTAGATAGGGTAAAATCCAATTTGCAAGGGAAATATATCATAATACCACTTGCTTTTCGATAATTTCGTCAATATACTAATGGAACGTCATTCGTGTGCATAGATCGGGTCACCGGATACACAACAATCGATAAATTTTAAAGAATCATCCGTCACGCGCTGTTCCAACATCAATATTGATAAAACAATCACAATCTCTTAAAAACTATTAATAACATTGATTTGTCCTTAATCTTCGCAAAGCAATTAAATTTCAATACCCGATTCAAGCTTACACCGCAGGAACCACACCATCAACAGATCAAAAGTTCGAGCACCGATCCGCTGAATTTGGCCGACGACCTGCGGCAACTGCTGTCAAAACAAACGATAAACTTTCCGCGAGCTGTGGATATACAAGTGCAACTTACCATGGTGTGCTGCCTTTATATCTACCGCACTGAGGAAAACTTATTTTAAATAACTTTAAACCATGATCGATCGCTTACTATCGAGACAACTATACCCTCGTGTATAAACTGTAAACATTCGCGGGAGTTTGTCTAGTTCAAGATGGCGGCTGGTTTAGACTGCGCTTCTCCTTTATGAGACATCCGGGCACTTGTATATTTCAAACAAGTTACCTCCCATAGACCAACAGCATTTCGAGTTTGTTTTCGTCTGTTCAAAATGTCCAAACCTAAATTTGACAGTTTAGGTTGACTCTAGCTTCAGAATAACATATCTTCATTTAGAAACAAACTTTAATCTCTCTTACCGAAGACGAATTATCAAGTTATAATCTGCGCAGTATTTAAAATTTCTACTGTTGCATAATAGAATGACACATGACTAAAATCAGATGACGTCATCTTGAACACTCATTTTAATCTTGGGTTGTAAAACCAATGTAAACAGTTAAATAAGCATATCGAGATATAAATAAAGCTTAATTTACGCAGTACACGTTGAATACCAGGTTTTTGAATGTTGTTGAAGTTATATCAAATAATCCCCGGAACGTAGCATATCCACACATTTATTTATTTATTTTCATTAATAGGATCCAATTTTTAAAATTTATTTATTTCATTTATTATCATTATTAATTACTGAATTATTTACTTATTTGTTTGTTTTTATTAATAGATCTAATTTTAAATTAACTTTATTTATTTCATTATTAGAGCGTCTATCATTAATAATTACTGATTTATTTATTTATTTATTTATTTTTATTTATTTATTTATTTATTTATTTATTTATTTATTTATTTATTTATTTTGTTAACAAAATCATCAGTTAAGACAAACTGAAAGAAACAGTATCCAACTTGATGATGATGAAATCCGATGGACAAGACAATATATGCAAAGAGAGTCAACTGGTAATTACCATATTCCAAGCTCACTTTCAGGACGTTAGAAAGTACTTTATACTAATAATGAAACAATCGCTTCCGAAACACAAGATTATTGTGATTCAACGACCAATTTAAATAATTCAAATTTTACTCGAAAACCCGGAATTCAGTACATGAGCTGGCAGTCGCACAATAATAATGATTCACATTTCATCAGCATATATATATCTATTCTATAACGATTCTCTTCCGTGGTTGGTCCAATTATTCTGTATTATACGGTGGCTTAATGAGGCCAAGCAGAAAAAAGTTTCCACGTACGCACGTGGAAGTCATTACGTGCACGAAGGTTTCACGTGCACACGTGGGAAATATTTTTTCTGCATGGCCTGATTCAGCCACCGTAGTATTGATGTAATCGGGCAAACTATTCTTTGTGACTTTTAAGCACTCTTCACTAAAGCACAATAATACTTGTCAATGAACCACCGGAACCACTGGGTGTAAAATGATTGAGAGTGGTTGAGGACCATCAAACAATATAATCACACAACTGATATTATTTGTTACATTTATTGTCAAATAAACGTAACGATTATGGAAGCATATGATAAAAAATGAGAAGGAAGCCACTTATAATTATCAAAAGCAAACATACAAATCTATGTCCAAACCACAATTCCAAACCAAAGTAAAAGCAAACATACCAATTCATGTCAAAAACACAATCACAAAGCAAAGTAAAAACAAAATTACGAGTCCCATGTCCGAACCACAATTCCAAAGCAAAGTAAAAGCAAACATACCAATTCATGTCTAAACCACAATCCTAAAGCAAAGTAACAACAAACATACCAATCCATGTCAAAACCACAATTACAAAGCAAAGTAAAAACAAACTTACGAGTCCATGTCCAAACCACAACCCCAAAGCAAAGTAAAAACAAACATACCAATCCGTGTCCAAACCACAATCCAAAAGCAAAGTAAAAGAAAAACATATCATCCCATGTCCTAACCACAATTCCAAAGCAAAGTGAAAACAAACATACCAACCCATGTCCAAACCAAAATCCTAAAAGCAAAGTAAAATCAAACATACAAATCCACGCCTAATCCACAATTCCAAGCCAAAGTGAAAACAAACATACCTATCCATGTCCAAACCACGATTCCAAACCAATTGAAAACAAACATTCCATTCCATGTCCAAACCACAATCCCAAAGCAAAGTAAAAACTAACATACTGATCGATGTGCAAACCACAATATCAAAGCAAAGTAGAAATTTTGAAGCTGACAAATTAAACACATGAACTTCCACCAGGGAATTGAGGCCGGTTACTCAGACAGGACAAGCACCTTTTGTTTAGCTAGCTACACCCGCCACGCGTGAATCAAAATTGGGAATGAAAGCAATATGGAACTATGGGATATCAAATATATCCAGGGAAATTTTGCATACAGACACATCATATACTTATCAACAATATTGTGACGATGGTCATAAAACATTTTAGGGGCCGTGATAAGCCTAGACTTGCAATATCCTAACGATTTATTTGTAAGCAACTTGCTTGGTTGTATAAAGATATCGTAGTGTAAATAAGCTCTATCATAGCGTATTAATTGTGAAATAAATGCACCATGAGCAAGCAAGCATTTGCATAAGTACAAAATACATGTATATTATTAGCACAATATAATACTGGTATAGAACATAATTGAATCATCGGTCTAGAGGACCAACTAAAAGCTGAATACCCTGAAAAAAGCTAGCGACAGAGAAGGCAAAACAACAAACGACACCAAAACAGATGTTGTCGAGATGTCTAGTTCTTTTCTAAGGCCACTATGCACCTGATGTAATTTCAAAGGAGATTTAGAACAGTTTCTTGAATCTTGAACTTTGGGTTTAGGTGGGTAGGTTACTTTATACCTAGGACAGAAATTTTTCCTAAGTATACTTTGTGAAACGCGCACCTGCATTTCACGTCTAATCACATGTCAATGTACAAACCGTATATGTGATGACCAAACATGTCTAAATTACCAATACCATCATTTTGTCAAAATAGCCGATTTCCTTCTTCGGAACTTTAAAAAACAATGTACTTTGAAATACTTACAGCATATAAATATTTGTCATACTCTGCGATGAGTTCCTCTCTAAAGCTGAAATGTTCGCCCATGAATTGTTATGTCTTGAAGTTCTTGAACACTGACGTAAAGTTGAAAACACCCAACTTAAAAAATTACCATGTGCTAACGGTCCTGTAAAAAAATCTGCCAACACAACACATCTTTTTTGTTCCTGTTTGACGTAACAAAACAACTCAACATTTGTCGCACGGATTGTATCGATTTTGAGGTTTTAGTATAAAGTCCTGGCTCATTTTTCTGAAAAATATAGTCATTATATTGAAACCTTATATGTAATTAAAATGTAACATATTACTTAGTCTACTTTACCTTTATAATGTAATTCATTCAATAACAAGGTTTATTTTGACGAGATTTATACAAGAGAAAGGAAGTTTTGTATATGCATAACAAGCATAGAACAATTTCGAAATCTGGTTGGATTTTTAAAATAATTTCAATCGGAATAATTATTAAGGATGTTCCAATCTATTGGTTTACGAAATTACGATAAGCCAAGGAATTAAATTTTCTCTGACGTAAACATCCTAAAATGAGTGGAAAGACACGACAATACCAAGTTATGTGGCAAATATTACGATAAGTCAAGGAAATTAAATGTGTGTACCGTAAACATTCTAAAATGAACGAAAAGACACGACAATACTAAGTTATGTGGCAAAGATGTTCAACAACTCTGTTTTAGCTATTACTATTGCATTATTGTTAAGGATTTTCAAGTAATAACGATGCGTAAAGAAATGAAATGCGTGTGTCGTAAACTGAAATAAAATGATGATGAAAGACACAACGACACTACGACACTTAGTTATGTGGCAAAGTGTTCAACAATTCTGTTTTAGCTAATGCTATCGCATTATTGTTAAGAGTGTTCAAGAAATAACGATGCGTTAATGAATGAAATATATGTGTTCCGTAAACTGAATTAAAATGAATGGGGAAAAATATGATACTGAAGTTATAAGACAAAGTCCAATGATTCTGTTTTAGTTCTTACTATTGCATTATTGTTAAGAGGGTTCAAGAAATAACGACGTGTAAAGGAATAAAATTTGTGTGTCGTAAACTGAAATAGACACAACGACACTACGACACTTAGTTATGTGGCAAAGATGTTCAACAATTCGGTTTTAGTTCTTACTATTGCATTATTGTTAAGGATTTTCAAGTAATAACGATGCGTAAGAGAATAAACTTTGTGTGCCGAAAACTGAAATAAAATGAATGGAAAGACACAACGATACTACGTTATGTGGCAAAGATGTTCAACAATTCTGTTTTAGCTATTACTATTGTTTTATTTTAAGGGTGCGCAAGGAATGAAATTTGTGTGCTGTAAACCGAATTAAATTTGAATGGATAGAAGTTATGATATTAAGTTATGTGGCAAAGAAAAACAATATTTTTTCAGTTATTACTGTTGAAACACGTTAAAGATGCGTAAGGAATGCAACTTGTTTACTGTAAACAGAATTATACTTGAATAGAAAGAATGTATGTGGCAAAGACATTAATTTATCTGCTTTAGTTATTGCTATAAAATAAAGATAAAGAATGCCCTGAAAGAGTGGACTCAATTGAATTGCATCTTAGTACACGTATCTTTAAATCTTCGGTTTGATTGGAGTTGTTCTTTTAAATATCATTCATAACAAATTTTATCAATGGATAATTAGCGTTTATTATTAGAATTTTATTTTTTGTCAATGTAAGTACAATCAAACTTGTCTATAAAGACCACCCAAGGGAACCACTAAAAGTGCAGGTGGATTTTATATACAGGTTCAAATAATATAGATAAAGAACAATTGGGATACAATTCTACTGGTCTTTATAAGCAGGTAACCCTTATATACAGGTAGCCTTTAAGGCAGGTTGGACTGTAGTCACCTTTATGTTTAAACAATCAGATTTGATATTCCTCCATAAATCACACCTTGATATAACTTGAAAAAATTAAACCTTACTCGTGTCTTATATTTGAATGCTTGTATTCGATTTGTATTTTTTATTAGGCCAAAACCTCGCATTATATATGCGCGTGATGGTTCTAGATCATGCATATTGCATATATATGCGTTTAAAATTCACACGAATCTCACTTTAATATTATACAAATTTATATATTGTCTATGTTGTAAACATACAGTTATGATAAATAAAAATAAAAATTTGCATTTTAATTTTGTGTTTGTGCTAGAAATTATCATTATTTTTATTATGTGTTATAATGTGTTTTGGCTTGATCGTGTTTGGTTCTGACTATTACCACATATAAAACGTATTTATGAAAACGGATATATCAGTCACGTGCGCTCTAGATTAATTCTGTTAAATTACACAACACATCCGTTTCGAAAATAAACTGTGAAACACATTTTATCGTGAGTGGTCAGATATCATGCACTAAAACCAGATGAACTAGGTCAAGAGGTTGATCCTTGCAGGAAAATGTACATGTATTTAATTTTCACGTGTCAACTTCACCATGTTCTTTGCGTTTATACACTGTCAACTCGTTATTGATTGTTACCATTTTTGTGAAAAGTTTGTTAAAACATTATTATTATTATTATAGTCAAACCTGTCTATAAAGGTCACCCGTTGGAATAATATGAATAAAGAACAGCTGGGGTACAATTCTACTGGCCTTAAGTTAATAAGCAGGTGGCCTTTAAGGCAGGTTGGACTGTATTATTATTATTATTATTATTATTATTATTATTATCGGGAAAAACGTGTACACAGGCGAGCAAATGCCTGCTTTTAGCGACAATTAATAAAGGCTTTTTTAAAATGCCGTTGGCGTTTTACATTTACAGAATTACATATGTATAAAGTTGCATGCTTTTTGTTTTAGTATCCTACTTATATGTTCATCGTCGTTTGCAATGGTACACAAAGCATTCAGAAATGGTACAAGGAATTGATTTGTTGTGCTATACATGTTGACGGCGTCTGCAATCAGTATCAAATACATGTATGTGATGATTATGACTTATCAAAAACAAATCTGAATCACACTCCGGAAGCAAAGTAAAAACCTTTGAAACTGATAAGTTGGGTTAAACATGTGAACTTCCACCAGGGAAGTGAGGCCGGGTGCTCCGAAAGAAATTAATATTTTACTTATATTTTACCTCAAAATCCCGTATGTTCATTTGCCTATATGACACAATAAAGGGAAAAAGGAGGGGGATTGAAAAGGGATAGCATAATTGTAAAACTGTTGAGTGTATAAAAGTGGCTGACATATGACATAGTGTGTTAGTTATATAACATATTTTTCAAGACTTGTAAGCACAAGTGGGTGTGAAGTGGATAAGGATTGACCAGGAACTCATAATACATGTATGTCGAGTACGTGTTGAAAGCCATCTAATTATTACTTCACTTAATTCCATCTCTCCTGGTGGAGAATTGACGGATCGCTGGAAACGCCCAATGTTCCGACACATACTTAAAATGAATGAAAACTCGGTCTGAATTGTGCCATTTAATGACGTCACTGACGCTGCTTTGGTTCCATGATGGCGGCCAGTGTCGGAACATAAAAGGCATGGCCAGCGATACGTCAATCGATACAAGCATGTTTTAATTTTGCAGCTTCAGAAAATAAAACACTCATCAGCAGTGATAGAACCAAAATTTAGAAATCCAAATATTTTAAGATTCTGATACTAGTATGGGAAAAATAGAAGAACAAAACTTTATTCTACCAAATGCACCTAAGACAATATCTACAGTATCTACAAATTATTAGTGGCTTTTAAATCACCTTCTTTTTAAGTTTTGTAAAGGCTCTGTGGCTAGGTTTTATGGCCGATATCACAATATCGTCGATAAGCATGATGTCCCTGTATTCAAAATTATCCTGGAAATTATCATGGATATATTTGACGTCACATAAATCCTTGTTCCTTTTCATTTCCAATTTTTATTATACGCGTGGCGAGTGTAGCTAGCTAAACAGGAAGTGCTTACACTCCAGGAGCACCAGCCTCACTTCCCTGGGGAAATTCAGGTGTTTAATCTGATTTGAAAGCTTCAAAGATTTTACTTTGCTTTGGAATTGTGGTTTGGACATGAATTGGTATGTTTGTTGTTGTGTCTAATTATAAAGTACGGGTATCATCCTTACGTATAGTCTTTGAACATTATGTTGCGGTTCTGCTGTGTTATAATTGGGCGTGGATTTGTATTGCTAAGATATTTTATGAGACTACACAGAACTTGCTTATTGTGCCAATACACAATAACAATCTGTTGTGGGATGTTCTGTTGGGTCTTGTTTTGTTTTATCGTGTTGTGTGTTGTTGTTGTTGCTGTCGTATCGTGTTTTTTGTTGAATTGTGTTGTATCTTCTCGTGTTTTGTTAAGTCATATAGTGTCGTGTTTTACGTTCTGTCGTGTCGTGTTTTATTGTGTTATGATCTGTCGTGTTGAGGTTTTTGTTTTACGTTCTGTCATGGCGTGTTTGTTATTTTGTCTTCTGAATTGCTGTTGTTTTCGTGTCGTGTTTAATTGTGTTATGTTCTGTCGCGTTTTGTAGTGTTGTCTTATGGTGACTTGTGCGCCTCTCGGCGTTTTTTTCTTTTGGTGGCTTTTAATTAAATTTAATTTTATTCTGCATTGGTTTGTTGTGGTATTATGTTGATGACTTTATCTAGCCCGTGCGTTCTTATGAGCATAACGAAACACTTCTCTTGTGTTCTTCATGGATGTACTAAAGTTTGTTTTGTACCCCGATGTCAATGCGTTCTTGTGAAAAACAAGCAAACAAACGTCGCGTAGGTTATCTTGAAATTATGATCAATAAATTAATGAGAGACAAGATTTTACTACCGCACTTGCTATTTTTGTACCAAAAATTCGTCAATACCTGCTCGTCACATGCCGTGATTGAGAGAAAGGGGGTCATCTGGCATTGGTAATAATTACGTAAACAACACCTGGCACAACAATAGTTACGTGTGTTTACATTATCCAAAAGTTTGCTTATGCACTTTTAACCCTTAGAAGACAATCCCTTACACAGATACCTGACTACAGTCACGTGCGTTTTCATTATCCCAAAGTTTCATTATGAACTTTTAAACCTTATAACAAACAACAAAGAAAGAAATACTCTTGAAATTCTTCTATCTTTTTCTAAAATTATTCTGTTAATTTTTCATCTTTTGTCGTTTTAACTTTTAATACTAGTATTTAAACTTAAGAAAAACCTCAGAATTAATAAATCCAACATTATCTCTCGTGTGGCAAATTTTTTGCATTTTTTCTTGGTTTTTCTCAAACTATTCTGTTAACTTCCTACCAAATTTTTGTTGTTTTGACTTTTGGCTTTTAAACCTTAAAATTATGAATCCAATCATTTTCTCTTACATGGCACTTAATTTATGTTAATCAGGAATAATTAAACCCTGATTGACGTCTTTAGTGTATACCGGAAATAACAATAGTCATCCAAAGACCGAATGAGAAAAACAACCCCATGGAACATCACTTAGTGTTATTACATGCACGAAAGGCTTCATAGAAGAACACGCCTATTAATATAGCGCTGTAGCGCACCTGTTGACCTGTTGTAAAGCAACTAGAGTCAACCTCAAATTTAATTGCACTGTTTACTACTATCCCAGGTAAAATAATTAAAATTGCTAGTAAGAACTTCAACTACACCTGTAATTAACGTTTAAAGTCAACACATAAAATATTTTTCATATGTTCATATTTAATAATGCATAGCATCCATCGGTTGATCAGAATACACACACACACACACACACACACACACACACACACACACTTTCTCTCTCTCTGCTTGCTCTTACTTTTGTCATCAAGTACAAGGTATTAAGTCGATATAATATCGGCTTTATTCCGGGTGGCGTTTTCACATAAGTTCGTTCCGTTCCCAAGTTCAAGCCTTTTTTAATTTAAAAAAAACATACAAATCCAAAATCACAACCCCAAAGCAAAGGAACAATTGAAACTGGCAAATTAAATTAAACATCCATCAGGGAACGTCAAATATACCCAGGGTAATTTTGGATGCAGAGACATCATACTGGTAAACAATACTATGATGACGTCCATAAAACATTTTAGGGCTTTGATAAGAATTGGTTTACAATATACCCAGCTGGCTTTGTTGTGTAAAGTTCCCGTTGTGGGAACAAGCTTTACCGTGCATCCTATTAATTGTTTAGCAAATACATCATAATCAGGAGAAACAGGTGCATGCATATTGCTGCATAAAAAGGGAAAGTTAGAAAGAGTAAGAAAGTGCATAAACTCTTGCATTTCACAAAGGTTTCTTGAAAAGGATTTGTAAATTTTAGTTCCTAAGTCATATTTAGGGAAAAAAGTTACGTAACATTGTATACTTCGGGAAACGCATCCAAGTTCCATTTTAGTTTTTGATTATTTATTTCACGCGTTGCGGGTGTAGCTAGCTAAACAGAAAGTGCTTATCCTTCCGGAGTACTCGGTCACATTTCCCTGAAGGTTCCCGAGTTTAACTTAATTTGTTTTTTTTTTTACTTTGCTTTGATTTGGGCATTGATTGGTTTGTTTGTTTTTTATTTATAATGTTCAAGTTATTTACACTACATTGTACAAAACCAGACTAGGAATGTTATTTACTCAGAAGAAGTTGGCCAGTTTGTTATTCTGTGTTTATATGGGAGTACAAATTAAACACGCTGTATGTTATTTTTGGTTTTTGTTTATTAATACAAAATACAGTGAGTTGTGTTGTTGGCAATAACTTATTTAACCACCCACAACGAACCTCAAAATTGCTTGGATACCTCACCTAGGGAATTTTCTTTTCAAAAATAATCCCATACTAATAGTATACACAATGTTATTGGTATTTTTCATTATAATAATAATGTCAAGTGCTACTTTTGAATTTCTATGAAATAACGCATTCAAAATTAGCACTTAATTGTCATGTGCTACTTTTTAGTGCATTATTTCATAAAATTTAAAAGTAGCACATGGCAATAATGATGAAAACAATCATGGCATATCATACAACACTTATGTCGGTGGGGAATTAAACATGCCATTGCCGACATGCAATCACCGCTGATTTTGAATGTATAACTACTTGTATGTTTGGAGAATAATGTCTGATAGATATTATTGAATGGAAGATCAAAGGTCAAGGTCACTTTTACTATAAATAGTTTAAGGGGTCTTTGTACATGAAGGATAAAGGTTCGTTGGTTTTGTAGAACAAAGGTCAATATCTCTCTTTGCCTTGGTTGAAAGATATCCTTGAAAAAAAACACACAAATAATTTTTGTTTTCATGGGTCAAAGGTCAGGTCACAATAAATGTAAAGACATTTAGGATTTTCGAACAATAACTTAGGTTAGCTTTAATGAAACTTTACCAAACTTAATACATTGACAGATCTTGATACTCTTGCAAGGAAACAGATTATTGGTGTTAGAGATCGTGTGCCAGAGTCAAATGCCATAGACATAATACTGTGATCATGATAACGATTTTCGAACAATAACTCAAATATTTAACATTGACATATTCAATGACTATGATAATGACTTATAACTACACACACTGTACATGGAAGTTCACGTGTCTAACCTGACTTGTCATTGCCAAAGTTTTTACTTTGCTTTTGGATTTAATTCGGATATTGATTAGTATGTTTGTTTTTGATTGATAGATAATTTGGAAAGGAAAATATTGGCCAATTGTCAAGATTTCTCTGATTCTTAATATATGCAAAGTTTGGAACAAGGTACAAATACAAATATTCTTGAAAGAAAGAAAAAATATTTTTATTGGCGTAAATTAATCAAATATAGTGTCACTGTCAGTTATTTTAAAATAGATTTAAGACCCCCAGTTTATGATATATTGGGCTTCGATGACGTACATTTCTCTATTTTCCAAGCACCACACGGACTACAAACAAGGATATACTGAAAAAACATAACGTGTTAGAGATTTTAATAGACAACATATATTGTTGCGTTTGACAATGTAATTTTCAAACAAACAATCGGTATACCAATAGACACAAAATGCATTATTGCTTCATGCTTTTTCTTCATTCATATGAAGCGGAATTTATGGAGAACCGTGTTAAATCTGGAGAGAAGACTATTGCCAAATTTCCACATGTATAATTGATGTTCTATTTTTAATCACCCTAAATTTGGAGATTAGGTAAATGTCATCTATCCTAGTGAGCTTAAATAAAAAATACGACTGATTCTTTAATTTGAATCCTTCTTCATATTTGGACTTGTACCTCGATTATGACACCCATGACAGATTACAATAGTGAATACATGACAATACAATGTCAATACATGATGACTTCAATTTTTCTATTGTCAACTTTCCTTTTCTGTGCAGCAATATACCTGCATTCCTGCTTATATGGTATATTTATTAACGCTATGGTAGGGTTTGTGCCCCCTTCGACAAGTTTATCCAACGAAGCAAGCTGCTTGCAAATAAATTGTTGACTCGTGGACATTGCAAACCCAGGCTTATCAAAGCCCTCAAATATAAAGTTTTATGGCCATCGTCACAATATTTTAATAAGTACGATGTCTCTGTGTCTAGAATTGCTCTCGATATATTTGACGCCCACTTGTTGCATGTTCCTTTCATTCTTAACTTAGATTTATGATGTGGTGGGTGTAGCTAGCTTGATAGGAATGCTTACCCTTCTGGAGCACCCGGCTTCACTTCCCTGGTTAAAGTTCACGTGTTTAACTAAATTTGCCTTGCATATTTCAAAGTTTTTACTTTGCTTTTGGAATTGTGATTTAAAGTGGACCGGTAGTAACGTATATTTAAGTTTTTGTTAAACATTATTTTGTGGTTTTAATAAAACACAAATATAACCATCCATGTCGAAATCACAATGCCAAAGCAAAGTAAAATCTTTGAAACTAGGAAATTAAGTCAAACACATGAGTCTCCACCACCGAAGTGATAGTGGGTGCTCTGGAATGGCTAGCACCTCCTGCTTAGCTAACTACACCTAAAATGAAATGAACATAGAACTATGGGACATCAAATGCATCCAGGGTAATTTTAAATACCAGAGACATCATACTTATCAACAATTTTGAATGTTATTACATTTTTTTAATCTAACTTTAAAGAAAAAAAAACTAAATCAGGCCTAACTCAAAGATTGATTTACAGGTGACTTACTCTTTGTTACCTGACAACGTAACGAAATTTTGAACTTTTTTTTTTTTTAATTTTTGTGTTTTTGATTTATTGTCAAATATTAAAATATAGAATATCGTTCATCTTACTCAGAAATACAATAAACGAAATAGACTATCACAATGATCGTCACAAATTTTACCCACAGACCATTAAACTTTGAATATACATGTATTAAAACTACTATTTTAGTGTTAAAACTTAAAACACATATTATTGAGTTGCCAATGAGATACGCCAATGCAGAGACCGTTTGACATTTTATATACACTGTACTAGTATTGACCAAGTGGTACATTTTGAATGTTAAACACAACATAAATTAGCAACATGTCATCATTGGTGACCAGACAAAACAAGAAATCACAAACACGTGTACTGTGGCCACGGGTTATAAAAACCTTGACCTTTAGATTGAGTTGATGTCAACTTGTTTTGTTATAGAGTCATTTACCATTGGCCACGGATAATAAAACTCGATTTAGGATTGATAATTGAGTAAATGTCAATTTGTTTTGTTTTAGTCTCATAGCTAAACAGGAGGTGCTTACCCTCCAGGAGCACCCGGACTCACTTCCATAGTGGAAGTTCGCGTTTCTAACCTGACTTTTTTTAACTTTGCTTCTGGATTGTGCTTCGGACATGGATAAGTATGTTTGTTTTTGATTACCATTGGCCTTGGGTAAAAATAACTTCGACTTTAGATTGACACTTGAGTTAATGTCAAATTGTATGATTATAGTGAATACCTTTTTTAAATTTTAAATATCAATGCATTTATTTAAAAAATAGTATATTACATACTATCATGGTTTTATGACAATAGGTAATTAGCTATAGGGCAGCTCTAAAAAACCACTTATTTTCCCATCAATGGTACATAATAAATACGCAAATTAAAAAATTTAAGAAAAAAACTTAAATACACGTATAATGTTATACAAAATATTGACAAAGGGGTATGTTTTACAGAAGTATTGACAAAGGGGTACGCTTTACAGAAGTATTGACAAATGGGTACGCTTTACAGAAGTATTGACAGCGGGGTACGCATTACAAACGTATTGACAAAGGGGTACGCTTTACAGAGAACTTATTTTAAGAACGCGTCATTGATGAAAGTTGTAGAAACATCCTAGACAAACTCTAGATAACCACACAGAAAAGCTGTTTCGGAATTCTTTTGAATAACGTGTGGTGTGGTACTCGAGTCCATCAACATATTGAAGAAGTGATTTGAAATTGAAAAACGTGTACTTTGCAACAGCAAGAGCGGCCAAAGCACTATACAAGTAATGACAAAACCAGCTGAACATGGCAAGAAGAGACAAACACATACTGGGGACAGTCTCGGCTTTGAACGGAGATAATTTGTCATATGTTGTTGTTGCATATAGTACTGTCATGTGCTAATTTTGAATTCTTATTTAAAATCAGCACATGACAACTACTGTTGTAGGGTCATTTAGCCACCAGTAATCTATATATACGTATTAATTGGCAAGTATAGTCATAGTGTGTGTGTGTGTGTGTGTGTGTGTGTGTGTGTGTGTTGTTGTTGTTGTTGTTCAAGAGGTGCCATTGCAGAGTACATATTCAACTACAAATACATTGTCTATGTTGTGTTCCTTATAAAAATATAAAATCATGATTTTGTGGTTTTGAATTGGAATATATACTAGTAATTCCAATATTGATTTACAAGAGCTATATAATCATTGTTACCAGGCAACATAGTGAAATAACCATTTTATAATCTCTCTCTCTCTCTCCAAACAATAAATTGTCAACACTTCGCAATTCCATCTAGTAACATAGAACCTACCACAATAAACTAAAAGGAACGAAATAAAAAAGACACTTGTCAGACAACATGTAATAAGAGAAACCGCTAGACATATACTGTACATAATGGCATACATGGAATGTTGCACAAAACCAACAATCCAGGGCTGGGATCATGAACTCGAAAACCAGGGTGAACGCGGACAAAATGTCTGATGGTTAATTTTTATAGGAATTTTTCTGTAGTTCTAGAGAACGTGTCTGCTTTTACATTTCACCTATTTTACTTTTCCGATATTTCAATCAGAAAGAGTTTGTTGTAGAAAATTATATATATATATATTCTTTTTCTTTTATTTTATTATTTTTTTCCTTCTTAAATAAGACTGGCTTTAGATTTTGAAATAGTCTCTCAAAATTAATGCGACATCTTGGCAAACTTAATTAGTAACACTGTTTTGTTTGTGTGTTAGTTTTGTTTATAAATATGAAACATATTTTATAGGAGAAAATATCCAAAAATTCTGTAAATATTCTAAATTCTACAAATAAACTCTGATCAGGTGGCAGGTACTTGGCCCCAGGACTCGGTTACACAACCAGCCCTTAGTTATGTCGGAGATAAGATCATTTAGGGCCTATCTTAAAAATTAAAAACAGTAGGCCTATAACTTAAGCTAGCATCAGAAATGGCGTGTAGATAGGCTTAAAAATATTCGAATTGTAGATAGGCTTAAAGATATTCGAATTGGTAATTGTTTATGTCATTTTTTTAATTCAAAATTTTAATTAGGATAAGCAACACAGAAGCTCGTTATTAATGATTATTCCAATAAATAAATAAGCTTCTGATAATATATAGAAATTCGATGAAACTGAAATGTTTAAGTCAATGAAAATATTAATTTTTACTAACTTTTTTTGGTCAAAAATGCAAAATATGCCGATTATTTATTTATTTGTTTATTTATTTAGATTTTATTTAAATATTAAAATTTTATTTAGTTATTTAGAATATTTATTCATTAATTTAGATTTTATTTATTTATTTTCATTTATTCATTTATTTATTTATTTATTTATTTTGTTTAAGACCAATTAAGTCATAGATTTTTAATGCCTACCTCTGATCTATTTATATTTATTTTCTTGTAATCCTATCATATTATTTACTGGTGACACACAACATTAATTGCATCATTTTACAGAGACGCACCCATTTTTTCACCGTCGACGTAAAATCATCGCTGACGAAAAAACTGGGTCATCGAGATTCGTGAATGTGACGTCATCTCTTCGAATGACAGCCGTATCGCACTTATTGTCCGCCATTTTTATTTGGACTCGATTAGATTTTTTATGTTCATAGAAATATTGGCTTTATAATCGAGTTGCTGATGTATTTTTGTGAAATCGTGATGTAGATGTTTCAGCTTGTTGATGAAGATTGACAAAAGGTAAGCATATGCATGATAAACAAACAATTTAGGCATATTTGTTCAGTTGGAACACGGAAGCGAAGGGCGCGAGACTTCCCAACATCGGATTTTCTTTGTCAAAGTAAGCATTTCGTATGTGTTTATTTCATTGTAATTTTAGATTTGTATATAGAAAAGAGTTGTAGTATATTGTTTTTTAAACGTCTGCCATTACATTGCTTTCAAATCACATAAAATGTCTCAATCTACTGAATTTTTCGCGATGACGTGAGCGTTGGCAAATTTTCGCGATCGACGAAAATAATCGTCGACCAGATGTAGAAATCGTAATGATATGATATTACAACACGTTGTTGATGAAAATAAGGTAATTATGCATTAGAAACATAATTTGATTAGTGTTTTGTTGATTATTCGCGGTCTTCTTGAGAATTTTAAGTTAAGGTAAACAGGGGAGATAATTCGTGTTGTTTACATGGGACGGGACGGATATATTTCCCATAAAAAACAGGATAAGTGATATTATGTTGATGATAAACGTAATATTTTAACATCAGTATTACACATGGAAATCAAGCATTTCTCATTTTTTTCACCCCAACTGAATTTCTCATTTTTCACCCCCCCCCCCCCCCCCCCCCCCACTAACCCACATTGAACAATCATGTGATATTGCTGTTTATCAAAATGTTTATGTTGAAAAAATATGAAATAATGTGTTTTAAACAAAAATTTCAATTGTGATTCCATATCCTATGGAAATAATTGTTCTGCTCAATGTTATCTGGTTTCACATGGTACTGGCGAATCAAATTGCCTCGAGCTCCAATATTTTGTTTTATGAGAGTTAGGGGCCACATCTGATTACTGTTTATTGATGCCGCCTTGGAGAAAGCAAAATGACAAATATTTTGTAGATTTTTTATGGGTCGAGTACAAATAAATAATTTATTTACATAAGCAAAGTCTTACTGATAATATCCTATTATGGTTTCTGGACCCATCCTTGCTTGACACAAAAAAGCTATTTGTCTTGAGGATTACAACAGTGAAAATTTTTATGCAACAGCAATCACATCTGTGTGATGTTGTTATGACTGAAGAGTTTATTGTTCACATAAAGCAGAGGTGCCAACTATTACAAATTTTGTGAAATTTTTCTCAAATTCCTGATGTTCCGAATGACTTATATTAGAACGAGGGTTGAGATTTCCTTATCTGGCACTACAACTAGTGATTGATTCTATTTCTTGCACCAGAAACTACAATTATTCAATTTAAAATCAATTTCAGCTTATCGATACACCTCTGAATTTGTTGATAAAATTTTGTGGGAAAAACAACATGTAGGCTATCTTGCACAGGGGGGTACAAGATGGAGCTATCTTGCACCTCTCTTTTTATGGATTTTTCTATCTGGGGTGCAAGATATCAGTATCTGGTGCAATGTTTGTTTACTGTTTTTATCATTCAGCAAGTGTGATCCAAACATGCATGCACTTTATTTCCTTAACTTGGAAAAATCAATAAAATACATGTTTGCACTTAAAGCAAAAACTATTCAATCATCTGTGTAATCTTTAATAATAGCCTTTTATTTTTTTAAAAATTGGAACATTTTTTCGTTGATGACAGATGTTAGTAACGGTACTGACTCAGTCTCCATTATACTCAATTGTAGTTAGCTAACTTTGATATAAGTTTATTACTAAAACTTTAAAAGTGGTAACCTGTGTACTTATTTACAATTCTAACATGACCTACATTTTCCTTCATATGAAACAAGAAGAAAGTCAACCGTGGTTAAACAAACGATATACCCATGATGTACTCCCTTACTCACCTTGTCAGCCCTCAATTTTGTCTATTAAAATAGTGGCCAAATCAACCTGGAATTGTGTCTGGCGACCTAAAATTTGTAAATAGTGGCCAGCTTGTCCACTTTAAATTTGAACGTTTGTGACCAGAGAAACAGATATATCATTATTTCTGTGTTGACCAGAGAAACAGATATATCATTATTTCTGTGTTGACCAGAGAAACAGATATATCATTATTTCTATGTTGACCAGAGAAACAGATATATCATTATTTCTATGTTGACCAGAGAAACAGATATATCATTATTTCTGTGTTGACCAGAGAAACAGATATATCATTATTTCTATGTTGACCAGAGAAACAGATATATCATTATTTCTATGTTGACCAGAGAAACAGATATATCATTATTTCTGTGTTGACCAGAGAAACAGATATATCATCATTTCTGTGTTGACCAGAGAAACAGATATATCATTATTTCTATGTTGACCAGAGAAACAGATATATCATTATTTCTGTGTTGACCAGAGAAACAGATATATCATTATTTCTGTGTTGACCAGAGAAACAGATATATCATTATTTCTGTGTTTAAAACAGAGTTTCATGATACTGTTACCAATTCAGGCAATATAGGGGACACTACATCATCATTATTGTTATCATTAACACTGATGTATGTGATTGTAAGTCAAATTTAAAAATGTGCATTTTTGTTCTCCATACCTAACAGATGCCTTGATTTTTCTTCATTTGGAAGAAAAGGTTGCTTGGCCACTCTGATTACTTAGCTCGTCACTAAGTTTTGAAACTCAATTTGAGGGCTGCTTGTAACGCCATGCTGTTTGTCGGAACAATGGTTACGACAATTTTTATCCCAGTCTTTCAAAGAAATTTTGGAATAAAATTACTAGTGTATTCATTCCAAAGAAAGAAAATACAAGACAATGTATTCCATTTGAATGGAATTCCCTGGCAATAAAAATTCACTGTTATAGAAACACCAACGACATGGATAAAAGTGAAGAGATCAAATTACAGGGTCCTCCCAACAACATTCAAGTCCAAAATATGGACTCATTTTGGCATATAAAGTGACTATAAATAATTTATGAAGCCAATCTTGTTCTATACATGTAAGTTAAATATCGCTTTCAGTTGTGTCAGTACTGTAGTTTGCTTTAAAGTATGAGAGTACCAAGTAAATGTCTGTCATGATACCAAAGATAACTAGAACTGTCTTTTGAGAGCCAAATACCCCCCGTCCCAACATTTAATGTTGACCTTGACCTTTACGATATGACCTTGGTAAGGTCATGGCACACCTTTGTACCATGAAGATTATTTACTTGAAGTTTTATGACAGTCGTCCAAAGTAGTGAGATACTGCGATATGGCCCGGACACAATTTTACATGAACAAACAGACAGACAGATGGACAAAGACATGGTGATTCCTATATATCCCCCTCAAACTAGTTTGCAGAAGGTGGGGGGGGGGGGGGTACCATAACACTACAGTATGGTCAATATTATTGCAGCCCTGTCAAATAAAATACACTGTTATTTTGTAAAGAAAAAAAAAACCAAAAAAACATTAAAATTATAAACACCAACCCAAATGGCATTTTATCATATGAGATATAAAGTAAGTATGGAGCCAAAGATGTGATTATTATATGTCTTGCTTGGTTAATCTTTAAATAAATGTATTATTGATTCGTACCTTTCCAACTGAAAATCTGTAAATATGTATGATTAATTGATGTTGTTTTCTCCTACGTAAGTTAAATAAACAATAATTGTAACATTTTGATGTATTTTTAGATATTTTATATAAATTTACTTCAATTAAAAAAGACCAACACATCAAGGAATATGTGTATTTTTTGTTAACCAGACAATTCACTCCCATGTCAGTTCACCCCCAGATGATTTTTTTTTTGCTATAATTGCACACATATGCTTAAATATTTTCCATGTTTCTGCTGGTGATATCTAATTAACTTGCTTTACAAATTACCCTCCCGGAGCACCCGGTCTCATTTCACTGGTGGAAGTTCACATGTTTAACCCAACTTGTCAATTTTTACTATGCTTTTTGATTGTGATTTGGACATGGATTAGTATATTTGTTTCTGATTTGAACAAATACTTATTCTTTATTAAATTCAAGGTAGCTCTTGTAAATGATGTCCTGCTTGAAAATGGCAAGAAATTCAAGATTTTGGAAAGATAAAATATTTGTATCCCATTTGGGACATGTTTTAAAACAGGCTAATCTGGAAATCCCAGAGAATTGGGGACATATCACATGTATGTTTAACAAGGATTCTCTATGATTTGACTTAGTGACCTGCATGTTGACCAAACATCATACACAAACTGGACCTGGGTTAAATTATCAAGATCATTCTGGGCAAGTTTTATAATAGTACTGGATTAAAATTTTGGCTTTTGGAGTGTTAACATGATTTGTCTCCAATTTGACCGGGTGACGTACATATTGACCAAACATGGGTTAAGAAGATTTACTAGAATTTGAACTAGTGATCTACATATTAACCCAACATGACCAATGTATGAATTTGCCTTAGCTTTTGTTTGAACAAGTTTAAAGAATATTGTACTGAAATTGGGGCTTTTGATTTGTAAAATACTAAAATTTTAACAAGGTTTTTTTGTGATTTGACTTAGTGACCTACATACCAGCCTAACATGACTGCTATCTGAACTTGATTTAAACTTTGTCAAGAGGATGATTTTGAGCATGTTAATTGCCAAATTGGAATAAAATAGGGACTTTTCAGCCTTTTGGCCATCACTTGGTGTCCGTCGTCGTCTGTCATCCTTCCGTCGTTAAAGATCAACTCCTCAGAAACCGCTGGGCCATTTGCAACCAAACTTTGTCACAACAGTCCTTGGGTGGTCTACTTTAAAAAGTATGTCCGATATATCCGCACCTAATCCAAGATGGCCGCCAGCGGGGACCATAGATTAACATTGGACCCTATGGGAAAATATGTTCAAAGATATTTTTCTCTGAAACTAGTGAGCCAATGGGAACCAAACTTGGTCATAGTAGTCCTTAGATGGTACCTTCTGAAACCGGTGTTTTTTAAGTCTGCACCTGATCCAAGATGGCCGCCAACGGGGAACATAGGTTAACATTGGACCCTATGGGAACAATATCAAAGATCTTTTTCTCTAAAACCCTTTAGCCAATGGGAACCAAACTTGGCCACAATAGTTTTTGGATGGCCCCCTACAACATTGTGGTTTTTGAGGGTCACACCAAATCCAAGATGGCCGCCAGCGGAGAACATATTTTAACATTGAACCTTATGGGAAAATACGTTCAAAGATATTTTTCTCTGAAACTACTGATCCAATTGGAACCAAACTTGGCCACAGTAGTCCTTAGATGGTACCTTCTGAAACCGGTGTTTTTTTAAGTCTGTACCTAATCCAAGAAGGCAGCCAGCAGGGAACATAGGTTAACATTAGACCCTATGGGAACAATATCAAAGATCTGTTTCTCTAAAACCCTTTAGCCAATGGGAACCAAACTTGGCCACAATAGTCTTTGAATGGGCCCCTTTAACATTGGGGAATTTGAGGGCTGCACCTGATCCAAGATGACCGCCAACGGGGAACATAGGTTAACATTGGACCCTATGGGAACAATTTCAAAGATCTTTTTCTCTAAAACCCTAAGCCAATGGGAACCAAACTTGGCCACAATAGTCTTTTGGTGGTGTTTTTTTTTAAGTCTGCACCTACTGTGAAATCATTAATTTTCGTTGGGGCTCAATTTTCGTGGTTTTCGTGGACAGTCTGAACCACGAATTTACGACCACCACGAAATATTATCCACAAGTAAAAAGACAAGATAACTACCCGGTAATGGACATGTACCATATTTAATCGCATTCATAAATTACAACTAGCGTAACTCACATTTTCACACCAATACAAACTTTTTAGGAGGTGAAGATGTTTGGATGTCTTAATCTAATTGTGAAAATTATTTAAGTAAATAAATTATGTTTAATAAAAAAAATATTTATATTTAAAAAAAGTTTATTTTTAATTGGGAACTGGTCGGGATGAATAGGGACAGACAGGTTTCTAGCCGTAGCTTTCATCATCAATTATGGCCTGTCTCATTTAAATTCAAATCTAATTAACTAAATAAACATTTCAACAATCTATCAACTAACCTCCATTATGTTTAATATAACTAAATCAACAGTTTGTCTTGTAAAAACCGCACCTTCTTTCAACATTATACAGTATCGGTAAGAGCCGCCATTGTTACTCTCGTAAACAGCTGATTGGGTCATCAGAGGTCAATAATTAGAATTTTTAAAAAGTTGCCGATATCAAAGAAAAAAACAACTAATTTGCTTAAAGGGAATATGAACCATATTCTGATTGATGTGATATGAGTGAACTTATCAATCTGAATTAATTGCCGCTTAATTATCTAGTGTAACAGGTAGATATACTCAGGCCAGGTATCAAGTCGTGTATGAAGTCAATTGTTACTGATATACTAATCACAGGTAATTAACGCCTACCCTAGACTTGGTCATTAATCCGCGTCTCTAGATCTGTCACGGTCTATGGCTTTGGTAATCCCTAATTACTCATCCTATAACTGCCGATTAACAAACAAATCATCACTTTCTACCCGTTATCAATGTTCAAAGGACAAACTAGTTTTTGACATTTCAGTAAAACCACGAATTTACGTCCCAACGAAATGTTATTTTTTACCGATTCCACGAAAATTGGGCCCCACGAAAATAAAACCATTCACAGTAATCTCGAATACGACACATGGTAGGTCAATGATATTTGGTATATAGCTTGATCTTGGATAGTACATCAGTCAGACTGCCTTATGGCTTTTGTCCTTGACCTTAATTTCATGGTCCATTGACCAGTTTTTGGATATGGAAAATTTCTCAGGTATTATACATGAAAAGTCTATGATACTTGGTATGTATTGTCTCAAAATTTTGAAATATGGTTTAGTTTTGAAAGAATAATATTGAAATTTTGTGATAGAAATAAATATTGTGAAATAAATTTCAAGCATTTATTTAAACATTAGACAATCTGTTGATTTTCATTCTGCAATAACTCTACCTAGGTGAGCTATACAGGCTCCTGGGAGCCTCTAGTTTCTATAATAAAGGTCTTATATATTTGGTCCAAAACTTGGCATTATGAGTATCCATGTAGGATAGGGAAATCTCACCCGAGGGGTTGAACATTTCAGTCAGAAATTATCAGAAATGTTCAACCCCAAGAGTGAGATTTCCCTATCCTACATGAATAAACTCATGATGGATTATTTTTCTTCCATTTTAGTGCCAATATTTGGCTTCAAGTACGATTAACATAGACATTGATGCAATGTTTGTAAAATCTAACTTTGTAATTCGACTTTCTACTTTAAAATAAATATTACCATTGGAAAGATTGTACCGGATTTTGGTTTATACAAAATGTATAAACTACAAAACAAAGTCATTCATTCAAAAATGCAATATTTAACCTTTGAAACACACAAAAATTTCTAAATTTTGAAGAATTGGATGTCATTTTCCCGCAAGATGAAATCATTCTCCTCACATGATGACGGCATGTAATTGTCTTTTGATTGTGACGTCACTAAAGGTCATGTGATCATGTGAGATACATGGGGAAAACCCCTATTTTACATGAGCAGATATGGAAGAATAATAGAATCTTACACCAGTAACAGGGTAAGACAGAAATATCTCAAACGAAGGTGAATATTTTCCTGTCCAGAACGAGCTTTAGCGAGGTTCTGAACATTGAAAATATTCATCCGAGTTTGAGATATCTCTGTCTTTTTTTTATAATGTTTGTTTATTGGCATATAGAGGTATATAATGAGATATCTCTGTCTTACCCTGTTACTGGTGTAGGATTCTTTTTCTCACACATTTGCAACATAAAATATGATTTGTAAACAAAAAATTGCGTCAAATGTTGAAAACTGCTGAAAATGATGTAATCAATTTTTGTTGACGTTCACACGTAAAATGATTATGACGTCATCAATTAAGTGTGCAAGTAATTGTGACATTGAGAAATTGTTGGTTGACTTTGGAACTTTTAGCAGGTATAACCATGCGGGAAATTCAGCGTGTAGCCTGTCTCAACCCTAGGGTGAGACAAGGAAATCCCACATGGGTAAAAACAAGAGATTTCCATGTCACAGGTGTGAGAAATGTAGTTATACCATAGTACCACTTACCCTTGTTCTTAGTTAGTTTGCTAAATTCAGACAATACATGTATTTTTGATGTAATGCAAGATCTTGTGTATGCAACTCATCTGAAACCAATTGACAGATTGCTTTGACATTTGTTAGACTCAATTGCTATGTTGTGAAGATTTGAATAATTTACCACTGTTTTGTCCATTCCTCAAGTTCTGTAGGGGTTAAGGGACTTAATTTTGACATGCAGGGATCATGTGACTGCATAGATTTCTTGTTCAGAATCTTTCTATTATATTCCATAATTTTTATTTCAGATAAAGATGGTATTCAGTAATTAAAAGTTTGGAATTCCCATATATGTATTCTCAGATGTTGGCGGTGATTATACCATGTTGTCTCAGTTACCTCCCTTGTGCGTGGATTCTATGACACAGGTAACAGCATTGTTAATTTGTAATATATTATGTTAACTCAAAGTTGCAAAATTAAATTACAAACATTTTCTTGATTTTTGTGATCAATCTTTCATACCTTTACATATTTTGTGTTCATAAAATCTAGAAACTTTCCTTATACCAAGAGTTGAGTTGAGTAATGGTGTTTAACATCCCAGTCAAGAATATTTCACTTATATCAAGGTGTCACTAGCTAGAGAGGAAGGTGCAGAATATTTGCGTGTGTTGCACTGATGGCATTATACATCAGGGTTCTTTATCTTGCCATGCCTAACATGACATGGGAACTAGTTTATTTTAAGTTCTCATAAGAACCGTGGCTTTCATTTTGTAATGCAGATGTGCTTTGCGAAAGAACAATCACCATCAGCTTTCAAGTCTTGGGTCAGACCCCGTCAGGGTTCAAACTCACTACCTCCCACTTACATCCTTAATATCAAAACGAATGTAATGAAAATCCATACATGTATATAATTAATGTATCAGATGAAAACTAGGGTTCAACATAATTTAAGAAATTGAATGTTATAATTATGGAAGTCTGTAAGTGACTTGCTGAAAGTTCTATATGATATAAAAATATCAACTTTGACTCACCTAAATTATGTAAAACAATGGGAATTGGTGAAATTAGAATTGGATACAGTATGCCAGTCCACCATCCAAGATTGTTGCCATGGACTACCACAAATGATCAAGAATATTACAGGAGACAGTGATTTTGTTAAATCTTTTAAAAACTACCTTCTGCCTTCAAAATTGGGAAAATTTGAAGTTTTGAAATATAGCAAACTTCATTATGACATGCTGACAATAGCTATGATTTTGGGAATTTCAGTCCCAATTTTAGTAATTTTTCTCAAGGGTAAACTACCTTTATTCGGAAGTAATTTTAGGCAAGCAAAATCACTTTTGGGACTGGATATGGTTAATTACTATGTAGAAGAAATTTGGTAGTTCTTATTTTTGGGACATGAACATGTATATTTGACTATAACATAAAAGTTGTTTACAAACTGTTATGTTCTGTCTATACATAAGTTGCCTTGAAGGATCAGCATTGGATGCTGTAGGCAACTCTCTCGGTGATTAACCTTTACTCACCATAATGTGTAATCTTGATTGGACTATCCTTCATTCATTATGATTCATCCCCCTAAGGTACCAGAACTTGAGGGTTCTGTTGTTTATCAGTGGCATGTTTTATCATTTGTGCTGACTTTAGTGTATGTCAATTTCCATATATTGTGGAGAAAGATACAGGTAAAATCTAAAAACCTGTTACCAAAAAATCTGCAATTTATTTTACTCCAATCAAAATTTGAGACATTGGCATCACAACATTTTACAACCAGAAAATTTACTCTGCAAAAAAATGGATTCAGTAAGTCCAGGAGATGGAACACATGAAACTTTTTAGCTGAACAAAATGTTCTCTGCAAAGGCCAAAACAAGGGGAATAGGTGTTAAAGAAGAATAAATTAAAAGGACTGTAACATATGAAGAACAAACAAGTTGAAATATTCAATTTTAAAATAAAAAATAAATTTTCAACTGAAAAATATGTCCTTAGAAACAACTGCAACAACCAACCAAAACAATTAACTGATCTAGTTATCTAAAGAGTTAGTTCCTCTCATCACCCAGACCCCGGTTTCACAATCATTCCTTAAATAAGATTTTCCTTAACTTTAGCAAATTTGGAAATCTCTTTTGTAATTATGAATAAACATTTTTGACAAAACTCAATACAGATTTTATAAGCATGGCATGATCGTCAAAATGACACCTTAAATTTTTGAATATCTTAAAAATTAGCAAAATTATTAATATTTCAATTTTGTCAGATTTAAGTTAAGGAAAATCTTAGTTAAGGAATGATTGTGAAACCAGAGCCAGGTTCGAAACCTCACTTTGACAGATCCAAGTTTGTCATTTTATTTTGTCAGGTCGATTATTTTCTCAGGGCATTCCAGGTTCTTTTTAATTTTAATTTAACACATCTCTCTCTCTCTCTCTCTCTTGCTCTCTCTCTTGCTCTCTCTTGCTCTCTCTCTCTCAGTATCTTTATTGCTTTGGTTTAAATCTTGAATATTTTACATTAATCATAAAAGAGAAGTACAATGTATTGACCATATTTTGATCTGCTGTTATTGGACTTGTATGTTCGCTTTCTTCCTGTTGGGAGTGCAGCTGTCTATCTGTCAATGTTCATTCTTATCTTGATACACTACATAAATTTGAAGTATTTTGAGTTCTAGCTTCACTATTTACCATATTACATAACTTTAGTATGCCTTTAATAAGGCTTGTATGGTGCATTTTAATCTTCTTTATACTGTGATGCTAGTGTCAGTTAGATAACAATAGGAACTCTGATGTGACCATGGCTGACAGTGTGTATTGTGTGCAACTGTGCATGTCTGCTTTGTACTAGCACACACTCTGGGAGGCTTTTAGATTCTAGCTTACTGCAAGGTTTCAGTCTAACCAGTCCATTATCCTGACATCTGGACTCAGTTGTTCGAAACTTGATTAGCTTAATCAATGATTAACACAGATAAAGATTATCGATAAAAATCATCATATCATCATCAATTCTATGGATTTATAGTCATGTACTTCAATTTGATGAACGTCTATTCGCTTATGACCTTTTCAACATTAATTTATTAACATATTTGAAAATATGCATTATTTAAATTTTGACTTATCAATTGATTAAACTAATCAGGCTTCGAACAACTCACCCCTGGTAAGTTAGCAGCGAAGTAAATTGATTTAACTTGCTTAAAGTCGTGATATGCCCCATTGGGATTTGAACCAACAACCTTTAGATCTGGAGGTGTACAATACCAGCTGAGCTACATAATTCTGCTTGTCATTATCACATGTAATACTGTTTTCATAATACATATGTATATTTGCCATGTTTTTATTAGCTCACCTGAACCAAAAGTTTAGTGGAGCTTTTCTGATTAAAGTTTGTCTGTAGTTGTCGTCGTAGGCAGCATAAACTTTTACAAATTTAGACTTTGTCTCTCAAACTATTGGACAGATTTCAATGAAACTTGGTCAGAAGTATATGTGGGTTGGTGTACTTCAGATTGATTTGTGGGGTTGCCATAGCTACCAAAACTAGGTCAAGGTGACCTAGGGCTGCAAAAATCTTAAAAAATCTTCTTCTCTAAAACCAATGATTGGAGGAAAAATTTGATGTGATATTTGGCTTCTCTAGGGTCTTATACAGGTCTATAATTGTTTATTTCGTGAAATTTGGACCAAAAATAGGTTACGCCTTTTTGTGTTTAATCTTTAAAAATTGTAAAATTGCTTCAAATTGTTATAACTTGACTATTTCATCAGATAATGACATGGGGTTTTGAGTTTTAACATAATCTTGTTATTACCTTTAAAATGGGGTCAAGGTCAATTGTAAAGGTCATGACCTAAATTTTGACCTTTCTAATTTTATTTATTATCAGGTAAAATAGTAACTTTTTGTATAGGCATGTGTATTAGAATGTTGTAGATATTGATACAACGATCATTTTGATGTATAAAAAAGGTCATGGGTCCAAAGGTCAATGTCATGGTAGCAAAACAATACCAAAATGGTTATTATCTCGAAAACTATAAACTTTTTGTATAGGCATGTATATTAGAATATTGTTGGTATTGATGCATTGATAATTTTGGTAAATACATTAAGGTCATAGGTTCAAAGGTCAAGGTCACGGTAGCTAAACAATACCAAATTGGTTCATTATCTTGAAAACTATTAACATTTTGTATAGGCATGTATATTAGGATATTGTAAGTATTGATACAATGATCATTTTGTTTTAAAAAAAAGGTCATGGGTACAAAGATCAAGGTCATGGTAGCAAAACAATACCAAAATGGTTTATTATCTCAAAAACTATAAACTTTTTGTATAGGCATGTATAATAGAATGTTGTTGGTATTGATGCAATGGTCATTTTGATATATAGATTAAGGTCATGGGTCCAAAGGTCAAGGTTATGGTAGCAAAACAATACCAAAATGGTTCAATATCTTGAAAACTATTAACTTTTTGTATAGGCATGTATATTAGGATGTTGTAGGTATTGATACAACGATCATTTTGATGTATAAAAAAATTCATGGGTACAAAGGTCAAGGTCATGGTAGCAAAACAATACCAAAATGGTTAATTATTTCGAAAACTATTAACTTTTTGTATCGGCATGTATATTAGAATATTGTTAGTATTGATGCAACGATCATTTTGATATATAGATTTAGGTCATTGGTTTAAAGGTCAAGGTCATATATGCAAAAGAATACTGAAATGGTCGATTATCTTGAAAACTATTAACTTTTTGTATAGGCATATATATATTGGAATATTGTCGGTGTTGATCCAATGATCATTTTGATAAATAGAAAAAGGTCATGGGTTCAAAGGTCAAGTTCACAGATGTGAAAGAATGCTAAAATGGTTGATTATCTTGAAAACTATTGACTTTTTCTATAGGCATATATATCAGAATGTTGTAGGTATTGATCCAATGACCATTTTCATGTGTAGAAAAAGGTCATTGGTTCAAAGGTCAAGGTCAAAGATGCAAAACAATACCCAAATGGTAAATTATCTCGAAAACTATAAATTTTAGCTCATCTGGCTAGTCAGCTGAGCTTATTGCATGGTTAAGTGTGCATGAGTCCTTGCTTTAAGTTCGATCTTCTCCTCTGAAACCATTGGGTCAATTGAATCCAAAGTCCCTAGGTGGAGTATCTAAAAGTTTGTACAAGGCAACCTTGTAAAAAATCTAAAATGGCCACCATTACTATAAATCGCAAAATCACTAAAATGGCCATTGTGCATTCAACTTGCCACCAATTTTTTTTCAAATTTAAAATATAGAAAGTAGATTCCTAGCCATATAACAAATGTAAAGGGTTTTTAGCTCACCTGACCGAAGGTCATGTGAGCTTATGGCATAGCGCAGCGTGTGTATGTGCGTGTGTGCGTGCGTGCGTGCGTGCGTCGTTAACACCTATTTTCGACTTCTCCTCTGAAACTACTGGACAGTTTTTAATGAAACTTTGTCAGAAGTATATATGGGCCGGTGCAATTCAGATTTGTTCGTGGCGTTGCCATGGCTACCATAACTAGGTCAAGATGACCTAGGGGTGCAAAAATCTTAAAAAATCTTCTTCTCCGAAAGTACTGATTGGAGAAAAAATCTGATGTGATATTTGGCTTCTCTAGGGTCTTAAGCCTATAGTTTGTTCATTTGTGAAATTCGGATAAAAAATAGGTTACGCGTTTTTGCGTTTAATTTTGAAAAAATCGTAAAATAGCTTCAAATTGTTATAACTTGACTATTGACCAGATAATGACATGGGGTTTTCAGTTTTGACATCTTCTTGTTAGTATCTTCAAAATAAGGGCAAGGTCAATTGTGAAGGTCGTGACCTAATTTTTTTTTACCTCTGATTATAATTATTATCTCGAAAACTATAAACTTTTTGTATAGGCATGTATATTAGAATGTTGTAGGTATTGATACAACGATCATTTTGATGTATAGAAAAAGGTCATGGGTTCAAAGGTCAAGGTCACAGATGCGAAACAATACCGAAATGGTTAATTATCTCGAAAACTATAAACTTTTTGTATAGGCATGTATATTAGAATGTTGTAGGTATTGATACAACGGTCATTTTGATGTATAGAAAAAGGTCATGGGTTCAAAGGTCAAGGTCACAGATGCGAAACAATACCGAAATGGTTAATTATCTCGAAAACTATAAACATCTTGTATAGGCATGTATATTAGAATGTTGTAGGTATTGATACAACGATCATTTTGATGTATAGAAAAAGGTCATGGGTTCAAAGGTCAAGGTCACAGATGCGAAACAATACCGAAATGGTTAATTATCTCGAAAACTATAAACTTTTTGTATAGGCATGTATATTAGAATGTTGTAGGTATTGATACAACGGTCATTTTGATGTATAGAAAAAGGTCATGGGTTTAAAGGTCAAGGTCACAGATGCGAAACAATACCGAAATGGTTAATTATCTCGAAAACTATAAACATCTTGTATAGGCATGTATATTAGAATGTTGTAGGTATTGATACAACGATCATTTTGATGTATAGAAAAAGGTCATGGGTTCAAAGGTCAAGGTCACAGATGCAAAACAATACCGAAATGTTTAATTATCTCGAAAACTATAAACTTTTTGTAAAGGCATGTATATTAGAATGTTGTAGGTATCGATACAACGATCATTTTGATGTATAGAAAAAGGTTATGGGTTCAAAGGTCAAGGTCACAGATGTGAAACAATACTGAATTGGTTAATTATCTTGAAAACTATTAACTTTTTGTATAGGCATGTATACAAGAATGTTGTAGGTATTGATACAACGGTTATCATGATGTAAAGAAAAAAGTCATTGGGGTTTAGTATTTATGTTTTCTTTAAATCTATCAGCTAGCCATTAGTTATCAGGTGAGTGTATCAGGCCCATGGGCCTCTTGTTTCATTTACCTAATTAAACAAATTATGCAAATTAGGTCAAATTTTGCCTGTTGATCATTACATGCTCTTTTGGGCCTCTTGTTTACATTTGCACTTTTTTCAAGTTTTTTGTAAAGTATTTTGGCTGTTTATAAATTATATACTGCAGCTAGACTTTAGATATTTTAGATGTAGCATTCTTAGTACAAGTTATAATTAAATAGCAAAAAATTTGTATATTTGCCATAACTGCTAAAAATTTAGACATTCTTTTAATTAATGTAATTGACCATTACACTTTGCATGAGATATGTACACCTTCAGGTGAGCGTTAAGGCCCATGGGCCTCTTGTTTTAATCATCATATCAAATTTTATTCTTAGAATTGAAATATTGAAGTTTTTCCTGTATTCAACTTAATGATCTAAATGTATGGAATAAAATTGTTTTTCTTGAAAATCAGTTTTTCTTGGAATTTTCTAAATCCTTTTGGTGAAAACTACAAACAATATAGAAAAAATAAATTTTCAAGATAAAAACACTTTTTTAGCTGAAATACACCCAGCTGTAACAGAATGAAGTATTCAAAAATTTAATTTTGTAAAGATTTTCAGTCTGTAACGATAAAACCAGTTTTAGACATGTATAATAATTTTTTGATGGCAGTGTATATATATATATTGGTTATATGGAATGCTTGAAATAAGCTTTAAATGTAAGCTGAACCTTTTTAGTTGAGCATACCTTTTTTATTGTTACAAAATATTAACTACATATATGAGTAGGGGTCCAAAATTCCCTGGATCTGAGGTACTGGACTTATTGGTTTTTCATTGGAACCCTTGGTTTTTAAACTAAAAGTCTGATAGACCATTTTTTACCAGGATAATACTGCTTTTTATCCTTCCGCCTTTTGAAGAAAGAGGGGAATATTAAATTCAAGATTCCATCCACCCTGGATTCTTGTCTACACTTGTCTTCACTTATTCTCCAAAACTATGAAGCTCTACATGTATTTCACAAAACTTGGTGCAAAGCATCAACATCAATAGGAAATGCACATATCGTGTAGCCAAGTTGGTTTGCTCATTTTCCTGGGAGTTATGGCCCTTTGACTGAAACCTGCTGGTGGGGAAACCCAATTCACTGAATTTGCTTGTTCATTATGATAACATAGCTGCACATGGCCCTTTCAATGATGATATTGCCAATTGGACTTTCAAAAGGTAACTTGGGACCTTCCAAAATAAAAGACCAGAGATTCTGGACCTTGCATTGTAAAACATAATTTGAACCCCTGTATAAGATTGATATTATACCCATATTTGGGAATTTATCTTTTCTTCTATTGTAGTACTTGTCTAATTAGCTGAAATTAAGTAGGCCATTCATATCATGCTGTGACTACAATCTTACATAAAATAAATGTGTCACTTCCCACAGAGATGTCTCGGTTATAACTTGTGGACTTTAACCATGTTTTCCTCTAAAGTAGGCCACTGATGGATGGCACTTTCATAGGTTTTGTTCACTTATGTAATTGACTAGACACTTCACACAGAGATTATGGTAGCTCATTGTGATGATGAATTCACATGAACTTATTGTTATTATTTTTTTTAAATAAATAGAAAGAAAATTTTGTTATGGTAGGGTTTAGTTGTTTATCCCTTTTCCGAACAATCATATATGCATATTATCTTAAAATGCTATCCATCTGTCTATCAAGAAAACTTGTATCCAGTTTGTCTGTCCAGAAAACTTGCATCCAGTCTGTTGGTCCAGAAAACCTGTATCCAGTCTATCTGTCCAGAAAACTTGTATTGTGTTGTGATTCATATTAAAAGATGGTTGTTGTTTATTTGTCTCATGGCCAGATTCTGTATACTGATCAGTAGATATTGCTCTACTTATAAAGCCACAAATTTCGATTACTGATGTAAAAACCCAGTAGTAAACTTTTTGTGCTTTATATGCAAACTACAATAATAATTTCCATTTGATACATTACTAGTATTACATGAATGATTGGCTGAATGCCATGTTTATACATGTATATGTTTTTGATACATCTAGGCCAGCATAGCCAATATTGGGCATTATTCATGTGTTTAGTTTTCTCACTTTTTACTGACAGGGGACAAGCAGTGCTTGCAATTAAGTGTTCAAACTTGAATTTTCCAGAAGGGGCCATTTTTAAAAACTTTTCTCTAAAACACCATAAGTTGCATAACATCAATATTTTGGCATATGTTAAATATGACCCACTTGTGCCTTAACAATGGGATACTTTGGCAAATAAGGATTGTTTGGCCCCCATAGCCCCTTCTAGAATGATCACTGAAGTACTGACTTCAAGCTTTTTGTCTTAATATCAATAGATTTTCTGGTTTATATAGAATTTTGTTTTTGTTTTTAGGTTCAGCTGTCTGAATTTATTCCAAGGTTGATACAACTGGTAACTGGTAGAGCACATCCATTTTTTGGAAAAAGTCAGTTCCGTCCAGAATGGTGGCCAGATGATATTCCATGGGCCAATCCAGAAATGGAAAGAGAGGAGAACAGGAAATCAGATGAGGTATTTAGAATATGTTATCATTTCATACATATTGTTATTGGTATAATCAAGGATAGAATGGGTCCATCGTTGTAGTTTCTGATGGATGAGATTGCTTCATGAAAATATTTTGTGTTACTTCCTAACTTACAAAACATAAAGAATCTACATCTATTTTGAGAATGTCCTAATTCTCCTGTTTAATTGAAATTTGTTTTGTTTTGCATAACACTGGATTTCAAAGAATGTCTTCTAAATCATTTAATATAAACATGCAATAAAAGCTTTCCCTATTGGACCTCTTTATTTGATAGATTAGCCATCAAGCAGTACACATACAGCATGTATATTCTTTTGAAAGCATTTTAAGTATGAAAAACACAAAAATATTAAATTGCTGAATGTAGTTAAATAAATTGAACTTGACTTGAAAAAATTGCTGTTTTCTCAAGAGGTATTTAAAAAGATAATGAAAATCAGTAAATTATTACCTGCAAAGGAATGGGGGTAGAGAAATACATTTTTCAGGTATTTGCCCAGGGACAGGCTGGATCAGTTAAATCACTTGTCTGACCCCAAAAATTATCTGTCCTGCCTTATACAAGGGGATTTCTGTTTTTGTGTCATTGGAAACATAATGGAAACTTAATGCTAACCTCCTTATCATGAAGAGTCAGTTGTTTGGTTTTTGCAAATTTGGGAATTTATTAATAAAAGCAATTTAATCTTTCCATATTTCACAAGCATGATAGGTAATGCTAGGATTTGTAATATTTTAAGAGCTTTGAGACAAGTTAAGAATTAATCTAAGCCCGGATTGACCTGAAACTAAAAAGTTGGCAGCAACTGCTCTTTCACCAAGCACTTGGCTTTATAAAAGAAAATTGTAGGCTTATTCCAGAGATGTTGTAGGAAGCAATGACTTTGGCAACAGTAGTAGGCATGTTAAAGAAAACCCAATTCTGCTCATTACTATAACTACATTAAAAAAGGTTATAATGGAGGTCATAGGAATTTTTTAGCTAGATTTAGATCTTCTTTAACTCTCCTGCTTCCCTTAATTATTCAAAGAATTTTGTTTGAAAATTATTTAAACTAATATTTCATTTCAGAGCCACATGGAGACATTACGAAAAGTTATTAGGAGTTGTTATAAACATGAAGGGCAAGAAAATCTCCTCACTTCACTAAATCTACAACCAGGTGTTGTAAAGACTGGTGGTGTAGGGGATGTTTCCTTTCAGACATCAAAGATATTGGTAAGATATCTAGAGAGAGAGCAAATCAAACTACATGTGTTATAACATCCCAAATAGTTTTTGATTGTGATATAGCAATGTGATCAGGGCAATTTGCAGGGAGAGTTCTTTTACATGCCACCTCTGCTGGGACACGGGCATCAGTTTTAATGATGCTGAAAGAGGATGCTTTAGAAAAAACACAAAATTTAATTATAACTCTTCTTAAAAATATAGAAATGGGATTATATTTTCAGCATTGAAGTTATGTTCATGCAGTTTTTAACTTTTAACATTTTCATTCTCTAGACATTGTCAATAAGTGTTTCTAGTCCTATGTCAAGGTGAGCAGCACATCCCCATGCCGCCTTTGTTATTGTTTAAAATGGGAAAACTCAAACTCCATGATAACTTTTAAAGTCAAAATCTTAGTCTAATGCACTTCAAGTTAAAGACGTTTTACTGTTTGTTGAAAATATGATTTATTGTCAGTTCGTATCAGCATTATGAAAGCTTTTCTCAGAACTTCCTGTTGAAAATACATGTATTAAAACTGTTTAATTCTTTATTTTTCAGTCTACTCATGATGAGAATACAAGTTTAACAAGTTTTGAGAAAACACACAGTATGTTTAGTCATGAATCAGGTATGCATCTAAAATATGATGTGTAGGTTTAGTATAATGATGGTTGTTTCTAGTCTTGTAGCCACTCCTGTAGATTCCAGACTGTGACATGGGCTGTTAGACTAGTTATACAATGAAACCTGTCTATAAAGGCCACATAAGGGACCCAGTAAAAGTGGCCTTTATAGACAGGTTCAAATAATATGAAAAAAGAACAATTGGGATATAATTTTACTGGCCTTTATATACAGGTGGCCTTTAAGGCAGGTTGCACTGTAGTTTGTTTAAATTCTTTAAGTCATTATGATGTCTAGGTAGAATCCCAATTCTTCCAGCCAAGGTCAATTATGCAAGTCACCGTAGCTAAAATATATTTAGGGATGATAACATGAGTTAGGGATGACCATTTTCAGTAAAACTTAATACAGTGCTAGTACTGACATGTTACTTGCTTTTGTGTGGGATTGTGTTGACGGCCAACAGGTCAATTATGTAAGTTTCTGTTGCTTAAAAAATGATGACAACATCTTCCATCACACATATTATGGCAGGTGATGCAACATTCGACACTGACTTTAAGCTTGCTTATATTTATTTTATTTAACCTTAGTATTAACTTGTGTAAACACTTGTACTATACCTTATTGAAGGCTCTTCCATAACTGACTAGACTTTTTGAAATAAGTTCTTGAACCCAAAGTGAACCCCTAGTCTATATTTTTGCTTTTCACTGGTACTGTAGATCACTCATCCCCAAGGGCCTCACAGTTTAAAGCATGCATAGTTATGAATCACATGCCTCATTTTGTCAGCTCATTTTCATTTTCTTAAGACCAGGGGTTTTCTCTCTGGGCACTGTACTCTTGTTTCCTTTGCCATCCCAAAAATGACTACCTAGATACAAGTGAACTAATCTTAACAGAGGTGTAAAACACTATTACAACCAACAACCAAACTATTTGGGTACCAATAAGCAAATGGATTTTAATGAAACAAGTGTGCTCCAGTATACAAAAAATTGTCATGAATCATGTTTAAATGTGTAGGTCAAAGGTCATGGTCACTAGGGTCTAATCTTGGAATATTTGTATAATTTATTGTATCTATCTACTCAATGGATTTTAATGAAACCTGGTATACAAGTGTGAACTGTATAAGACAGTGATCATGACCAGTGTTTAGTTATGTGAATCAAAGATTAAAGCCTGGGTTGAATCTTGGGATATTTGTATAGTTTTTAATGTGTGTACCTCCTCAATGGATTTGCGTGCTCTTGTTGGAATATTTAGACACTATTAATGGGAGTAATCCACATAATGTGATAAACAATTATTTTCTTTCTTTCAGTTTTTCCTTATTTTTTCTTTCTTTCTTTTTTTCCAGACAATCCCAAGTCACCTGCAGAACTCTTAAACAACATGCCAATATGGGTCTGTTTTTTATGTGCAAAACAATTTTCACACCAGGATGAGTTAATGACACATCAAGAAATATGTGAACAAAATGCTGAACAGGAAGAAGAGACTGTGCCTTCTAAACCACCTGTTCCTGTTGTGCTGCGAAAAATTGTGAAACGAAAGAGGCGGCGACGGTTTAAACCAGAACCGTATGAGCCTCCACCATTAGATGTTTACATCAAATCTCTAGACTTAATGGAAAAATTGAAAGATGATTCTGATATTATATCTCCACAGAAAAAAGATGTAGACAGTGATTGTGAGATTGATGTTTCAGATTATGAACAGGAACAATCTGGTCCTGTGACCCCAAGAACCCCTAAATCCTTGATGTCTCAGTTAAGTCGGGAGGGACATCATGGTGATATTAGTGCTAGAAAACGACAGTTAAGTTTTTCACAAACATTATGTGATTCTGAAAGTGGAGAAGAATCTGAATCACAGAAAAAATCATCGTCCACGCCTGCAATAAATTCATTACTCTACGGCATTGATCTCTGTTCTCCGTTAGGTCATAGAGTGAAAAAACACCTCAAAATCGAAAATACTGTTCCAGTTGTGAGGAATTATGATCAGTACTGTTGTGGAACAGAGAAAAATGAATTTATTGAGAAATTACGTCAAAGAGACAATAATTACCCGGTGGTGTTCAATAAGAAAAGGAAAAAATTTACTGCCAGATTCTTCCATAGATACAAGTTTTCTTCCAAAGATCGATACGAATTTATGTTGAGATTAAAAACAGGATTAAATAAACGGGCAAGGCAGCTGCTATCAGAAATGGAGCCATGCTCCGTGAAACTTAAAAGATTAGATCCTGAGGTTATCAAGGAATGGTGTAGACCAAAACCTAGAAAGTTTCCTCCTCCAGGATGGTATAGGGGGCCTAGACCAATGTTTGGTGGTCTTAGGCAACCCATGTTTGGTCCCAGGAGACCTATGTATGGTGGTCCCCGAAGACCAATGTTTGGTGGTCCATATCGCCAAGCTTATAGACCACCATTTAGGCAGTCTATGAATAGCAGCAGGGGTTTTCCAACACCAAGCAGATTTCGCAGTCCTATCACCCCAAATCATCCAGCTTTCCAGGAAGCTTTAACAAAACCAGTATTTGGACCGAAATCTGCTCGTATTAAACAGATAAACCAAAACATTGCTCATCTTAATCATGGTCCAACAAAATATATGGTGACTCAGGTTATCACCAATCCTGACGGTACAGAGACCATGAAAATAGTATGTGTGGATGAGGAGGAGAGAAACACAAATCAGATGAGAAACAATCCACAGCGTTCTGATTCACCTAGCAGGAGAAAACAAACATTTAATCAGGAAAGAATGAAACAACTGGATGATGAAATCATTATCATAGAAATGTCCTCATCAGATGAAGATGAGAAGAATGTATCTAAATCAAGTCAGAAATGTAAACTGTGTGACAGTAAAACTGGTAAGAAATGTGCAAAACATACGGAGCAGAAATCTCCAGTACCTAGTGTTATTAACCATGGGGGTAACATGTATCTATCTCGACCTGTCGGACCTGCGAGCAGCCACATGGGTAATCTCAGTGTCAATCCCTCTAGGGTTGGACCAAATGTTAAAATCCAACCATCACCTCCAGGAGCTAGAACTGTTACAGAACTCGGCCTATCAAATATCTCATCATTACATCAAAGCTCTGCAAGTAGAAATATTCAGTTTGAAAGTTCAAGAATAGGAGCTTTGTCTGGTCTCCATAGTTCTCAAAAAACAAGTTTAAATAAAGAACCATCTCAACAGATGCAGGGTCTAATCCCCAAGTCTGGACCTGTCTTGCAAAAGTTGTTGACTGCACCAAAGGAATTTCCTATGAATGCCAAAGTTGTAACTGGACCTCAGGGTGAAAGAATGTACGTATATGGAAATTCACAAGGCGAAGTTAGAAAATTGGCTACTTCTTCACCATTACCACGTCCTGTCATGAAGGTTCCAAATTACTCAATAGAGAAAAAGACTATCTCTGAAGATGACAAAACCGAAGTGGATGTTATATGTATTGATGATGATGATGATTAATGAGAGGTCTATAGTTTGTTGATAATGATCTTATCATGTAGAGACCAGACACAGGTGTCTGGGTTTAAAATCAAGTTATTTGTGACTTGATTTGAACAATGTCATTTATCATGCCAATCACCAAGATTTATGTGAAAGCACCTGTTTGCAGAGATGATCAAGACCTCTCTGACATAAAATCGCTCCCAAAGTCAAATTGAGTGTGTGGATAAAAGTATTTCTTTATTTTTAATCATTAAGGAAAATATAATAGTATGATAAGGGTTTTTTGGTCCTAAAATACAATGAAAAATTGAATTCGGTATCAATTTGGAGTTGCAATTTCTGTCAGATTTTTAGGTCACCTTAGCAAAAAGTTACTTATTTCTACCAGTGCTAGATACTTTTTTCTGAATAGATAAACTAAATATGTTGGCATGCATATGCATTTTAAATGAAACCCTTGCACTCGGGTGATAGTTAAGGCCCATTTTGCCTCTTGTTCTGTCAAATTGACACATGATTTTATTGTTTGAGGACTGATGATGATAAAATCACATTAAAATTATAACCACTTGACAAATTTTAGACTGGAAATTCAAATGCAAACTAGTTCAGAGTAATATAGTTTTATGCCTCTGTCAAGATTCTCTCACTTAAATAGAGGAGTGCATTTCAGAAAAAAACTTCTATGTTCTTTATTTCCAGAGTAAAAAAATTTGTTAAAATATCCAAAAAAAGAAGGTATGGTAATTTATAAAGTTTGCCACAATGCTTAGTCATCCTAATGCAGTAATAGTAATGACAGAAACTAATTCTGTTCTTTATATATATTAGACTTAAACAAAATTAAATTTGGTGTGATACCATTCAGTTTTTGGGACCATTTATGACCCTTATCATATACAGTAAAACTTTGTCGCTTAAGGTCACCCAAGGGAACCAAAAAAGTAGCGTTTAAAAGCAGGTGTCCTTCAAGGCAAGTTAGACTGTATACTTATTTCCACCACTATTTGAGATTTTGATGACCAGAGCTTTGTAAACATAAAATGTTATCTGTTTTACTGTCTCAGTTAATCTTGGAGTTACAGATGTTGTTCTTGTGTTACACAGCCACAAATAGGCACCTGTGCACCATACAACATTTCATGTTCTATTAAGTCAAAGAATAATTCAAAACAATACAATGTATTTAAAGTATTTTCCTACTGCTTGTGCCACTGTGTTTGTGATACCAGATTTTGACAAATTTGCAGAAAATTGAAATAAGTTTACTTGAAACCATCTTACTTGTTAATGAAAATTGATATGTTTATCCTTTATTATCATAGAAAGATACATGTAAACACCATGACTCAGAGTTTAAACTGTTTATGCCACTGGCTAGAAAGAGCTATGTTTTCACCATAAGTGATGTTTTTATGGTTGGCAAACTTTTCAGCATATTCCTATAGTGCCATATATTTCCTTTACAATGGTATTTTAAGATAATGGAGGATAGGCATAGTAATTTCCAGTAAGGCTAAGTCCATTAATTTGTGTAACGCATATATTAATTTTCTATGAAAATATTCAAAGTTTGCTGTCACAAAAACACAGACACAGATAGTAATTTTCTGATAGAGAGAGAGAGGAGGGGGAGATGATTCAACATACATGTATCATTATTGGTAGTTTGTAAACTGAAATCAGTTTTTGACAGGTGATATAATTGCAGTGCAATTGAAGTATTTTTTATACCAACTCTTTAAAAGCAGATCAAATATTTGACACACATACATTTCTTATCTTGAAGTGTTTATTTTTCAAAGTTTTAAATAATAATAATAGATAGAACTGACTAACTTACACGAAAAATACTTTATCAATTTTTTTTTTGAAAAAGTTTTCACATTGTACAGTTTGAAAAGGTAGACATGGTACTTATGAAAAATTTAAGACAGCAATCACTGAAATACTGATGAAATACATTTGTACAATTAGTTTTTTAGACCTTTATTTGATTCAGTTTTGTTTCTTTGTCCAGACTTGATTGAAAGAAAGGGTAGGGTGGTGCCAAGATGGGTGCCTTGGGATTGCCAAATGTTTACACAAATGGGATATTTTTTCCCCTAGAATTATAGAATGGCAAACATTCACAGTAAATACTGTAAATTTATCAGTTTTAGTGTGTACAGATTTTAGCATGAATAATAATTTGAATAAATTAACATGTACTTGAATTGACATAAATCTCTTAGATCACCATGTGTACTATGTTTAGTTAGGATGTCAATTGAAAATAGTGCTACTGCATCATCATGGAAATTGCTAAAATATGTACAGCACCAAAATTAATATGTTTACAGTACAATAAAAAATGTCTACAAAGGCCACCCATAAAAACCAGTATAAGTGGCCTTTTTGAGCAGTTGGGCCCTTATATAGAGGTTCAAGTAACATGAATAAAGAGCAATAAAATTACATTGGCCTTTAAAAGCAGGTGGTCATTATATAGAGGTGTCCTTTGAAACAGGTTTGACTATATCATTTAGTTGGTCATTCAATGACTTATTGCTGTTTAGTTTATGTCAATTTGAAAGATTAGTGGACCAACAAGGTAAGGTGGCATACTTTCATAGACAACCCAAAATACAAATATGTAGAGTCATTGAGATGGCTTAATTGAGACAAGTTCTTTATGTCTAGCCACAGAGTCGAGACACTACAGTACCTTTTATTGAGTGGTTAGGTTAGTGTATGTGACTACAAAAAAGCCACAACAAGCTGTTACATTTTGTATATAACAGGCCTACATATTTTGTAAGTGGGAATTGCTGTTTATTTTCTGCTAGTGCAATCATTGTTTTGATTTTAGAACACTAAGAATGTTTATACTGTTTATACTTAAAGTTAGAACAAGATTTTTTTTTCTCATTATTTGAACAAATTTTACTTATTTTATTTTGTACAAATTAAAAATTCGGGAAGTTTTTCATTAGTTGATTGATTTATGTAATAAAATGTGAACAAAGAAATTTGTTGGTCCTCTTGCATAAAAATCTTTGCTGTCTATACAACTGTACCTCCTGTTTGGTCTGTATATAGCTGCCTTGTAAGGTGGGCAAGTCTCCTGTCTATCAAGGCCGGTGAGGTTGTTTTATTTAAACCTATAAACTGGTCACTTTGGCTAGACCAGATGAAAAGTTGAGCTTAAGTATAGTCCAAGCCCATACATAGGCACACCAGGCCATGGTCATCCAAGTCTCTGTGGCTTGAAGAAACTTGAGAGTATATTTTCTTCCCTTAATAGGAACATGAGTCTCGTTAACCCTTACGGTTTATGCCAGTACCCATTCATGCTGCTTGGTGGACTGAAGCAATTTGAAATAAAATTACCTGCTCAGAGACTAGTAAGACTACCAAGCAGTCCAGCTTCGGCTAGAACTTGTTCCATTATGCCTGCAACGTTTACATCTTGGCTTAGTGTCATGGTAGCTATGTCAGACTTTGATCCCTTCAATTCCTTGTAAATTAAAGTTACAATCACTTTCTTTTAATTCCTTTGAAGTGTCACAATATGTGTTACGTGGGGAATGTTACATTTTGAATTTGTCTTGTAGACAAAAATGAGGAGGACATCTAATTATTATAGGGAGTTTTTTACTTTCCATATTCTAAAGTGTCACATTGTTCTGATTATGATTATTAAAAGTAGAAATATATGTTACCCTTTGCTTCAGTAGTATAGTATGTTTGCTATGATTTGGCAAAGTATTTACAAACACAGTACAGTTTGGATAAGCTAAATAAGAGAACTACAAAGTCAACTGAAGTGAACCATATGCCATGACGGTTTGTACACTTTCCTTAATGATTGTACAAAATACATTATTAAAGTACCCCTATTCTGCCTAAACAATGTGATTAGACAATAGTAACATAACACATTATCATTTTATTAACTTGTAAAATAAGAAAAAAATACCATGACTGATATTTGAATAAAGACTCATTCTCATACTTAGTAATTCAGTATTTTTGCATACAAGTTAAGTAGATTTTTCTTAAATAGTGGTCTTTTGCTGCTGACAAAATTTTATAGTGTTAACCTACCCCAGTAGTATGATGGAAGTTTAGATATTTGATGCATATGACAGACTTTCACATCCATTTATCCTCATCAAGTTTTATGGCGACGCATACTCTTACATTTTTTGTTTGGAAAATTACCATGTTCTTATAAGTTATTGAAGTAATTAGATATATAGAGTTTTTGTTGTTTGTTTTAATAAAGAATAAGTGAAGAACACATCACATCAGTTTTCAAGTTGTAAATACACATTATTATTATTACATTGTATACATGTTCATTTAATGTAGAACTGCACCAAGGGAAAAGGAAGGGAATATTTATTATTGACAAAAAAAAACTAGATTTCTATGTCATTCACAAGTAGTTTTTCCCCCAGAAGAAATATGTATTTTAAATTATAACTCTTATCATCAAAGATGATGAAATATACTCCATTTATTTTGTTACTTATCGTGTTAGGTGCCTTATTGATCATCATTTTACTAGTGTGTGGATCAGTAGTCAGAAGTATCAATGATGCCACTAAGTAGACACTTCTCTGTCTGTCCAGTACACACAATGCTAAAGTTTTGGTGGACTTTTTCATAAAATGAAGTCAATGAGTTAATATGTCACATGACAACGCTTGTGTTTCAGTATATCAATATTGTAAGGATATAACTTTCTTCATGCTCTTTATCAGTTTGAAAAATTATTTTTAAAATGTCATAAAGTAAACCCCTTTTTCCCTGGTGCAGTTCAATGTCACATATAGTTTGTGCTGTTTGACTTGGCAGGTTGTTCTTTCTTGTAAATATTTAAGAGTTGTCTGATATTGGGACAAAAGCTTGTGGTTATACAAATGGTGCACAAATTTTCTCCAATTACTTGATGATAAACAACCTGACAGGTGTATACTTATGTCAAAAGTGCTGGTTCACCACCTTGTATTTCTAGGAATTTGAAACTGATAAAATGTTACCTAAATTTCTGTTTTAGACAAACTGCAGGGTATATTCTTTTTGAATTTATATTCCCCTATGTTTGCTATTACATTATATCATTACAAATACTAGCACACTATATTAGGTTGTCATGGCAACTCTTTAGTGACTCCCTCCTTGTAAAGGGTAAACCGCCAAGTCAAATTGATGGAACTATATCACTTATTTAAAGTAAATAATATTTCATATTCATGTACATGTGTGTATCTTATAATAATTTTGTATATAACTTTTGTATATGTTATTGATATAATGTTGTATAATATTAATTTTGCAGGCAAGATAGACTGTCACTTGAATATTAACCAATATTTGATAATGATATGTGGTTTTGAAGTAATTGTATACATTTGTTTCAATATGTAACCTTTATTTTGTAAGGTCAGTAAAAGCAAGAAAAGTTTATTAATATAACAATAAACATTGAAATTTTGAAAGTTATATTGTTTTGGCATTATTGTTGGCTCAACTGGCCATAGTCATCTGAGCTTATTTCATAGTGGAGCATGCATTGGTCCAATGTTCATGGATTAGTTCAATGGAGTGTTATTTTAAGTCAATCGCTCTAAAATTGAATAGAACAGGATTTGATAAGGAAGTTTCTTGGTTGATCAAAAATTGTGTCGCAGTTCAAGGTGGCTGATGTTATTATAAATAGAAAGCAATAAGATAAGTAACCATTTCAAAATTCTTTATGGACCAGTTTTGTTGAAATTTGATATACAGAAAAAAGATGTGCTTGCCCTAAAATACCTTGATAATGTAGAAAATAGTAAAAATTCCAAATCACTGATTTGTGGTCAAACAAATTTTATTTTTTTTTTCATACTAGTATTTCTGAAATTTATAAAAGACACTAAGATAGTTTGTAATAGTCATATTTGGGATGAACTTGTCACAGAATCACCAGAGTTGTATATATACCTGGAGTATGTATAAAAGCTTTGATACTGTTATGCATACTTATGACAAGACTTGCACATCTATCATGTTGTATTGTTGACCAAGCAGAATATTGTGTTCTAATTCTGTCCGATTTTTGCTTTGTAATTGCCATTCCTGTTGAATTTCTGCTGTGTAATTTCAGCGGCTCTTTACCAAGATCCAACCATACATTTTATCTAGGTTTGAAGTATTGGGATGGAGATTGCTTATCCAAAGACCTGATATGATTGTCCTTTTCCCACTCATTGACAATTCTAGCCTCTCAAGAGCATGTACCACTATCATGAAATATGAAGTGATGTCCAATGCCAAAACGATGATATGGCACTTTTCACGAATATCAATGCATTAGCAGAATTTAAGTTTCCATGCAGTGAAGTTATGAAACCAGTTCCTCTGTCATTGTACTCCAAACGTTAAGGTCACCACTGTTGACAAAGAAATCGTTACCGGGACTCATTCAGTCTTCTATGGTGTAGGTTCTGATAATCTGGAATTGTGATTCATCAGACCACAAAACAGCACTCTAATCAACTCATGTTAAATTAGCATGATTTTGTACAGAATCTATTCTATTCTATTTATTTATTGGATATATTTGAAAATATGTAGAATACTCTTCCTTGGCCTAAACTATGCAACAAGGTGTTAAAACTACTAGTAATCAAAGAGGTGGTAAAAAAAACCTAACATAGTTGATTAAGGTACCGTTGGAGGACAGTGTATGTAGCCGTTTAACATGTTGACATAGAAATAAATCCCAGATGACCGCCATTACTATAAACAAATTGCAAATTTTATTTGTAGACTGATTTAGTTTAAGTGTGATCAATAGAAAATAGATATATTGCCATTTATGTAACTAGGTTATCTGATTTTTCACAGAATATGATCGGATTGCCAATATGGCAGCTGCCATTTTTGGTGCTTGATTGGATCATCTTGGATAATAGCTTCAAATTGTTATAACTCGACTATTTGCTCAGATAATGACATGAAGTCAAGGTCAATTGTGAAGAACATGACCTAATTTACATGTACTACCTTTCTGGTGTTTCTGATATTAGAATATTGTTGGTATTTATGTAACGATCACTGAAGATCGTGGGTTCAAAGATCAAGGCTACATATGCCAAATAATACTGAAATGGTTAATTATCGGGAAAATTATAAACTTTTTATGTAGGCATACATCTTAGAAAATTGTAGGTATTGATACAACGATCATTGGTTCATATATCAAGGTCACAGATGCGAAAAAATGCTGAAATGGATAATTATCTGGAAAACTATAAATATTTTATATAGGCATATATATTAGAATATTGTAAGTATTGTAAAAACGGTCATTTTGATATATAAATGAATGTCATGGGTTCAAAGGCGAAGGTCGCATGTGAAAGCATACTGAAATTGTTAGTTATTTGGAAAACTATAAGCGTTTTTAGGCATGTATCTTAAAATATTGAAGGTATAGATACAAGGGCCATTTTGATACATGTATATAGACGAAGGTCGTTGTTTCAAAGGTGAAGTTCACAGATGCGAAAAAATACTGAAATTGTAAATTATCTAGAAAAAGCTTTAAATTGTGACTATTTTTAAAGATTTTGACATTTGGTTTTCAGTTTTTATGTTTTAAAAAATAATTCATCTAGCCATTATTTATCAGGTGAGCGAATCAGGCCCCTCCAGCCTCTTGTTAATCAGATAGACGCTAGGCCTTTCGCACCTACAGGTGGTAGACTTATTTAACTTGGCATTTAATAAACATGCAGACATTTATAAAGCAGTGCGTCATCCATAGACCTTGATGTTCCATAAATTAAGATGAATGACGTAATCATCTGTGTAAGGATTCTTATTTCATGCGTTTTCTAATTGTTGCCAAGCAATTACACATGTTGCTTACTATAATTAAAGCTACGGACAACGAACTTAAACAAAGTTTATGGCTCGCGAAAGCTGATTTGTTGACTCTAACAGAGTCTTACTGCTGTGGGTTTGAACCTTTTCGACAGCTATATCGAATTTTTCTCTCTACTGGTTGGGTCGGACTGAGTCGTATGTGATGCTTATCTGCGATGTAATAAAAAGTACATTAGGTCCTTTAAGGTGTTTTTAAAATATCTAGCTTCTTGTTCTTTGTTATGTTGGCTACAACTTTTTATCCTTTTAGTTGAAATTCGTATATTGCAAGCCTAGGCTTATGAGAGCTTTGCAGTTATCGCAATATTGTTGATAAATACTATGTCTATGTATCCAAAATTACCATGGATATATTAAAAGTGCCATAGTTCCATGCTCCTTTCACTCTCAATTTTGATTAGGCACATGTCGTGTGTAGCTAGCTTCACAGGTGGTTATTACTCTTCCAGAGTACCCCGCCTCACTTTCCTGGTGGAACTTCACGTGTCCGTTTCAAAAATTTTACTTTGTTTTGAGATTGTGTTTTTTTACATTGATTAGTATTTTGTTTTTGATTTCATAGATATTTGTTCTGAAAAACTCGTGTGTTCTTCTTAAAATACTTTATTAAGAAAATAAACAAGTACGAAACATGAACAATACCGTACAAACTTTTCACAAACAAATTCAATGTCAGTCTAGTGGCTAAGCAAAAAGATTCTTGGACGAATCTTTCTTACTGTAATCACCAATGTAGTTCCAAGTGTCTTGTCACTTTAACAAAAACCGTTCAAAAACATCAATCTTCTTGCCACCTAGACAAATCCGTTTCTAGGCTTTTTCTGTGGACTACAAGCAGTTGGTGAACCACGTATTCTCCAGTTACAAACTGCAATCACAGCTAAGAGGAATACAACAGATATTGCTACAATTCCACCGACGATACCAGCAGTCACCCCTCCATGGCTGATGTTCTTATCATCCGACATAGGAGAATCTGAAATCAGAAGAATGATTCTTGACTTTAAAATCATTACAGGCAAAAATGTCCTCCGATTTCTTAAACCAACTCAGAACTGATCTCGAAACAAGTGGAAAAAATCTTGACTTGGATGTAAAACACCATTACTCCACTCCACCCGTTGCAAAAGTTTCTTCTTATAAAGCGTTCTTGGTGGTTCTGATAATGTCTGTGTTCAACGTTTGTAAATATATGTCAGTTCGTTGTGTGAGGTATTGCATAGTTGTTGCTGGCAAACGGTGTCATAGCAAAGTCAAGATGATAAAAATAAACAATGTAAAAGTTAAATTTGTCTTGTTCGGCAAAGATTCAAAGAATTTCAAGAGAGAGAAAGAGAGAGAGAGAGAGACGGTGTTTCATGACTTACTGTCGTAAGTTTTTGTTGCAGTTACTTCAAGCTCAAATGAAGAATAATGAGTACCGCTTGTGAATGAAATAACAACATACTGCCCTTCCTCGGCACACAGATCATATGGTAAATGTGAACAGTTAAATATGTCCCTCTGAAAATACAAACATAACAGAATGAATAACAACACACTGTCCTTCCTCGGCACACAGATCATTTTGGTAAATGTGAACAGTTAAATATGTCCCTCTGAAAGAAACAAACATAACAGAATAAATAATAACATACTGTCCTTCCTCGGCACAGATCATGTGGTAAATGAGTACAGTTAAATATGTCCCTCTGAAAGAAACAAACATAACAGAATGAATAATAACACACTGCCCTTCCTCGGCACAGATCATGTGGTAAATGAGTACAGTTAAATATGTCCCTCTGAAAGAAACAAACATAAAAGAATAAATAACAACATACTGTCCTTCCTCGGCACACAGATCATGTGGTAAATGAGTACAGTTAAATATGTCACTCTGAAAGAAACAAACATAACAATAAATAATAACATACTGCCCTTCCTCGGAACACAGATCATGTGGTAAATGAGTACAGTTAAATATGTCCCTCTGAAAGAAACAAACATAACAGAATGAATAATAACATACTGTCCTTCCTCGGCACACAGATCATGTGGTAAATGAGTACAGTTAAATATGTCCCTCTGAAAGAAACAAACATAACAATAAATAATAACATACTGCCCTTCCTCGGAACACAGATCATGTGGTAAATGAGTACAGTTAAATATGTCCCTCTGAAAGAAACAAACATAACAGAATGAATAATAACATACTGTCCTTCCTCGGCACACAGATCATGTGGTAAATGAGTACAGTTAAATATGTCCCTCTGAAAGAAACAAACATAACAGAATTAATAATAACACACTGCCCTTCATCGGCACAGATCATGTGGTAAATGAGTACAGTTAAATATGTCCCTCTGAAAGAAACAAACATAACAGAATGAATAATAACACACTGCCCTTCCTCGGCACAGATCATGTGGTAAATGAGTACAGTTAAATATGTCCCTCTGAAAGAAACAAACATAACAGAATGAATAAGAACATACTGCCCTTCCTCGGCACACAGATCATGTGGTAAATGAGTACAGTTAAATATGTCCCTCTGAAAGAAACAAACATAACAGAATGAATAATAACACACTGCCCTTCCTCGGCACACAGATCATGTGGTAAATGAGTACAATTAATATGTCCCTCTGAAAGAAACAAACATAACAGAATAAATAATAACATACTGTCCTTCCTCGGCAAACAGATCATGTGGTAAATGAGTACAGTTAAATATGTCCCTCTGAAAGAAACAAACATAACAGAATAAATAATAACATACTGTCCTTCCTCGGCACACAGATCATGTGGTGAGTACAGTTAAATATGTCCCTCTGAAAGAAACAAACATAACAGAATGAATAACAACATACTGCCCTTCCTCGGCACACAGATCATGTGGTAAATGAGTACAGTTAAATATGTCCCTCTGAAAGAAACAAACATAACAGAATAAATAATAACATACTGTCCTTCCTCGGCACACAGATCATGTGGTGAGTACAGTTAAATATGTCCCTCTGAAAGAAACAAACATAACAGAATGAATAACAACATACTGCCCTTCCTCGGCACACAGATCATTTGGTAAATGAGTACAGTTAAATATGTCCCTCTGAAAGAAACAAACATAACAGAATGAATAACAACATACTGCCCTTCCTCGGCACACAGATCATTTGGTAAATGAGTACAGTTAAATATGTTCCTCTGAAAGAAACAAACATAAGCATAACAGAATAGATAGGTTTGGTTTTCAGGGCATTAATGGACCACAGGTTTTCAAATACGTGCTTTTGTTAGAGCTACCACAGCAGCAGCTCCTAATGAAGTCCAACACCTAATGAAGCCCAAAGATGGTATTACAAAATAAAATTATTCTCAAAATTGAACGACTGTATTAGACTTCTCGCCTGGAGCCACAAACTTTGGACTTCATTAGACGTTGACAGTTTCTTAATTTAATAATCTAAATATATAAAACAACACTTTTTTAATAAACTTTTTTTTAATTTGTTTTGAAATTTTGGGGGAAAATATAAAAAGTGTGGAAAAAATATTTTTCAAGATATAAACACTATTTTAGCGTAAAAGCGGTCAGCTTTAACAGAATGATGTTTTCAACAATTAAACTTTGTTTCAATCTGTAATGATATGATGAGTTTTAAACATGTATAATAATTTATTTAAGAAATGTCATTTCTTATATTTACAATTCTTTTCTTTTATGAATATTTTGTACCCATATTTGTTTCAACCCTTGGCGCTATTTCTTCCATAACAGCTCGTGTGAGTTAGCGATGCGAGATCGGCGAATTTCCCATGAAATATTGCGGGAAAATTGATACACATTGAAAGACAATTGGGGTCATGACCCTTGATGTGTATCAATTTTCCCGCAATATTTCATGGGAAATTCATTCCAATGTGTACGCGCTATGACGTCAGCTATTGTTTGTTTCAGACACAGTTCATTCAGTTATTTTCATTAACATGTACAGCGCCAAACGAGTACTGCTAATTTTTATAAGTATAATTATAACAAAATATAATGCTGACTTTTTCATAGAACAAATAAAAAAAACAAAAACATTTTTTCCAACTTATACGAGTTCAACATTTGCGTCAGTGAAACAATCAACAGTCGACGTCATGTAGCGCGCGCACGTTGGAATGTCGCGTGCTGGTTACCAAGAATTTATGTGTCCTTCAGCTCTTTTCTCATAGTGAAGAGGATTTTTATTTTCATGATAAAGAATATATAAAAATAGAATTTTACTTTCGTGTTTAAATAATATTGAATTTATTAAACTCGTTAGCTACTTCATTTATGCAACCAGCCAAGGCTCGTTGCATAAAAATTATTTAACTCGTTTAATAAATTCAATATTACATGGATTCTTTATTTATGGACAGCGGTGTATTTGACTATGTTTGTTGAACAGTCACTATATGACAAAGTCCATTTTGTTTATATTAACTTTAAAAGTACAATTTTGTTGATCTATAAAAGTGCTTAATTAAGGACGTAATATATAAAAATTGCCACCTGTCCATCAAATAGTTCGACATGCTGTTTTTGTTGTTGTTGTTGTTTTTAAATAAATATTGAACATCCACTAGATGATAAAGTTCATTTTAATTGATACAGGAGTGTCCTTATCCTGAAAAACAGGCACAGTTTCAGAATTATTCCTTAATTTGGATTGTCCTTAAAATAAATAAGGGACAATTTGAAATCTTTATGATAACTTTTTAAAAGATATTCGGGAATTTAAGGTGTTATTTTGATGACAATTTCAAGCTTTAACCATTTGTGTTTAGGTTCGTCAAAAAAAAAAATGCGTAATCATACTTCCAAAAATAGATTGCCAAACTTATTTAAATTTAAGTTGGGGAAAATCTAGGTTAAAAAATGAATGCGAAACTGGGACCAGATAATCATGGTTGCCCTTTTCGAATATTTTAGATATTATAAAAATATGCGTTTACCGTTATTATAATAAAAAGTGTGAATTTAAATTCATCAAATGTGATAATGGATTAAGTCAAACTTTCAGTTCAAGAAGTGGCGTTAGACAAGGTGATACCCTAAGTCCATTATTATTTTCCTTGTACATAAATGTCATTGTAAACCAAGATACCCCCTTATTATAAAAATCATAAATATTCTATTTGCTGGTGATATTTTCAAGAGTCCTGATGGTTTACAAAATTATTTCAACTTTTTAAGCTCATACTGGAAAACTCGGAAATACTAATAAATCAAAAATAATTGTGTTTAGCCCATGTTTAAAATGCAAATAGAATAAGCAGGGACATGGATCCTATTTTCTTCTGACTTATAAAATCTACACAGTTGATACAAATCTTTATTTTGACCATTATTCAAAAACAAAAATGAAATTATGACTTAATAACAATAATATTGAATTGTCATATACCATTTTTAGAATGTATTGAATGATAATTTTTTTTAAATAATGTACAGCCCAACCTGCCTTAAAGACCACCTCTGTATAAGGGTTACCTGCTTATAAAGGTCAGTAGAACTGTATCCTAATTGTTCTTTATTTATATTATTTGAACCTGTATATAAATGTCACCTGTCCAAAAAGGCCACGTTTACAAGTTCCATTGGGTGGTCTTTATAGATAGGTTTGACGGTATATGCCATATTAATAAAACCCATTTTAACGTTTCAATGTAAGACACTCTTTATTAACCTTAGCTCGAGATGTTACACAATTTAAAAGTACAATTTTGTTGATCTTTATAAGTGTTTAATTAAGTACGTAATATATAAAAATTGCCATCTGTCCATCAAATAGTTCGGCATGCTGTTTTTGTTGTTGTGGTTGTTTTTAAAATTTAATTAGATAACATGTTTTATATTTTTCAGTTCTTGTGTATTGCTTTTTTATTATATATTTGTTCATTGTTTCCATTGCCATAACCATTATCAAAAATATCCATGAACTTGAACTTGTATGTTTTCAGAACGGATACAACCATGAATTTAAAAAAAAAAAAAAAAAAAAACTAGTGACTATTCTCTCGACAGGTGTTTTGCAAGTCTTAACCTTTGTTTAAAACATAAACAAATCTATCTCTGTATGGATGCACTATAGCGTTTTATTTTTGTCATTTGCAGGTGGCATAACATGCGGACCACCAATAATTTTTCTCTGAACTTATAAACTCAGTTGTAACAATGTTCTGACAGAACTTATGTAACGACCTCCCAGAGCTTACGTTTCATTGCAAATACCTCCTTTAACTTATGCAAAATGGCACAAGTAAAGTATAGGCATGTCGAAAATTTAACATTAATCTAAAGAAAAATCGCCGAATGGGAAGCTCGGTTTAGCTTGGTCCTTCGTTTGCCATATCTCGACAATTTTTGGTGGCTGTTCCAGGCATGTGTTCAGTCATTAGCTACTCATACCTCGACAATTTTTGGCGGCTGTTCCAGGCATGTGTTTAGTCATTAGCTACTCATACCTCGACAATGTTTGGTGGCTGTTCCAGGCATGTGTTCAGTCATTAGCTACTCATATCTCGACAATTTTTGGCGGCTGTTCCAGGTATGTGTTTAGTCATTAGCTACTCATATCTCGACAATTTTTGGCGGCTGTTCCAGGTATGTGTATAGTCATTAGCTACGCATATCTCGACAATTTTTGGCGGCTGTTCCAGGCATGTGTTTAGTCATTAGCTACTCATATCTCGACAATTTTTGGCGGCTTTTCCAGGCATGTGTTCAGTCATTAGCTACTCATACCTCGACAATTTTTGGTGGCTGTTCCAGGCATGTGTTCAGTCATTAGCTACTCATACCTCGACAATTTTTGGTGGCTGTTCCAGGCATGTGTTCAGTCACTAGCTACTCATACCTCGACAATTTTTGGCGGCTGTTCCAGGCATGTGTTCAGTCATTAGCTACTTATACCTCGACAATTTTTGGTGGCTGTTCCAGGCATGTGTTCAGTCATTAGCTACTCATATCTCGACAATTTTTGGCGGCTGTTCCAGGCATGTGTTTAGTCACTAGCTACTTATACCTCGACAATTTTTGGTGGCTGTTCCAGGTATGTGTTTAGTCATTAGCTACTCATATCTCGACAATTTTTGGTGGCTGTTCCAGGCATGTGTTCAGTCATTAGCTACTCATACCTCGACAATTTTTTGCGGCTGTTCCAGGCATGTGTTCAATCATTAGCTACTCATACCTCGACAATTTTTGGTGGCTGTTCCAGGTATGTGTTTAGTCACTAGCTACTCATACCTCGACAATTTTTGGCGGCTGTTCCAGGCATGTTTAGTCACTAGCTACTCATATCTCGACAATTTTTGGCGGCTGTTCCAGGCATGTGTTCAGTCACTAGCTACTCATACCTCGACAATTTTTGGCGGCTGTTCCAGGCATGTGTTTAGTCACTAGCTACTCATATCTCGACAATTTTTGGCGGCTGTTCCAGGCATGTGTTTAGTCACTAGCTACTCATACCTCGACACTTTTTGGCGGCTGTTCCAGGCATGTGTTTAGTCATTAGCTACTCATATCTCGACAATTTTTGGCGGCTGTTCCAGGCATGTGTTTAGTCATTAGCTACTCATATCTCGACAATTTTTGGCGGCTGTTCCAGGTATGTGTTTAGTCACTAGCTATTGATACCTCGATAATTTTTGGCGGCTGTTCCAGGCATGTGTTCATTCATTAGCTACTCATACCTCGACAATTTTTGGCGGCTGTTCCAGGCATGTTTAGTCACTAGCTACTCATATCTCGACAATTTTTGGCGGCTGTTCCAGGCATGTGTTCAGTCACTAGCTACTCATACCTCGACAATTTTTGGCGGCTGTTCCAGGCATGTGTTTAGTCACTAGCTACTCATATCTCGACAATTTTGGCGGCTGTTCCAGGCATGTGTTTAGTCACTAGCTACTCATATCTCGACAATTTTTGGTGGCTGTTCCAGGCATGTGTTTAGTCACTAGCTACTCATACCTCGACACTTTTTGGCGGCTGTTCCAGGTATGTGTTTAGGCACTAGCTACTCATATCTCGACAATTTTGGCGGCTGTTCCAGGCATGTGTTTAGTCACTAGCTACTCATATCTCGACAATTTTTGGTGGCTGTTCCAGGCATGTGTTTAGTCACTAGCTACTCATACCTCGACACTTTTTGGCGGCTGTTCCAGGCATGTGTTTAGTCACTAGCTACTCATATCTCGACAATTTTTGGTGGCTGTTCCAGGCATGTGTTTAGTCACTAGCTACTCATACCTCGACACTTTTTGGCGGCTGTTCCAGGTATGTGTTTAGGCACTAGCTACTCATATCTCGACAATTTTGGCGGCTGTTCCAGGCATGTGTTTAGTCACTAGCTACTCATATCTCGACAATTTTTGGTGGCTGTTCCAGGCATGTGTTTAGTCACTAGCTACTCATACCTCGACACTTTTTGGCGGCTGTTCCAGGCCTGTGTTTAGTCACTAGCTACTCATATCTCGACAATTTTTGGCGGCTGTTCCAGGCATGTGTTTAGTCACTAGCTACTCATACCTCGACACTTTTTGGCGGCTGTTCCAGGCATGTGTTTAGTCACTAGCTACTCATATCTCGACAATTTTTGGCGGCTGTTCCAGGCATGTGTTTAGTCACTAGCTACTCATACCTCGACACTTTTTGGCGGCTGTTCCAGGCATGTGTTTAGTCATTAGCTACTCATATCTCGACAATTTTTGGCGGCTGTTCCAGGCATGTGTTTAGTCACTAGCTACTCATATCTCGACAATTTTTGGCGGCTGTTCCAGGCATGTGTTTAGTCACTAGCTACTCATACCTCGACACTTTTTGGCGGCTGTTCCAGGCATGTGTTTAGTCACTAGCTACTCATACCTCGACACTTTTTGGCGGCTGTTCCAGGCATGTGTTTAGTCATTAGCTACTCATATCTCGACAATTTTTGGCGGCTGTTCCAGGCATGTGTTTAGTCATTAGCTACTCATATCTCGACAATTTTTGGCGGCTGTTCCAGGCATGTGTTTAGTCACTAGCTACTCATATCTCGACAATTTTTGGCGGCTGTTCCAGGCATGTGTTTAGTCACTAGCTACTCATACCTCGACAATTTTTGGCGGCTGTTCCAGGCATGTGTTTAGTCACTAGCTACTCATATCTCGACAATTTTTGGCGGCTGTTCCAGGCATGTGTTCAGTCATTAGCTACTCATACCTCGACAATTTTTGGCGGCTGTTCCAGGCATGTGTTTAGTTACTAGCTACTCATACCTCGACACTTTTTGGCGGCTGTTCCAGGCATGTGTTTAGTCACTAGCTACTCATACCTCGACAATTTTTGGCGGCTGTTCCAGGCATGTGTTCAGTCATTAGCTACTCATATCTCGACAATTTGGCATCCGGGCTGTAACTATATTCTGTTGGCTCATTGTTAAACTTTCGACAGGTCTGTACTGTATATATTGTTATTCCTGCAACTGTCTCCACCCAAACTTAACCAAGTTTGAAAAATAAATAAAGGCAAATTTGAAATCTGAATAATTTTGTTATAGTTTTGCCATATACCATTTTTGAATGTATTTTATGAACTGTATATGTATAATTGAATTTAAGGCGTCGTATTGAATGTTGCTCAAAGTGTATTACATGTATTACATCTATATTTTAATTTTGTTAAAAGGTTTTTTTTTTTTTTTTTTTTTGGCAGAACCATAAAATATTGTCAAACTTTGCCCGTTTTAAGTTAAACAAGCAAATTGAATTGGGATACCCCGCCATCAGGTTCTGTTTTGTGATTTGCACTTATATTCAAAGGGCCATAACTTCGATATTTATTTTATTTAAACTTGTTTATAAGGGCCACCTGCCTATAAAGACCACATTTACTGATTCCTATTGAGCAAACTAACTCGGGTTAACGATATGCGCATCTCCTATCTATGTTGATACTTTGCACCAAGTTTCGTAAAATAATGCTTCATAGTTTTGGATAATAAGCGCAGACAACAATTTCGGAAGGATTGAAACTTGAATTTAATATCCCCTTCTTTCTTCGAAAGACGAGGGATAAAATCTTAGTTATGGAATGAATGTGTAACCGGAACCTGAGGCAATAATCAAAGAATCGACTGATAAAACACCATTCTATGAAACTGGAAGATGTGTATCGACGAATCGCCGGCCACGCCCACTGTGTTCCGACAAAGGGTCGACATGCTTGAATTACACGCAAAAAGAATGAAAACTCAACCAGAGTGCGGTTTAATGACGTCACTGACACTAGAACATCATTAGTTGCCGTTACGCTGCCTTGATACCGTAATGGCGGCCAGTGTCGGAACATTGTGGGCGTGGCCGGCGATACGTCAATTATATAACAAACCTTTTGAACAGTCATAAGCGTGGTAAAGTCGTATACCATGGACGAAGAGCAGTCACTAACGTTGTACAATACTGGGTGTATGCATACTTTGTACCGGTCCAAATAATCGGATCCCAAACCAAAAAAAGCCAACTGACATAATTCATGAGGTGCTGACTGAGTACACTTGACCTTGTAGCTTAGGCTTTCGTTGACAGCATGTGGTATGAATTTAGTACATGGTGCTCTGGAATCATCCACGTTCACTGATAATAATAATAATAACAATAATAATAGTGATGATGATGGTGATGATGATGATGATGATGATGATGATGATGATGATGATGATGATGATGATGATGATGATGGTGATGATGGTGATGATGATGATGGTGATGATGATGAAAATCTAAGGAAAATATTGACATGGCAACTTAAACTTGTAAACAGTATTACATGTATGTCCCTGCGAATGAAGTTTAATGGGGTATATAGGAGTCACACTATCCGTCCAAATATCGTGTCTGCTCTATATCTTACATGTCTATGGATGGATTTTTATCAAACTTGGCACAAATATAAACTAACACGAGGCGATGTGTCGCATACCAAATTTAGACGAATAGGTCAAGGTAATATCTTAGAAATAACAACCCGGCAATGATATAGACTGGGGGTTTCCCGTTTTCCTGTTCTAGTTCTATTTATATTTATAACTCCATGGTGACCAACAGTTTTTTCCTAGCACTTTATTCCCGCCGCGCAATAATTGCGATATGCTACATGTTAACATGAAACGTATAAAATGTTGCATGAAGTAGTAGTCTTAATTAGAACAAATAGGTACTTGGACCACGTTATTAGATACCATTTTGCCATAACATCTGTTTCCTCTCGAAGTTGGTACTTATAAACGCCATGTGTTCCGGTTTACTGAAAAACGGATACCACTTTGTTAATATTTCATGCCCCTTCAAAGTCGAGAACTGTGTGCTTTATAATCAGTGATGTCAATATGTGTTGAACTACTCCATTGGATACCATGTTGTCCTTCTATCAAGTGCCCGTCCAGAGTCTAGAGTTTTGAGTTTTATAATTAGTGATGTCAATATGTGTTTAACTACTCGATTAGATACCATGTTGTCCTTCTATCAAATGCCCGTCCAAAGTCTAGAGTTTTGAGTTTTATAATTAGTGATGTCAATATGTGTTTAACTACTCGATTAGATACCATGTTGTCCTTCTATCAAATGCCCGTCCAAAGTCTAGAGTTTTGAGTTTTATAATTAGTGATGTCAATATGTGTTTAACTACTCGATTAGATACCATGTTGTCCTTCTATCAAGTGCCCGTCCAAAGTCGAGAGTTGTGAGTTTTATAATCAGTGATGTCAATATGTGTTTAACTACTCGATTGGATTCAATGTTGTCCTTTTATCAAGTGCCCGTCCGAAGTCGAGAGTTGTGAGTTTTATAATCAGTGATGTCAATATGTGTTTAACTACTCGATTGGATACCATGTTGTCCTTCTATCAAATGCCCGTCCGAAGTCGAGAGTTGTGAGTTTTATAATAAGTGATGTCAATATATGTTTAACTACTCGATTGGATTCAATGTTGTCCTTTTATCAAGTGCCCGTCCGAAGTCGAGAGTTGTGAGTTTTATAATTAGTGATGTCAATATGTGTTTAACTACTCGATTGGATTCAATGTTGTCCTTTTATCAAGTGCCCGTCCGAAGTCGAGAGTTGTGAGTTTTATAATCAGTGATGTCAATATGTGTTTAACTACTCGATTGGATACCATGTTGTCCTTCTATGAAGTGCCCGTCCAAAGTCGAGAGTTGTGAGTTTTTTAAGCAGTGGTCAAAATATGTGTTTAACTCAAAAATGGATACTATTTTGTCAATATATGAAATGCCCGTCCGAAGTCGATAGTTGGGAGTTTTATCAACATCGATACGTGTTAGGTTATACCGTTGGGCATCATTATACTAGTAATATAATTATTTTAATTTCCTTAAGAAAATCCAAGAATGTATTCTAATTACATGACAATCATATCAGTACTCATCCGCCGAGATCAAGATCAGTCACCTTTTTCATGTGTATTTATTTTTGTAAGCTCGTTTCTAGAATGAGACATTTTATGGTTGGGCGTAAACCGTTAGCTACGTTCAGACTTTCTTCTCTAAGACAATTCTTCCAGCTCCGCACTAAACTTGGTATACATGATTATCGGGATTTGAAATTGTGTGCGCCAAGAAGAGGTAGCTCTGTAAATTTCTCAGAGTTATCCCCTTTTGGGATTTTAATTCGTCCTATCCCTTCCACACTACTGACCAGAACCGGCCATATTATGAACTACAGCATTCGTGTTTGTTTCCCTTTCACATGGAACTATTTTAATGTTTTATGTTCCTTTGTGCGGCGCCAAAATTGTGATCTTTGCCAACAGTCAATAATTATAATAATAGTACTTTTTGCTCGACACTGTTCAAAATTAAAGGTTATTGCAAACATAATAAATGAAACAGGTCCTAAATAATTACATACTAATTGCAAAAATGTAAATGGGCGTATCTTGCTACGCTAAGCGGCGCTTTTGTTGTCTTGTTCCTATTTCATTCGTACGTGGTATCATGGTCTTTATTGCTGTGTGTTTCGAAGTCCGTGTTTTTCAACTAAAGAATTTTTACATTTTATTCAAGTATTGAAAATAATTATTTGACAAATATTTTGTTTCCTTATTCGTTGTTTTTAATGATAAACACACACAAACAAATATACGCACACCTACCTGTTAAAATCTTGGAACATGTGACGTCATATAATGAATACACAATACTAAACAGCACCAATTTATAGGCAAGCATATCCGACGGAAATAATTTCACATCCTGTCATGAAAACAAAAATATCTTTTGGCTGATTTTCTTAATGTTCAATGGTATTAAAATAAATCTCTTATCCATCCTATTCGAAAAATAACAGGAATGTTTTAGGTCATATTCGACATGGGGGATTTCTAAACAGCACGTCACAAAACCAAACAATAAAGCACGTCACATTACAAAAAAACAAAACAGCAAGTCTTAAGACCAAAACAACACCATGCAATATTCTACAACAAGACAGTTACGCAACATCGCAACAATACAACAACGATCACAACACAACAAAGTGCACGCAACAACATTACAACAAAATACACGCAACAACAACACAACAAAGTGCACACGACGACATCATTCCGCAACAGCATATCAATACAACACACCAAATGCCACTCCCGACAGAGAGCACATCATAATAACACAACAACAACAAAGTACACACAAAATACAGCACTGCACAACAACGGGCACATCACAATAACACAACGCACAACAATACAACAACACTAAAAAAAGGTATGCCATATCAACAACACAACATGTCACAACAAGCAAACCTAAGAAATAATATACAGAATGAAAGCACAAGTCAAACCATTCATTATAAAACTTCTCGTCTTTATGGCGGCCGTTGCAAATGCGCTTTAAAATAATGAGTGATTTTGACACAAGTTGAAAATTGACCCGAGGTTCATTTTTCAACGCTGAAACAAAATTCTTTATAACAGCGGTAAGCAAAAAAGACGACATTACAAAATCTGGAACTAATGAACTAAATAACAATCTCGAACAAATTGTATACACCCAGTGCTGCTTTAAATGTAATTAATTTTCACTTTTTTATCAAACATTGTGCCTGTTTGAATGGTTACCGTTTGATATAAAATTACCGCTGCAGTATGCTCGCTTCGTATACGTATGTGGGATGTAGACCAGGGTTTGACCAACACTTGAAAATGGATAGTGACTGTTTTTTCGCTAAACACTTGGCATTTAGGAACGAAAGTCATGTGGTGCTTCGGAAGAGACCTTAAAACCGATGCCCTGTGTCACGACAAGCTTGGCATGCTAAAGACCCTTTCCTGCATAGGTAAAAAAAATGCTACTTCACCAATAGCTGGTGACTTCAGGATATAAGTGAACTATTCTTGAATGTGACGTTAAACCCCACTAATCAATTTACTGATACAAAGAAGGTTATACTCAAAACCCACCAATCCACTTCAGTGAAATTTTTAACCAGTGGTACGTTATTGGTCTCTTTCAATGCTAACAATCCCTAGTCCAATGTCTCACCTTAAAATATCCATTTTATGAACAATATAACTATAATTATTTACCTTTTTAGCTCTTTACATCTCAAGTTGATGTTAGTCTATACACGACATTTGTAAAAAATCGCCATTTCTATTACGTTGTATAATTAAAATCACATTAATGTTCTAACTGTTTAAATTTTGTTATTTTTTAATCTGAGCAGTGACCTTAAATTGTAAATAAGCTAAAACGATAATCCTTTAATCCATCGCAGATTACTGTATCAACAATAATAAACCACAGAAAAGGTAGGATTGTATTCTTATGGATATGACGCAATGTTTTTAAAAATCAGTAGACTTGGGTTTAAAATGTAGTTTAATGTTTAAAAATAAATACATAACAGACATGTCGAAAGTTTATTACTAAGTTAATAAAAAAACAAACATAAATATCTATGTCCGAATCACAATCCAGAACCAAAGTATAAACTTTGGAATTGACAAGTTAGGCTAGACACATGAACTTCCACCAGGGAAGTGAGGCCGGGTGCTCCGGAAGGGTAAGCACCTCCTGTTTAGCTAGCTACGCCCGCCACCTGTGTAATCAAAGTTGTGTGAAAGGAACATGGATTGTATTGAACCCATCGGCAGCTCATCTCGTCCCCTCCTTAGCTTTACCTCGACAGTTTTCCGGCAGCTGATATATATCTCTCGGCAGCTTTGTAGATAACTAATCCATATTTCGACCACTCAACAGCAGAACATTGACTCCATTTCGTTAGGAGGTTAGTGTTAAACTTTCGATAGGTCTGTAGTTAGTTAGGTTACGTCGCCTGAACTGTATAACGACCAAAATAGGATGGAATAAGTGGGTGGAGTAACGACCGAGCGGGCATTTCAGTGGTGGTGGTGGTGGTGGTAGTAGGGATGGGAGGGGGCGGGGTATCGGGAGAAAACCACCTACCTTCCACAAGCGAACTAACAAACGTTCTCACAGAATAACTCAGTCAGGATTGAATAAGAACCTAGGTGATGAGTAAGCCGTCGCTTTTGACCACTTGGCCATCGAAGCCCCAAGATCAAACAAGAGCTAAACTTTTGATAATAAGTTATTATAAATGCCTATAAAATACGTTTCTGAACAAAAGTTTGATGGACCAGAACCTCGCCTAATAATGAAAACCAAAAGCGAACCATCTCAGAGTTAACAGCAAATAGCTTACCATTTCCTAGGTTGATTGATTGATTGATGTGCCGAGAGCTTGGCGAAAGAACTGTTATAACCTATTCTAAATTCTTGGTCAGACCCGACCGGGGTTCGAACCCAAGACCTTCCACATACATCTCCGGGTTTGGTGAACCAGAACCATGCTATGTAAACCAAATAGCTTACCATCGCCGGACCATTATCTCATAATGTAAACCAAATAACTTACCATCGCCGGACCATCATCTCATAATTAAAAACAAATAGATAACCATCTCCGGGCTATCATATCATAGTTAACAGCAAATAGATAACCATCTCCGGGCTATCATATCATAGTTAACAGCAAATAGATAACCATCTCCGGGCTATCATATCATAGTTAACAGCAAATAGCTAACTATCTCCGGGCCATCATATCATAGCTTATTATTCTCCAGTTTAATGGACCAGAACCATATCTTATAACCTAATCATTTTCAGTCTGATTGGAGATGCTCATCTAGCCGATGAACGTCTTCTTGTAACTACAGGCAAGACAGAAACGTCTCAGGAAGTAGTACGACATCTAGATCTTTCAGAGTGCTACGTTGCTATTGTGATAGACCTTATTTATAAATCAGACGAGCTTGTGAACTGTGCTGGTGTTCGGCGAGATCTTGTTGATAGACTAGATGGTCTAGCGAACTGTGTTAGTATTCAGAGAGATCTTGTTGATGTGCTGACGAGCTGAGTTGCTTTTCTGCGTTAGATAGTAGGCAATACTTTTGTATTGTTAGAAAAATACTCTTGTCTAATTTTGCTGTAAAACAAAGGTATGCTCTCGCATGCAAAGAATTTTCATAGGTAAATTAGGTAAATATATGTTTTGGTCCTTTTGGCATTTTTTCAACATCTTGAAAAAAATTGGTTAAAACAATTTTGGTCAAAGCACTACTGATGAGGAAGTGTATTCTTAAACGACCGCCTAGTGTTGTAAAATCAACACTGGTATAATATGCAATATGTTGCTATTCTGAGAGCTCTTGATGATGCGCTAGATGTGCTAGTCAGCAACGTTGCTATTCTGAGAAATCTTATTGGAAGCATACTTGACCGAAATGTCACAAAAGTGACAAAGCAACAATTAGATGCCTAAGACAGGAATTAAATTAAAGTCACTTATATAACTCTTGAGACCGTTGCCACTCAAACTAATAAATTTATTAATATTTCATTTTCTGTAAATTTAAACTTTATGTACTGCAAATAAACCGATTGTGTACTGCCAATAAGCTTGCTATCTGTCTGTAACACAAGTACATGTACTTGTTTCTGATATTAAAAACCACTCTATAACTATTTTAAACATAACACAAGGTGTCCATCTTCACTCTATCCAAAACGTTAACCCCCCCCTTGGTTTTTCTTTTTAATTGACGCAATGTTGGGGAATTCAAAAGTACGACATATATCATTCTTTTCTACATATATTCCTCAGACCTCTGAAGAATAATGTATAAAATGTCCGCCGTTGTTGTCTGTAAACCGTGTAACTTTTATTTGCCCATTACACTATCTGACATGGCCACAGTCACTGGGAATTTTGATCCCACACCGAATTACGTTAAACTTGGTGATTAGCTAATCTTTTTGTACTTTCAATTTTAGACTATCAGAACGTTTTAAAAGTGAAAGTACTAAAAGATTAGCCAATCACCACGTTTACCGTAATTCGGTGCGGTTTAGAGACGACAATAACGGACATTTATACATATCATTTTTTAGCGGAGACATCTTGGACATCTTGATCCACGAATTTGTCATCAAAAGGTATAAATGAAATACAAACGAATCAGGAAACACAAATCACGAATTTATCACCTCACGAAATAATATTTTTTCTGTTAGAACCACGAAAATAGGATACCGCGAAAATAGATGATTTCATAGTATCTTATCTTAGACAACACAATCAGGAATAGTTGTTGTATTATAAGTAAACAAACGAATAATTATACAATAAATTATCTTTAATCCAGATATAACATGTACACAGTATAAGAAGTGAATGTACAACATATGATGTTTATACATAAAAACACGAAAACAATAATTATATACAATATATTATCTTTAATCCAGACACACAGTAGAATACAAAAAAAAAAAAAAAACGAACGTCATCCTTAGACTAACATTCAAACTAACCACAGGAGCTTGTAGGTTTAAAAATTATTTTAAAAAATGTCGCTAAACATACTCATAAAATATATATTTTTATAATTTTTAAACCCTACCTTTACAAGCTCATGTGAACTAACTTGGAAACCATCTCCTTGTAGAAAATGTTCTCGTAATTCGCACTCACCACTCGAACAATAACACTCAAGTTCGCCGTGTGCACCAAAATGATGTAATATTCATGTCTTTCCTTTCATTGGATCAGTACTCTCTCTCTCTCTCTCTCTCTCTCTCTCTCTCTCTGTCTTTCTATGTTAAAAAATCAAAATTTCAAAGTATGATTGCTATTTCTATATAAAAAGAATGCTTTATGTGTTCCAACCGACGATTTTTTAAAAGACTGAAAATGTTTTCGTTAATGATTTTAAAATACACACACACACACACACACACACACACAGGACAGCCGCTGTGTATGGTTGTTCTCTTGGACGGATTAGTTAAGGAATAAAGTTTTTTCTGCTCAACTTTTCTTCATTGCTATTCTGAAGATTAACCAATTCGATATATTCCATGTTCAATTTGTAATGGAGCATACAGTGGCCATTTTCAGTTGAATGCATTATTATAAAGTTATTATAAAACCAATCTGACCACTGTTTTCATTATGGCAGATATTTAATATCAACAGATGTTATAAAACATTATAGAAAAATATTTATTTTTTCTGTATAGACAAATTTTCATCTCGGAAACTGCCACAGTCCAAGAGTGTATGTGTCTCTTCTTTCTTCTTTCTATCCATGTCAGCCATTTCAGAAACATCCAGACAAAATGACACTAAAAAGGTAAAAAGAATGAAAATATAAAATACAAAAGTTGTAACAGATATAAATGGTGATTGGAGACAGACCCTGCCTACAAGGTTCTGTATATGTGATAAAAATATATCCACCTTGTATTCTATTAAAGTACAGTCAAACCTGTCTATAAAGGCCATCCAAGGGAACCAGTAAAAGTGGTCTTTATGGGCAGGTAGCCTTTATGGATAGGTGACCTTTATATATAGGTTCGAATAATATGAATAAAGAACATCTGGGATACAATTCTACTGACATTTATAAGCAGACGGCCCTTATATAGAGGTGACCTTTTAAGGCAGGTTGGACTGTATAGCAAAGAAACCGATTGACAAAATAAACAAGTTCTAATATACATGTATATTGTATATGTATCATAAAATACATTCAAAAAATTGTATACGACAATACCATTTTTGAATGTATTTTATGATTGAGTAAAAAATTGGTATATGGCAGCTGTTCTTTCGCCAAGCACTAGGCATTTAGACGCGAAAGTCACATGGTCCTTCGGAAGAGACCTGTGGCACGTCAAAGAATCCTCGCTGAACAATTCTCTGAGCGCGCTGCAAAGGTCAAAATCCTGCCACTTGAGCTATAGTTGGTACCGTCTCTATATGAGTAAAATGTTTTTGATTGGGATGCAAACCCCATTAAATCAACCAATCTTGAAAAAAATTGCACTCAAAGAAAAATGAAATTCACCTTCTGGCTTATTTTCGTGCATAATTAGTTCTACCATCATTTGTTTTTACTCTTTCCCATCTGTCGTCGTCTATTTGCTCATTTCTATGTACCACGTGTTGTTACACAGTGTGGTCTTATTATCACTTCAATTACCTTAAAGGAGCAACATGCTGTGCTCGTGATATTACTTCAGTTAACTAATTCTTGATTACGCATACAAATATCATTACGACACACTGAACGTCAACGAAAAGACTGCTAGACTTTGTTAGTATCCGTGTAGTATTTTATTAGTCAGATTTTAAAGGAAAAAACTTCTTTCATCAACATCGGCAACATATTTTTAAACTTTTTTTTTTAAAGCGACGGGTCATCAGTAGGACAAAAAAGTTAATGGTTTGTAAGTGTCCAGTACGGAATGATGCCGGGTTAATAAAAAAACATCTCTCCTACTGAATAACATTTCAAAAAATAAAATATAAAGAAAAACTTCCTTTAAAGAAATACTAAATTTAGATAAGGAAATGACACCAGGAAGAGAAATTGGTAAATATTATTAATAGGACAGTTATCGGATACACATCAAGCTATTACCCGGATCTACTTCATTATCACAGTCTCCAAGTGCTAAAAACCCGTTGCACGTTTCACAAAGGGTGTTGCAGTTACGATCACCAGTTAAAATTAGAACAAGAGACTCGAGACGAACTAAACTGGTGGATTCACTAGATATCTGGAATGGGAAATCATTAATATGCAGTTATACAGTCTAATGCGGTCGAACATGGGCATTTTGTCAGGAGGAAGATGGTCATAAGGGGGGATCACTCCATATATAAATGACAGTAGCTAGGTAAACAGGAGAAGCTTACCCTTCCGAAACACCGGTAGTACTAAGTTCACGTGTTTAACTTAATTTGCCATATGTCTAGCCTGATTTGTCAGTCCCAAAGTTTTTACTTTGCTTAGAGATTGTGTTTGGGGATGGGTTAGTATGTTTGTCTTTTTATTAGAATTAAAAGCAGCTCTTCTAGTAGTCCAGATGTTTACAAGTCAAAAGTTTAGAAAACAAACATCTTTTACTGCAGTTGGACAACCAAACTGTTGTAGTTGTCATAAAAAATAGGAGGGTCTGTTTCCAATTATCTGAGCAATATAGCTCATCGATCTTGGGATTGGTGACTTAATTGAGAAACAATTATCGATTACAGCAAAATATAATATTCTATAACGTTAAGCAGCGTCAAATGGTGTTATATGGAATGGCAGATTTGTTAAATGCTTGAACGTTAATAGTTATATTTTACGTCTGAATTTACAAATTTAGCTAAGATGGTGTTGAAATGTCAGAAAAAAACGGAAATTTTCTTATTTCAGATTTTTATGAGGGCGCGAAACGCCCACTTTGAAATTATTTAAGATACATGTATATGACCGGTATGATGGACGTTTTATTGATTGATTGATTGATTGAATGGTGATTTACGCCCCAGTCAAGACTTTCTCACATATATCGAGACGTCACCAGCTTTAGGTGAAGTGTCAGAATTTTTTACCTTTGCAGTGCGCTTAGGCAATGTGCAGAGAGATTCTTCAATTTGCCACGCCTACCGTGACATGGGGCTTCGGCATTTAAGGTCTCCTTCGCAGGGCCCCATAATTTTATTCCTTAATGCCGAGTGCTTGGCGAAAGAACAGTCATTACTTATTTCAAGTCTTGTTCAGACCAGGCCTGTGTTTGAATCCACGACCTCCCACATACGAGCGAGCACTCTACCACTGAGTACATTAGTGGTATGTATGCACGTTTGAAGCGCATTTCAATACAGTTGCACCGTTACAGATTGAAACAAAATCAATACATCGATAAAAAATTAATCTTTTTATGATTTACTGGAATATTCGGTTAAGGCAGTATTCAGTTATTGAAGTTATCGTGTAAAATCTCGGTAACCTTAACTTGTGATCAAAGACCTCCAAAATCAAAAGGGTTGTTACAACTTTATTAAAGTAAACTAAGTTATCGTGTAGAAAACAATAGACAACAGACCGAAACAAGAACGAAAAGTCAAAATAACATACATAACACACATATTTTTCTGAACATACATTACCAACCCAAAAATTGAAGCCCCCTTAAATATATTTCATAGCTGAACACGGGTTCGCCAACAAAATGCGACATTAGTAATTTTCTAATATTTACTTGCATACCAATCTATGAAACAGGCAAATATTTTGGCGAACAGAAATAAAATTAAAATCAAAATAGAAAAAATACAATTGAAAATCGTGTACTTGGCAACAACCAACAGAAACAAAAAGCACGAAATGATACAAAGTAATCATAAATGTCAGACAATGCAGAAAAAAGACATATTGGGGTCATTGGTTACAAAATTTCCCTTTTATAAAACACAGACACAAAATGTGTTGCCCTCATTTGATAAATGTTTTCAGAGACTGAGAACAAAATAACTATTTAAAAACAACATTTTAATCGTTTTTTCCTACTTTGAAACAACTTTTGGGAGTAGTATATTGCTACGCAAAATAAACCTACCTTACATCCCTGTACTAAAAATTTTAGCCATTTCCGAATATTTTAGTTTGTTCATGAAAGTAGAAAGGAAAGTGCTTGTTAATCAAATGGCTTTTAAAGTATTATTATTTATTTATTTTTATCTTATAATATAAATTATTTTATCTTATACATTACCAAGAAATTTCATTTTCCCCGCATATTTTCAATGTTTTTAAACTAGAAGTTAACTTGAATTTTACTACGTTAATTAATTATGCCATTTGAAGTACCTTTTATAAATATTTTTGACAAAAGTAAGTGCTAAGACCATCAAAACTGCTATTTTACTAAGTTTATACCAGGGGGCCTACAAACTTTCAAGTTGACCAATTGTGAAATTTAGACCTCTTATTATAATAATAATAATAATAATAATTTTAAACCAGTATATGAAAATGAAAAAAAAATATTTTAAACTACCGGTATATTAAAATAAATAATATAAATAAAATCTATAAACTATATTAAAATAATGAAATATATAAATTTTAAAACTATATTAAAATAATAATATACATGTAAATATCAAATTAAACAATAAGTTTTAAAAACATAAAAATAAATCAATTAATTAGGTAATTAATTAATTAGTTCCTACCTGTGTTTATGGTTTCGCTTTCCAATTCTGTTGTACTTCGACAACATTTAAAACAACTGGCCATAGATATAATTGACACCAATAAAACAATTATCAGTAAAATTAATAAAAGGGCTACATAAACCTGATCCATTATCACTCGTGTGGTCAAGCTTAAACTAACCGGAAATAATACAGCAAACTTTTATATACGCCCAATCTCACACGAGGGTGTGCACAATTATTACATATATACATTGTTGCCAAGAAACGGTTTCTTTATATATCTAGCACCATGCGCAAACTGAAGAAAATGTTGGAGATTATGTGTTAACGGAAATATAGAATAGGTTGATTTTTTTTCTTTTTGTCATACCTACCGTAGCAGGGATTTTGGTAACGGAAAAAAGAGTAGGTTTGTCTTTATACTCCCTGGAAACTTAGTCAGGAATTACATACTATGTCTGTCTATCTTTCCGTGAAAAAATCGTATCCGCGATAGATGTGTCATGTGCTGTTTTTTAATTTCTATTAAATAATGCATTCAAAAACAGCACATGACTGATGAATTATGATCAAACTTGAAACACATTCGCGTCCTACACTTAACATGTCCACTCTTTTAACTACCAAATATTTGCATTGTTTTAATCACACTTGATACAAAAGTAAAGCAGAATACCAAATTTAGGCGTGTATGTCAACTGTCTAGGGCATGAGGTCAAACTTTAGGTTTTTCATTAAAATAAATGCACAAGATCATATCAGTAAAATTATCACTTTATAGATGTCGGAGATGAGGGTATTTGATTCTCAAGAGACAGTTCTAGATTCTTATGTCAGACCATACCCATCTGGAAACCATCACGACTCTGTTTAACCACATTTTTCAACATACCGTTGATATTAACACCCAAAAGATGAGGAAAATCAAACACAAACATACCGTTCCTGTCGTTCCTCGATCAAACCAAAAAACAAAAACGTTTAAAACTTGCAACGCAAGTAAAACATATGATTGTCCACCAAAAAAATGAGACCGGTGCGTTTTAATTATAAATAAAAATAGTTAAAGTTCTGAAAAATATTTGATGGACCTAGACCATATTCTAAACGCTTAATAAAAAAAGCATGTGTCTAGAAGGCAACTATTATATCTTCAACAAAAACACGTGGTCAGTGTAGCTAGCTAAACAGGTGGTACTAACCTTTCCATACAGTTTTTCACGAGATACAATAGCCATTTAAGTGCAAAGGGTACCAAACAATTAGGCTTGCTTTATCAATACTGACATTCCATCTCATCAGTGTGACAAAACAATAATTTGTGATGTTTAAATAATGATATGAAAGCATCACTAAAACGTTATATTAAAGATACATTTATTTTAAGGTTCGAATCAATCGAAAACATTGGTCCAAGTCTCAAACAAACCACTGGCGAAAATGTGAAGGAATAGACACATTTATCGAGCAACAGATCTTAACACTAATAACAGTGTATCAGAATAGTTTTTGATAACATTAATCGAAAATGAACTGAAAAAAGAACTTAAAACATTCTGAGATACTGTAAAGCCTTGAACCAAGTGAGAAGGTCAAGGAAAATAGTCAAAATAGACATCTTCACCCAGTGCTATTACCACAGCAATCGCCGACACCACCATCAATAATGCGGTTTACAAAGTGACTTTCGTGTCTGAAGAAAGGTTATTGAGCCTTTTGGCGAAAAACTAGACAAGACTCTATCATATATCAGCCGATACAACAAAAAACATTTGCGACCAAATAACATGACAAACCAGCAACTCCAATGTAGCTACTGCGGGATAAAAGACAAGTCCTGTCGATTAAGGTAAAGTAAAATTGTCCTGCATCAAATAAATCTATTTAGGCCATTCTAAAATCCCAGCAGGAAAATCCGTGCTTTTAATCGAGTAGCAGAATTCATGCTTCTTTCCTTCCTGTGTAAAGTGTTTTTGAAGTATACGTACATAGCAAACATACCAATCCAAAAACAAAGTAAAAACTTTGAAAATTAACAAATTAAATTAAACATACGTGTAAACTTCTACCAGAAAAAGTTAAACGTGGTGCTCCGGAAGGGTAAGCACCTCCTGTTTAGCTAGCTACACCCGCCAGATGTAAAAACGAAAAACAGTGAAAATATTTCACAAATATCGATTGAAAAGTTCATTTTGGTAGATACCTCTGGAAGAGGATTCAAAGTTAAAATGCTTTTATAACTCAGTCTTGCGTCTATTAGTTCAAAGGTCTAGGTAACGGTTTAACGAATGCGGTCATTACTGTCAAACATTTGTGACAAAAATAGGTAAGGGTCTCCAAAACTGAAAATTTGCATTAGTTTATATGGATGACGTTTTAATTTTTAGCCGGGCATTACAGAAAATCTCCAGCATTTAAAGCATTTATTTGAAAGGTTAAAGGAAGCAAATTTACGGTTTAATCCAAAAACTGTCATTTTGCTGTGAAGGAACTTAAGTTTTAGCTTTACATGAACGAAATAATGTTGATTTACATGCAAGTACTTATTATGTAAAAACAGGTAATTAGTATTAGTTTATGTGGACGAAATTTTAATCAAGCCGCACATTTACAGAAAATCTCCAATATTTAAAGCAGGTACATATTTGAAAAGTTAAAGATCAAATACCCGGTATATGGCTTCACTCAAAAACTGTTATTTTGAGGTGAAGGAACTTAAATTTTTAGCTTTACATAATGGAGATAATGTTGATTCACATACAAGTACTTATTGTGTCAAAACAAGTAATTGTTACTAGTATTAGTTTATGTGGACGACATTTTAATTTTTAGCCGCACATTTACAGAAATTCTTCAACATTTAAAGTAGCTACTGTATTTGAAATGTTAAGTTGTGCAAATTTACGATTTCATCCAAAAACTTTTTTGCTATGGAGGAACATAAGTCTTAGCTTTACATGATTACGATAATGTTCATTCACATACAAGTACTTATTGTGTCAAAACTGGTAATCGTTACTAGTATTAGTTTACACACGTGGCGGGTGTTACTAGCTAAACAGGAGGTGCTTACGCTTCCGGAGCACCCGGCCTCACTTCCCTGGTGGAAGTTTACGTGTCTAACCTAACTTGCCTGTTCCAAAGTTTTTACTTTGCTTCTTGATTGTGATTCGGACATGGATTAGTATGTTTGTTTTTGTTTACGTGGACGACATTTTAATTTTTAGCCGTACATTTACCGAAAATCTCCAACATTTAAAGTATCTACTGTATTTGAAATGTAAAATGAAGCAAATTTACGATTTCACTCGCTTAAGTTTTAGCTTTACATGATGGAAAGAATATTGATTGACTTGCAAGTACTTATTGTGTCAAAACCGGTACATTTGCAGAAAATCTTCGACATTTAAAGCAGCTATTTGAAAGGTTAAATGAAGGAAATTTACGAATTCTGTCACATTATAAATTTTTGAATATTTCATTCGGAAATTTTTCACTCAGACTTCACTCAAAAACTGTCATTTTGCTATGAAGGAAGTTTTTAGCTTTCCATGTTGGTGTCAAAATTTTCAATTCTAATTAGCTTATGTGGACAACATTTTAATTTGAGTTGCGTATCTAAAACATCTGTATCATTTTAATAAAGCATGTACTTGAAAGGTTAATGAAACAAAATTACGATTACAACCTAAGAAGTGCCACTTTGCTGTTAAGAAACTTAAGCTTTTGGGTTATGTAAAATTACGTGATGTTTGATTGAATGGGTTTTTACTCAAGAATATTTCACTTATATCGAGACGTCATCATATATAGGTGAAGAAAATTTGTTTTGTTCAGTGCACTCAACGCAATGCAGGAAGGATTCTTTAACGTGTCACGACTGCCATGACACGTGGCATAAGATTTTAAGGTCTTTTCCGAAAGATCCCGTGATTTTTATTTCTCAATGTAGAGTGCTTGGCGAAAAAAAAACCGTCAGTACCTTTTTTCAAGTCTTGGACTCCGGTCTGGGTTCGAACCCATGATATCCCAGATACGTAACAAGTACTCTACTTCTACGTGACAGAGTGCATGTTGATTCATAGAAATCTTAATTACAAAGTCATGTTTTAATTCCAAAGTCGCTGAAACAGGAAGGGAATGTTCTAGGTTTGGCGAATTATTATCGCATTTTTTAAAGACTGTCATTCCTATAAACCTGCACCTTTCACAGTATTGCTTCGAAAAAAAACATGTCGCTTAACGGTCTTAACGCTCACCTGAGGATATGCCATACCCTATACAGAAGTCCAATGCTCAATTACATTATTAACAGGGACTGTTAAAAATTTCAGAGGTTAGGACCCAATGCAAGGATATTTGCAAATTAATTACATTATGTGTATTACTTGTCCTCAAAATGCTAAAATGCATATAAAATATCTAGGGTCCAGTTTTCATTTATCTATCAACATGATCATAACGCCAACTTCATACAATATTCTAATATAAATGTTTATGTTTACCTACAATATTCTCATATATACATTTCTATAAAAAAGTTAGTAGTTTTCCAGATAATTAACAATTTCAATATTTGTTTGCATCTGTGACCGTGATCTTTGAACCCATGATCTTTATTAATATATCAAAATGATCGTTATGACAATACCTACAATATTCCAATATGCATACTTATACAAAAAAGTTTATAGTTTTCAGATATATTAAAAAAAATTCAATTCCTTCCTTGAATACTTTGCATTTTCCCTATTTTAGCTCAACAGCTACGATGTATGCAAATCTGAAACTAGGCGCCATAAGTATGCTATAAATACATGTATATCACTTGTGTGTTCAGAGGAGATTTTTAAATAATAAGATGTTTCACTGCTTCCCCCTATTGGGGGCCAAAGGGGACATAACTCCTTCATTTGTGCAAATCTGAATGCCCTACACTCAGCCAGTTTCATCAAATTGGCCTGGTAGTTTTAGAAATGATTAAAATATGAAAATGTGAACGCACGACAGGCGATTAAGGCTGAATAAGAAATTTTATTGAGTTTGTTTGCTGTTAATATCATAACTTCAGTTTCTCTATCGGCAACTTTCTTTTCTATGCAGCAATATACATGTACCTGATTCTACTTATGGCATATTTGCTTCACAGTAAATACATTATGATAGAGTTTGTTCTTATTACGGGAACTATATCAAACGAAACATCTGGCTGCAAATAAATTGTTGACACATAGACAATGTGGATATTGCAAGCCTATGCTTATGAAAGACCTCAAAAAAGTTTGATGGTCACCATCACAATATTGAACATTAACATAAAAGTTAACTTGGATATAGATATATTTGACATCTCATAGTTTCATGTTCCTTTCCTTTGTCAAATGTGGAGGTCACAGTGTAGCTACTTAAACAGGAGCCGCTTATCCTTTCGGAGCACTCGGCCTCATTTCCCTGGTGGAAGTTCATGTGTTTAACTTAATTTGCTAGTTTCAATGTTTTACTTGGCTTTGGGATTATAATTTGGTTGTGGATTGGTACGAGTGTTAAATATTAGTTTTGATTAGTTGATGTTCCACATGAAATTGTTTGATTTTATCATATATTATTTTCATTTTGACAAGATTTCGAGTCAAATCTTTCCAGCTGGGGGAATTATCACACCAAATTTTCATCAATTTTGTGTGGAATTAAACCTCAATAAATTGAAGTAAAATATGTTACGTTGTGAAAAAAATTCTCAGTAATAAGTCAATATTAATGGTGATTTTTCCTACCATGGAATAGAAACATGGAACTCTCACTACTAATCAGAATTTTAAAGTACAGGCAAATATCTCTAAAATTTCAAAATCTTTTATTAGAATGAAAACGTATAAACACGACTTAATGACACCTAGGCTATGAAATTATATAAGGGAATATTGTTTATTCTCTGTAAGAGATTTTGTTAGCTATGTCCATATAATACACTTTACTAGGATTCTTATAAACAAACTGTTGTTAGCTACATGTATATCCATGTACACTTAATACATTTTACACAAACAAGTATAAATATATTGGCACTATATTATGTCAAAAAAAATAAATAAACAAACATAGCAAATAAAAATTAAATCAATAAAAGTGAAATAAAAATTAAAAAACCCAAACAAACCAGATAATTATGACATTTCTGAACACACACACACACACCATATAAAAATAGAGTAGAAATGAGGTACAATAATTTATAATTATTTTTTAACATATAATGCAATAATTCGGTGATAACAATACAACTATAATATAAATATAAAATTAACAAATAATAGGGTTCGCAGCTATACCACGCTATATCTCTTACGTTTGTGCGAAAAACTTTTTATTTTCAATGGATGTGGAATCGCACAAGACCACGTTGATCCTGGAGTTTGCGACGTTAACAACTGTCATGTGCTACTTTTGAATTTTTATGAAATAATTGTCATGTGGTACTTTTGAATTATATTATTTCATAAAAATTCAAAAGTAGCACATGACACAACTAACGTTTTCTAAAACGTCCAGCACAAACGTAAAGAGGTTTAGATCACGTGGTACTCCAGCAAACCCCATTGATTACAACCATACATAACACTGGTGTACCACTGGTAGCACCTTGCAAAACGACAGCATCCACAACTTTTTTCGTATGATACTGTAAACGTAGTAATATTAGCGATGTATTAATCTATGAAAACGACTGAAAGGGAAAGAAACGCCGCCGGATGGACCCACTGGAACACAGCAAAAACAGCAGCGAAGGACAGGCAAGAATGGAAAGATAGTGTTACGACCTTATGCGCCTTCTGGCGAGGAGAGCATTAATGTCAAGGTAAGGAATAATCTATGAAACCGTAAGTGATCTATGAAATTTACGCCAAATTATAAGTTGCAATAAAATTTTGTACACGTTAAAACTCAATACATTAACAGTACCTGGCACAACATTAACAAGGTAAAAAGTGCAGATTTTTGCTCTATAATCAAGTTGTTCTAAAAATGACATTAATCATATTAATCTGTGACTTTTAAGTTATCTGCGTATAAGTTTCACAATATGGGAAACTCCATGTCCTATAAATATAACTATAATTATATACTATTATATAAATAATATATGACCAAATAAGTAGAATATTTTTCAATCATTATTATCGTTTAGAGGGCACCGTTATATATAGGAATCATCCAGTCCGTCCATCCCAATACAGTGTCGGTTCCATATCTTCCACATCTATGGATGGATTTTGATCAAACTTGAACTAGTTTTATTAAATGTTTTCCCGACATTTCCGGTATACAAGTAAATTTATAATTTAAAAATAGTATGAGCAAAATTGTTTTGTCAAATTTCACAAATGTTATACATGTAGATCATCCGAACTGTCTTAGGTGGTAGGTAGATAAAAAATCAGTATAGCTACGATCAAACGATTAATACATACTTTTAATGCAAACAAATGCCTTTAATAATTTGTGTTAAACCAAAACAAAATTAAAAGAAAATGCAAATAATCTGGCCAACCATGTGAAATGAAACTATCAAGTGGAATTATACTTCCGATCATGTGTGAATTTTATCCTGATTAGCATTTTCGATACAAACACTTCGATGATTTTCATTTACACTGGCAATTTTGTTCATCCTGACCATCCCGTGAAGTGACCACCGCTCATCGATTCATTATACGATGGCGGAGGTGGTTCTGAGGCGCCATGTTGGTATCCACCGGTTGCTTGGTAACCCGTAAAACCTTGAGCAACTTCAACGCCTCCCGGATTGAGGCCGTATGGTAAAGGCTGGTTAGCAGTTGCATTATTAAAACTGTCATTCCCTGGCATTGTATGAGAAGAATATAATGTTCTTGTGTGAGGGTCAGTAACCGCTGGATCATAGGTACAGTTCCCGGATGTTTTAGCAGCACGTGACGCAGGATGGTCGTCTGTTCCAACCTCCATGTCGGTGCAACCGCCACATAAAACTAGCAGTGTTACAAGTAGTAATGTCACAATAAATGTTGATAAAAGCAATAACAAAGGGGTGGAAGACAGCAATTCATTCTGTTCAGTGTCTAAAACTAAAAATAAAATCATGATTAGGTCATATTACTTTTAAAATGCATCTAGGTTTATTGTTGATAAGTTTGATGTCTCTGTGTCCAGGATTGCCCTGGATATATTTGACGCCCCATAGTTCCATGGTTCCTTTCACACAATTTTGATTACACATGTGGTGGGTGTAGCTAACTTATTGGGAGGCGCTTACCCTTCCGGAGCACCCGGTCTCACTTCCCTGGTGGAAGTTTAGGTGTCTAACCTAACTTGTCAGTTCCAAAGTTTTATACTTTGCTTATGAATTGTGATTCGGACATGAATTAGTATGTTTGTTTTTGAATTATTGGAATTTTCATAATGAAATGCGCCAAATACCACTGATGTGAGCATTGACCACTCTGATACAAGTGAAACCATCTTTGCTAAGGTTGGAAACAATATTACTCTACTCAGTCCATGAATACCACACAGCTGTCTACACAAGTTATTTTAGACCATGTCATACGTTTAAAGATGTTCAAAACAGATTTTATTGATTAGGGTTTTACATCCCAGTCGAGAATATTATATAATAAAATTCATTTATATCAAGACGTCACCAACTATATAGGCGGCAGCAATTTTTGTCTTTGCATTGCACTCGGGGCAATCAATGAGAGGAATGGTTTCCTACCCTGACACAGGTTGCACATAGGTTTTAAGGTCTTTTCCAAAGGAGCGGCAGTGATTTTCATTTTCAAAGTTCAAGTGTTTGGCAAAAGTAAAAAAGAACAGTCACTACCTATTTTAGGTCTTGGTCAGACCTGGCCATGGTCTTAACCCTGACCTCCCAGAGCCAGCACACTACAAAATGAGCCACAGTAATATAGTAGTTAAATAAGTCTGAAAGTGGGACCTGGGAATAGCTGTTTGTAATCAACTCACCTGACTTACTGGATACCAGCGGAATAACAAGCACATAAAGCAACACAGATGTGAGTAGTCTGGAATTCCATAGCAGCATCTCATTCATATTTTATCTGAATTCTTAACTTATCTGCAATCTTAAAAAATATTTTAACAATAATCATAAATTTACAACTGAGAAGCAACAGACTGAGAATCAATTACAAAACCAGCATTATGTACTCTACATTTCACAATGATCACAAAGATGAATTTATAAATGATGGCATAGAATTTTACTTCACTTGGTCCTGTACTATGGTTAAAAGAGAACTTTATTATAACACTTTAAAGAAAATAGATCACACACTAATGACGAGATGCCGTTCATTGCATGAGCGAGGGTTTTAAGTAGTAACTTCAAAATTACCATTCAAATTTGGGGGAAGATTGTTTGCAGAAGTTAAAATTATTTGTGAGTAATTTTATAGTCATTATATATCCTGCAATATGAGGACAACTTTTATTATTTATAACATAAGTTTGTTCCATTATATCAGAGCTCTATTATACCATGATGAACTTTTGATTATACAGTCAATCCTGTTTATAAAACCAGCTAAGTAAATTGGACTTTATAATCAGGTGGTCATTATCATTAACACACATCAACAGCAAATGGGATAAAATTCCACTGGCCTGTAAAAGCAGATTCAATTCAAAGTGGTCATTGAGTCTAAGTCGAATTATCTGCCTTAACGATGACAAGACATTTTTGTATGATGGTAGCAATATAAAAGTATGTCTTACCAGTCGTTAAGACAGATAATTCGGCCTACATCGATATAATTCTAACCACGGGGTCTTTTTACTGGTAAGATGCCACTGGCCAGTGAGTCCTCTCACACACTAGGATTGATCTACACACGATATATTCAGATTTCTAGTGTTTGAGAGCCCTTTCCAAGATGCCTGTCAATTTTCTAAGGAAAAAAAAGAGTCCCAGTACAACTAACCTAATGACATGAACTGTAACTTATGGGGAAACGAAATTTGTCCTCAAGAGCTACAGTACTGTACTGTCCTCTCTCTCTCTCTCTCTCTCTCTCTCTCTCTCTCTTCTCTCTCTATATATATATATATATATATATATATATCATTATATTATAAATATTACGTACCTAAGTAACTGTCATGATAACTTCGTAATCCAAGTTTCTCTGTTTATTGCAAAATCCTTCACGCAATTTCTAAATAACACGGAAGCTAAATGACGTCACATGTAAACAAAGCTCATACTTATCTTCCCGAGATAGTTTCTTCATACATTTAGAGAACCATTACTATCTAAGATCTGAACCCTAATTGTCATTTTGTTACGGTAAACACAAGAGACCACATTCCGGAAAGTTTATGTTCCTTTGTCGTCTAGAATAATTAATTTTAAAGACAATTAAAAAAAATTTACCAAAAGTATGATAGTTCTTAATGAATCATCACAACCTCTTTCAAATCTGATTTGGTAGTCATTAACATTGTGGTATTATTCGGAAATAAAATTCATTAAATACATTTGTACGCGACAGAAAATTATCAGTGAGATAGGCATTGTTACGGAGCCCGTAAGGTGACATGTGTAAAAAAAAAAATATTTCGTGTTCGTAAAATGTATCATTGGTATTTTCAAAATAATATTTCGAATTTCCACAAGGGAAGTGAGGCCGTGTGCTCCGGAGGGGTAAGCACCTCCTGTTAAGCTAGTTACACACGCACCGTGTGTAATTGAAATTGAGTGAAAAGAAAATGGACCTATGGGACGTCAAATGTATTCAAGGCAATCCTGGACACAGAGACATCAAACTTATCTACAATACTGTGATGACGGCCATAAAAACGCTTGAGGGTCCTGATAAGTCTAGACTTACAATATTCCTGGGTCAAAAATTCATTTGTTACTTCGGTTTATAAAGTTCCCGTAGTGGGAACAAGCTCTGCCATAGCGTATTAATAGGGGAATAAATTCACCATAAGCAAGAGAAGCAAGTATATTACTGCATAGAATAGGAAAGTTGACATTAGAAAAATTGAACTCATCATCACGTTTGTAATTCAGCTTCAAATGTAGCCTTTCGTGAGGTCATAATTGAGATATAAGTCTAAATATGAAGCAGAACTTGAAGAATCTGTCGTATCTTTTATTTCAAGTTCACTAGGATAGATAGTACTCACACAGTCTCCAAAATTAGAATTGTTAAGAGACAGAACGTCATTTAAATATCTGTATGTGGAGTTCAATGATTTGGCGACAGTCTTCTTCCCAGATTTAACAAAGCTCTACATAAATTCTGCTTCTTAAAAAAAAAAAAAAAAAAAAAAAAAAAATCAGCAATCAATGGTGCACAGTTTGTACCCATTGGTAAACCGATTTTTGCTGGAAAATGTATTACCAAACACAACAAATGTATTGTTTATTAAAATCTCCAACATTTTGTTGATGGTATCTTCGATATATTTTTATTTGGAATCTGTATGATGCTTGACAAAATAACCAGAATCCCTGTTCAGCACTAGATTTATCTCTTGGTTTACCGTTAAAATATTAGATGCAAGAGATGTTTAAGTAACTCTTTAGAATCTTAAGAATCCACACTTGGTTGATGCCAGATGTAGAATAGACCTCATCTGAATAACACTGAAGACCATTTTTGACGATTGTCAAAATTTGTGTTAGAGTTATTGATAATGGATTAGTAGTACATTTAGACGAACCTCTTATATACCTTTCCTTGTATGGACTTTTATGAAGTTAAGGAATCCAATACAAATAAGGAAGGTAAAGTTTTTCCTCTTTAAGATCGATACCGAAAGACTCGAGAACTCCCCTTTTTATTGGAAAGACCATCATCATTGGTAAAATGTATACATGTAGTTATTTGATATACTTTCTTAACCAAGCTCCTTAATAAGACATTCAAGGTAGAATCTCTTATAACCGAGAATAATGTTGTTGGAAGCTGGGACATTAAAATACTTGCTGTATATATCTGTTAGAATTTCTGAATTTTTTGGATCCCTGAGCACTGAAGATGGTTTAGTATTCAGAGACCATTTACGTTTGGCAATTCTCGTTTTAATGAAATATCTCACAATTTTTTTATCCAGTCGGACTCTTCAACAGAATCTATAACCATTCTGAAATTCTGCCCCCAAGGTTGAGCTTCTCTTATTTAGGATCATTTGAAAGTAAACATCTTAATTTACTAGTACTGTTCTCGGTGATATTGAGATCACCAGTGGTATAACCACATAGTTGTTTGACGGGTTTGGTATAACCACATAGTTGTTTGACGGGTTTGGTATAACCACATAGTTGTTTGACGGGTTTAGTATAACCACATAGTTGTTTGGCGGGTTTGGTATAACCACATAGTTGTTTGACGGGTTTGGTATAACCACATAGTTGTTTGACGGTTTTGGTATAACCACATAGTTGTTGGAGGGGTTTTGGTATAACCACAAATTTGTTTGACGGGTTTGGTATAACCACATAGTTGTTTGACGGGTTTGGTATAACCACATAGTTGTTGGACGGGTTTGGTACAACCACATAATTGTTTGACGGGTTTGGTTCAACCACATAGTTGTTTGACGGGTTTGGTACAACCACATAGTTGTTTGACGGTTTTGGTATAACGATATAGTTGTTTGACGGGTTTGGTATAACCACATAGTTGTTTGACGGGTTTGGTATAAGCACATAGTTGTTTGACGGGTTTGGTATAAGCACATAGTTGTTTGACGGGTTTGGTATAACCACATAGTTGTTTGACGGGTTTGGTATAAGCACATAGTTGTTTGACGGGTTTGGTATAAGCACACAGTTGTTTGACGGGTTTGGTATAACCACATAGTTTTGTTATGCGGGTTTGGTATAAACACATAGTTGTTTGACGGGTTTGGTATAAGCACATAGTTGTTTGACGGGTTTGGTATAAGCACATAGTTGTTTGACGGGTTTGGTATAACCACATAGTTGTTTGACGGGTTTGGTATAAGCACATAGTTGTTTGACGGGTTTGGTATAAGCACACAGTTGTTTGACGGGTTTGGTATAACCACATAGTTTTGTTATGCGGGTTTGGTATAAGCACATAGTTGTTTGACGGGTTTGGTATAAGCACACAGTTGTTTGACGGGTTTGGTATAACCACATAGTTTTGTTATGCGGGTTTGGTATAAGCACATAGTTGTTTGACGGGTTTGGTACAACCACATAGTTGTTTGACGGGTTTGGTACAACCACATAGTTGCTTGACGGGTTTGGTATAACCACATAGTTTTGTTATGCGGGTTTGGTATAACCACATAGTTTTGTTGGGCGGGTTTGGTACGACCACATAGTTGTTTGACGGGTTTGGTATAAGCACACAGTTGTTTGACGGGTTTGGTATAACCACATAGTTTTGTTATGCGGGTTTGGTATAAGCATACAGTTGTTTGACGGGTTTGGTATAACCACATAGTTGTTTGACGGGTTTGGTATAACTACATAGTTGTTTGATGGGTTTGGTATAACCACATAGTTGTTTGACGGTTTTTGTATAACCACATAGTTGTTTGACGGGTTTGGTATAACCACATAGTTGTTTGGCGGGTTTGGTATAACCACATAGTTGTTTGACGGGTTTGGTATAACCACATAGTTGTTTGACGGTTTTTGTATAACCACATAGTTGTTTGACGGGTTTGGTACAACCACATAGTTGATTGACGGGTTTGGTATAACCACGTGCACATAGTTGTTGGAGGGGTTTTGGTATAACCACATAGTTGTTGGAGGGGTTTTGGTATAACCACATAGTTGTTTGACGGTTTTGGTATAACCACATAGTTGTTTGACGGGTTTGGTATAACCACATAGTTGTTTGACGGGTTTGGTATAACCTCATAGTTTTGTTGGCGGGTTTGGTATAACCACATAGTTGTTTGACAGGTTTGGTATAACCACATAGTTGTTGGACAGGTTTTGGTATAACCACATAGTTTTGTTGGACAGGTTTTAGTATAACCACATAGTTTTGTTGGACGGGTTTTGGTATAACCACATAGTTTTGTTGGACGGGTTTTGGAATAACCACATAGTTTTGTTGGACGGGTTTTGGTATAACCACATAGTTTTGTTGGACGGGTTTTGGTATAAGCACACACTTTTGTTTGGCGGGTTTGGTATAACCACACAGTTTTGATGGACGGGGTTTGGTATAACCACAAAGTTATGTTTGGTGGGTTTAGTATAAGCACAGAGTTTTGTTGGGTGGGTTTGGTATAACCTCATAGTTTTGTTGGACGGGTTTTGTATAACCACATACATGTAGTTTTTTGGGCGGGGTTTGGTATAACCACATAGTTTTGGTTGACGGGTTTTTGGTATAACCACAAAATTTCGTTGGACGGGTTTTGGTATTACCACACACATGTCGGGCGGGTTTGGTATAACCACACAGTTTTGATGGACGGGTTTTGGTGTAACCACACAGTTATGTCTGGTGGGTTTAGTATAAGCACACAGTTTTGTTGGGCGGGTTTGGTATAACAACATAGTTTTTTGGGTGGGTTTGGTATAACCACATAGTTTTGGTTGACGGGTTTTTTGGTATAACCACATAGTTTTGTTGGACAGGTTTTGGTATAACTACATCGTTTTGTTTGACGGGTTTGGGTATAACAACATAGTTTTGTTGGAGGGGTTTTGGTATAACCACATAGTTTTGTAATAATCAGGTTGGTCAATCTACTTCATTGTTAGCTTGCAATGTACATGTGTCTGCCTATTTTTGTTTGCTACGCTCACGGGCTTGTCTGCAATTTATTGAAGACTTTCAGAAAAGCGTTAAGACATTATATTGACAGAGACATTTTTATTTATTCTCTTACAATACCAGTGCATGCTTCGCAGGTGGCAGGTCATGGTTCGAACGCCGACCGGGATCTGACCAAGAATTCAAAAAAGATAGTGACTGTTCTTTCACCAACCACTCAGGATTTAGAAATGAAATTCAGTGTTTTTGGAAGAGATTTTAAAAAAACCGATGCCATGTGTCACAGCAGACATGACAAGTTAAAAAACCTTCCATGAGCACACTAAAAAGGCCTGTCCCTTCGCCCTTGGCTGGTGACGTCTCTATATAAGTGAAATATTATGAACTGGGACGTGAAACACCATTTAATCAATCAATATTACAAAAACCAGCTGCTGAACTTGTAATGTCATAGGTTGTCTAGTTGATTACTATGGAATAAACATAATTATGTGCATTGGAAATTTCAACGACCAACTAGAGAAACATCTCCAATAAAACAAGTAATGGCAAGCTTTTGCTTGATATGTATAGTTTGTTCTGACTGGCCAATCTAATTTGGTGCATTAGATACAATCTTGGCCCTGTGGTGTTAATTAAGAGATATTATCTTAACCTCAGAGTTATTTTGTAATTTACATATATCCTTGTGTTCAAGATGGAAAATAATCTAAAATTTTTCTATAATGCTGAGTTTTTGCAGAATTAATAGGCTACCTACCAAGTTTGTAAATATCACAATTGTTCTTCATACTATGTGATCTTTGAGTATTACATTATCAGATAACAGGTCACAAATACTGTTTAAAATAAGCACCTTTGGAAGACACAGTCTTACAGCAGTGTCAAGTACGGTACCTTGGAACCACTATTTACACAAACTATGCTACACTAGTACTAAAAACTTTAGGTTTTCTTACACAATTTGCGATCCATCATCATCAGATATAAAATACACTTAACAATTACATAGAATGAAAATCAAAAACAATTGTTAATTGCTGGAGAGGGTGGGGATGGGAGTAGCACTATATCCCATTATCACTTGGAGAACATTTTGACTAAAAATGTTTACATCACATTACACCTTTAGTATTTTTAACCTTAGGATTGTATTGGCACATCTTGATACATTTATTGTATTTGGCAATGTGGTGCTAGTGTCAGCCAGATCACATTAGGGTACCCTGATGTGCCCATGACTGGAAGTATGTGTTATGTGTATGTCTGCTTTGTACCAGGACATTCTCAGGATTACTATTGGGTACTAGCTCACCAAGAGAGCAGTTACAGCGGTTGCTGCCCCACTGATCTATTATCCTGACACAGGGTAAGTCAGCAGCAATGTGAATTGCTTAAGATCACAAGATACTCCAGTTGGAATCCAACCCATGACCTTTAGATATGGACTCTCAAGCTCTGCCAACTGAGCTATATGGTTCCAAGAATAATTTAATGCATTACATTATATATATAACGAATATGATTCCATATTCAATGGTAATAATAGCTATCCACAAACATTATGGGATACCAAATGGTACTCCAATAGAAATAGTACCATTGTAGTAGCTCAGCTGGTAGAGTGCTTGCTCAGTAAGTGGGAGGTTGTGGGTTCAAACCTAGACTGGATCTCACCCAAGACTTGAACGTGGGTAGTGATTGTTCTTTAGCCAAGCACTTGGCATTACAAAATGAATGCCACAGTTTTTTTGGATGGGAACTTAAAATAAACAAGGTCCTGTGTTATGGTAGGCTTGGTAGGATAAAGAACCCTGCTGTATAATGCCATCAGTGCAACATACCGACAAAATTTCAACACCTTCGCTTATAGCTGGTGACATCTCGATATAAGTGAAATATTCTTGACTGGGACGTTAAACACCATAACTCAAATCAACTCCAATAAAAATACATGAAAAACAACATTATTATAAATATTTACTTGTGAAACAATTTATACTTTAACATGATTTTAAAACTGCATGATCGTGTACAATCACACATACACATACAGATTTAAATAATGAAATAAAATATACATGTACATCTTAATAAAAAAAAATTATCACACTTATAAATTTCTGAAATTTATAAATTCTCAACATTTTCAAAAAAAAAAATCTGAGACGAAATTAGCAGAAACTGTTAATACTCTGCTCACAGAATAAATTGGAAAATGAAATTTATTCAATTGTGATTTCACACACATAATATATGATGCTCATCGAACATAATTTAAACAAAGTAATGAATACTTCAAGTTGTAAAGTAGACTTCATAATGCAACTTATAATATGAAACCATAAATCTGCCAAACTTCTTGTTATGAAATTTAGTATTGAAATTAATCCATTTTATTTTGAATAAAATACCATTTGCCCTTTTTTTCCAATTTACATAAATTTCGGACAAATACAAAAATTCATCTATATTAAAACATTTTCCTCACTTTGAAAACTTCTTCTTCTGATTTTTTTCATATATTTGTATTTTTTTTGTTTCAAGGATTGCATGAAATGTTTTTTTCTTAATATTATAAATCATAAATTCAAACTCTGCTCTGGTCCATTGCAGTGTTTAGAGATTGGTTCCTGTACATTCCACATTTTCCTAGATGCTGAAATAAAGGAAAAGAAATATATTTATACAAAATATTGTTCTTTAAAAACCTTGATACAGTAGAACTTGTATCAAAGGAAACCCTAGGGATGCAAGACATTTGAAATTTTTAAATATTCATAATATATGTATTTAATTGATAAATTGATTTAATGGGGCTTTATGCCCCGGTCAAGATTATTTCATTTATGTTGAGATATAACTAGGTATAAGTGAAGTGGCAGAAATAAATGTATACCTTTTTGGGTATGATCAGGTCAATATGTAGGGAGGTTTCTTTAGTGTTTCACACCTACCCTGACACAGGGCATCGGTTTCTAAGGTCTCTTCCAAACCCTGTAACTTTCATTTTCTAAATACAGAGTTCTTGGTGAAAAAACAGTCACTGCCTTTTTTGCTTAAGACCACTTGGGCAATGAGACCTCCTCAAGAGTAGAAATTTTACAAATGTTATAATTTCTGTGATTCTATTCAACAAAAAATGACTAATATAATATTTGTTAAATATATATCAATGACTACTTACTTCAGAAAATTTTTGTGATCTTGCATTAAATGTTATGGGCATTGTGTGAACTGTAGGAATTCTTGATCCATATTCTGATGCACTTGTTCTGTACATGGGATGTTCTTTCTTTGTAGAATATCCCTGGAACCATTCTGTAATACGAAAATATGTAGATTGATATATTAATATTGTCTGACATTGTTTTTTTTCCTCATTACAATGATGTTAGTCGCTGTACCATGTGATACCCACTAATATTTGTGCAGAACAACCATTTCCAGTGTTTATGAAATGTTTCCCATAAAAATGACACTGATACAAAGCACCAGCCAAGGAAGCAGTATCTCAAATTTAACAGTCTTATGTATTAGACACTATTACCCAGCCAGGTTCAAACCCACAACCTCCCACTCTCCAGGTGAACACTCTACCACTGAGCCACCAAGATGGCCCAGTCCAAAAAGGGAGAACATGTAGACCTTTAAGATATTATTTTGTAGGTCACAGACACTTGATTTTTACCTGGATTGTTGAATCTGTTTGGTATATTTTGTGTTCTGTAATACTGGTCAGTTGTTGCTCCCACTGGAACACCTCCTGGTCCTAATTCAGGCTGCTGTGGCTGTTGTTCTGTTACCTAGATGAAAAATTTAGAACAATAATTTACTCCTCTATAAACTTCATAAGGCATAGGTGAATTTTGTGACACAAAAAGCTGGCAATTTTATTTTTGGATACATCTAGAGCTGGTAGGTAATATGTTATCACAGGGTATATTATATACAAATGAAATCCTGAATAGATATTGTTTTTCAGTTGTTTTTTAACAAAATATTTAGTATTTAGTTGTAAGTTGTAACATATATATTTTTAAAAGAAATGTGTGAAAATATTTTCCAGCTTTTTCAAGCTCAAGTTACCTACCTGAAAATCAAACATTATTGTCATTAATATATCAATAACCAGTAACTATATTAAAATAAAAATCATCTTATGGTATGAAAGTGGAGTTATCAATCTTTCTCATAATGTATAGGTTTTATAGAAATATTAATTAATATTTGGAAATATTAACCATGAAAAACTCAAATGTTTTCCATACCATTACATCTGATCACTGAATTTAATCCAAAGATTTCATAATCCATACCTTTATTTTAGATTACAAAAATAAAATTGCGTATCATTTAAATTTTTATTTCATATTTTTCTTTCTTTTTTCATTTCATTCATTTGTTTTTTCCTGCATGCATACATTTGGTCATTTGTTCATTCATTTATTTACAACAGTCTATACAACAACATTGAAAACATTTGGGTTTATTAAAGCCATTATCTTTAAAATAAATCAATATTTTTATTAAACCTGTACAAAAATATAAGAGCCATTAATAACTCCCCTTATACCACATTTAGATTTTATCATACTTTATTTACTATAATTTATTACAATATTATATAATGTAAAATGTTCAAGTAGGTGACTAAGGCACATACTGGTACTTGTGACGGGAAAAAGCTAGGAAATGTTTTCATAGATTTCTTAAAAAATATATGTGCTACAACTTAAATTTAAATATTTTATCATAAAATAGTAACTGTTTGTTTCCCCTACTTCAAAGAAAGCAAACACACAAATAGTTTACAGATTTTCAATTGGAAGATACTAATCAATAAATCATTTACTCACATGAGGCAAGTCATTGCTGAATGGAGTGTTTTTGCTTTCTCTGACACAGGGTAAACAAACAACTCCAAACACCAATTGTTATTCAAACTTTCATTGAGATACAGAATATACTAATGTGTTAATAGATAATTATTAAAAAATAAAATACCTACCATTTCTTGTGTCACAAATTCATCTATGTCTAGTTTTAACAAGAATTGTGACAGCAGTCAAACTGAGACTCAATGATTTCTACTAGTAGGGGGATACATGCTCTATATTGACCATGGACGAGCTATCAAATTTCATCAATATATGAGAAACAGTCGAAATGATGTGCGAGAAAATATTTCGAGTTTGTAATGACTTTTAAGAATAATGTTATAAACTACAACCACAAATAACAAACAACGTTTTAGAATGTGCGGCCGTCCACTAATCTTGAATATTCTAAAGTCTAGAGGATATTCAAATCACCGTACAAGAGAGCTTACATTGTCCAATGACACATCAGAAGAACTACAAGAACTCGCTAAATAAAAATAAATATTTACCTCTACTACTCCTTCCATCTTTTTGGGTATATTTGGTGTTAAATACAGAACAAACCACTAATCGCCTGTCAGTTTTGTAGTTTAGGTTGTTGTCAGGGTTGTTGTCAAGGAAATAGACTGGATTACGGCAATTTGATTTTCGGACGATAATATATTCATTAAAACTTTATTAACATAAACCCATTACTCGGTTTACACAGATTTATTAGGGTTCTTAAAATCCACCGATCTTTTTAATCAGCAAAGCTTAAATATATTGAAAAATATACAATCAATTTTACGACAATAACCAAAAGATCACGTGATCAAAATTATTTATAGATTGCGATCATATGATCAACATCAACAACCAGGGAGAGTGACCGCGGGTAATGCACGCGGTTAACTACTCTGATCTTAACAGTCCAATTTAATTTAAAAACCAATTATGTGAATGTGAATGCCACGCCCATGGCGAACATGTTGAGTGATTATCAGGTATATCATTAATTACTTAATCTGATAATATTGAAGGTGTTTGATTTTTATTTGAGAGAATAATTTTAGTTTACTTCTACCACCAATTATAATTCCTTCTGGACTAAGTACATGTACAGTCGAACATGCCTTAAAGGACACCTGTTTGTAAGAACCTCATTTGAAAGGCCAGTAAAAATGTTATCCCAATCACAGGGGCTAAAAAATCCCAAAAAAAACCGTAATATATAAAAATAAACTTTGGCCCATATTTTTCATATTTGGTTATGAATCTGGCAAAAACGTTTATAGTTGTAATCAACTTTGCTATAAACTATAATGAAGTGATAAATTATAGTGTTAATTAAACTAGTGTCCTGGGGTATATTTGTCATGTTAAAATGGTCCATTTAACAGGGGCATTGTGGTGTTATGAAACTCGAACCCAAGACTATTTGAACATGACAAATATACCCCAGGACACTAGTTTAATTAATAAGAGACACCAAGTACTCATTCCTACCTCAGACCATAGTGACATGGAACTCTCTTCAACCAGAGTTGCGAACCCAGCGAACAGTCGAGTCGTTCAGGTATCACATACTTACCACCAGTATGCCTGGACTCATCACCAATATGTGAACATCACTACTACGCTTTTAATTGTACATACGGAACGTTTTAACAGTCGAATCATTCAGGCATCATATACTTACCACCACTCCACCAGTATGCCTGGAGTCATCAATATGTGAACAGCACCATTACCGGGTACACTTTTAGTTGTACATACAGAAAGTTTTAACTGTAAATACTCTGATGATTTTCTGCTGTTCACTCACTCATGCCATGGAGTTTCAACACTCAGAAGACAAGTTCACTTCATTTTGGGAAGAAGTTGAAGAAGGGGAATTTGAAAAAATACAGTGATCAAACTGGGAGTTGAACCTGGGACCTTTTAAATACTAGCAGGATGCTCTACTGACTTATCTTTCCAGCCACTAAAATTAAATCTGGTTATCCACACTATTCTTTTTTATTTGCATCAGCAACATATAAATAATGCATTTTTGTTCATTGGAGTTTTATATCCAAAATTTAGAATACTGCACCCTTTTTAGTATGTGTATTGGGAATGGACCCTTTTACTTGACACTGTGAGTTTTTACACATGAAACCATCAGCAAGTTTAATTACTAGATCAGTCTTCATTATATAAAATTCCTAGGGGCTGACAAGTCCCTTAATTACAAGGTTACCTTTGTATTTTAGAAAGTAATTTAGTTTGTTTTAATATTCTGGTAATCATATTTTTATAACAGAAGTGAAGAAACGCCAGATGAAATCCACTTCCTTACTGAGTGCCCAGGCTGAGGATTGAACCCGACCCTCCTGGGTGAAAAACATGCATTTTACCACAAGGCTAAAATATCTGGGACCTGGAAGTCTATCAGTAAATCACTCTTAAATCTACTATTTACAACAAAACAATATACCACTTTATCTAAATCTGGACCTAATGAGCTATCTAACCTTGTCCACCACAAAATATTGAAAATTAATTTAAGCACGGTATTAATCCATATATGTTTTTTTTTCTCAGATGACAGTTATTGCTGCTTTAAATATGACATCATCAATTTTGAGGTAATAAATATAAAAAAGTTTTGAGTTCTATTTGTTTATAAGCTACATTTGGACAGAACATATATTTCTTAAAATGGCCCTACATTGTTGAAACATAATTGAACATCATAAGTTTTGACTCGCATTTAAACTTTAAATTGTTATTTTATTTTTTATATGTTATATTTTTGTTACGTTCATTTTTTGAGCCCAAATAAGGCCATCATCATATGTATTCCTTCATTTTTTTTAAAATGACTACACCTTATCAAAGGTACATGTATTATTAAGATTCTCCTTTTTCAAAAAAAAAATTTTGATAAATATTTTTCTTTAGTTTCTTTAAGTTTGGGAAAATATTTCTCCAATTCCTGGAAAATTTAATCAAAATTTGCCAGGAGAAACTACATGTCATGGTACTCATAGAACAATGAAGAACCTGCAGTACTCACCTTGTTTTTTCTTTATAATTTTTATTACAGTATACTTGGAGGTGGGTCTATTATCCTGTGTGCTATTAAATTGAAAAAAGTTGCCCTTGCAGAGGTAAAGTAACTCTCTGTCTCTCTGTCTCTCTCTCTGTCTCTCTCTCTCTCTCTTTGATAATTTAAGGTGTTATTTTCAAGATCGATTTAAGCTTATATAAAGCTTATAAAATCTGTGTTTTAGTTTTGACAAAAATGTATTTTGAGCTCCATAAAAGATTGACAAATTTGCCATAGATAAATTTAAGTTTAATGATTGTGAAACCACCTGTCTATTTTGAACAAAATGTATCATCTGTAAGGTGTTTGGTATAGACAGGTTCCACTTTTTATGAGTGGAGTAATGGTGCCTTGATATTAGGCTCAGTCATAATTCAGTCACTTATATACTGAGATAGTGAAGCTCAAATTAGAGTGCCCAGAGAATCCGCACAACCTCCTCAAATAAACTGACCTTTCTCACACTCTGTGGAAGTTTAACCATAAGTTGGAGGTTTAGGTCACTTAATCACCAAGCCCCCTTAACAAGCAACCCCATTTCCAAAAAGTACAAGAAAAACTTGTATAGAGCTGATGAAATCTGCTACACAGTACATGTTATTAGAAACTAAACCATTGAAGGGGCCCCTTCATTGTGGCTGAGCTCTATGGATCAAAGTCTGTCATCATTTAGAGGTGTGAATCTCACGTGGGCAATGTGATGAAAATTTGTCAGTTTGCTTGCTGAAGTTTGATGGTTTTCTCTGGGTTCTTTTGTATTCTCCATCATCCCAGAACTGTCCACCTCAATATAAGGTAAATAATTTTGACTGGGGCGTAAAACAACATTGCTGTACCCTATATATCATTTGAAAGACATGGCATACCAAATTAACTCCCTGCAACAAAAGTTATGTGGTGGGCATGAAGAGTAGTAATAAGGTCAAGGAAATCCCTGATTGCTTTATGAAATTTTTTTTAATTTATATATTAAATGAGTAATTCATCATGTACTATTTTTTAAATAACATTTGGTAAGCAAATAAATGTCAAAACATGTTGATGTTGACAAGATCACAATTGACCCGAATTTAAGTGTATCAAAACCATCCCTGCCAAGTAGTAATTAAGTCAAGGAAACCTCTGATTGCTTTAATACTTTATTTTTAAAACATTTGGTAAGCAAACAGCTATCAAAACATGTTGATGTTGACAAAATCACAATCGATCTGAAATCAAGTGCAATAAAACCAGTCCATGCTAGTAGGGTCGTAACGACTAAAGATTAACTTTTAATAGTCATTCTGAATGAATCTTAGATTTTTTGAGTTTTTTATTATTTTTTGAATGGTGTTTTACCCCCAGTCAAGAATTTTTCACTTATATCAAACCCGTCAGTTTAGGAATGATTGAGGAAACTGGAGTGTCCTGAGAAAACCACCCAACTTTCAGCAAGCAAACTTACAAACTTTCTCACAAGGATCAGTCCCAGATGGAACACAAAAGGATCAGTCCCAGACGGGACACACAAGGATCAGTCCCAGATGGGACATACAAGGATCAGTCCCAGATGGAACACAAAAGGATCAGTCCCAGACGGGACACACAAGGATCAGTCCCAGATGGGACACACAAGGATCAGTCCCAGATGGGACACACAAGGATCAGTCCCAGATGGGACATACAAGGATCAGTCCCAGACGGGACATACAAGGATCAGTCCCAGATGGGACATACAAGGATCAGTCCCAGATGGGACATACAAGGATCAGTCCCAGATGGGACACACAAGGATCAGTCCCAGATGGGACACACAAGGATCAGTCCCAGATGGGACACACAAGGATCAGTCCCAGATGGGACATACAAGGATCAGTCCCAGATGGAACACAAAAGGATCAGTCCCAGACGGGACACACAAGGATCAGTCCCAGATGGGACACACAAGGATCAGTCCCAGATGGGACACACAAGGATCAGTCCCAGATGGGACATACAAGGATCAGTCCCAGATGGGACATACAAGGATCAGTCCCAGATGGGACATACAAGGATCAGTCCCAGACGGGACACAAAAGGATCAGTCCCAGATGGGACATACAAGGATCAGTCCCAGATGGGACACACAAGGATCAGTCCCAGATGGGACACACAAGGATCAGTCCCAGATGGGACACACAAGGATCAGTCCCAGATGGGACACACAAGGATCAGTCCCAGATGGGACATACAAGGATCAGTCCCAGATGGGACATACAAGGATCAGTCCCAGATGGGACATACAAGGATCAGTCCCAGATGGGACACACAAGGATCAGTCCCAGATGGGACACACAAGGATCAGTCCCAGATGGGACACACAAGGATCAGTCCCAGATGGGACATACAAGGATCAGTCCCAGATGGGACATACAAGGATCAGTCCCAGATGGGACATACAAGGATCAGTCCCAGATGGGACACACAAGGATCAGTCCCAGATGGGACATACAAGGATCAGTCCCAGATGGGACATACAAGGATCAGTCCCAGACGGGACACAAAAGGATCAGTCCCAGATGGGATTCAAACCTGGGTGTTTAAGTGTGCAGGTATTCAAACATGTAATAGTACAATCTATTGAATAATCAAACAAGAAGCCTGTACTGGTCTGGGATTTATGTTGTAAATAGCTCATATTAATTATAATGTAAACCAAATTGTACTACAGGTCTTAGATTTTATGCTTTTGATATCCCCTGCAAATAAAGTTAAGGAGCGGTTATATACGAATAACTTTGTCAGTCTGTTTGTCCATCCATATGTCTGCCCATCTGTTGGTCTGTCTGTCTGACTGGCAAGTTAACCAATCACTATGCGAGAAATTTCTTTGAAGGGTGACAAATAGGAATAACTCTGTCAGTCTTTTTGTTCATCCCATTCTCCATCCATCTGTTCATCTGTCTGTATGACTGTCAGCGAATTGTGCAATCCAACTGGAATGGTTGTACTGCACAAACGTTATGGATACCATCTTGTACACTTGTGATTCTCATTAGATAAATAATTTTGAAAATGATTACACTATTTCCCCATAAACAATGTTTTTATATTCATAGTGTAAATATCATATCTTGATCAATGAGAAACATTGATAACTGCTAATGTTAATTACCACCATTTTAAGTGAAATTTTTAGCTCACCTGAGCCAAAGGCTCAGATGAGCTATTGCAATCTATCACCGTCCGTCGTCCGTCGTGCGTCGTGCGTCGTCCGTCGTGTATAAACTTTACATTTTAATCTTCTCCTCCAAAACTACTGGGCCATATTTGATGAAACTTAGTGATTATCATGCCTAGGTAACAGCCTTTCAAAATTGTGTTCGGGGTTTGGCCACGCCCAACAAGATGGCCACTGTTACTAAAAATAGTAAAAAGACAAAAAAATCTTCTTCTCTGAAACCAAAAGGTGCAGGCAAATTTTGATTGGATATTTGGATTTAGCATACCTGGGAACATTAAAATTGTGTTTTTCATGAAAATTGAACGAAAAATAGGTTACGCGTTTTTTGCGTAAAGTTACGTAATTTTTAAAATGAGACATTTATTGTTATAACTTCATAACGGCTGAAGATAATTGTATGGAGTTTTCACTGTTGATCTTGTCTTGCAATTTTCTTCCAATTGATGTCAAGGTCGAAGGTCAAGGTCATGTCCCAGTTTTTGACCTTTGATAAAAAATGCTATTTTTTTAACATTTCTCGTGATAATGGCGTAGGATTTTCAGTTATTTGTAGGTATTGACATGACGATCATTTTGATATATGAATGAAGGTCATAGGTTCAAAGGTCAAGGTCAAAGATGCGAACGAATACTTAAATGGTTAATTATCTCAAAAACTATAAACTTTTTGTATAGGCATGTATATTGGAATATTGTAGGTATTGGCCTAATGATCATTTTGATATATGAATGAAGGTCATAGGTTCAAAGGTCAAGGTCATAGAATTGAACGAATACTTAAATGGTTAATTATCTCAAAAACTATAAATTTTTTGTATAGGCATGTATATTGGAATATTGTAGGTATTGGCCTAATGATCATTTTGATATATGAATAAAGGTCATAGGTTTAAAGGTCAAGGTCATAGCTGCAAACAAATATTTAAATGGTTAATTATCTCAAAAACTATAAACTTTTTGTATTGGCATGTATATTGGAATATTGTAGGTATTGGCCTAATGCACATTTTAATATACAGATGTTTTAGCTGTTTATAAATAATATATTGTAGCTAGACTTTAAATATGTTATATATAGCATACTTATATAATAATTATTATAATTAATTTGCAAAAATACTTGCATATTATTGGCCCTTACTGCTAAAAATTTTAATATTCTCTTTTATTAATGTCATTGACCATTGAACCTCTGCATAAGATATGTACTCTTCCTCAGGTGAGCGTTAAGGCCCATGGGCCTCTTGTTTTATTAAATGATTTTTTTTCCATGTGTAGGTGTTTCCACTTTTCCAGTTGTCATTTGGTGACTTCATAGCCTCATTACTACTAGTAGTGTCATGTATTCTGGAGCTATCAAAAGTAGATCCATACCATCCTGGGCATCAGAGTGCTTGTGACTTCATACAGGGAACAACATCAGTAGGTCATGGTCATTAATTTTTTACCTTAACACTTTTATAATAATTTCTGTCTTGCTGCAATTTATTTACGTAACAAATATTTCCAAATTATGTGTTTAAAGTTGAAACAGTTTTCACTTCCTTGAAAATATTCCGAACACTATGTGGAACCTTTTTTAATCTGTGAGTGTATATATATATTCACAAAAGCTGAATTACTGAAGACATTAACTTATTTTAAGTTTTTGCTGATTTTGCTCTTAACCTATGTGGCTAGGGGGCATCTAGTTGATTACGGAATTAAATGCATTTATATGTAAAGAAAATTATGATTCTGTGATTTCAAGATTGTCATTTTGAGTCATAATTAGGTCAATGTCAATAGTAATATCCTTAGCAACCAAGTAAATATTCAAAAAGTCCTTGGGAACCATATGCATGTGTATTTTGAGTCATCAATTTCAGGATTGTCATTTTGAGTCAAGGTTAAAGGTCACTATCCTTAGCAACCAAGTAAATAATGCAAAAAGATCTTGGCAATCATACAAGTATATATTTTGATTCATTGATTTCAGTTTCACTCAGTTTGACTTGATTCAACATAGTGCAGGAAAAAGAGTGGAGTAATAAAGTTTTCCGTCCCAGTCAGGATTCTTTCACTTATATAAAGGCGGACAGTTGATGGTGGTGGAAACTGGAGTGCCTGGAGAAAACCTTAGACCTTCAGCAAGCCAGCTTACAAAATTTCTCACACCAGGATCTGTCCAGAGTGGTATTTTAACCTAGGCAGTGAGAGGGGCTCTGGTCTGTTACTGCATGCTTTATACTACTTGCAAACTGAGGCTCGGTCATGATGGCCATGATGTCCAACTACTGGAAGAAGATAAATATAATTTTTATTTTATTTACAGAGTTTATTTGTGACTACATTTTTACTAACAATGTTGTATGCTGTAGAAGCTTATTTACGACTTAAAAAGAGAGTTAACAATGAACCTGTAGATCCCCAGGTAAATTCATATCACTCATTGTTATGAAATGATAAAACTTGTACCAGTAAACTTAAATACATTAACTTCTGCTTGTAAATATCTATAATAACCAATTCAGTAGCTCATTTGGTAGAGTGGTCGCTTTGTATGTGGGAGGTCATTGGTTTGAACCCCCAGCTGGGGTCTTACCAAGACTTGAAAATAGATAGTGATTGTTCTTCCACCAAACACTTGGCATTTAGAAATGATAGTCACAGGGTCCTTGCACGTGACAGTAAAATCTGATGTGATATTTGGATGCTGTGCAGTCGTAAGCAGAAATACATAAAGTTCATTGATAATGACATGGAGTTTTTTAGTTCTGATGTTGTGGTGAAATGTTAAATGGGTCAAGATCAAAGGTCAAGGTAATATCAATGATAATTTTAAGGGGATTTGAACCCTATTTGCAATTTGAGAATACAGATCTCTATTGCCAGGATCATGATCTCATTTGCAACGTAAACTTAAGACTGTTTACATTTGACTATTTATTAAGATAAGTATTGATATTGTCTTGAAATTCTCTTCAAAATTGGGTCAAGGTCTTGACCTACTTTTTACCTTTATGCTTTTGCTACTGTTTTTGGTATTTTTGAAGATATTTCAATACAGATTTTAATTTTTGGTCTTTTGTTTCACTGTTAGTCACAAAGTAAAGGTCAAAGGTCAAGATTGTAACCTCATGTAATTTCAAAATAGGGTCAAGGTCAAGAAGATATTTCAATGCATTGAGAATTTGGTTTTATATGCTATTATTAACTTTATTTTGTCAGTATTGACATTATTTACTGTTTTATTAATGAAAGAACAAAAATCAGCCCCCCTTTGTGTCAAATAACCATTCTTGTTTTTTTAATGGAATTATATCATTTGAACCTCTTGTTTAGATGTCATAATGATTCAAAATTTTATTATTTTTTTATTTCTTTGTTTTAGAAATTGGTCAGTCATAATATTTATTTATTTTATGTTTTATGTTGGTATGTATAATCGATTTCTTAAATTTAAACCCCCCCCCCCCAAAAAAAAACAAAAACAAAAAAAACAAAAAACAACAACAACAAAAAAACACTTCAATATTTAAACTGGTTTGCAATGAATTCAGGATAAGCCATGTATGGTTTTACAACCTTCACAACTGCTGTGCTTATGATTCCAGTTGACCAAATCGCTATTCCATTGTTGTCAGCTTGTTGTAACATTTTTCCGCATCTAATATCAAGTTCTCCAAACTACTAAGCAGATTTCGATGAATTTTGGTCAGAAGCAAATCCAAGTTGGTGTCATCATGTTTGCTTGTTCTGTAACAATAGCAACTGTGCTGTGTCACAGTGGGTTAAAGTTTTAGAGTTTTCTTTCCAAAAACTAGTGATTCATGTGATTGTAGACAAAATCTAATATCTAGATTCTGAAGAGTTTTAAATAAAATTATATCTATTAATTCAGAAACCCAGTTTTTATAGATATATACAAAATTTGAAATTTTTTTCTAGGAAGTGAGCTAATGTATAATTGTATAATTTCAGTCTCTGCTCAAAAATCTTATTTCAAAAAGTCTGAATACTCTGTTAAATTTTGAATTTCAATTCAACTTTAATTTTTTTTTTGTTCAGCAACTCCACTTTTATAAGCAGATCGTGCATTAAGTCATCTTCAAATGGATTATGCCAGTATACCACATGATACCCCTAACATTTTTGCAGAACAATTTGAATGATTTCCATTCGATATGGAATCACACTGCACAAGTGTAAAGAGGCCATTGATCACGTTGTACACTGGTGCAATCCATTTCAACCAGCCATTTTTTACCAGGTGACCTTTCAGGCCCATGAAACCTCTTGTTATTTTGTCCTGCCTGTTGGTTTATTAGGTTGGTTGGTTGGTAAAATAGTTGGTCATTCAGAATGTCTGCAAATTTACTTTCCTCATATATCATGTATTTTTTCTCCTATTTAAGCTCGGACATTCCTATTTGACACATATATGCTTTAGAGTTAAGGCTTGTTCAAATACCTAAAATGGACCGACCCATTTACCAAGTAACGGGCAAGGACTTCTGACTGCCTTTAAGTTTAATAGCTACTGAGTGCTTTATGCTTCCTAAACACATCTTGCATTAAAGCACACACTAAGCCTAGCTTGTGTATAGTTATCTGTATAATGGTGCTCTTGTTTTAAAAGTTATAAACAGAAAGATGAAGCCATAATGAACTTTACTCCTCTTGCTGCCAAATTAAATTTCGGATCAGCACTGACAGTGCTGAATATTAATCCCAATGCAATGTTGGCAGTGCCAAATTGACATTCACAATGCAAATTAATATAACGCCAACAAAAGTTTGTGATGTCACATGTGTTTGTAGTCATGACGTCATTAGTAAATGATAGTTTTTAATCTAATTTTTCACCATGTGCATTTGTGTCTACTTTACAAAAATTTTAAATATATCATAGCCTTGTAACCATTAAAAGGACATATGTGTCCCTGTGGCAGGCTGACCATAGAAAACACATATGTCCATGTGGCAAGTTACTGGTAAAAGAAACATATGTTAGTGTGACAGCAAGAGGGTTAAACAGGTGTTTCGGTTGTTACAGTCATGAAATAATGGTGTTTTATATCCTTGTTAAGAATCTTTCACTTATATTGTTATACAGTGGGTTAATGGATGGTGGAGAGAGCTGGAAACCACTCACCCTTGGCAATCCATCCAACAAAACTGTCAGAAACTAGAATCTGTCTGAGTGGGATTTGAACCCAGGCAGTGAGAGACACTATGATATATTCACTGAGACTTTAGACCTTTCTGAATCTGAGGCCATTCCAATTCAAGAAACTTTCTGTATATAGAAAACATCTGGTGACTAAATAACTTGATAAATATTGATAATTGTAGATTTTGTTTGCCTTTAATTTAGGTTGTTGCCATGTGTGGCAGCCATTATTATTGTTTCCATATCAACGGCAGATGAAAATCAAAACCAAGACGACATTCCACCATCTTGTTCATCGTAAGTCTAACAACAACAACAACAACATCATCATCATCATCTTCATCATCGTCATCATCGTCATCGTCATCATCATCATCATCATCATCATCATCATCATCATCATCATCATCATCATCATCATCAATATAATCATCACCACCACCACCATCGCATCATCATTATTAAAATACCATATTTTAATATCCCTATGTCTCTACACTTTACCTGTAATTTTATTCTCAGGATGGTAAAGGGATGGGGCTCATTGACTGTGTGGTCTAAAGATTAGCTTAAGGTAGCAAACCTCAGTTGTGATAAGGCTGGATGTGGGGCAGTCAAAAGTAGTGCATATAAAAAACCCAGAGGTCTTTACATAGACCCTGCTCATTTGAATTTGTTAATAGATAGTACTTTGAAATATTGACAAGGATAGAGGTTCTTAGGTTTGCAAAAAAATTACCCTGAATTTGTTGACTTTTGATCTATATTTCTTGTGTAGGAACTTGAGCCACACAAAGCTATACCAAGACCAAATTTTAGATGTAAACATTGTGCCATGTGCTTTTAGCATGCTTTACACATTTTCTCAAATTTCTGAAAAAAGAAAAAGACCCTAATTTCCTTTGACAAAGAAACTGGAATATTCAAAATTTCAGAAAAAATATGTGCCATTCCATGTAGTTTAGGGTTTGTTGACCATCTGATTCTATGAATATGGCTTATTTTGAGGAACAGTAATATTTTACAATTTTATGTGTGGTTGCCATGGTAACAAAATGTTTACCAAAAACTGTTAAAATTGGCTTTTAGGTCATAAATGCAATGTCTAAATGATGCTTTAATTCATCAGAATTGAAAACAAATATATAAACATTCATATTTTTACTGAAAAACTATTGCAATATGGGTGAATAACACTAATGTGTCATGAACAAAATTGGAATATTTTAGTTGTCATTTCACACCTGAGGTCTTTAACCTAAGGTTCACAGTGGTCCTTGTATTCTGTGTTTGAATTTCACTTAGGTAAATCCTAGTATGATGAAGTTTGTCAATTTGCTTGCTTTTAAATGGTTTTATCTGGTACTCCAGTTTCCTCCACCATACCATAATTCACTACCTTGATATTAGTGAAAGTATCTTGATTGGTGTGTTAATCACCATTACTCCACCATCAGATTACATGCAGTCAAACCTGTTTATAAAAACCACTGACTATTAAAAGTGGCCTTTATAGACAGGGTGGTCCTTAAATACAGTTTCAAATTACACGAATAAAGAGCAATTGGGATAAAATTTTACTGGCCTTTAAAAGCAGGTGGCCTCTATATAGAGGTGGTCTTTAAGATAGTTTTGACTGCATAATATTGCATGAAGGATATCAAAGCATTTATATAACTTTATATATAACTTTTTAGTTTTTACTGCTATAACCACCATGACACCACTTAAATTATCTGATGATATGAGTTATTACAGCCATTTTAATTAACATGATTAATATGTTAGTGGATTTTTATTTCCTCAGGTGTTTACCTGTCTTCCATTATAATGAAGATATATGTTATGTAAGTTATTAGTGATAATATCTGGCTTTCAGGTACAAGTATTATAGCCTGTAATCTAAACACAAATTGTAGCATTTGCTAGTTCTCCATATTTAGTGATGATAATTTTAGTCACACACATGCACGCACACTTTCTTTCTCTCTCTGTGTCTCTCTATCTCGTGAGTGAAAATTGAGAGGACATGGCTCTTATTGATCTAAACATGCTAAAGCTCAGGTCACATACCTCTCATCTCTCTGAGAGAGAGAGAGAGAGAGAGAGAGAGAGAGAGAGAGAGAAAGAGAGCTGAGGACACATGGGTCTTATTGGGTCTGAACATGCTAAAGCTCAGGTCACATACCTCTCATCTCTCTGAGAGAGAGAGAGAGAGAGAGAAAGAGAGCTGAGGACACATGGGTCTTATTGGGTCTGAACATGCTAAAGCTCAGGTCACATACCTCTCATCTCTCTGAGAGAGAGAGAGAGAGAGAGAAAGAGAGCTAAGGACACATGGGTCTTATTGGGTCTGAACATGCTAAAGCTCAGGTCACATACCTCTCATCTCTCTGAGAGAGAGAGAGAGAGAGAGAGAGAAAGAGAGCTGAGGACACATGGGTCTTATTGGGTCTGAACATGCTAAAGATCAGGTGACAGCACCTCTCAGCTCCTAGGTTCAAATTAAACTTCAGCAGATCATCTTGTGAAAAAGTTTGCTGAAATATAAGTGTTTTCTTGGGGGTCCTCCTGTTTCCTCCACTATCTGTGATCAAGTAATAATGCATTTTTGGATTTCTCCCAACCAAAGTTGTTTCCCTTTGCATTAGCAACCTCTCTTCCTATGAGGCACTGTTTCTATATTTATTCACTATTTTTACATATGCGTAATTCATTTATGGATATCCATAAATCGAGAGTGCGAAATGATTTCTCCCCAAATATACAGTGCGGGACTGTTTTAATATTTACGCGGGAAATTGTCAAGTACAGGAAAAAGCTAAGTCAACACTTGCATTAAAGACAGACATCGTTGTGATTGTCTCTATCAAAATACGGTCGAGATATTCACTTTCAAAACATTTCATTGCGTTTAATATTACTCTGCTGTATTCTATCCAAGTGTTCGTTCTTTCCATTAATTTCTGTAGCAACCATGTTTGATTCTAAGATGCGACGTGTCACTTACCTCATGGGCGCTGCAGGAAACCAAAAAATCTTAAAATATGCACAAGTTCTTAACCAAAATTGATGAAAAAACGCATTTATAATCCATACTGTAAAAATACGATTTTTATTTGCGAGGAGGAATATTTTTTATCAATTGAATGTACCAACAATATTCACTTCAGGATTTGTATATGGGGAGAACTTAGTATCTTGAAATGTAAAAATAGTTGATATTTTTGCATATGCAAAAATCCATTTATGGATATCCATAAATCGATTTTTGCATATGTGAAAATGATAGGTATTTTTATATATTCAAAAATGTATTTATTGATATCCATAAATCGATTTATGCATATGTGAAAATGATAGGTATTTTTATAATGTATATGCAAAAATGTATTTATGGATGTGTGAAAATAGTGAATAAATATAGAAACGCGCCTCATATCTTTCTCATTATTATCTCCTAAGATTATAATAGAATAATTAAAAATTGTGTGTATCACATCTGACATCTGTTGTTTCAACACTTACCAGGGATCAAGTGTAACCAGTGATAGATAATACAATCTAGACATACAATACTATTGACTGAGAGGGGAGGGGAGGGGAGGGCAGTGCGGGGCGGGGCTTAATTGCCAAGTGGTCTAACTCACTGGCTTAAAAACCAGTGCTGCTTACTGCTTAGGTTTAAATCCCACTCAGGCAGACCCTTATTTCAGAAAGTTTGTCAGTTTACTTGCAGAAGGTCATGTGTTTTTCCAGGCACTACTGTCTCCAGAACTAACCATCTCAGTATTATGAAAGAATATTGATTAGCGCTTTTAGCACCATTTTTCCTCTCCACTCCATTATTGACTTTGTATTTTACACAGTAAATAATAGGGCTAGATCTGGAAAATGTTTTGCACCAGCAATTTTTTTATTTAAAATGTCACAATTATTGACAATTTTTACATTTTTTATAGAGCACCCTTGTTAATGGTCCCAGTTGGCATATTGTACAGAAATTATTTTTCCTCGTTCCGCTGATAGTTGTAATAGTTATCATTGTTGTAAGTATATACAAATATTTTAGATCAGATATTATAATTCCTTCACATGAAACATGAAGAGAGCCAGCCGTGGTATAAAAAATAACCCATGGCTGTTCCGTTTTAGTAACATACTACCTTCCTTATATTATGGGGCCATGCTATGTGTCGTAAACAATGGTTGTGACATAATTTTCATTCATAAAATCATTTATTTCATTGGTGGTAATCTCATCAGCTGAATTGTTTCAATGGACTTTTTTGCAAATAATTAGTTAAACAAAGAAATAATTTGTAATGTTTATTTCAATCCTATTTATCTAAATCATGTTAGAAATGAAATACATGTAATCAACATTTACCCATGGTATATCATGGAATAATACATGAACTGTCGTTAACATGCAGCAAATATATCATTCGGTGGCTGTGATATATTCTTTCCCATGTTAATGACGGCACATGTATTATTCAACGATATACCATGGGTAAATGTTGATTATTTCTTAATTTTAATAACTTATTAGATTGTCATCAGAGTTTGTTCCATCAAAATCTTAATTAATTACTTATTGTAAAACTTTAGCAAAATAAATTATAGACGAGTAAATGCTGATGGGTTGATGCAATATTTGCTGACTTTGATGTCTTGAGTGAGTCTGTTTAAATAAAGTTACACAATTTGCTCACTCCATATGTGTGATGTCAAGGTTTCAACCCTGGTCTGGTCTGAACAAAACTTTTTGTTCTTTTGTCAAGCACTTTGCTTTTTAGCTCACCTGAGCTGAAATCTCTGATGAGCTATTGCTATGGTAAACTGTCCACTGTGTTGTGGGTCATCCGTCTGTAAACGTTTCATTTAAACAACTTCTTCTCCAAAACCAGCACAGCAATGACAATGAAACTTAAAAAGGGATTTTCTCTGGATCAAACCCTTTCAAGTTTGCCAAGCCAGTTGACCTTGACCTATATTCAAGGTCAAAGTGGCCTTCAATTAGTAAAACCTTGAAACATCTTCTTGTCAGGTACTAGAAGCTTATTTAGCACCAGGATATGGAGCCCTTTCAAGTTTACAAATCAGGTTGACCTTGACCTTCATTCATTATGCAAACTTGACCTTCATTCATTATGCAAAATCTTGTCTCAATAAATGTTGGCAGTGAATCAATTAGGTTTTACTGTAAATACCCTGAATATAGATTTAACAGTTGTTTTCTTTGATTTACAGGTACTATATATTTGCATAAATAAACTTGTGAAAACATTATCAATACATAGAGGTATGATTATTACTGGTATAACCCCCCTCCCCCCCCCCCCCCCCCCACACACACACACCACATATTTCCCAACCAAAACTCCCCATAGAAGATGGAAGTGAAATACCTGAAGTGTAATGTATATCTTTTTTGAGAAAAGAGCAAAAAAATAAAAAAAATAAAAATCTGAAAGCTTCTGATTTGATTAGACAGAGGGTTGTAGTAGGGACAAAGGGCTGGCTTTAAAAAGAAAAATTGGCTTGCTTAAGAAGGGCCAAATTGCTGACATCACAAGAGATCATTGCATTACCTCAATAGAGCAAAAAGGCTTGCTTTAGAATGGCCAAATTAGCAACCAGGGGCAGAATAGCTGACTTTAGACGGGTCAAATGGCTGACTTCAGAAGGACCTACTCTGAAAATCCTTATAAAATTTCTTTTCTTGAACCAGTCTTTAAATGTTAGTCAAATTATATACATACAGTAAAGCTTTGTTATAATGCCCTTCGATAACTTTGCCACCTCGCTTATCGCCACACTATTTTGAAGTCCCAAAATCTATTTTGTTTATGTTTTTATAACCCCTTTATAAGGCCAAACTTTGACTGAACAAATGGTGGCGATGAATCGAGGTTTTACTGTATGTTTTACTTACAAAATTTCCCATACATTTGTATTACCATTTATACATGAATCTCCAACCTAACGTACCTATGTATATGTTTAATATTGATCATTTATAGTACTTTTACCTTCATAATAATTATACATAAATGAATGAATGAATGAATGAATGAATATTTTCACAATTATTTATGATAAAGTATAAAATTTTTATTTACCGGTATGTTTTTGTCTTTTATTCAGGATATAGAAATAGAAGATATGAAGTGACTGTTTTAAGTAAGACACTGCAATATCAAGTCGTGTTTGCATGCTGCTGGAGTTCTTGTAAGTCACACACACACACACACACACACACACACACACCACACACACACTCTCTCTCTCTCTCTCTCTCTCTCATGTGTGCATACACACACAGACAGTTGGAGATTTTGGTCCAACCGTAACTTTTAGATGAGATCCTAAATTCAAATGCCACATAGCACGTAGACTTGATATAAAAAGACATCCAAATGTTCTTGTCAAAGTACATTGGATACTATGGTGGGATTAGTGTTAGTATTTCACTTTTAAATAATCAGGTGGTCAGTTCATGGATGGTTTGGAAACCTGGAGAATAAAGAGAAATGCATAGACCTTTGTCAAGCAAACTGACAAACATTCTCACACTTGGATATGTCCACTTAAGGGGGGGGGGGGGGGAGTGCTGTGATTCATAACCTGGCACTTTGACAATCTTTAGACCTCTCAGCCTCTGAGGCCTGTTCATTAGACATGATTTACAGTAGGATGGCAAATTTGTCACCATTAAACCACTGTGGTAGCTCAGTTGGTAGAATACCTGCTCTCTTAGTGCGCCTGACTGGGTCTTACCCAAGACTTGAAAGTGGGTATTGACTGTTCTTTTGCCAACCACTCAGCATTACAAAATAAAAGTTGCAGTTCTTTCGGATGGGAACTTAAAATAAAGAATAAGATAAAGAATCCTGCTGTATAATGTCATCAGCGCAACTCACAGGCAAAATTTCTGCACCTTTACCTATAGCTGGCAACGTCTTGATATAAGTGAAATATTCTTGACTGACACACCATCACTCAACTCAACTTGTAACCATTAAGAGTAATTGATATATATTTAATACTTTCAGCATTAGTCCTAGGATTAGCTTCATTTTTTCATGACTTCGGTATGGAATCATTTTTTGCAGCTTACATATTACAGGTAAAATATCTTTTATCAAGACAATCTGTCAGCAGGGCTTCTCCTAAGTAACTTAACAAATTTATATTTGCCATAGGTTTCCATTATAATCATCATATAAAATTTTGTTCATACAATTGATATATTAAAGTTTTTCATGTATTTGAAAGTGACATCTTAACCTTATGATCTAAAGGTATATAATAAAGTTGTTTTTCTTGAAAATCAATTTTTTGGAATTTTCTGAAATTTTGGGGGAAAATGTAAAAAAATTGGGAAAATTTTATTTTTCAAGAAAAAAACACTATTTTAGCTGAAAAACACTCAATTTTACCATCATAATGTTTTCAACAATTTAATTTTTGTGAAATTTTTTAGTTTATTATCAAAAGACTATCAAAAATATTGGAGGGCAGTGTAATTACTGCCAAAATTTGGAGGCATTTCTAATGCAACAATGAAGCATTTTTTTTCACAAATAGAGCAAAAAATTCCCTATCCAGTTCCACTTTTCTCCCCATTTTTAGTTTTCTGGAATTAAATTGTGTCCTTTTCCTGACCAAGACTTGAAAATAAGCAGTGACTGTTTTTAGCTCACCTGACCGAAAGGTCATGTGAGCTTATGGCATAGCGCAGCGTGTGTATATGTGTGCGTGTGTGCGTGCGTATGTGCGACGTTAACATCTATTTTCGACATCTCCTCTGAAACTACAAGACAGATTTCAATGAAACTTGGTGAGAAGTATATATGGGCCGGGGCAATTCAGATTTGTTCGTGGCGTTGCCATGGCTACCATAACTAGGTCAATGTGACCTAGGGGTGCAAAAATCTTAAAAAATCTTCTTCTCCGAAAGTATTGATTGGAGAAAAATCTGATGTGATATTTGGCTTCTCTAGGGTCTTAAGCCTACAGTTTGTTCATTTTGTGAAATTCGGACAAAAAATGGGTTGCACGTTTTTGCGTTTAATTTTGAAAAAATCGTAAAATAGATTCAAATTGTTATAACTTGACTATTTGACCAGATAATGACATGGGGTTTTCAATTTTGACATCTTCTTGTTAGTATCTTCAAAATGAGGTCAAGGTCAATTGTGAAGGTCGTGACCTAATTTTTTTTACCTCTGATTATAATTATTATTTGGAAAACTATAAACTTTTTGTATAGGCATGTATATTAGAATGTTGTAGGTATTGATACAACGATCATTTTGATGTATAGAAAAAGGTCATGGGTTCAAAGGTTAAGGTCACAGATGCAAAACAATACCGAAATGGTTAATTATCTCGAAAACTATAAGCTATTTTTATTGGCATGTATATTAGAATGTTGTAGGTATTGATACAACGATCATTTTGATGTATAGAAAAAGGTCATTGGTTCAAAGGTCAATGTCACAGATGCGAAACAATACCGAAATGGTTTATTATCTTGAAAACTATAAACTTTTTGTATGGCCATGTATATTACAATGTTGTAGGTATTGATACAACGATCATTTTGATGTATAGAAAAAGGTCATGGGTTCAAAGGTCAAGGTCACAGATGCAAAACAATACCGAAATGATTAATTATCTCGAAAACTATAAACTTTTTGTATAGGCATGTATATTAGAATGTTGTAGGTATTGATACAACAATCATTTTGATGTATAGAAAAAGGTCATGGGTTCAAAGGTCAAGGTCACAGATGCAAAACAATACCGAAATGGTTTATTATCTTGAAAACTATTAACTTTTTGTATAGGCATGTATACTAGAATGTTGTAGGTATTGATACAACGGTCATTATGATGTAAGGAAAATAGTCATTGGGGTTTCAGTATTTATGTTTCCTTGAAATCTATCAGCTAGCCATTAGTTATCAGGTGAGCATATCAGGCCCATGGGCCTCTTGTTTCTCCAAGCACTCAGTATTTGGAAATCAAAAGTCAAGTCACATGGTCCTTCTAAAGAGACCTTAACAACAGATGCCCCATGTCATAGCAGGTGTGACAGGTGAAAGAACCCTCCCTGCACATTTCCCTGAGCACACTGCAAAGGTAAACATTTCTTCCACTTCACCTACAGCTGATATAAGTGAATTAATCTTGACTTGGATGTAAAACCCCCTTAATCAATCATCTATCTTCTATGGTGCAAGAGAATGAAAACAATTGACGTATCGCCGGCCACACCCACAATGTTCCATCAAATGGCAGGATGCTTATTACATGCAAAAAAGAATGAAAACTCGGCCTGAATAACGCCATTTAATGACGTCACTGACACTAGTATGTCATTAGTTGCTGTGAAACTGCTTTGGTACTGTGATGGCGGCCAGTGTCGGAACATCGTGGGTGTGGTTGGCGATACGTCAATTCATTTCACTGTTTTTGTAACAAAAATTATTTTCCAGGCTGTACTTGGCCCACTTCAAGGATTTTTGAATTGCATTGTGTATGGCTGGAACAGACCAAACTTCAGACGATCCATTACAGAGAATACCCCATTATCAGCTGCTGCTAAAAGACTCCGGGAGACCACTTTTAGTCGTAATCGCAGTGCAAGGGCAGCAATACTCTCAGATTCAGAGGACATTTGAACCATAGCAAATTTGCTATTTTGTATTTTTATTTTTCATGTTGGATGATATTAGAGCAGAGCCTTGTTAGGTCCACCATTTCCAAGTTTTACATGAGGTTTTTAAATGGGGTTCATTAGTCCATTATATGATCAATATCCAATTATATTCATGTGGACTTATATAGAAATTCCTAAAATACCGGTGATGTCATTTTCATGGGAAAACTTAACTTACTGGGCTTTGCCAATCCATATCCAATGGGAGAAGATATTATGTACAAAGACTATGGGGTACCTTGTGATACTGTGAGTCTACTATTATTTGTGGTGTATTAATTTTCACTTATATTGTGGTCACAAATCTTACGCAAAATTTGTACTACATGTAATACATTGATACATCAAAAGTGCATAGCAAACATCGATATTGTCGGAAGACAGAATCATGTGCCATAAACTGCAAAGTACGTTTCTTGATTTTCTATCTTATAGTCAGTTTCATAAATCCCGAATATTACCCCCTCATGTAAAGGTAGAAAATTAAAAAAAGGCAAAATATGATCCTGTGAATTGAAGTATATTTACAAGTGAAGACTGAGAGACCTGTGTTGTACAGTTGATTTTATTCTTGTTTGGTATGCATTTACTATTTTCATTTTTATATCCCAAGTTAAATTTGTGGACTTTTTTCATATACATTTTTTAAATATGATATAGTGATGGACTTTAGTGCAAAAGATAAAATAAATTTGCACTCTAAACAGAAAAGAAAGGTCAAATGATATCAAATTATTATATTAAGCATAATTTCTTTTTATCTAGACACCATTTAGTATTGTGTTTTACTTTTTACTAATTTATATTATCTATTAAAATGTATAAAATTAAAGATTTTATGAAATGTTTTATCACCATGGCAGCTCAGTTGGTAAAGTGCTTGCTCTACATTGGGTGTTCGCACCATGGTTGGGTCTAATTAAGACCTAAAAATAAGTAGTGACTGTTCATTGGTCTAACACTCACTACTTTTAATGTATTTATTTTTGTGGTGTACTATTTTTCGTTTAGTTTGTGGTTGTTTATTTTGAGTGAAAATTAATACCGAGTGAAAATTAAATTATGCTTATTGTGTTATAGTGAATATTTCAAAAACATGAAAATTTAACTACTCAGATATGTCTAAATTTCCAATACAGCCAAAATAAATACACACAAAATTAAATACGTTTACAGTATTTAGAAATAAAAATCATGGTGGCTTTCAGTAGAGACCCTTAAAAACTGATAGAGATGTAAGTTCATTTGTTTCACTTGGTTTGACAGTTCTCAAAGTTTTTACTTAGCTTTTGGGTTGAGATTTGGACATAGATTGGTATGTTTGTTTTTTAATTATGCTATAAACACAAAAACAAATCTTTGTCTTGTAAAAAAATCATAAACAATGTTAGGTTACATTTTTCAATTCATAGGTTCGGTTCAATGGATGCACTGCACAGCATTTAATGAGTCTCCTTATGCATTTCAACTCTACTGTTGGAACCACTCTGTTTGTGACAGTGAAATATTCTTTATTTCCTTAGAAAATCAAATAAACTTGAATAAAGATTGATATTTTTCACTTACTTGTACCTAGTCGTAATAGGAAATCTGTATGCGCATCTGTGATTAGCCTAGAATATATCTGCACAGGGTAAAACCTTGGCGCTATGGGGATTTAACATGCTGAAAAACCAGGCAAATGGCAGATCATTTTGGGAATATGATGTAAAACATCACCAAGGACATCAATTCTGATGTAAATATAGCCATTTTCGCCATGTAAAATCCCCATAGTACTATTGTTTTCCTTTCTACAGAAATACATTATCACAATGGCAGTTGCGCATACAGATTTTCAGTTATTGCTAGGTACAAGTTAGTGAAAAATATCAATCTTTATTCAAGTTTATTTGATTTTCTATGGAAATAAAGAGTATATTACTTTCACAAACAGAGTGGTTCCAACAGTAGCTGGTGATGATGTTAGTGAAAAATCGCCTGAGGTGTTAAACACAACTGGATCAATAAATGCCTTATGGCTCAATTCTGTAGTGTACACCCTCACATTCTGTAGATGGATAATAATTTGTTTGAAGAATTGAAAACATATTCTCTAAAATAAACTTACGGTACTTTTTATATGAAGATTTGTTTTTAAATTTTAGAAAGTCAAGACTTTCCAGTAAAAAATCCTGAATTATCTTGAAATTATTTCCCTTTGTTTGAACTTTTTTATTTTGAGGAAACAATGTAAGTTAGAGTGGTACAATTCTTTGTTGGGGCTGTTATCAGCCCTTATTTGAACTCTTTTATTTTGAGGAAATAATGTGAGTGAAGGTGGGTACAATTCCTAGGTGAGGTTGTTATCACCCCTATGTTTGAACTCTTTATGCTGAGGAAATAATGTGAGTGAAGGTGGGTACAATTCCTTGGTTAGGTTGTTATCCACCCTTTGTTTGAACTCTTTTATTTTGAGGAAATAATGTGAGTAAAGGTGGGTACAAACTTCAAAGCTGGTGTGTCTGAGAAAGGCTGCCCTTCAGCTATCAATTTTAAAATGTTTTGATCAGAATGGAGTGAAGTAATGGAGTTATTCCCTCCAGTCAAGATTCTTTCACTTATATTATGACAGTCAGTTCATGGAAGGTAGAGGCAACTGAATGCTCAGAGACTTAGCATTGGAGTACGCACTGTAAACCAATTTTATTCGTGTGATTAACTTTCGCATGTTTTTGTGAGGACAAAATAATCGCAAAAGTTAATCGTGGTAAATTTGTTTCTGAGAATGGTTTTATTTATTCTGAATTCAGTTAAAGTCTATATCGCAAAAGTCAATAGTCACAGAATGGTTTTGGTAAGAGAATTGCGAAAGTTAAAATCTGTGATTATAAGTTGGTTTACTGTATTTCGATCAGATGTTTATACTGGTAAACAAATGATAGTTGTCTTTTTTGTAAGTTTTAAATAGTTGTGGTTGTGGTTGTTTAGTTAACCATTGAACTGTCTAGAATGCTATAATTTCCATTGCCAGCAAAACAATCTGAATAATGCATGCTAGCATGTTATGATTAGTTTGCTTTGCACAGTAATGGAAGGTTATAGCACTACAAAACCATTCAATGATTATATTTACATACTAGTATTGCATTTTTTAAACCCTTATTTTGGTTTTTTAATCTGAAATAAATACTGCCATGTATGACATGCATTTACAATCGCTGGCTGGAACAGCCAATCAATGCACCAACGGTATAGGCATTACAAGAAATGAGTGACATCACATTAGCAATGTTAATTATACTCCTATTATTACATTTGGTCCCGGGAGTTTAATACATTATAAAACATCACCAATGTAAATATTGTGAGATAACATGGATAATGCCTACATTGAATCAAATCTTGGTAGATGTCTTTTTTTCTAGGTCTTGCATAGTTGTCTTTGTGGCTTTGAGGATTTTCATCCATTCAATCAAACTTTGACATCAGGTAGGTGTATTGTAACAAATAAATCATGATAAAGTGTGAACATCTGTCAGCAATAACACATTATTCTTATTGTGTGGTATAGTGTGTCAAGTTTGACCTGGCCGTTTGACCTTTAATTTGAATATTAGATTTGCATAGTAGACAGTGCGATTTAGGTAAGACAACATGTCACATTACCATAAATTACCATAAATACCTGGTACCAAGTATTACTATCATATATTAGCTGTATATATCCCCTATATTATACAATGGCTATGGCTGTTTGAATATTCAAATTAAAGGTCAAATGGCCTGGTCAAACTTTACACTTTATATAACCTTACAAGTGTTTACAAACATCCTGTCATCAGATCATGAATGAAGTTCACAAGTTATTGTTTACTAACAGCTGAATAACCTGAAATAGTTCATGACACTTTAAACTTTTTCAAATCAACCAATCTAATATCAGCTTTCAAAGGAAAAACACCTCTCCCAAAAGAGGAAGTTAAATGCACAAATCACAGGAGTAGGTGTCAAACATTATAATTGCCCACTTCTTATTTTTCTCCGGTTATTTACTGTAAAAAATTGTTTTTCTTTATTCACCTTGCACTTAGTTCTCATATCAGCTTTCGAAGGAAAAACACCTTTCCCAAAAGAGGAACCCTAAAGAACTGTTAAATACGCAAATCACAACAGTCAAATCTCATAATCGCCCACTTCTTACCCTTATTTTCTCTGATTATTTACTGTAAACAATCGTTTACTTCATTCATCTTGCATTAAGTTTTTCTTATCATTGCCCACTTCTTAATTTCTCTGATTAATTACTGTAAAAGATTGTTTTTCTTCATTCACTTTGCACTTAGTTTTTGTAAAATTTATTTGTTCTCTTTTATCTTGTTGATTTCTTCACTGCCTCTCCTTCATTTGGTACATCTGCACCTAAATAATATCTAACTACTTCTCTGATATCTATGACAACTACAGTAGCTCAGATGGTTATATGTTCACTTCATGTAGGAGGTCATGGTTCAAACCCTGGCTGGGTCTGACTAAGACTTGATAAAAGGTAGTGGTTGTTTTTTGCCAAGCACTCAGCTTTTAGAGATGAAAGTCACAGGGTCTTTTTGAAGAGACCTTAAAAACGAATGACCCTTGTCACGGCAGGCATGGCATGTTAAAGAACCCTCCCTGGCATTGCCCCAAGCACACTGCAAAGGTAAAAATCTTTGCTACCTCGCCTATAGCTGGTGATTTCTCGATATAAATGAAAATATTCTTTACTCCGACATAAAACCTTATTCAATCAATCTGTATAATCTAACTTAAATTTCCGTAAATTGGGAAATTTACGTTTACGTCAGTCAATTTCCCTAAAATTTGTCATTTCCAGATATTCACATATTTTTATTTTGTGGTTGTCAGATGATGATCACTGTAAAAACTACTTCTCCAATATCTGAATGATCCAACATGAATTTCTGTAAATTGGGACAAATTTTACATCAGTATATTTCCACTTAATTCGCCATTTCAAGGTGTTCATTAATTTTTATTTTTGGGTTGTCTGATGATGAAGCTAGCATTTTCAACTGGAAGCGTGATAACACAAGTCACGTGATTGTCCCAGTGTGATCAATGCAAATGGAGATGAATAATGTACGATGATAAAACATTCATGCGTTTCATTTTCATGTCTTGTTCCTCGTGAATTTTTGCGAAAAATATAAACATGAAAAATTCCATTCACAAAATCAATGCCCTTGGTAAGTGAACCTAGATGCTGTCTCAGAAGCACTGAGATCTGTAAGCTTTATACCACTTGGCCACAAAGGCTCCATATGTATTAAAAACATTAAACAGGTTTAAAATTGGTGTTTATGACTTTTGGTAAGTGAACCTAGATGTTGAGAAGCACTGAGATCGATTAGCTGATGTGTTAGACCATTTGGCCACCAAAGGCTTCATATGTAATAAGAACGACAAAGGTTTTAAAATTGCTGTTTATATGATAAAATTCATACACATTATAATAACATATAACATAATGTGACAATACAAGTCTGAAGGTTCAGTTAGTGAAGACAATTTCTCCACTATTATATAAGTATTATATATTAAACTGAAAATACATCACAAACATTTACCGTAATTGTCTCCCCTGGTAATGGTAGTGTGAAATATTCTTTGAATAAAATCAACTTGAGATCTACCCGGATGCCATAAAAGTCAATGCCAGAAGCATAAGTATCAAACAAGAGACCAAATGGACCTGAAACACTCACCTGGAACAACAAATGAGATGTTAATTTGCCATTATGCATTGTAATCAAAGGGAGATAATTTTACCGGTAAGTCATTCTTTACTACCATAAATAAAATAGTGAAAGACGCCAAGACAGACACAATAAAGTAAATACTTTCATTTAATTAAGTATATTTAAAAAAGTTCACTATGCATTGAAAAGCTTTGAAAATAGCTCGCATGACCTTTGCAGCTGAACACTGTCAGAACCTTGACCCAATTTTGCAGGAACATTGAGAAAAACTCAAGGTCATTATCTTTACAATCTTAAGATTTTTTATGGATTTCAAACTTAAGACTGTTTTGCTTGCAAATATAGTTTCTACGATAGAAAAAAGTAATATTGAGTCTTACCACGGGAGACAATAACATTACAGACACAAATTACATTACATTGTTGATAAACCTTGATCAAACACGTAGCATCATGATTGAGTTTTATACATGTATATTAAATCATGATTTTCTTCACATTTTGTTTCAATATAGTCAAAAGATGTCCATTTTAAATATTTCATATAAAAATAAAAATTTCCTTTCATGTCTTTTAATAATTTCATAAATTAATCTCTTCAACGTTTTGATTATAATTTTCACATTGGTTACTTTTTCTACACAAACTCTTATTTCTGGTATTGGACTACCATTACTAATAATTCTACTAAATTATACAATCATTAACTTTTTTTGAAAAAAAAAAACCGATCAATAACAATATTATTTATCATGTAGAATAAATCCAAGGATGTTTAATTTAAAAGAAAAAAAACCATTCAATTTGAGAAAACAGAAAAAAAATAAATCTATGAACTATATAATTAAGAAAAAGAAAGAATTTTTTAATCATTACTTAAATTTCCAGAAAGTTTGTGCTTTACTTAAAAAAAATAAACTAACTTACTTTGATTTTGTTTTTGATGCTAGTGATATATTTTTCATATTGATTTCTAAAACAGATAAAATTTTGTAAATAATAAATAAATAATAAGTTGATGCTTCACAGATTAGAATAGTTTATCCCTCAGATTCGAGAAGAAAACAATAGTATCATAAAACAAATTTATGGTTAAAGTGTTCCCAAATAAACCCCAACTGGTAAATTCCCAATTATGTGCATGGTCAAAATATGAATAGCTAATTGCATATCTACTCTACCATAAGATTTCTTTTCTGAAGTTTCATAAATATCTAATTGTAGTCACAGAAAAAATGTAGTCAACACTAATATTATGTCCCTCCACTTTGTTTGGGGGACATAATTTAAAGTGATTAGCAGTAATCTGAATACAAATGTGTCGATTGTTTATATTGCACTTAAAACATATGTACCCCAATACATGTATGTCAAAACATAAATAACACTTAATATATGGTCAACAAGGAAAAGGTACCAAATTTGACCGGTATGTAAAAACTTGAATGGTTACCTGTCCTGACAACATTCACAACTTGTCAAGAGTCATCTGAATAACTGAAATAAGACCCCCCCCCTTCCCTAAAGTGTGGTTTTCCTCTTAACTATATTTTTGTGGATTTGTAAGGAAATAATTTAATAGATGTATACAGGTATGACGGTTTTTACTGTGCTGTGGAAAGTGGTCTCCAATGAGAGAGATCCTTGTCAGTTAAAATTCTATGTCACTAGGTGAGTTAGTGCTATTGCAATTGAATAATAATGAATCTAAATATCTGCAACCACCATTTCACACATCTCATCATTTCACAACACACAACCCCATCATATTCACAAACCCCACTGGCTATCACATTACACACATCCCAACGCATTTCCCAAACCCCATCACATTTCACACACCATGCCACATTCACAAATCCCTTTTTATATTTGACACATCTCACCCTTTTCAAAAACCCTGGATCACATTCCACAAATCCCATAACTTTCACAAGCCCCTAGTCACATTTCACAAATTACATCACTTTCACAAGCCCCTGATCACATTTCACAGTTAAACCATGTATTTATTTTACGTCAGTCAGTGATTTGAAATTTGCCAAAATAAATTTGAAATGGGTCTATTTGAGATTACAGTATTGTGTTGAGGGGAACAAAAATTTAACTAAAAACAATCTTTATACATTGTATAATATTTATAAATATATATTTTTATATCATCATTAAGTAGTTCCATGCCTAACTGGCTGATATACATATACATGTTATGGTAAAATATTGTACAACAAGTATGACTAGCCTCTGTGTGTGTGTGTGTGTGTGTGTGTGTTACAACTATGATGTGTGTGTGTGTGTGTGTGTGTGTGTGTGTGTGTGTGTGTGTGTGTGTGTGTGTGAAAAATGGTATTGCATGTATAACTTACAAAGTGAACATTTACAAACATGCAATAAAATCAAAGAAAAGAAAATAAACAAACAAAAAACACAGTAAACATAACAACCTTCAACATGTTAAATTTGGATATCCCAAGTTGAATTTACACTGACAAAATTTGTAAAAACATATTTAAAACTATCAATGTAACACTAAATATCCATATGTATATTACTGTGGCATGTTCAATAGCAGGGAGTGCTTGAATATACTTTAATATACTATCAATACTCAAAACACAAACATAGCACTGCTGTGCTGTTGTACGGCGTAGTTGGGAAAATGGTGTTGTGGCAAGACAGAATATAACCGAAAATTCCCCGAAAGTTGGGGGGTTCGATCTATGCATAGTCCGACAGATGTTTTTTGGAAAAAGAAACAATGTACCAAACCAAGTATTGCTAAATTAAATGGTAGAAAATAATAATTTCATAAACATATGAAAAAGACAATCAGTATTTAAAATTTAATAAAGTCGTACCCGATCGTTTTGTCATTTCGGATAGAGAGAAAGTAGAGTTTTGCAGACCCTATCGTCGCTATGAGAGGAGGGGGTACATTCCAGCGGTTGTATGTAACTGGATCATTTGCTGTTAAATCTGGGTTTTAATAAACTGCTGATTACCCGTTTCATGTTAATGGTGACGTATTTAAAATCCACATGTGGTCATTTACACACAACACTACGAATTATCTCCCTTTCACGAAAGTGAAATCTAATCGATAAACAGTTTTAAAACATGACACAATTGCCTTAACATCAAAATGCATTATCATACCCTTTAAAATAAATTTAAATTACCGTAGATTTCATGAAGCATTAATTAAATCAACCTGCCATTGCTGTTTATTTCATAAAAAGTTATGATTTTACATCGTAGGATGCAAACTTCACGGACTACTTTTTATTGTAAACACGAGATCAGTTCACCAAATTGCAGAAATTATTGGATGCATCCCATCGCAATATTTTACTAGATTCCGAAATGTATTCCGAAAATTTATTCCAAACGGCATATGTAACCAAATGCATTACCCGTCTCAGAATACATATCTCACGATAAAACAGATATATTTCTTTCACGCTCATTTACAAGATGCACTATTTCCATACGTACTCATATCTTATAATTTCATAGCAAAGAAGCCAGATATCTTGGAAGAAAGCGATAGCAAAGTACGTGTTCACTATCGTGAAACACCGTACAAAAATGATTAAATATATCTTATGCCTATTTTAAATTATTCTCAAATTACAATAATACATGTTCTCCGAGTTAAAAAAATTGTACAAGTATATTTATTCCTGCTAAAGAGAAAAATACAAACAGATCGAGTTGCCTTCAAGTAACTGGCCACAGCTATCAACAAGCCACAGACATAGTGTCTTTAAAATTAAAATACAACATGTACAAGTATCTGCTTAATTTTATATACAAAAAGATGATTCAAAAGTATCCATCTCTGGATAGAATATTTCTACGTTGTAAATAGAATATTTGATCATGATCTAAATTCTAAAAGCACACTTTTTAAATTCTGGACAGAATATTTGTTATAATTTGAAAGACTTAACCTTCTCAAAACACTATACTATTATTATGCATGCCTAGCCCTACACTTTCTCTTACAAACACCTGTTAGCATTTAGTGAAGAACTTTATTTTTTGAAGTTACACTGCTGAATACATACAAAGTCATATACATGTATTTATTTAGTCTTGGTAACCAATACAGACATGACAGATAATAAATAAAACTTTTTTTTTACAAACTTGGGCAACTAGAACTAGAAATAATATTTAATTTTGTGACACAATTATGAACAGAACTATGCCAAAAATGAAATGTAGTTATACATACATGTATGTAAATTATCATAAAATTATATCTGAAAAAGTTGTATTGATGCCAAATGGAAGAAGGAATTTACTTTGCACTCAGGATATTCAGCCTTCACACAACTCGAATCATTTTATGTGTTTTGTGACCAAAATCACCCAATACATGTACTTGTATAAAACACAAGGCTATCAGACAATTCTAACTTCATGCAGTCTCTATATGTAGCTAAAAAATTAACAGAGCATGGTGACAAGTGACTGAAGAAATCTCATCCTGATAGATTTTTTACTCGTCCAAATGAAATAAATGGGTAAGCAAAGGATCTAAGGCCTGACGTGACATAATGTTCAAATAAACGTTTTAACTTTTGAATTGTGAAAACTGTTAAGCGTGGCATTGATTTAACAAAGAATATGTAGCAAAATTTCAGAAAAATCATGTTAACTTTTGGCACAGTATAAAATATTTTGTGTCATCAATTACAGCTTACAGCTTTTAAAGAATACTATAGCAGTATTATAGTATGTACATTGTATAATGCCCAAGAAATCCAACTTTAACCATGTGTCCTTGGAGTACCATATTTTCTCATCAAAATCCAGTTAGCTCTGGCTCAAAATACTTTATCACCAGTAATACCACCAGAAGCCAAATTTGATACCAGTTTGAAAGCTGTAAATCCAGGAAATTTTTGTGTCATGTAATTCTCACAAGAATTGTCTTTCCAATTTATTCACATACTTTATCTTATTGTGTCGTAAAATTATGTAGTCAATGCTAATGTGAGTAAATAATATCAATATAAAATATTAAAGTATTATTTTTCTGTACTGTTACTTTTGTGATTTACGTGAAAATAAAACTTATATGAAAATTTCACGATATATAGTATTTTTATGCCAAAATTGTTCCATATATGTTTTTCAAAAACTATACAAATTCATTTTTGCCAAAGTAATCAACAGAAGCAAAATTCTGTTACAAATCTTTTGAAAAACAACAACTGACAACAAAGGTGATATCCAAAGCTAACCATCAAGATTCATGTGAATAAGTAATTTCTTTTAATTTTTTTAATAAAATACTGATCAATAGATACATTTGTATAATAAAGCATACTGTTCTAAATGAATTACATTTTAAAAAACGGGAATGATCTCGCAAACCTTTTATAATTCTGTTATTACATTACAACTTAACAAAAATCACAATTCTGTAATCTGGACAGACAGATAACTGTAAAGATATTTTTAATCCCACCTATTTTCAGTGTTATTTGTTTCTTTTCGACAGCTGAAAACACTAAAAATTCTGTTGCACTTTGTATCAATGAAGTTTCACTGTATAGTAGCTATGAATCAACATTCTCAGCAGGCTAAATAGGCTCAAGGAATTTATTCCAAAAATATAGCAATGATAGCTTAACTAGTTACAGTTCCGCAGCTGAACACTTAAGCCGAAGCCTGGTAATAATCTGCATTTACACTGACCTCAACATCAATGTCTGAACTATTTATAGATCCATTTAAAAGATTACTTTGCCGGCTGTAGTCAAGACTATTCTGACGATCAAAATGTGTACTGTCATAACTTCCATGAAAACCTTCAACATCGTTGTCAGGTTTTGCGGCTGCAGACCCTGACTGATATGGCAAGCTCACTGTGTCCTCTTCCGCCACTTCATCAACTTGATTTTTATAAGAGAATAAAATACCTGGCTGGGTCACCCTGAAAAAATAAAACAATAAATTTTTCATTTTTATTTTAATGTTTTTCAATTACAATTTCACTAAGAATCCTCTGATGCTATGAATTAAAAAGTACGCAAATACCTTGAAATGACAATTTTCACAAAAATTTTCCTTTTTACAATAGTTAATTTCTTACATGTTTTTCTGAGAAAACAGAACCTATATACTGGTTTTAACCATGGATTTGACCTTGACCTGATTATGAAGATCATTTCCAGACATATTGTAAATATTAAAAGATGGGTATCAGATTAGTCTTCAAACAAGAAACCATTAGACATGTAATTTTTTGGTCAGACATGTAATTTTTTGGTCAGAAATATAATGTTTCATATATATATATATATTCTATTAACACAAGAATTTTAAGATCAACATGACTGAAACCAGTTAGAACTTTAGTCTAATTTTAACCACGAGTATCATGAAATATTGTAAAATTAACTTACTTGAAAAATTTACGCAGAAACACCAAGTAGACCAGAGGTGCAAAGCATGTAAAATACACATATGTCGTCACGTCAACAACACTGAAATACAAAAACAAGAATTAGTCCTAAAATGTCTCACCTGTCCCTAAGATGACATTTGGGTATTGTAAGAAGTCTAAATGTTGACAAAGATTATACCACAAAGAGCTAGCAATAGAGGTTTGCAAGTATACCACGTCACCAAGACTCTATACATTTGAGTTGAATGTTTTGGAAAATGTTTTATGTCAAAAATTCTATGAATTACAATATTTTAACTGAAAAATGTCAACTTATGACATTCCATATCCAATGGAAATAGTTGTTCAGCACAAAAATTATGGACAGACAGACAGATGACAACAATTACCTTGTCATTTTGCTGCATGGGACAGTACAATAGATTTCAAAATCTACTTAAAATTTCATAAATATAATTTTAAAGTAACGACTAGAATATTCATAAACATACCACATTCCTTCCAAAATTGCTCCATATAACAGTCCACTGCCAACTGCTTGTGCAAGATTCAGTAAGGCAAGAAATGCACAATACATATAAAATGATTTCTTTGCTGAAATTTCAAAATTGGAAAAAAATTATATTTTAAAAATGATATATATGTACATGTACTGGTATTCATAATTTTTTTATATGTACCCAATAAATCAAACTTAAGGATATCCAATACATTTGTATCAACATTCCATTAATTTTATGAATATGAAATTTTCTTAACCAGTTTGTTAAATAAAATTAAACCAGTGTAGTGAATTGCTGAATCCAACAGATATGACATCACTCTAAATAGCTAAGATTACTTTTAGGGACTCTCATTAAGCTACAGTGTAGTGAATTGCTGAATCCAACAGATATGACATCACTCTAAATAGCTAAGATTACTTTTAGGGACTCTCATCAAGCTATTTTATGTCCAACTTTGAATGCAGTCAATATTTTGTGACAGTTATAGATTGAATCCAGAGGAAAAGAACAGCTAACAGAAATGGTATCCAATAAAAAATTTTTCAGTCAGCTTGAGGCTCTACATTTCGCAGACAAAATTAGCTGAAATCTACATCAGAACAAAGCACTACTTAATACCTATGTTTAGAAAACGGGGTTTAAAACAATTGTTTGAAAAACTTCAACCCATCTGTAAGTCAAAGGACTATACTCCTCTCTGTTCATAAAAAATTTACCAGTGTGTAAGTGTGTCCCTTAACATTTATCTGATAGTAGAATAATTACAAATGATACTTACGCGGTAAAGACATTTTCTCTCTAAGATTTGTCCATGGTAAAATTGATATTGATGTATAAATCTGTAAAGAGGAAAATATACAGAAAGTAATTACATTCAGACTTTGTTTTGTTTATACATCCAATCAAATGCATTTATATAAATCATAATAACTAAAAGTAAGAGTGGAACTGAGTAATGATGTTATGCCACAATATTCTTTGGCTAAACATTCGCTCAGGGATAGTGGAAGTACTTCAGGGCTTCGATTATTCACTCGTCCACTCGTCCTGATGAGTGAAATGTGTACTGGGACGAGTGATGTTGTTATTGCACTCGTCACGGTGCCGAGTTAAATTTATCAGACATATATCATAGTTTATACATGATACATCATGGGCATGTTACAATTAATAAACAACAGACAATTTAGTGTAGGTCAGTAAAATCATGTATAAGGAGGTCAGTTGTAACGATCCAGGTCCCTTTGTAAAAATCTTGCCGTTCTGTCATTTGAATCATATGTGCGTTTCGTATTCGGAAGTCACTTAATGTAACATAAAATCCAACTGATGTTCCGAGTGTTTATATCAGTGTAAAAGTACAGTATGTACATATATCACAATATTATTTTTCACACTTGTGGTGCCGAGTTAAATTTCCAAGTGCCGAGTGTTTTTCTTATTCAACTAGGCACTGTGCCAAGTGGAATTAAAAATTCTATCTAAGGTCTGTACTTAAGAGAAAACTACTGACCTTGGGCAAGCGATCTAACTTTCTAGACACTATAATCTGCACAAGTAGGATGTGAAAATAAAATAATAATAATAGTAATATAATTATTGAATTTATTTTCAATTACAGTAATAGAACCTGCATCTGCATTAATCTTGTACACATAACTCTTTTTTTTAACCTAGTATGTCATATACAGTGTATATACAGACCTGCCAACCCCCTGGGCAACTATTCAGTAAGATCAAGAAATTTTTCAGTAAGATTGCACCAGTTTCAATAAGATTTTACAAAAGTCAGTTTTTATCAAATATGCGTATTTTAATTATTGTAGGAACCACTGTGACTGTGACAGTGAAATTCTCTTTATATCCATAGAAAATCAAATAAATTTGAATAAAGTTTGATATTTTTCACTTACTTGTACCTAGTCGTAACAGGAAATCTGTATGCGCATCCGCGATTATTTTGGTGTTATAAAAGGGTCTGACAGGCAATAAATTAAGAGAAACATAGAAGAAATACTTTTTAGGACTTCACAATACTGTGGTGATAAGCAAGGTGGCAAAGTTATTGAGGGGCATTAAAACAAGGTTTTATAGGAATATGTTTCTGTATGAAAAAATAATTTTACTTACAAGAAAAAAGAACAGAGAACTGGTTAACCAAAAGATCATCCCTCCATGTCCAAAAATATCAAAGTCCTGGACTGTACTGTTTGTGTCTTTGGATACATGAAACTGCGGGTCTGGATATATGAATTCTAGTGTACCCTGTCACATAGTAAAAAATATATACACATGTACATGTAAGAGATGTATATTAATCAATGGATTCACTTAATATTTGAACTGAATGAATAAGTTTTTTTTTACACATTAAAAAGATCTGTACACACACACACACTCTCTCTCTCTCTCTCTTCAATTTCTACAGTACATACAAACCTGTTCATAAATAGTCATCAAAAGAAACAAGTAAAAGTTGTTTCATGAAAGATAAAATGTTGGGTTGAACATTTATAATGAGGAAGTTAATTCTGTGATGGTGGAGGGCATCAGAGCAAACTGAATCTGTGTTAAACTAGGATCTAATAGCACTATGATCCATGAGCCAGTACCTTAGACCAATCACCAAAGACACCATCCACCCTGCAGCCTTCAAATATATGTAAAAAAGTGTCATGGAACTGCTAATTATCTTTACAACCTTGCATTTTAACTCTATATTATATGGTTTTTATGAATGTTATGAATAGGTGGGCACCTATAGATGTGGTTTTGAGGTAGGTTCAAAACTCCACCAAAATTAATACCACTTAACCCCTGGTTTGTGATTTTCAAGTTTGTACTTAAATTGTACTTGTAGTTAAATTAGGAAAAACACACAGAGTATTGATAAATTTGTCAGTTTTACCTAACGTCTGCTTTATATATTCCAAGCATTGACTTACCAGAGTACATGAATGCACTAGACCAATACATGAGGTGACCAGCAACACCCACTTACCTGAGTACATGAATACACCAGACCAATACATGAGGTTACCAGCAACACCTACTTACCCGAGTACATGAATACACCAGACCAAAACATAATGTTACCGGCAACATCTACTTACCTGAGTACATGAATACACCAGACCAATACACGAGGTGACCAGCAACATCTACTTACCTGAGTACATGAATACACCAGACCAATACATGAGGTTACCAGCAACACCTACTTACCTGAGTACATGAATACACCAGACCAAAACATAATGTTACCGGCAACATCTACTTACCTGAGTACATGAATACACCAGACCAATACATGAGGTGACCAGCAACACCTACTTACCTGAGTACATGAATACACCAGACCAATACACGGGGTGACCAGCAACATCTACTTACCTGAGTACATGAATACACCAGACCAATACATGAGGTGACCAGCAACACCATCTGAATACTTTTCTTACTATCCAAATGACCTACAATAAATGTAAATTAGGAATCTGAATATTGAATATAGGGAAGTGAGGTTGGGTACCCCAGATGTGTAAGCATCTTCTGTCAAACTAGCTATGGGAATTCCACTATTGCACTATGACGATAATTAACTTATACATAATTAAATATTGTTTATTTTGAATTCTAGTATGTAATTAATTATTATGTTTCTCATAGTTCTATAGAGTTACGTTTCCAATTCATATTGTTTTATGTCACAACAGAATTCTTCTAATTTTTTGCAAAAATTCTACTATCTGAAATGATACTAATTTTTGGTCATAATTTCAGTTGCAATAATATTAATATTTGCCAAAATTCAGCCAACTGAAATGAAATTATTGTCAATTTCAGATTAATCCAAACAAAATTCATGCAGGTTATACAAGTGTTTCTCGTCTGCTTTTGAATTGATAGTGACTTTGAAGAGTGATAGCAGACAGGTCCATAGACTTGCACCGAAAACTACCTAACAGACATCTAAGAATTGATGATCCATCTTCTATGGGTCAAATAAATTTTTCATGATCTGCAATATTGTTTTATTGCTACCTATAACAATGTCCAAATGACAACATAGATAACTTACCAAATGCAAGTCCAAATATCACAATAGATAACTCTGTGGAGAGTAGGAAAAATCGAAGCACCAACCATAATATCTATAATACAAAGACAAAATATTAGATCAATGACACTCTAATACACATATTAAAACTAGCAAGAATTACTTGTACCTATTAGTGCTGCAACAATATATTGGTATACCAGTGAAACCAGTTCCATGAACCATATTGCTGTTATTGCAATATGATTCACAAATATTGGATATTGGTGAAACAAAGAAAAATCTGGTAAATAGGGGTTATGAACATTTTCTATTTTGATAGTATTGGTCTCCGTCGACGAAATGTTTGAAATTCACATGTTGATGTTATGTGCGTTGTCAAACTTCTATATAATGCAGATGCCTAAACAGCCCACATGGCAACATCTTTTGTATTAGAATCGATTCTGAATACAAGTATATTCAAAATACTTCGGCCAAAAGCCAAGCCTGGATGAATTTTGGACTGAAACGGAAACAGGGTCGTCAGTGATCATTCCAAATGTAGCAATATGTAAAATGTGTAGGGCAGAGGTTCAACTTTTCTTTCTTTTAAATCATGCAATAGGATACAATATGACCTCTGCAATATGCAATATATTGCAATAGGGTTTTTGCCATATTGTTGCATCTCTAGTACCTATGTATATCAATATGTCCATTATAATGCTGAGGTGCCATATATTAGACATAAAATCCATGGTTACAATTATTAATGATAAAGTGTAAAGTGGAGTAATGGAATTTTATGCTCCATTTAAGACCCTTTCACTTAAATCCAGGCTGTCAGTTCATGTATGGTGAGAAAACTGTTTACCTTTAGGCAAGTGAACTGGTAGACTTTTTCATACTAGGACCTGTTCTGAGGGGGGGGGTTGAACCTAGGCAATAAGAGGTACCTGTAAGCACATACTTTAGACCACTTGGCCACCGAGGTCCAAACTTATGATAAAGTTGACAACTGAAATATTTTATCTTGATTAAAACATTTGTCCATCAAAACATTTTAACCAAAGGCAGAGATATAGCATTCTAAACTAGCAGTCAATGTGTTGTAAAGATGAGCTTAACATGAAAATAGACATTTTACCTTATCAGCAATATCTCCTGCAAGTACAGAAGCATTAACTGTCATAGAAACAATACACCGTAACACACTGATAACTGCCACAACACTGACCTACAATATAAAACAATTCAAATGTACATGTAACAATTTAAACAGAGCAGTTTCTTGAGAGACAAATAACCAATTTTTACCAAATTTCATGAAATGAATTAGTTATAATCTTAAGTCTATTAAGAAGCCAATTATCACATCATATTTTGCCTCCAGTCATCCGTTTTAGAAAGAATTTTCAGTCAAAGGGACATAACTCCCAGGGAAATTAGCAAACCAAGTTGGTTTGACAATATGCACATCTCATATCAATGTTGATGATTTGCACTAAGTTTCATAAATTAAGATCTAGAGAATAACTCAAAACAAGAAAGGGCTGGAATGACTCCCAGAAGGACAGACAGTTTGACAGGTCTTCGATTTTTTTTTTGAAAGGCAGAGGATAATATTTGGTCTGCATAAATGTTATGGGGTATCAAGTGAAAGGCTAGTGAACCCCACCGATGGCTAATATAATACTATAATAACTTCTTACCAGTACAGAGAATGCTGTAAATATAGGACTGTTTGTGCTCCGTAACTTTCCCAAAGCATATCTGGATTTCCACAACAAGAAAATCAGGAATACAGCATTTGGAACGAGGATAATTAAATCCCAAACTCTCACCCTAAAAATAAACAAACATGGAATATCAAATAATTCATTATGTATATAGTTTATTGTCATGCTTCAAAGAAATTTCTTGCATAGCAATTGGTTAGCTTGCTGGGGTACATGGAACAATGTTTGTAAATCTGCCATGGTATATAAATGCATGTGCTGTTTAATGATAAAAGGGGAGCAACTTGTATATCATGGAAGTCAAGTTAGAGTAAACAAACATGGTGACAAGGTATGTAAGTTACACATAATATGAAATTAAAGTTAAAAAGGCTGAACTAGTAACTCTTTGAAGAGTGACAAACATGTTAATTGTTATATGAGTTTAATTTTTTTTAAGTTACATGGCCTGTGCCTGTGGCTTAAGGTACATAAATCTTTGACAGGGTGCATGGGATGATGTTTCCAGCCAAAAAACCTTTATAACTTGCAGCATTAGTGTGCTTTCTTTTACTATTTTGTAAGAATAAACCTGCATAAATTTTAATTAGCAGGATGTATCCAGGGGTGGAGAGTTGACAATTTGTTTGAGTAATTCAAGACTTTTTCACATATTGAGGTGGTCAAAGTTTAGATGGAGGAAACTGGAGTACCAAAAGAAAACCAACTATCTTCTGTAAGTGTACTAACAAAGTGTTTCACATTAGGGTCTACCTAATGAGATTATGAGTGAGATTCAAACCTTGGTCATAAGAGGAAATTGTATTGTGAAAATTATACAAAGTTTTCCCCTGAAGTATTTAAATGCTGGTTTTGTTTAGGTGAGAATTGCAATCTGCAGAATAAAAAGCCACTCACAAGGACATAAGGCATAGAAAATTAAGTTAGTCATACACTATCCAAATTTAACTTACATAGAGTTTCCGATATCATCATATAGTATCGCCTGACATATCGGCTCTGTTATCACTACATCTGGTATCGGGATGGACTTGTTAGGGGTGTTCCCGATTTGTCTAACCCATGCTGTTGTTGTAGCGTTTAATCTATTATTAAGTCTTAGGTAATCATCATGAAAGATGTTCGATTTTAATCCTCCCGCATTGCCTAATAAGTTTGCTGCTGCTGTCGCCACGGTAACTTCAGGCTTTTGTGTAAATTGTAAAATGTCCTTATTATACATGTATTCTATCCTCTTCAAATTCTTAACTGCAACACTGTAAGTAAAACAATAATGACAGACATGTAGAAATACATACATACAAGAAGTTCTGTGAAGTACAATAAATTAATTTTAATTTCTTTTATACAAAATAATAATACAAATCAATAGTACTGTGTGGCCAGATTTTTTTTCCATTCTCAATTAATCAAATAAATGACTAATAAGACATAAGACCATGCCTTTAAAATATCTTTACATTCTTCAACACAAGTTTTGCAGTTTTGTCCGTTTAAGACAGAGAGAGAGAGAGAGAGAGAGAGAGAGAGAGAGAGGTCCATGTAGAGCGGGAGCAGTAATATGTCCACCACAATGGGATGAAATCCATCTTCACCGCCCAGTATCTAAAAGAGGCTCCATACTCCTAGCCGAATTTGTAGTCGTCCTTATGGTCCTAGAACATGTCATGCAGAACATCTCCAACTTTAACACTTCTCTCCTATACATATTCAGCGACAGCCAATCAGTGGTGGGAATTCTAACTCTTGGTTGAAAAGAAGATACATACAAAGAAGTGATTCATAACATCAAAGATCTAATTAAGTCACTAGAACTTACAGAAGACAACCAAATCTCCACCGTAATAGATTGGACACCTGGCCACAATAACATCAAAGGCAATGAAGTGGCTGATATATTAGCGAAAGAAGCAGCTAAGGAGGCAGACAACCTTCAATGGAGTCAGCAATATCTACATTCCAACAGATCAAGATGGCTAGTCACGAGGCCCAACTTCACAGGTGGCAGTCTAGATGGAATTTATCAGACAGAGGCAGAAACTACCATCAATACACACCAAAAGTAAAATTCCGCAGGTTATTAGACTTCCCAACAAAATCCTCATTTTCAGCAGTACTACAACTACAAACCGGTTACTCCTTTCTGAATGGTTACAAACACACAATCAAACTCGTCCCAGACAACAGATGTGCCTGCGGAGAACCAGAGACCACAGAACACTTTCTGCTACACTGCCAGCTGTATGATATGCCTGGGAACACCCTGACAGCAAATCTTCAAGCAAAGCTAGGGCTATTCAATCCAAGCCTCCAAGACCTACTGCAAGAAGAAGAACATGAGGAGATCAAAAACTGGAAGGATATCATTCCAGCACAAGTAGCCGAGTATGTCGTTGAGACAGGAAGAACTTCTCCGACAGTAACAAGTACTAATCCGGCGCAACATTGATCCTTGAATAGGACGTTTCTGGGTTACCTAATATCCGGTCCGGTTCTGCATTTTATAATACACTTCCGGGGAAAATTTTAGGCATACCTACTTCCGGTTTCTGTTGTCAAGCATGCTTATTCGCAAATACCGGTAAATTTGGTTGATTGTCAATATGCAGAGGGCAAAGTATTGGTGTGCGGTACCGGGATGCAATTACGATGAAAGGAAAGACATAAAAAAATCATTTCTCGAAAGATATTAATTTTGTACCGTTTCAACTAAGAAAGACACGAGAAAAGGAGGAAATGGTTAAATGGCATTAGATGTCCTCTCGACTACAAACCAAAACACTGGCACAGGGTGTGTAGTCGGCATTGAAATGGGTCGGATTATCCAGAACTATTTCCATGAAATAAATAAGGTGATGATACACCAACCAGGGCCAACACTTCAATTTGTCAGGAGCCCCAAGACATGGATGATAATACCTGTAGAAGGTACGCCATGGCATTGTTGTAAGATTAAAGATCAACTTAGACTAAGAAAGGTCATATTATTAAGTAGGGCATTTAAAGTCCTGATTATTTTCAAGTCAATATTAAACTAACAACATGGACTCCATCCTTGACAAATTTTAATGAGACGTAAGCATTTCCATAAGGGTTAAACAGAAGTAAACCGGAAGTACGGATGCCTAAAAATTTGATCACATGACCCGATATTATACTACACAAAACGGAATTCCGGATTATCCCGGACACGGGCTATTCCGTCATCTTGAATAGTTAGTTTACAAGTGAGACAAGTTACAATAGGGAAAAAAATACCAGAGAGCAAAGACTACCAAGAAAATATTGGTGCCATTTAGGCCCGGAATCAAGGAATCAAGAGAGAGAAAAAATTAACAGCGTTTAAAAATTATAATTATGACATTCATTCCACTCACTACAACTTCAAAATTGGAAAGAGAGAGAATTAAGTGTTTCATAAATTATAATTATTACACATTCAACGCACTCACTGCACAATGTATAGTCTGACAAATCAGCCCACTAAACCCCCATTTTAATTTTATGACTTTTTAGTGGTTCGTGTCAGACTACGAACCACCAAAAAGTAAAAAAAATTAAATGGGGTTTTAGTGGGCTGATTTGTCGGACTACACAATGTACAACTTGGAGAGAGAGAGAGAGAGAGGGAGAGAGAGAGAGAGAGTTATTATCAACTCAAGATCAAAAATATATTGGCAAAGGAATAACATTTTCTGAAAATGAAAATCCCAATTTGACCCAACTCAGTTTTTTGACAGCTCGTGATCTGATGAGATATTTTGACACTGTTTACGTCGTGTTTTATGTTACCGGTCCATTCTGACGTTAGAAATCATTTTGATATTTTGATTTAAGTGGTTAATAAATGCAATAAACTTACCACCGGTTTTACAAATCACAAATTTAAAAATAAACAAGCAGTCATTTCCAGCCCACTTTCTGAGCATAAAATTACTTCCGGTTGATTAAACCGATTGATTCCGTCGAAACTATTAATCTAAAATCTTTTCAACAGCATCTCAAGGGCGATAATTATTAGAGGGAAATTAAACAGGTTTGTTTATAACACCAAAGCAGTTTTCACCTAAAATAATTTGATCTGAATAAGACACAGATGAAGTAAAAGAAGAGAGCACGTCTGTATAACACATGATTTGTTTTGTATGTCATACTTTCCTATTATGATTTTGACACTTTTTGTTTGTGATGCGTAAAAGATGTTTTCCTCAAATAATGTTGACTGTTGTATGATACATAATTTGGTTCCACATGTGTCTACAGTAGAATCAGGACATGCATTTATTAATGGGAAAACTTTTTCATCATTGGTAACTCTTTTGATTTTAAAATATCCTGTTTCTAGAACCCTGTTGTCTTGATTAATTAAATGTGTTCTATGTCTGTGCACATGATGTAAATGCCTACTCTGTGTTCAGGTGTTCTGCATATCCAACAACATAATTTTAGTCTAGGGTTCTATTGTACAAGTTTCCTACATGGGACTCGCCAAAATTCCCTTGGATGAACTGGTATCAGGTCAAATCGCCCCACGGTAAATTCGCCCCATCTTTCACCAAATAAGCCTCCAATGTCAAAATCGTGCCCACTTCTTGCAAATTCGCCCCCACTGACGAAATTGCTCGGTCAAATTCGCCCAAAATTTTTATAAAATCGAGATTTTAAAAGTAACATAAAATTATATTTTTGACGACCTCTCATTTGTTAATTAACTGCAAAAATTTTATTTGTAAATGCGTATTGTTTGTATTGCAATGTTTTTGTCATGAATTCATAATGCAAAATGTATTGACTGAATTCACACCTTGGACAGCCCAGGCGTGTTGTGATCACTGTAATCATTTAATATGAAATAATGACTATCAAAAGTCCTTTGTAAGATTATGATATAATCATAACAGTAGGTAAGCTACAGTAATAAGAAAATATTTAATGTTGATAAAGGTAATTAGAGTATTAATAAAGTAATTGTAGAGCATTATATCGTTGAGGGAAATCATTAAAAAAAATCCTTAGATTGTTACCACGAGCCTGGTGTTTTTGAAATAAAAATTATTTTGTCAAAAGCAACATTGGCAAAGTTTGATAATACAATTAAATATAAAGTAAATAGATATAATGAAGTTAAATCCTTATTTAATGCATGCATTAATGTTTCATTTCTAAAGTAGTGTTATTTATTTTAATTTCATTTTTAAAATAAAAAAAAATAAAATATTTGTTATATTGTCATTGGAAAAAAATGGGGGCAAATTTGACAGGAACAATTTCTAAAGTGGAGGCGAATTTGCAAGAAGTGGGGGCGATTTTGACCTGGGGGCAAATTTACCGTGGGTGAATTGACTTGAATTCGATGAACTATATATATATAAAGAAAAAGTTAGCTTCTCAGTGTCCGGTAGACATGTATATAGCCTTCAATTTACCAGCCCAGCCCCACCACTTCCAAGAGGCAAACTAGCCACCAAACTGTAACAGGGAGAAAATATGCAGGGTCTGACCGGAGATCAAAACCAGCCCCAGACTGCTACGCATCTGATGACAGCAGCATTAAATATTCAATAAAAAATATAGAAGAAACATTTAACAAATTAAATTTTACTTTACAAAATTTATTGATACACCAATTTTAAAGACTAAAGAAGTTTCTTGTATTTTCAGATATAACCAGAATTACAAGATGAGTTGTTTTAATGGTAGAATGAATGAATACAGAAGTGTATCTTTAGATAGATTTGATGGAAATAATTTAAAATCAACAGTTTATTTCCTGTCACATTGTCATGAAGGTAGGTGTAATTTCCCTGACAAAAATCACTTCCCTTCCATCTACTAGTACATACAAAATCATCTTTTAGGTATCCACAAATTTTAAAACTTTTATTAGCCAATTTTCCAAATTTTGTGAAAATAAAGTCTTTTTTTTAAGTCTTTTTTTGTACAAATTTGCTGAAAATAGGTAACATTTTAAAAGAAATTCTCAGAAATTTGTAGCAAATGGGGATTTTGCCAACTAGGAATGAAAATGGTGTGTCCTTGAGCAAGACGTCTAAACAACAATGCTCAAATTAACCCAATTGCAAAATGAATTGGTATCAGCACTGAGCAGATATACGAGGAGTTGACTTTGCAATGATCTAGTACATGTAGATGTCCCAATTAAAGAGAAGTCTTATATGTATATATTCCCAGACACTAAATGTTAGAGAAAGTAATAAAAAGTGGAGAAAACACCAACTTCCAGTAAATGCATGGTCATTGACTAACAAACTTTCTCACTAGCTTCTGCCTGATTTGATATTGGAACTTAGAGGCACTGTGTGATCAATGAAACCAGTGCTTTAGACCACTCAGCCACTAAGTTTTGGTCTTGGAGTAATTATTCATCAGGTCTAATGTTTTTGCTAAAATAGATGACTTATTAACAATAATTTATCTTTTGCAGATCATACACAAGGTCTAGAAAGTAAAGCATTTCTACAAAGATTAGCATCCAGGTACAACAGTAAAGATTTATTATGTTTTTATGAATTTCTGTATTCGAAACCAAGTCATGTCATTCCAAATTCAAATCAGCATTTTCAGATTAAAAAAAAACAAAAAAAAAACTACAGAGCTATGAAGATAAACAAACTTTTTCTCCAAAGAGTGGAAGAAATGGAATATTAAAAACCAGGTCTGACCAAGAAAGACATGAAAATAGGTAGTGACATTTTTTTCACCAAGCACTGCCACTTTATTTATAGCTGGTGATGTCTTGATATTATAAGTGAAATATTCATGACTTGGATGTATAACAGTGCTCCAAGCAGGTTTTGAAAACTGGTAGCCACATGGCTAATAATTCAAAAATTTCAGTAGCCATTTCAAGATTTTTGTCGCCAGGTAAAATTCTTGGAGGCCAATCCTTATAAATATTCTTTCTAATCACACCGCCCGTCGCTACTACTGATTTAATGGTTTAGCGAGATCCTTGGATTGGTCCCACCACGGTAGGTAACTTTCAAGGCGGAGCGATGAGAAGACAATCAAACTTGATCATTTAGAGGAAGTAAAAGTCGTAACAAAACCCAAATCAAAAAGTGATTTTTGCCGTTTGGCTGCCATTATGCAAAATTAGATCACGGTCAGTTATGCGCTTTAAACTATAAAGTTACCTGCTTTGATTCAAGCGCTTTAAAAATTTTATTGATGGCGAGACTATTTGTCAGGGTTGGTGACGGGTCATGAACAAAATTTCCAGATTTCCCGATTTTTAGTGGCCAAACTCAAAAAAATTATTTGACATAATGGCGATCGTCTGACAATTTGTAGTCGCAAAATCCGATTTTTGGTCGCAAATTTCAAGTATTTACTAGGCTACTTTGAGCACTGTAAAACCACATTCAATCAATCAATTATTGCCATTGAATGTTCATAAGATTTATACTGGTGTACCAGTCATCTTTGTATCTTTGTTTTACAGGAGGGATGTTTTTCTTTACTGCTCTGAAGTAACCAAGATACTGTTACTGGAAAATAGGAAATATTACCTGTTAGAAAACTTCATTGTAAGTCTCTTTGTTATACATTAGAGGATATTTAAACTGAACAAGTACCGGTAGATAGGATTGTCATAACAAATTTTTGAACTGGGTTTGTGGCCAATTAGGAAAAATTAATTTTAAATAATGAATAAATGAAAAATATATTTTTAATAGTGGTGTTAGGATTTTACCTCCATAACATGTATGTTTTGCTGGATATATTCCAATAGGGAAAATTCATTATGTTTTTGACTTTGGAATTAGGGCACATTTTCTGATATACATGTATATGTACTGATATTGACTAAATAACAAACATATTTCTAAAAAATTCAGAGATGTAGAGTTCACAAATTTATGCCAGTCTCACAATGAGACATAAAAACCCTACATGTATGTCAATATAAAATACCAGTATTGGGAAATAAAAGAAATAAACTTTTTCCTCCGCCAATATTTTGTCTACGACTTTTCTAAAAAACTAAATAGATCTTTATGAAACTTCATGGAAACAATATTTGGGTAGAGTAAATCAGTCATTGGCTTTTTGTATTTTGATAGTGCTTATGGTTGGGAAAACAGTGGCTTCCCTGTTAAGGGTTTGTTTTGGGGGATGCTTTTAAATTGGAATCCTATGTCAGCTATAACTTTTTTTTTACAGAAGACAATTGAAATAGATGTCCCAACTACAATACCAATACCAGATACAGGATCTAACAAGGTATGTACTCGGTACTTAGTGTAGTGAAGTAATGGTGTTTTATACCCCATTTAAGATTCCCACTCATATCAAGGTGCCCAGTTCTTAAATGTCGGGAAATTGAAAATGGACAAATTTTTTCACAAAGCCAAAACGAATTGGTCAAGATTTTAATCTTCAAACACCATGTGTAACACAAATTACTGACAGGGTTTTGTCTTGTTAAATAGACAGAGAAAGAGAGAGGACTGAAGACCGGTGTGACTTATGATGTCTTGCCATGTCATTATGTACTTGAAGTGTTATACTTAAATTTTGCACCAAGATCTCAATACATGTATAAATGATTTTATACTTGTATCTTAAAATTGAAGAGTTCGGGATTATCTCAGTGAGTGGATACATTGACTGAATGGAGTTTTGCTTCCCAGTCAAGAATATTTCACTTGTATTGGGGCATCATCAGCTATAGGTGAATAGGCAGAAATGTTGACTCTTGCAGTATGCTCATGGCAATGTGCTGTTGAGTGGAGTGTGGATTTTGTTTTAAGATGCACTCAGAAGTTTTAAATTCTGAGAATAAATAACTATCAAGGTTGGAATAGTCATGGGCATGATAATTAATTCTTGGTAATTTTATTTCAGGTAGAAAATGTCACAGTCACATTACTCCATGCAGCACATTGTCCTGGATCTGTAATGTAAGTAACACTGAATCTCTATCAAGGGTCAGAGAGAGTTACCATGGTTACTATGTCATTAAACTACTTTAACACCTGGAGTTTTAATGAATTACAGGAAACTTGTACAATAAATTCTCCTTCTCTTAAAATATTAGACCTAGAAGCTTTAAATGTCATATATACATGTGCTTGCTTGGTAAAAAACACCTAATCTATGCTACTTCAGAATGTACATCATCCAAGAACTTATCACCTACTTTACACATGAATATTTGCCAAATTTTTTCAAATGACCTTGAACTTGGTTTGGGTAACAATAATGACTATCTGTATATAGAAGTACAAGTACCTTAAAATAACTTAATTACAGCAACTACTCATGAAGACTAACCAAATTTGTTCATACCCATGATCTAGTCTGGTGGAAAACAAATTGAAATTTCACAATAGGGGGACATGAGTGTTCAAAGCTGGCAACATAGCTGTCTTATATCATCATAGGTTAGGGGTCAAGAATCAACCTGTTGCCAAGCTGATCGACCCTTGGTTTAGTAGATAAAAGGTCAAAGGTCAGATAGTGTTTTTTTTCCAAAAAATAATCTTTATTAGTTTATAGCTGTCCAAATATATACTTTTTGAGATTTAAATAAATCAAATAAATCTGTTCTCATGTAATCATAGTATTTCATGTATTTTAACATTGACTAGGAAGCTAATTGAGACTGTTTAGGCTAAAATTTAAATATTTCAATGTTATTTTTCAAAATTCTGACACAAGCCTCAAGAATAAAATAAAAGTATACATTCAACATCAAAGCATGAATCAAAATGCTAAAATATAATTCTTTTGTAAATACATGACTGTGATTAAAACAAATATATTGTTTATTTGAAATTTATTAAAAGTTTAAAATCAAAGTACTGCAAGTACTGTAATCGGCAAGGCATAGTCACGAGAATCTCTGGAATATATCAGTCACATCTAACGATTTCTTTTGATTCATCAATATCACTATCTGTTTCATTATCATTCAAAGGGTTCAACCAATCAGCGGTTCAACGGTCACATTGCAAGTGCATACAGCCACCCACTTTAAATTGTATGCCCTACATGTACATCTTGTAGTGCAACATGATTTATATTTACATTTCAGCAATGCATGACATGATTTTGGTAAAGGTTATTTTCTCATTAAAAAAAACCCTACTGTAGCTCAATTGGTATAGCACTCACTCCCCGTATGTGGTGAGTCCTGGGTTCGAACCCTAGTTGGGTCTGATCAAGACTTGAAATAAGGTAGTGACTGTTCTTTTGCCAAACACTCGGTATTTAGAAACGAAAGTCACGAGATCTTTTGAGAGAGATCTTAAAAACCGATCCAATGTCCCGTTCCAAGGCGGGTGTAACATGTTAAGGAACTTTTCCTGCACATTTCCCTAAGTTCACTGCAAAGGTCAAAATTTCTGCCACTTCACCTATAGCTGGTGACGTCTTGATATGACTGAAATACGTAAAAGCCCGTAAAACCCCATGCAATCAATCAATTTATAATTTTCTCATTAACACTGATTTTAAATCACATTCAGACTCGTACTAACTTAACTGTCCGAGAATAATCGTGAACATCAGGAAAATACTTAACTTAAATCCAAAAAGTTAAGTTTTGTTCATGATCCTTTGACCTGTAATTGTCTTAGAAAAGTTAAAGTTAAAAGTAAGATTTAAGCAAAAAATATTAATAATAAGTTTAATTTGTGAAAAAACTCAGATTTAAGTATAAAAACTAGTATTGTTCGTGGTCCTGTTGCCAAATGACCAGACAATATTAGTAAAGAAAAGTTTATGGTGGATCACAAAACAAGGTCGTTTTGAAACAAAACACAAAAGCGACATTGGGGATGGATAGGTCACACCATCAAGACACCTGCCAACAACATCACAAAACTTTGAAATGGAACACACAAGAATAAAAGACACCTTGAGACAATATTCTGGAATTGAAACAGAGGGGGTAAAATTGCGCAGAACAGCCAGTTTGAGGGATTTTGTCGATGGACTAACCTCCACAGGGAGTTAAAGGCATACAGTACGCAAGTTAGTGAGACTAGCACCATCCGTGTCCTATAGGTGACGGGAGATCCGGAACAAATACCAGGTATAACTAAATGCAGCCAAACAGCAGTTTAATTGTGTGCACGTTGAATATGTAGGTCGGTTGCATATGATGTTGGAAGCAAATTTTCAACTGTACTTTTCCCTGAGAGGAACAGTTTACATCGTAGATTAGAAATAATCGCTAGGTACATTCAATAAAGGCAGGCATCTGCACTCACAAGTTTAGAAAAGTTCCCTCTTGCAAGAGTGGGAAGAAAACCTGTGTTTTCCCTGGAAACACGGAATGCTGTATTTAGAATGTCCAGAAAGTTAATTGACAGTCTTACAGTCTGTAATTGCATGGAATACTGGGAGCTTATTCCTCTCCAGAGGTGATAATTTTATGCTATGAACAGGGACGAACTTTAGATGTCCCGGTCTGGAATCATACTTCCTCATTTAAAAACAACAGAAGAATAAGGTCATCAGTATCACGACAGACAACAACTGTTCTTTTATAGCCTTGCATGTAAGCATCAACACCATGGGGAACAATTCTAGTATCGGCTTCGTTGTGTAAAGCTTTAAAAACGGTTACACTCCTTCCTCTGTATGAATTAAACATGCTGTCTGTTGGACCCCCTGATACCCTCAATTAAGCTAAGAAGTGTCTTGGATTACTACGAGATCCTATTTGTTTTCTTGGTGACTGATAAAATCTTACCAATTTGAATTATCAATAATTCTTCTAACAGAACCCGATCCTCTTTTATCTTTAGATGGTTTCGCCTTTTATGGATTAGTTGTCATATCTATCATAATGACATCAATTTTAATACATTTATCTTTCGCGTGGATAAAAACAGTTTGTGCGTTTCCTAACTCGCCGAATGTATTGATGCCTTTCCGTTTCCCCGTGCTACAACTAAAGTTTGACCATTAATTATTTTGGTAGCAATGTCTCCATGCAAACTTCTTCCTCGGGGATATTTTGAAAATCCCGCTCGTCGGCTGCAGATAACAAGGGTCCTGATGTATCAGGTATGGAAAGCGACACTGGAAATAGTTCGTGTTTCAACAGTTCACTAATATTTCCACCAGAAAAAGAGAACACACTTGATAGTATTATACAGATACAGTCATAATAGCTAATCAAATCTTTCAGTACCACCAGTACTTTGATTTCTTTTTTAAAAAAAAGTGGATACTTATATAAATACGGGCAATATGATTCAGTAATAAATTTTAACAGAAGTTTAAAGTTTTGTCAAACATTTTCAAATGCACAAATGTGTTTATACTAGTATTTATTTGCCACAATTAATCATATTTGTAAAGGTCAAATTTGTGCAAGCGTCTAATCTTATTTTTCATGGAAAACTTTGAAAATAAGTGACTGAATTAGTTGGATAGGACTTTCTATTAATTTGAAGATACCACTTACATGTTTAGAAGACTAAATGTATAAAGAAAAATTTCTGTAAGCCACCTTGAATTTGTGTATAGCTCAATATGGGTATTTTCACTTGAACTTTGCACCCTTGACCTTTAGCTGCCCCCACAATGGCCCCTGGGTGAAATCTTGCTTGGCAACAAGCCGATTCTAACAAAGTAAAGTTCAAAGAAGGTTATCACATAACTTGCCACCTTTGAACACGTTGTCCTCCCTACATCGAAAAATAAGCGGTTTTTTCACAATCCTCTACCAGACTAATCAAGGTCACAATGATGTTTAAACAAATTCAAGCAATATTGTTTCCTGAACCATAAGGATTGATCGGAGATTTAGTGTTTTGTGCCCCACATTTGTCCTAGTCAAAAGTATTTCACTCGTAACAAGATAGTCATTTTATTGGGATGGTGGAGGAAACTGGAGAAACCAGAGAAAACCTCTGACCTCTGACCTTTGGCAAGCAAACTGAAATCTCTCTGACATGGGTATCTTCAGGAGTGATGTTTAAATATGCCAATCTTTGATTTTTCTTCTAGTTTGTAATAACCATACTTTTAATTATGACCCCAAATGAAGTGGGGTGGGGAGGGGGGGGGTAAAGTTACCATATTTCTTCTGCCACTTTTCTCCAAAATTATTTGGCAGATGTGGATGAAACTTTAAAGGAACAATCTTTGGGTGGGGTAGATGTGCCACTGCCTATTCATATTTTGATCTTGCACATGGTTGGGGATTTCCCAGTTAGGATTTGTTTGGGACACTTTTGAAATGACCCCCGTTTCAGTTATAACTTCTTACAAGTAATTCTTGTTTTAATTTTTTCAGGTTTTTGTTTGAAGGGTTAGAGGGTACTGTGTTGTATACAGGAGATTTTAGATGGGAAACTAAACATGTATCCAGAGTGGAAGCCTTACACTCCGGCAATCAGTAAGAACATTTACATTACAAAGGTGAAGAATAGATTCATCATCTTGAAGAGAAATATATACCATGGTCCTTCTCTCATAAGACTTGCTTATAAAAGGAAATACCGGTACCTCAGATGATATTAAAATCTACTTCCCTACTACATGTAATAGCTGTCAACAGAGATTCTTGGAGGAGAAAGATATCTGTCCCAATTCTCCTCTTTGAGAGATGGACATAAGTCTAGTCCCTACTACATGTAGATGCAAATACGTTGTATTGAATTCTTATCTAATAACATGTATCTGTACAACAACCATGATGCATTGCCACCATTAATTTTCTTGGTTATATTGGCAAAAGAATCTTTTATTTGCCAAATTTAACAACAGTTAAAATTCCCCTTGATAGGAACATTTTGATTTTTACAGAGATATTTATAATAATCAAACATGCACATGGTTATATGTATTTTCAGTTATGACTAAAGAAAGTAAATGACATGCCTTTATTTATTAGTTCATTATTATCAGTTTGCTTGCCAAAGTTTGGTAGTTTTTGCAGGCAATCTGGTTTCCTTCACCATCCCAGAATTGGCAGCTTGATATAAATGAAAGAATTTTTACTTGAGTGTAAAACGCCCTTATTCCACTCTACTGTTCACTTCAGTTTATTATTATTTTCCATGAAGGAAAATTCAAATTAAAAAAAAATTCACTGATTTTTCTTGTTTCAGAGTGAAGACATTAGATAGTCTGTACATAGATACGACATTTTGTCATCCCAGCAGTCTTTACATTCCTTACCGACAGGATTGTGCTAACGCTGTATACAGCCTCGTTACCGAGTGGTTGTCAAAGGGAAGTAACTACTTTGTACATTTCACACCAAGGGCAAATTATGGACATGAACATCTTTTGAAAGACGTGGCTGAAAGAACAGGTTTTAAGGTAATTTCCTGTTTATACTACATGTATTTGTAATGTTTTTTATGTTAGTTTTATCAGATACAGTCAGACCTGTCTATAAAGGCCACAATGAAACCAGTAAAAGGGGCCTTTAAGGGCAGGTGGCCTTTATATACAGGTTCAAATAACATGAGTTAAAAGAACATTGGGATACAATTTTACTGGCCGTCAGAAACAGGTGGCTCTTATATAGAAGTGGCTTTTACGGCAGGCTGGACTGTATATGTATGATGTACAGAAGAGAGAACTTGTTTGCATGAGTGTTATGTCTAGATTTGTTGGTTAAACTTCATGTGTAGACATACAAGCAATATTGTTTTTTTTTGTAAGACTAATATAACCTCTCAATAAATCTAATGTATACTTTGTTTTATCTGAAAATCAATGGAAACAGATGTGGAATAAATTAACCAAATTACAGGTCTCAAATACAATTTTTTAAACAACTCGTATTGGTGCAAAGTAGAAGAAAAACTTATTGTGCACTCAGGAATTTTACTCATCATACAGCTGTTAAATATGTTGTATTTGTGGTGAATGGGATACATGTAAATGATCATATTGCATATTTTATTACTAGATTCATGTATCACCAAAGAAGGCTAATATATACCGACAGATACCAGAGTTATCTGATGTGTTTACAGAATTTGGTGAGGAAACTCCAATCCATGCATGTTATGGAGAGGTAAATAATATATGTAACATCTACATGCTTATCTTTATGTTCATTATGTTACAAGACCACTGTAATAGCTTTAAAATTAGAAGAATGCTCACCATGAATGGGAACTTATTTTTTATACTTTCTACGTCAGGGCCTTGTCGGCCAAGCATTCTAAGCATCAGCTAAAAATTCATAGCCCCCTCTCTTTGCCAGGGCTCAAATCCCAATTTTGCTATTGCAGATCTTTGTAAAAGGGACTTTGTTATTTTGCTTTCTGAAGGCCAGTGGTTTTCATTAGGTACTCTGGATTTCTTCATCTCAGAATTGAACACCTTGATACATGTATAAGTAAAAAAGGTTTTTTGACTGGTGTGTAAAACACTCCAATCTATGCTTGTAAAATTTAAAATGACATTGGCTTAAACTAGGTTTCCATAAATTTAAAATAATTAGTAGTCAAATTTCCATAATTTGTGAAAATATAGTCCTTTTTAAAGTATTTTTCCACAAATTTGCTAAAATAGGTTACTTTTTGAAAGAATTCCTCAGAAAGTAGCCAATGGCGATTTTGGCTACCAGGAATGGAAACATAGGCTTAAATACATGTACCACTCACTCACTTAGGGCCTCAGTAGTTGAGTAGTACAAAGCTCTGGCTTACAGATCACAGCATCTCTCACCGCCTAGCCTAGGGTTGAATTCCACATAGTCATGTCTTAGTAGTAACAAGTCTGTCATTTTATTTGCCAAATGTTGCTAGTTTCAAACATGTATTCTTAATTTCTTCCACCATCTTAGAATTTACAATTTTGCTAGTTTTCATTCCTAGTACACTGTAGACTGTAGTAGTAGCTAAAATTGTCATTGGCTATTAATTTCTGAGAAATTCTTTAAAAAAGTAACCCATTTAAAAACAAGAGGCCCAATAGGGCCTGTACCGCTCACCTGGGCCGTTTACAGCACAAAAACACAATAAATACTACATTTAAGGAGCAATAACTCTGATGTAGATATTTAGATATTTATAAAACTTGCTACTCGCATCTGTGACCTTGACCTTCGAACCAATGACCATAATCTATATATCAAAATGATCGCTACATCAATACTTACAATATTCCAATATACATGCCTATACAAAAAGTTTATAGTTTTCAAGATAATGAACCATTTTAGTATTGATTTGCTACTGTGACCTTGACCTTTAGACCCATCACCTTTTTCTATACATGAAAATTATCGTTGTATCAATACCTACAACATTCTAATATACATGCCTATACAAAAAGTTCAGTTTTCAAGATAATGAAACATTTCAGTATTCTTTCGCATCTGTGACCTTGACCTTTGAACCAATGATCTTAATCTACATGTATATATCAAAATGATCGTTACATCAATACCTACAACATTCTAATATACATGCCTATACAAAAAGTTCATAGTTTTCAAGATAATGAACCATTACAAAAAGTTCATAGTTTTCAAGATAATGAACCCTTTAAGTTTTCTTTCACATCTGTGACCTTGACCTTTGAACCAATGACCTTAATCGATATATCAAAATGATCGTTACATCAATACCAACAATATTCTAATATACATGCCTATACAAAAAGTTCATAGTTTTCGAGATAATAAACCTTTTTGGTATTGATTTGTGACCTTGACCTTTTGACCCATGACCTTTTTCTATACATCAAAATGATCGTTGTTTCAATACCAACAACATTCCAATATACATGTCTATATAAAAAGTTTATAGTTTTCGAGATAATTAATGATTTTGGTATTGTTTTGCTACTGTGACCTTGACCTTTGGACCCATGACCTTTTTCTATACATCAAAATGATCGTTGTATCAATACCTACAACATTCTAATATACATGCCTATATAAAAAGTTCATAGTTTTTAAGATAATGAACCATTTCAGTATTCTTTCGCATCTGTGACCTTGACCTTTGAACCAATGACCTTAATATATATATCAAAATGATCGTTACATCAATACCAACAATATTCCAATATACATGCCTATACAAAAAGTTTATAGTTTTCGAGATAATAAATAATATTAGAAAAGTAAAAAATTAGGTCATGACCTTCATAATTGACCTTGATACCATTTTGAAGGTAATTACAAGAATATGTCAAAACTGAAAACCCCATGTCATTATCTGGTCATATAGTCAAGTTATAGCAATTTAAAAATATTTTACGATTTTTTCAAAATTAAACGCAAAAACGCGTACTGTAACCTTTTTTTAAACCAAATTTTATGAAATGAACAAACCTAAAGGTTAAGACTATGTAGAATCCAAATATCACATCAGTTTTTGCCTCCAATGAGTGGTTCAACAAGAAGATTTTTTTGGGTTTTGTCTATTTTTAGTAACAGCAGCCATCTTGGATATTCAATCCCCATGATTTGAACAAACTATAGTTAGACTCTGTCAAGGACCTTCCATGGCAAATTTGGTTTCAGTTGGCCCAGTAGTTTCGGAGGAGAAGATTAAAGTTTACTGACGCACGGACGCACGCCTCGCCATGCCATAAGCTCACATGGCCTTTGGCCAGGTGAGCTAAAAATATACAAAAAACAGTACTGGTACTTAAAAAGGTCTTAATTTTGCACAAATTTATGAAATTTGGCTACTAATACAGTAATTTTGAATTTGTGGAAACCTTGATTTTGGTATAGGTTTAAAACACTATTCAAACCAACTAACCAACTAATTGAATTGTTAAAACATGATTTCACAACAGGTTGTTTTAACTTTTATTTATTTCAGAAATACAGCAAAGACAGAAGTAGACTGCCCTGTGGATATAAGTTAGAGAATACTGACAACATAAACATCATGGTTATTCTTCCATCCACGATGTATTTTACCAAGAAAGTTCACCTGAACCTAACAGATATAGTCGAGAAAAAAGGAGGGATTTACAGAGTCTGCTACTCTTTCCACTCTTCAATGATAGAAGTTAGAGATCTTGTAACTTACCTCCAACCAAAAAGAGTGCGACCTAATGTCAAACCCATAGATGATAAATCTTTGTCAGAGGTATGTCTTGTGTATTATAATCCAATTTCTCTCTTTACTTTGTCAATCAATCATTTTAAACAGTCTTTTTCTAACAGTAATTAAGCACCAAGATTGGACTTCATTCCTTATGGCAAAAACATTAATTGAATCAAGTTTTATGCCCTGGAAAAGAATATTTTAATTACAGTCAAACCTATCTATAAAGGCCACACATGGGGACCAGTAAAAGTGGCCTTTATGGGCAGGTGACCTTTATATACAGGTTCAAATAATATGAATCAAGAACAATTAGGATACAATTCTACTTGCTTTTATATCAGATGGCCCTTATATGGAGGTGGCCTTTAAGGCAGGTTTGACTGTATATTGAAATATCACCAGCTTATCAGCTATACGTGTAGGTAAAGTGCCAGAAAATTTTACCTTTTAAGTGCTGTGCACTTGCAGCAATGTGCATGGATGGTTCTTCTGTCATGGCACATCAATTTTTAAGGTCTCTTTTCCAAAAGACACAATGACTTTTATTTCTTTACCAAATATTGGTGATTTTCTCCTGACCCATTTTTTCCCCACCATCTCTAAACTGACTGCCCTGATACATGTAAGACACCATTATACGACTCTATTTCACTGCTGATAAAAAATTTAATTTTTAGAAAATTTTACCAACTAAAAGATGTTCTATATTTTTAGCAGTACTTTGGTGATATAATTTATGTTTATTCCACAGGTTCAGCAGAGGTTAAATGAATTTCTGCAGATAAAAAGCAAAGCTCAGTTACAAGATGATTTTGTTGTAAAACCACTAGGAACTTTAAAGAAGAGTAGACTAACAAGAAAAAGAAAGATTTCAGGTGAATATATGTATTTACAATTTGAATGGTTTTTCTGTAATTAAGCTTTTACAATTGAGTGTGGAGAAGGAAAGAGAAATTGTTTTTTACAGTCAAGATATTTTCACTTATATCTGGCCAGTCAGTTCTGGGATAGTGGAGCAAACTAGAGTGCCCGTAGAAAAACACCAACCTTTGGCAAGCAAAGTGACAAACAGTCTCACAATGTTTGAGTGGGGTTTGAACATAGATGGGGGAAGCTGTGATCTGTAAGGATGCACTTTAGACCATTCTGTCACCAAGGCCCCGAAAATTTTTACAATTGACTTTTTTCATAAATATTACTTATTATAGTTCTAGTTTTTTAACATTTCTTAAAACTTTCTTGCATATTTTTGTTTAGAAGCATTCCATATTATCAATAATTTCAAAGTGATGTTTAGTTTGTAATTGAGAAATGTTTACCACTGTGTAATTGATATACAGTAAAACCTCATTGTAATGCCCCTCGATAACTTTGTCATCTTGCTTAACACCATGGTATTTTGATGTCCAAAAATCCATTTGTTTTTTGCTTATCTTTATAAGTCTTCCTTAATTTATTGCTAAAACCCTTTTATATCACCAAACTTTGACTGAACAAATGGTGACATATAATCAAGATTTTACAATATGCTAATTTTCAAGAGTAAGAAATATCTGAGAATTTAAAAAAGAAAGAAAATTAAGCAGGTCACATGAAAGATTAGTTAAAGCTCATGACATTTGTTTTGTACTTTTATTTGTAGTATGTACATGTGTAAACATATATGTATTTATTTTATAAATCTATTTCAGTGGCTTCCAGTGATTCAGAAGGTCTAGTGTTCAATAGTCCAGATGTTAAAAGATCTAAACCTTTTGTAAAGTCCCCAGAAAAATTACCAAATGGTGATGGTGACGGCCACGTTGATTCTGATGAAGATGCTCATAGTTCATACAACGGCAGTAATGTTGACAATGAATCTGAACTCAGTGGAATCTCTGACCTTGAAGACAATGTCGAGTAAGATACTTTTTTTTATTATTTGGTAATCTTTGAGTAAAAACATACTGAATATATATGGTTATGTACAGTGGGACCTGTCTAAACCGAACACATGGACCAAAGGTTTTGTTCAGTAGGATGTTAATTTGATCATAGTTGACTGGAATTAACAAAGTTGTTGAGACCCCTTTTGGTTTGGAGGCTAATACTTTACCCATTTAGCCACAATGGCAATCTTTTCAGTTAGGTTATACAAACTCTTAACAAAAATTAATATATACTATAAAACTTATCTCCTTTGAAATAGAAACATGGAATTTCTACATTAAATTTGAGTGCTCGATTTATCATAGATGTATTTATAAAGATAACTATAAAATTATGATTTTAGTTATCCATCTAGCGTATTTAAGATATGATCGCCACATTAATGAAATTCTATTGTAGTCATAATATTATTTGCACCTTTTAATACTTATAGAGTTCTGCTGTTTAAAATATATGTAAGCAATACAATGTCTTATAATTTATTATAACCACATACTATGGGTTGATAATATGATAATACAATATTCGATAATAGTGGTTTTTTCTTATTTTTTATAACAGACTAAGTACTCCAGCTCAAAGCTTTTTAGATGCCATTGATTCACAGTGTTCACAAGAATCATCAGAGGGAGGTAAATCAAACAGCCTTTCTTACAGAGTGTGTAGAGAGGAGGATGAAGAGCAAATTACAGGAAGTGTTCCAGCACAAATTGAGGAGGAAGATCCTGGAGAGTCAAAGAGTCATGGTGATGAACAAATCACTGGAAGTGCTCTAGCACAAATTGAGGAGAGAGATCCAGACATATCAAAGAATGACGATCATCAAAATGTTTGTAATGACACGAGTGAAAAAACAAACATCAGTAATGACAGTGACAAAGGTGAAAAAATAGAACTTCATCCGAATGAAAATGAAAATTGTGTCAGTAGAAAGGAATTTGATGGCCAGTGTCTTAATAAAGAATCAGATGAAACCCTTGGAAGGAAAGATATAAAAATATCAGAAAATCAGGGAAAAGATACAAAGTTTGAAAGGAACGGAAGTTTTGATTTATTTTTAAGTTCAAGTAGTGCTGAGGGTTTTGATGTAGGTGATGTTTCGGAAAATGATAAAAGTCTGGAAAGTGAAACACTTGGAAGTGTCACAGATAGAGTAGAGGACAGGGATAATGGTGACTCTAGTCAAACAAGTGACTATCATGATAAAGGAGGCAAATCTGACAAAAATGATTGTAAAAATGGCAAGGTGATCACAGATGTTAAGGCAGGGTTTAATAGTCACAATCAAAATGACAAATTACAGATAAATTTTGACAATCAGAGTACAAAAAGTTCTCAGGGTTTTGATGTAGCAAACTTAGAGGGGGGAGAAATGGAATTAGAAAAGTATCAAAATTCAAAGTGTGGGGAAAGCTTGAATGGACATGTGGAAAATGAAGTTGATGATTCCAAAAACATTAATGTGTGTGTGAATGGAAATACACAGGTAGAAAGTGAAAAAATTTCCAAAAATGTAAACAAAAGTAAAGAAGAGTCGTTAAATTCGTACATTGAGATAGAGGATTCAGACGATGATGAAATCAGAAATGGTGATGTGGAATCATGCACAGACGATGATGATACAGACAGTTCAGAAATAGATTCTGATAGTGATGAAACATTACCTCCAAGTCAGAACTCACTTCTCCATGGTAACAGATTACATCAAAACTCAAATCAAAATAACAGAAACGATGATGAAATTTTGTTGATTTCTGAAGACAGTAATTCTAATTCCAGTTTTCCTAGAGATAAAATTATTGGTGATAAATTAAGGGACAGATCAGATGTAATAGATCTAACATTAAGTGATTCTGATTCTGATACATAACATAAAGAGAAAACTTTACATGTAGTTCAATAACTTGCCTCTTCAAGAATTGACGGATCGCTGGGCCACGCCCACAATGTTCCAACACTGGCAGCCATCATGGTACCAAAGGAGCATCACGGCAACTAATGACGTACTAGTGTCATTGACGTCATTAAATGGCGCAATTCAGGCCGAGTTTTCATTCTTTTAGTGTGTAATTCAAGCATGCCAGGCTTTTGTCAGAACATTGTGGGCATGACCGGCGATCCGTCAATTATAATTAAGTTTGCAGGCTGGTTTTCAGGTTATACATTGACAACCAGAAAGAATTGCTTTATTATACTCTGCAAGCGAAGTTTAGGGGAGTATATACATCTGTCTATCTGACTGTCCATCCCAATATTGTGTCCGCTCCTTATCTTCCATATCTATGTGTGGATCTAAATCAAACTTGGAATACATGTAAACCAATATTAGATGTGTCACATACCAAATTTAGGTGCATAGTTCAAACCTCGAGGTCATAAGGTCAAATTTTAGAAATAACTCAGCAGTGTATGGAACAGGGTTATTTATCTCTCAAAGAGATTTGATAGGTAATTTTGGTTAAAAATGCATAAATTTGAATATTTTCTGTATACATGTATTTTGTGATGTGGAAATGCTGTACAATGATCACAAAGATAAATTCTGACAATGGCAAACAGATCACATGATGAAGATCTGCAAGTGCTTTTGATCTAATCAAATTTAATATAAATTAGTGTTGGTTAAGGTCATAATCTTATATTGGATAATATGGACAGCTACTTTGATAGTCTACTTTCAGAAAATCTTAGAAGGCTAATAATAATGGTGTAGTCAGTTAACTTGTTGAAGGTTGATGGATTTCTGGGGACACTCCAGTTTCTTCCACCATACCTGATCTGACTGCTTTGATATAAGTGAAAGATTCTTGACTCTGGCATAAAACTATGTCTCTCTCTAATAGTCTACAGCCACTGTGGTAGCTCAGTTGGTAGAGTGCTGGCTCTGTAAGTGGGAGGTCGTGGGTTGGACCCAAGACTTGAAAGTGGGTAGTGACTGTTCTTTCGCCAAGCATTCAGTGTCAATAAATGAAAGTCATGGTTCTTTCATATGGGAATGTCCACGGTAGGCTTGGCACGATAAAGAACCCTGTCGTTTAATGCCCAGGCAAAAATTTCTGTACATTGCCTATAGCTGTTGATGTCTCAATATGTGAAGTATTCTTGACCAGGACGTTAAACACCATTACTCAACTCAACTGCGAGTCTACACCTCAGTAATAATCTACCTCTATTTATAGACTTAATGTTATTTTTTCAGTATGTTATAGCCAGATCAAGAAATTTTTAATAACATATAAATTTTGATATCAAGTATTTGTTAAGTGTTAGAGAAATTTCTTATTTTTAATGAAATGTTAGAGAAATACAAATTTCTTATTTTGAATGAAATGTTAGAGAAATGTCTTATTTTGAATGAAATGTTAAGAGAAATGTCTTATTTTGAATGAAATGTTAGAGAAATTTCTTATTTTTAAAGAAATGTTAGAGAAATACAAATTTCTTATTTTGAATGAAATGTTAGAGAAATGTCTTATTTTGAATGAAATGTTAGAGAAATTTCTTATTTTTAAAGAAATGTTAGAGAAATACAAATTTCTTATTTTGAATGAAATGTTAGAGAAATTAATTATTTTTAAAGAAATGTTAGAGAAATACAAATTTCTTATTTTGAATGAAATGTTAGAGAAATTTCTTATTTTGAATGAAATGTTAGAGAAATACAAATCTCTTATTTTGAATGAAATGTTAGAGAAATACAAATTTCTTATTTTGAATGAAATGTTAGAGAAATTTCTTATTTTGAATGAAATGTTTTATAATTATGATTTAATAATACATGTACATTCATGTAAATAGCTTAAATGAATTTTTATACACAAATAATTGATACTGTGATAATTTATTTCAATAAGAGATAATTAATTATACATGAAGTTAAACAATAAAATGGCATATATTATTTATATTATTTGAAATTTATGAAATTGGTTAAATTTTATGATTAAGTGCATGTTATTACTCAAAATGGAAATCCGGGACACAAGAAAAAACAATGTGAAATTCCCAGATATTCTTACCAAAGTCTGAAGACATTTTTATCTGAAACAAAATTAATGTGTAATTATGAAATTGGTTAAATGTTTTGATTCAAATTGTGGTATTGCATATATCAGTAAAGTGTAATATACATGATACCTTTGACACAGTGTATATTTTATTAGAATGGAATTTACCAGCTTAAACTTTGAAAAATACCAAAATTGCTGAAATAACATCTCACAAACTTGGGGATGTGATGTTTGTCTCTCATGAGACTAATCTAGTTGTTACTGGATTAATATTTTAGTATATTGAAATTTATTATTTTTAATAAAGATAAAATTTTATATATTTCTTGAGTTAATTTGTTTTGAACAGTAACACCAATACTGGCCACAGTTTCCATGTCTTAACTATGATTTTCCTTAACTTAAATTTAGCAAATTTTGGTGGTTTTTTTTTTTTGAATTATAAATGATTTTTGAGAAAACAATGTTATAAACTTGAAGTGATGCTCAAAAGAACACCTTAAATTCTTGAACATCACAAAAAAATCACAATTTCAAATTTTCAAATTTTACAGATTTAATTTATGGAAAATCAAGAGATAATTGTGAAACTAGAGCCTGGTATATTATACATTTATTGCCTTTGAGTGAGGGAGATATGAACATTTGTTCACCCGCAACAAGTCATATTTCCCGAGGGCGAAGCCCGAGGGGAATGTGACTTGTTAAGGGTGAACAAATGTTCATATCTCCCTCACTCAAAGGCAATAAATTGTTTATTATACCAAAAGATAACCATTGTATAAGAAAGACAGAAAGAAAGAAAAATATTTAAAAAAAGACAGCCTGAAAACATCATTTCTTCTCCGATTCATTGCTTTTTCTCCTATCGGAACTCATCGGAGGCAAACGCTAAAACGTCATGACAGATTCTCCATCAATGACGTCATATCATTGTGACGTCATGGTGTGTTCCGAAGAGGTGGGATATGATGTTTTCAGAGGGATACACGATGTTTTCTCCACCCTGATCACTTGATCCAACGATCCAATCAAATTACAGATAGTATCGTATTTTTCTAATGAGGTATAATAACATTTTCTAGCTTACCTGTACATAAGAAATTATGTCCTATCTATCCCCAGTTGTGAGAAAGGGGACGTGGACGGCCAAGTTGTCTAAAGTACCTGCATACAGATCTCAGTGCCTTCCACCAAGTAGGTTTGAATACCATTAATTAATCTCCTTACCAAGCACAGCCCCTCTCAGTAGATCAAGTAGACAAGCTATATATGTTTCTGATTAGCTTTGTACTACAGTATTTTACAGTCATAGCACCTTGAATGCTAATTCGCCGCCCGAAATGTTGCAGATATTGCAGGAAACTTTGCAAACCACCCAGTCCATTAATACTGGTACTGTGCCAACGAGTATAGTATAGATCTACTGCACTTTAAAATGATTTCTTGTATTTCTTGTATTTTGTTGACTGGAGTTCAAAACCCGAGGCTTTAAGCAGTGGAATCTTTTAGTTGGAAGGCCAGTATTTGTCAACTTAGTCACACAATGCAAATGGGATCCTTGGTGGCTGATTGGTCTAAAGTGCCCGCTTGAGGATCCCATTACCTCTCACCACCTAAATTTGAATCCCACTCAGAACAGATCTTAGTGAGAGGAAGTTTGTCAGTTCACTTTGTAGATGATTATGGTTTTCTCTGGACACTCCAGTTTCCTCTACCATCCATGAATATCTCAATATGAGTGAAAATATCTTGATTGCTGTGTAAAACTCTAATCCTTTACTCCACTCGATGCAAATCAAATAAAAAATAACTTTAAACAATGTACAATTTTTTCTTAAAATGGCTTTATTTTACAAAAACTTTGTAAACATAGAAAAAATGTTGTCATTTTAATCCTACTGTTCCTAGAACTCTGAATTAAAAAGACGAATAGGTATAAAAAATAATACAAAACTATGCTTGGCTATCATCATGGAAATAATTAATACAGATAGAATGTTTAAAAAATAAATGGATGAGTAAAGGAGATGTTAGTCAATGAGAGAGTATAGGTCGTTCACGATTTGATAGCAGAGTGTTTATAAACATTGATGACTCCAAATTATACGAACAGGTAATAACAGTGTGCAACCGTATGCATACATTCATGTCATCTCACAATGTGGTTCCCCGCTGTACCACATGATACCCTCTAACATTTGTGCGGATCACTTATATCCAATGGATGTGGAATCGCATAAAATCACATTTTCCGATAAAAGCAACGTTTTTCTGGGAATATGTGACATTGATGTTTTCCAAAACAAACGTTAAGAGGTATTGATCATGTGGTACAGCAGCGAACCCCATTTGTTTATTGCAACCACACTAATATTAAAATAGACTGTAAACATTGCCATCAGAATGTAAAGAACTTATAACAGGTTGTCCATGATCTGATGCATATGCAAATGTTTATAATCATAGGTTAGACTTGATGAATAAACACTCCCTTTAACACATTTTCTGTTACAATATCCCTAATAATAAAATGGACTTATTGTAAACATTGCTATCAGATTGTGAACTTATTGTAAACATTGCTATCAGATTGTGAACGACCTATATTAGAATCACAACATGTACCTCTAATGAAGTTTGTCATTCGAGGAGATACAGGGACAAGATACCAATATCACAACAGAATATTCACAGTGAATGAATTTAACTTTTTCCTTGTCTCAGTTCATTAATATTAAAAACAGAACACAAAATGGATCACACTTCTGTAAATTTGAAAACATAAAGCATGGTAGTATTTACCACTTTACCATGTGATACCCCAGAAGGTTTGTGCAAAACTATCATTTCCACTGGTTACTGAACGAAAAAAAAGTGATGTATTCAAATAAAACATTGATGTTTTCTCATGAAACATTGATGTTTTCTCATAAGACGATGATGTTTTTTGTGTTTGTTTTATAAAACCATGTTATTCAGGTGTTTCCATACAAAAGTTATGCATAAAAATTAACAGGAATCATGACAGTGCACAGTTGAAACCCATGGGTAATTCAAAATATAATGTTACCATGTTATAGAGCAAATTTGTTATTATGTAACATTACAGTTAATATTAACATTATTCGTTATTAGTGGAATGGGAGTTTTGCACAAAAATTAACAGGAATCATGACAGTGCACAGTTGAAACCCATAGGTGATCCAAAATATAATGTTACCATGTTACCAGAGCAAATATGTTATTATATAGTGTTATGGTTAATATTAACATGCTGAAGAAAGACATAATACTGAACATGTACAACAACATCAAATGTTAACAACAAATATGTAAAATATCCAATAATAACAACAATAATGAGACAATCACAACCATAAAAAACATACATATACTTTATAAAAAGAAACATTCACGGTGAAGAAATATTAGCATTTTTCACGGTGGTTTTTATATCTTTCCGACGAAATTTGCTTACCACTTGGTATACTTTCCCTACAGTTGGAACCATGAAAATTTCTTGCCTCTAAATTGTTAAGAAGATCAAAACCATGAAAGTTTTCTACTGCTAATGTTTCTTCTTATATAGTAATTAGGGCTGTAACAATATATCAGTAAAACTGGGTATGAAATGCTGAAGCGGTGGTACCGCAATATGAGTTCCAACTTCCATGTATTGGGGTTTCTGGCTGTACAAAATTTTATGTCATAGAAAAATTAAGGAAAGAGATCCATTTTTATTCTCCACTAAAGTTTTAATTTCGACTAAAAAAGCCTAAAAATGACGGAATTAAGCAATTTTGAACATTTCTGTAAAAAATAATATTTGAAAAGTTTTACATAAAATCTAATAGGTAGGGGGTACAAAAGGAACTCTTACCCAAATCCCTATGTACTAACAAAGTGTTATTTAGTCAATTTCTCATTCATTCTAGTCATGTTGTTTCAATATTCTTTACAGAATTGATTTGTTTTGTTAAGCCATTAAGGCTTGATTTTTCTAGTTGCTGAATATAAAAGGTTTGATAACAGCATTTTTGAAAATTTTATTTAAGCTGAAATCATTCATTGTTGTAAATTTTAATGCTATACATTCAAAATTATGTTGGCAATACGTATTCAATGCATCACAAAGTTGGCAATATATTGCAATACAGTTTTTACCATATTGTTACAGCCCTACATATAATAGATCATGAGGTGTATATGGTATCTGAGGTTAAACAAACATTAATGTCTCCTAAACAACTTGACTTGTACATTTAATAAATATATATTCTGTATAACTTGAAATATTCACCAAAACACATATTCACAGTTGTTCATCTATTAGCCATGGTTGAGTGGTAAAAAACACTGGTTAATATATTAGAATGTCTTTATACCCACTTGGGACTGATTGAAGTGTAAGAGTGAGTGAATTATTTAGTATTAACTATAATTCACTCAGCCTTATATGAGAAACTGCTAGAGAGGGAAATCACTAGCAAAAGATGGGTGATTTTCTCTAGGTATCTCAGAGTTTTCTCCACCATTTCAGAACTCTGCTTTAATATGAGTGGAATAATTTTGAATGGGAGAGCAAAACATCATTCACTCACAACTCTGTTAGCAGTTTCATAATTATTTGATTATAGTGTGAGTGAGTGAATTATTTAGTAATAATTACAAACTTCACGTTGTTACACAATTTAGAGCATTTTCATTGGTTGTCGTCTTGCAAAAACACGGTGTTATTTTCCAATAACAACGTTTTCTACCGGAACTACTTTGGGCCTGTTTCTCTGAACAGCCATTTAAGATTGTAAACAAACGGGGAGGTCGGGAACGATTTCACACAGAAACATTAAAATACTTGGATTTTTTTATAAATTCAAATTTTGAAAAATTAATTCAAACATGTTCTGATTAATTTTCACCGATATTTTTTAATAATTTACATTTAAGATTGTATATTTCAAAATCGACATTTTATCGTCACCGAGCATTTTACTTGTCTATAGGCTACTAAGTATAAGCAATATGACACGCACCATGGTATTCTCGGATGCCAAACCTCAGTGCGGGGTGTTTGTTTGAAATTCATCACATACGCATCCTTTTGAAAGCAAAGAAATTTTATTTCCCCCAGACAATGTATAGCCGGGGATCAGGAATGCCAGTGTGCAGATAAGTCAGATGGTTGATTCTGAACTGGATCTTGATGATGATAATGACAGTGGTCGGTAGGCCTGTCAATAATAATTTAATAAAATTGATAACATACTAATGTTCACCCTTACCGCTTGTTTACCTTCTCAAAATGTCCCTGATCAGCCAATACAGCTACCAACGGTGACAGAATCCCTCATCTCACACCCATTCCATAGGTGGTAAAACATTAATTCATCCAAGAAAACATTAATTCCATGTCAATAGTTGGTTTCAGGGTTTGTTTAACACACTGTTCATTCAACCAATACAGTTTTTCTTATGTTATGGGTAAAATCAAAATGTAAACACGACTGTCCTACAAACGTTTGGCCGTCACGTATGACGTTGTACAAAGTGTTGTTTGTTTTCATGATTGCGAGACATAATATAATCCCTTTTTGTCAATGAATTTAAATGTAACATAATTTATATGTTGACTGAAAATAACTAGGAAATAAATAAAAAGATATAAATTCAAAAATATTTCAGCTTTTTTATCGGATATTTTATTGTTTTTTAAAGATGTCATTTATTGTATTAATACACAGTTCAACCTTGTAACGTCGATTTTCTGAAAATCAGCTGCTCAGTTCGGAAATGTAGGTCAGCTTGAAAACTTAAATTTCAAGGTTGGTTTGTAATTATAAGAATTGAATTGCACTTTTTACGTTGTTATCGGGGTGTAACAACGTGAAAATTATCACAAATTATGCTTAAAATACTATGCTGCGCTACGCTACGCGGTTTTACACAATTTGTGATAATTTTCACGTTGTTACACCCCGATAACAACGTAAAAAGTGCAATTCAATTCTTAATTAACTATAATTCACTCAGCCTTATATGAGAAATTTCTAGTGTGGGAAATCGCTAGCCAAAGGTAGCCAATTTTCTTTTGGTATCTCAGTTTTCTCCACCATTTCAGAACTCTGCTTTAATATGAGTGGAATAATTTTGAATGGGAGAGCAAAACACCATTCACTTACAAATCTGTTAGCAGTTTCATAAGAAGGAACTTCGTTCTTTTCTTTGATACATGTAGACAGTTATTTCCTATTTCTGCATATTTTCCAAGTTTAATAGTCTTGGCTAACCACCGATTATGAAAATCATGAATATTTATTTCTGGTAAATGTTAATAATTATAAATATTCTTCTTCTAGTCCATTTATATGGGACATGTTAATAATTTGTTAATAGACATGGACCAGTATGTTCATGTTTGATTTAATGGAAATCTGAATGCTATAATAATAGGAACTAATGTGTTATACCAAACACAAAGAATACTGCAAAGTAGACAGTCAAGGTCTAGTTATACTAGCACTACATTCAAAGTCAAAGGTTATGGGTTCAAACTACAGTACCTGTACTGTTTGACCCATCTGTCGTATAAACAAACTGAGCAAAACAAAAGAATCACTTTTTATTCCCTAACACGTTTTTTTTTAAATATTTCAGAAATAGGGTGAATGACCATTTGAATCAAATGAGTATGTTATTTAACATGATTGACTATGTAGCCATGGCGACAAAGGTGATATAAATATGGACCAATAATAATTGAAAATATATGGACTGAGATTCAATTTAAGGTGGCCCAGTAAATGGATGGAATTAATCAGTCAGTTGTCTCCCCTTACCTATCCAAATTTTGTCAATGTGAAATTCACATAAATGTTTCATGTGAACAAAATTTGGCTGTGCAAATGGCATTCTTATATCTTTCTTAGTGCAAGACAAATAACTCATCAAGATTGGATTGTCATAAATATAAAACAAACTGGCATGTCAATGTTTGAAGTGGATATTCTTTAAATACAGGTGTCTTGAAATGAACAAATGTACATAGAAGTGTCAAAACTTTATCAATTTAAAAAAAAGAAAAATCAGAAACATTCTACCGGTATTTAAATCTAAAAATGTTTAAATATTCTTTCATGAATTAAATCTCAGTTCTAATTTGATGGAGGCAAAGATGCAGATTTTCCATTTATATATTTAAAAGAAAAAAAAACAAGTACATTTCAATATCACAATTAAAAAATAAAAATAATTGGCTTAATATTCAAAACCTAACCTGTAATTACACTATATTCCAAATAAACCTCATTCAACTCTTAACTGGCTGAGTTGTTACATGAAAAACCAATAAATACTGTTTAACCAGAAATATTTGCAAAGAATAAATATTCATAGCTATGGTGATCAATAATAAACTTGAATATAATTTTCATAAATTGAAAAATACAACCACAAAACTTATTCATCATACAAGTGTTTGCTGGTTATATAGTATTTAAGTAAGATGATTTTGACATTAACTCTGGATAAAGTAACCATAAATGTTAATACATTTATCTGGATTTCTTATCAAGTTTACTTTGTAGATGTTTGAAAAATAAACAAATATTTTCTCGGATGTGATGGGGAACCTTGAGTTCCCCAAGGCACAATTACATGAGATGAGCAATTGATTGACAAGATGTGACTAATCATACGACCATGTTAAAAACATTAGATAAAAGTGTGAATGCATTTATGACAACAAAAATACTTCTGAATATATGAGAAAAATGTAAATTACCACACATATAATGTTGGCAAAAATCTGATGAAAAGTGTGATTTTATGATGATGATAAAAAATAATCCTGAATATATCACAACCAAATAATACTACATGTATAAACACATCATGATGACATAGACTCCAGATAGGGTGAAGCTATTTAAATATATTGTCTAGAGATCAGTTAGAGTGGCTCAAATCATCAAAGTGTGACAGCTAGGTGCCTGTTCTAAAGTGACAGTTTTCATTCACAATGAGGTGCACCAGCATACTATGTGATAGATACCTTATAATGTTTGTGCATATCTATTACTTCCAGTAGAGGCCTCAGTCTAAAGCCCATACTTACAGACCATAGCATCTCTCACAACCTTAGTTCAATTTCCAGTCTGGACAGATTTTAGTGCAAGAAAGTTTGTCAGTTCGCTTGCAGAAGGTTGGTAATTTTCTCTTGGCACTCTGGTTTCCTCCACCATCCCTGAACCGACCCCCTCAATAAAATAAAAGAATATTTACTGGGGGATAAAACACTTTTACTCCACACCACTATATTACTTTCAGTGGATATTGAACATGTCTATAACGTCAAAAGTTCTCAGAACATCACTTCTACTGAAAAACAAAAATTACGCAATTCCATATTTTTGTACACAAATGTTATGAGATAAATATCACATAGTACACTGATGAGATTGAACTCAGGGCTGTCTCTAAATCTTTGGCCCAGCGAGAGCCCTGGAATCCGGTAAACATTGCAACTGATGGTGAGGTACAGTATTTGATAACCCAACATAAAAGTTGACGCTGTGATGAAACTTGTAACACGAACAAAAAACACCTAAGCCTCTACCTCTTTATCTCAATGAAACAACAAATAGGTAGTCAAAATGTAATTAAATGAGTATGTTCACAATGGACATATTGTATAAATATATAATAAAATTACAAATATAACAGATTTTTAAAAATCTGGACAACACTTTTTTCTTGATTTCATAACATTTATTATGTCAGAAAAAGTACACAACACATTATCATATTACTGGCAGTGGCATTAAATCATATACCAAACAAACATGTATATAATGATGTAGAATAATGAATGATTAAAATGTAGTGTGATCTTTGTGAAATAAACAAGTACATGGTGATGTAGTGTGTGGTTAATTACTGTAGAGAAAGAATAGAGTTTTACAAGTTGTGTCATGTGACCAGTGTGAATAGGTAATTTCTGAGTACAATCAAACCTGCCTTAAAGGCCACCTCTATATAAGGACCACCTGCTTCTAAATACCAGTTAAATTTTATCCCTATGGCTCTTTATTCAGGTTATATGAACTTCTATATAAGGGACACCTGTCCATAAAAGCCACTTTTACTTGTTGCCTTGGGTGGCCTTTATAGTCAGGTTTGACTGTACAAAAATGGCTATATTATAATCAGCTTTATTTGCTTTACTGTACAAAACTTGATGTAATTTTCTTAAGTCATTGTTCTGCATTTGAAATAGTATCACGATCTGTTGGATCTGAATGGGAAAGTCATAGCATGACAAAAAGTGTCTTGAAACCAAACAAGAGGCCAATGGGCCTTGTCGCTCACCTGAGAACAATGCCCAAGTTGACTTTCAACGGTAAAAGTAATTATGTACCAAAAGTTTTCAAATGTTTGACGAGGAACACTGAAATTGATAATTAAATATTAAACTTGTGAATAGGGAGAAAAACAGCCTTCATTTCAAGTGAGCTAAATATTTAACATTTGATGTACATTTTTGTAGATGTAGTTATGGATGCTTTCCCCTCAGGTGAGCTAAAACATGTATGACATTAATGTATAATGTTTCATAAAACTTTTGTTAGCACACTTTTTTGTTCTAGACTTTATAACATCAAACTAACATTCTTATATTGCTAATGTCAATAATGGCTCATACATACTCATATCACGACAAATCATGGCATTCTACATACATGTATGTAATCTACTTAGTATATTAATTATATGTATTTAAAATGACATCAGACATAAATATCATTTTACAATAATTAAAATACAAATTATCTTTGTTCTATTATGCTTAGTAATTATCACAATTATGCAAAAAAAAAAAAAAAAAAAAAAAAAAAAAATACAGGTAGGTCAATATTGTGTCATTGCATTTCAGTTAAAACATGAAAAAGATAATTATGAACTTATCTTATGTACAACTGTTGTACCAACTAGTCAATAAATAACTTGTTAAATAAATTATTACAACCAATAAGTTTAAGATTTAGTAAATACAGCATGCTGAGTGGTTACTGTCACTAACTGAAGATTGAAGGGTTGTGTGTTCTGGCCTTAGAGGGGTTGCCTGGAACATTTGTATATCTTTGAGCAAAACATTCAATTTCACATTGCTCCAGTCCTTCCAGTTGCTAAATGCATGGATGCCAGCTGATAGGCTATGGACAACCTTGCAACAGACTGGCACCCTATCAAAGAGGGTGTCTTGTATTCTCAGTAGCCTTGAATGAAATACCAGGAAAAGCACCAATCTGAGGAGCTTAAACACTTGCAACAAACTTTATTTTTTAAAATAAAATTCCTGGTAATTCTGTATTGCTAGTATATACAAAAGAAAGTCTTTGGTTTAGATATTCTTGTTAGTTTAAACAATATTTATTTCATAAATTACACACTATTCATATTTATGTGTAATTTATGTAATAAATGTTGTTATCAATATATCTATTCTTGTTATATGACTAGCATAATTATTTGATTTCTGGATAAAATAAGATGTGTAATTGTGAATACATAAATTGTTCTGTGCTCTAACATATAAACTTTGACTTTAAAACATGTTCTTATTAATATAAAACATATCAGGCCCTGGTTTCACAATACTTCCTTAGCTAAGATTTTCCATAACTTAAATTTGGCAAAATTTCAAACCTTTATAATTTTCTTTATTTTAAATATGTTCATGAATTTAAGGTGTCATTTTGAAAATCACTTTGAGCTTAAAACATTAGTGTTTAGTTGTTTCAAAAATATTTAAAAGTAGTTTAAATAAAAGATTCACAAAAAATGTTAAATTTAAGTTAAGGAAAATCTTAACTAAGAAATGATTGTGAAACTGCAGCCAGGAACTAGCATGTATATAACTGTTTTATTGATGTTTCCTTAATGAATTGACAGAAACTTTTTAAATTTCAAAATAAAACATGACAGATGTAATTTTTTACAGGAAAGAAAAAACAAAATATTGATGATTATCAAAATAAGCTCTAAATTGTAGAAAAATACAATATTCTAGCACTTTCAACATAATCATTAAAAATAATTTTGTTAAACAAAGCTTTCTATAAATGGTTTCAATGAATTCAAATGTAATAGTAATTTCTTATGAAAATTAACTGATATAAAACAAATATTTTTTTAAAGGTAGTTCCACAAGCCAACATGCCAGATGTAGACTTTAAACTCTGCCATCTGCCTCTTTGTATATGTCTTCAAACCAATTAAACAGATACTGCTGACACGCACCTCTACTGCTTATTCACACTTTTGAATTTCATAGTCGAGATGCTTTTTTTGAAATATCATACCTTGAATTTATCTTCACAAATTCATTTGTATACCTCAAAATAAAGTACAACCTTCCTAAATGAATATCATTCAAAATCTGCTTGTGCATTTGGTTATAACCCTGACTCTCTCGCTGGTGACACGTTTGGCGAACTCACCAACCAAAAGAAGATGGGACTTCTGTTTTGGGACCTCAAATTCAAACTACTATACTATAACTATCAGCAACAGCTAAAATCCCACAACTTGACTGTCTTATCATAAGATCCAGACACGATAATAAAGTCATTAAACTGAAGACATGTGACACCATCAGTGTGATTTCTTAATGTAACAAGTCTCTGTCCAGTCTCTAAGTTCCACACCTGAAGTAACAAATAGAAAATTTTATATTACATGAAGTATTTGAGTTTAAACAAAATATCCCTACAATGTTGTTTGCGAAAGGGTTTAGAGTGAGACAAATGAGTGGATTTTTGCAACATTTTCTTTTAACTTTTTGAAAACAAACATTACATATAGCAATGGGTAGTAAGAGTTAATTTTAGTTCTTTTCAGTTATCATGGTTATGATATCGTTCATAAATATTTTAAGAGTTCATCCAAATGAAAATATGTAAGTTTCAATTCAGACCTTCAGATCTAGCCAGGAATCAATCTACAACCATAATTTATATGATTTATACATGTATGATATGATATGATGTATAATGCTATCCTACCTTTATTGTTTTATCATCAGCAGCACTAACAAGTCTCCAACTGTCTGCTTGTAAACATCTAAATAGAAATAAACAAAAATATATCACTACACGTATTACATTTACCAACCTACTGATCTTGTTAAAAAAAAATATATACTAAAACTTCAGTAACTCATAGAGCATAAGGCATAAATGATGCCCAAACGAAGATTGATAGTGCAAGTTCAAGAAAGTATGAAGGTTAGGAAGACAAACCACTGCATCGGCAGATAGATATATTGATGTCAGTGCAAAAGTCTTTAAATTCAAAATGATATGGCATCAAAGTTCCCATAATATGCACATCTATATACATTGTATGTACAAATGTCCTACAGAAAAAAACTGTGGTTTAAAACTTAAGTTATGCAGACAAACTTTCTCCCTTTTAGACATAGGTGGGCCTCAGCACCACAGCAACCTTTAGAACAATACTATACCTGACAACACCTGTGTGGCCCTCAGCAGCCTTTAGAACAATACTATACCTGACAACACCTGTGTGGCCCTCAGCAGCCTTTAGAACAATAATATACCTGACAACACCTGTGTGGCCCTCAGCAGACTTTAGAACAATACTGTACCTGACAACACCTGTGTGGCCCTCGGCAGCCTTCCAGTCTATTGTATTGATACAGTCCCCACTGTGGATATCCCAGAATTTAAGGTTACAATCCAGTGAACCACTAACTATCCTTGTAGAATCAAACTGTAAACATGTAACAGCATCCTGGTGACCTGTCAGTGTTCTAATACATTCCCCTTCATAATTCCATACCTGTAATTACAGTTTATACATATACATGATATACATTTATTTTATTATCAAGCAATAAACATACTGATCCATGTCCAAACCTCAGTCCCAAGAGCAAACTAAAACCTTTGAAAACTAGCAAATTAAGTTAAACACATGAACTTCCACAAGTAAAGTAAGACTGGGTGCCATGGAAGGGATAGCATCTCCGGTGTAGCTACACCTGCTATGAGTGAATTCAAAATCTGGAAATTCCATCTCATCTGATATCAAATGGATTTCAGAGAATCCCACTGTATATCAAATCTAATTTTAGAATCTGGAAATCCCCTATCACCTTTCATTAGAGTAAATATGATGGTTGTGGAAGTACCACTGTAGTCCAAAGTATCACAATGATTCAATTATATCATAAAACAGTTATGAATTTTTTATTGGTTATATGGTGTGATATTGATCGGAAAAATAAATGTTCATAGTAATATGTCCTGTTATCCCTACTTTTACTGAGCCAGTGATATAAAAATCAACTACAAACATACTGGTCCATTTTTGAATCAAAATTCCAAAAGCAAAGAAAAAACTTTGAAAAATTGTCAAATTAGGTTAAACATTTTAGTTAAATCTTAAAATTTAAGATAAAAATGTAACAAATTTTCTTAAATCATAAGACTTATTTTCATATGATATATAGTACATATACCTTGATAGCTTTGTCACATGATCCAGAGACAATTTTAGTGTCATTAAAATGAACACATAACACAGCAGCTTGGTGTCCTCTGAAACATTAAATGAAAAAATTTAATCAACATGTGCCCTCTGAAATGATCAATGGAAAAAAAAATCATCTTAATAAACATGTTAAATAAAAAAAACAAATGCATACAAGATTTAAAAATTTTAATGAGTGGGAAAAAATCTTTGTGCTTTTTAGTTTACATGATTTTGATCTCATTGCTAAAACGACTGGCTGTTTACTTGATAAAGCAGTATAAACATTTGATACTCATATTACTAAAGTCATTAAGATTGTCAGTTCACTTGCCAACAGTTGATAGTTTTCTACCAGGCACTCCAGTTAACTCAATCATCCATGAACTGACAGACATTTTTAATACAGTGAAAGTAATAAGTGAAAAAATGTTGATTGGGGCATAAAACACCATAACCATGATTACTCCACTCCAAAGTTAATACTAATTACATGTACATCTCAGAATGTGTGATCCTTTATTGAAACAAGAGTTTAACAAGCAAATGTTGACACACAATGCAAGATACACACTGGGCAAAGACTGGTCACATTAGCTCACATGAGCACTTTGTACTAAAGTTAGCTGAAAAAGTTCTGCACTTAATTATGCAGAAATAAAATCATCAAGGAAGTCAATAAATAACCAGAATTCTTACCTTAATGTCATTCTACACTGTCCTGTTCTTATGTTCCAAACTTTTAATGTTTTATCATATGAACCACTTATAGCTTTTTCATCGTCCACCTGTAAACACCTGACCGTCTCTGTATGACCAATCATTGTTACTTTACAGGCTATACTGGACCAACTCTCTTGTGTTGACAAATCCCACACCTGTAGATACAAAATGACATATAAAATATCATAAGTTTTTCCAGACTTGTAAAGTATATCTCCTAGTACAAGTATTACCAGTTCTCAAGCTAGGCCGTACATTGGAACATTTCTAACTTGATGGTCTTTTCAAAGGTTGGTGGTTTTCTTGCATTCCAATTCTCAAAGGTAAGCAGTAAATGACGAAAAGTCAGTAAATGGGAGGTAGATGTCTGGCAGACATGAAATCAGCATTTGCAGCATGGGGCCCGATACTGAACTCGCATACAAAATTTCAGGTGGCTGTGTTTAGTAGTTGCTGAGAAAACTGTTGAAATGAAAAAAAAACAAAAAACTTTATGGCTTTTCGGAGGTTGGTGGTTTTCTTGCATTCCAATTCTCATAGATAAGCAGTAAATGTCGAAAAGTCAGTAAACAGGAAGTAGATGTCTGGCAGACTTGAAATCAGTATTTGCAGAAGGACAGAGGTAAACCAGTAGCGAGGATATAATTAAAGTCCTGAACCATGTTGTGTATTCTTTCTTACCTTGATTGTTTTATCTGTTGAGCCACTAACCAATCTGTTACCTTCCAGGTGTAGACAACGTACTGTACCACTGTGTCCCACTAAGGTCTGAACTGACCACTGGGCATTTGTCCGAATATTCCATACCTGTTACGTATAAAGTATAATTGTCTGAGAAACTGTAGATATACTTAGAATTAGTTGGAACACATTTTGATCAAAGTAGTGAAACATTTCTACCCCAAACAATAAACATCAACCATTACATCTGGTATATACAGGCAAACAACATCGACCTGTCCATTAAACCTTTATTTTCAATTTTAATTCCTAATGAAAGGTCAAGCAGACAGGTCAATGTTGTTTGCCTATACAACAAATTTTAAAGTTTTTCTAAAATGCCTCAGGTCACAGTAGGCATGACAGTTTAAAGAACGACCATTACACATTGTCCTGAAAATACTGCAAAGGCCAAACGTTTTTCCACTTCACCTTTTAGCTGGCAACCTCATGATATAAGTAAAATTTTAAAGAGGGGGTGTAAAGACAACATTTAATATATCAATCAATAGTCTTGATAAAGGTTTGAACCCACAACCCTTGAAAGATTTAACCCTGCCTGTGACTCATACCTACCTTAATAGTTTTATCAGATGAACCACTGACTATCCTACTATCATCAAACTGAACACAAGAAATACCTGTAATTTATCAGAAAACAGAGATATTGAACTGAAAACATTATCATATACAAAGATTATTTGCATAATACATGTAATACTAGTACATAACTTTCAAATTTAAAACCTACACTGAAAGTTAGACTTCGATTTTCAACTTCCTGGTTTTTTAAATTTGAAATTATCATCATAACTGTTGAATACCTTTTAAGGTATTTGATTAAGTTACCATAAACTGGAATCCTAATTTGTGCAGTGCAAATTTTGAAGATTTGGTACAATAATACATGTATATTTTTCTCGCTTACTAATTTTTTTTTAATCTTGAAAAATTAATGTCTGTAAATTGAAAACATTTTGTCATTTGTGTGGTAAATTTATTTTAGATTCAGTATAAAAATGGCAGTTTATATTTTTTTCACATAAATTAAATTTTTTGCGATATTTAAGAATGAAGCATTTATTTCAGAAAATGTCACAATTTTGCTATTTTCTTTCTATTTTGGTGATTATAAAAATCTGCACTTAATGTTATCTTTGTGACAGTATTTCAAAGTTTGACTGTACCTGTTTGACCTGTGAAAAACAGGTACATGTAGTTATAAGTGTTGAAGCCAGTAAAGTGATGACAAGTTTCACATATAAAACAGTTACATAAGTGATAGGTCATTTACAGAGTACATGTACTTGTATTGTGTATAATGAAGTGAGTAAAACAGATAGCAAAATCATTATCAAGTTTAAAACTTATTGCATACTGCAATCTACAGTTAAACCTCATTATAATGCTCATTGATAACTTTATCACTGCTCTTATGTCACAGAACAGATTTGTTATAATGTCCCTTGATATCCTTGCCACCTCACTTATCATCAAAGTATTTTAGTTTAAACAATATTTTATTTTTATGATGAAAAACATGAAACATAATTACAAATAGATACAATGAGGATTCCGGAACAAGAGTGAAACTCTTTTATAAATCAGTCTCCTTATATAAAAATTATTTTGAAGTCTCAAAGTCTATTTCTTTCATGTATTTTTTTATAATACTCCCTAAATTTATCATCAAATCCAATGTCTTTATGATTCAAAATCTGACTGAAGAACCAGTGGCAATGAATCAAGGCTTTACTGTAATTTTAACTGTACAGGAAAACACGATGTAGCTACACAGTAGAACACAATGTTTGTATGGATTAAATAGTCAATTTTTTTCAGGCACATGATAAATACTCAAGATGAATGTTTTAAATTCTCCAGATATATCTTGGATCACTTCACAAAATATAGGTCACACTATTACTCATCAAATGCACTGTGAAATGAAAGTGAATAAGGATTTCAGAGAAATTTTTGTAACTGTATAATTAGCAAATATTATTAATTTTGCTATCTGCATTCACTCAAGGGACACTTAAAATGATTAACCTTGAAGCTTACCTTGAGAATGCCCCTCAAATGTTCTCACTGTACATCTACCCCGTAACCAATTATTTCTTAGTCTAAATCTTTCTGCAAATACTTTCTTCCACTAAAACATGTAAAATATTGAATGCATGTTGTTTAATCATTAAAAACATTATAAATGTAAAAGATTGCAAGATTCTTTTTAATTTTTTTTTGAATTATTAGTTAAGGTTTAAGTAGAACCCTTTATTTCTATAGAAAATGTAGATATAGATACATGCATTTTAACTTTCATCTGTAAAATGAATTGTCATAACAGTGTAGCTCACCTGATGATCATGTCCATCAGGAGCATATGATTGATAATGACTGAAATATCTATTTGTGTCAAAATAGACATACAATGATGAAAGGCCACAAAGCAAACATAAGAAATCACAGCATTAACGATTTTTGTTTACTGTTTTACTATAAGAAGAAACATTCGCGATCTTCTCAGTGAAAATTATTTGTAGCCCTTGGTTCACTGGTTTACAGACGGAACCGTGAAAAATTCTTCCCATAAAATAGTTTAGAAGACCAAAACAGCGAAAGTTCCCTACCGCTAATATTTCTTCTTATACAGTATATTGATGCAAATAACCTTCACCTTGATTACTGGCTTTGACCCTAGTTATTCAGTTTGACCCTAATGATTTATTCTGACCTCATTTATTCAGTTTCCATAGTTATACAGTGTCCCAATTTAAACATGTATACCGGTAAAAACATATGACAATATCATAGATTTAACTTGAAAAATGCCTATTATAAATCTTTTATTTAAGTTTAAAACATGGAAGCAAATGACCTTGAACTAAGTCCTTAATCTGATGCTGGAATATTAACCAATGTCAAGGTCTTATGAACATACCATAATGCTGCCTTCTGGTGACATATGACTTATCACTTGTTTATGTTCTGCTGCCTTTGATAATCGCCATTTCTGCTGACAACAAAAATTCCGCCAAAATGATTGTTCTTCTCCCAGATGACGCCATATTTTACATACAGTAGATGCTCTACATAAACTAACTATAAATAAAAAGATTCAAGAAAAAAATTATTCACATAATCATTACCCAATTTATTAAAAGTTCATAATTGGTGACCGTGTGGTCTAAAGTATGCTCTTACAGATCAAAGTAACTTTCACGTCCCTAGGTTCAAATCAAACTCTGGCACATCCTAGTGGGAGAAAATTTTGCAGTTTGTTTGAGGAAGGTTGTTGGTTTTCCTTGGCTATTCTGGTTTCCTCCACCATTCCAGAACTGATCACCTCAATATAAGTAAAATTATCTTGACCGGGTTGTGAGAAAAAAAACATTAATTCACTCCACTCATAACATTGCACACTTTAACCTATCTTTGACATTTCCATTATCATAAATTTGATGTATATAGTGTTATAAACTTTATTCATTTTATAACCATTGAGAAGCAAGTTACATAATTTTGTTGCTGTCCTGGATTTTAGAGTGTGTGAAGTCTGCATGTGGGAAGAAAAATAGAGGAACCAGTGAAAAACCCATGTGTCGAAGCAGGTGACCTCATACATATGATACCAAGAAAGGAACCTAGGTCATATTGGTGATAGGCAATAATCACCTTTCTACATGAACACCCACAACATACATGTGCATGTAGTTATAAAATCAACCTTTACTTTCAGGTTTATGAGGGCTGCACCTGAATGTCTTAATGAGTTGAGTTGAGTAATGGTGTTTAATGTCTCAGTCAAAAATATTTCACTTATATTGAGATGTTGCCAGCTACAGACCAAGGTACAGAAATTTTGCCTGTATGTTACGCTTATGGCATTGTACAGCAGGGTATTTTAACGTGCCAAGCCTACTATGACACGGGACCTCGTTTATTTAAGTTCCCATCCAAAGAACCGTGACTTTCATATCGTAATGCTGAGTGTTTGGTGACAGAACAGTCATACCCACTTTCAAGTCTTGGGCCAGACCCTATCAGGGTTCCAACCCACGACCTCCCACTTATGGAGCGAATACTACCAACTGAGCTACCACAGTGGTGAATGTCTTGATGAAGGTTAATATCAGACCAGTACAACTATGTAAGATACTGTATCAGTAACCAAATCTATTTCACTGATAAATTGGGAAATGAACAAAACGATAACTGCAATCAAAATTAATATAATACACTGACCACCATAAATTACTGTACATGTTTAAAACTGTTCCTATCAACACAGACTCAAAATCTTCACAAAATTAAATTGTTGGAAAAGTCATTATGCTAAAGCCGAGTGTTTTTCACCTAAAATACTTTTTCTATTTTGAAAAATATAATTTTCCTAAATTTTTATATTTTCCCCCAAAAATTTCAGAAAATTCCAAGAAAATTGATTTTCAAGAAAAACCATTTTATTGCATACATTAAGATCATAAAGTTATGATATTACTTTCAAATACAGGAAAGATTTCAATATTTTAATTGTATGCACAAAATATGATATGATGATTATAATGTAAACCTATGGTAAATATAAATTTGTTAAGTTATTTATGGATGGCAGCGTATCTATTGTTGTATAACAACCCTAACTTCAATACTTTGACATTAGCCTACTAAATCAAGACTACAATTTTATAAGATATATATTTTACCTGGATCTAAAAAAGACATGACTTTTAAAGCTAGATTAGTTGGTAACCATGCTAAAATATCCTGACAATTTGGTGGACAACCTCGATGAAGATTGGGACCCATCTTAACAGATAACAAATGTAACTGAGGCAGCTCACAATCTCTCTGAAAAAGAATACATAACAAACTTGTGACAAAGTGAAACTACAAATACAGTTTAAACTGTGAAACCATTAGTTCTAAGCTATCAAAATGATATAACAAAAAGCCAGTAACTTGCCTACATACAGTAACAAAACAAAACCGTATTGTTTGCACAATTTCAGCATCACAGTTTTCAAGTACTATGCCAATGTATCCAGGGAAGCCTCATCCCTATTTGCAAGAATGGATTTTTATTGAACCGGTAAAAAAATAGAGGTTGATATTGTATTCTCACTTACAAATGAAACAAAAAGACATACTGGCCCATGTTCAGATCATTATCTGAAAAGCAAAGTAAAAACTGGCAAATTAAGTTAAACATGTGAACTCCAAGCAGGGAAATGAGGCTGGGTGCTCTGGAAGGGTAAGCATTTCTTGTCTAGCTAGCTACACCAACCATGTGTGAAATCAAAATTGAGGATGAAAAGAACATGGAACTGGGGACGTAAAGTATATCTATGATAATTTTGGATACAGAAACATCACACTTATCAACAATATTGTAAAGGCAGCCATAAAACTTTTTGAGAAATCTATTTCCCAAACAATTCTAGAAATGGCAATATCATGCAGTGTGTATTAATTAATTTGATAAACCAGTATACCATGTGATACCCATAACATTTCTGCAGAACAATTATTTCCATTGGAGATGGAATCTCTCCAGTTCACGCTCTCCTGTAAAATTTATGATACTCCAAGAAATTCAGAATTAAAGCATTTTACAAAACATTCCGCACAAATGTTCGGGGGTATTGATCACATGGTTTGCTGGCAAACTCCATAAGGTCAATACATTTTGCATATATGCTTCAAGCCACTTATATTCTGCAGGTGCTTCGAAAGAATGTACTGCCACATTGCAAATCATGTGTACAAAACAAGTAACAATACTAGAATAATATCATTTTGTAATTATAAGAGTAAAATGTTTTGGTTTTTTTTTTTTGAGGATTAATAAACCCTTATATTAACCTAAGACAAAGTCAATGATTTTTGTATCATATGGCTATTACAAGAAGCTACATTTTCAGATTAACAGGTGTTTTCAATCAAATTGATACTATAATTACATAAGGGGGTAAAGCACCTATCACAGAATTTTTTTCTGAATTTTATGTTATTGGGATACAGCATATTTACCATTTTTTTTATTGAGAGAGTCCAACATCATATTATACCAAAATAATAATAGCTGAGGTTAACATTAAATCATATCAATAAATTTTGTATAATATTACTAAATCAAGAAACTAGGTTTTTTTTCAGATTAACAAAACATGTAACTGAGTACATTCAACTTGAAATTGATAACAATGTCATTTGAGAGATAATTGGGCATGTATGAGACAAACAATATTTTCAGATACACAAGTTTTTAAGAAATATAATTTGAAAATGTTCAATATTTTTGGAAACGGAAAGGTATCATCATCCAGAAGTCAAATCAAGCAGGACTGATTAATCCCTGTAGTGAATCACTAGATGAACATCTCCAATGAAACCAGAGATGGTAAGCTATATGGTTAACATTATAAGCCATGATTCATATCCATCAAAACAGAATTAGTCAGCTATTTTTTAATTTGTTTTACAATACACCAATAGCTATGGTTCTGGACCATCAAACCGGAGATGGTAAGCTATTTGGTTTACATTACTGTAAACCACTTTATATTGGCGCATACTTATTTTAGCGATTGATGACTGGTAAACATATTAGCGCAGTTTAATTTTAGCGTAATCAATTCCAGTCTGAACTGTTTAATTCGCCTAAAACCCACAACTTTTTGCCAAAGAAATAAAATAAAATTTGAGAAGGTCATGCCAGCTTAAAAGAAAATAATAAAAATAACTATGTAATGTTTGACTTTTACTGAGAAAAATCTCCGTAACTTACCGAGAAAGTCACTAGACAGACAGATGTCTGCAAGAAGCTTTCATCATAATTTGGCCATCTCGTTGATTAGACATTTTACTGAATGAATATTTAAATCAATAATAACCTATTTTGTTTTTTATTCATTTAAATACCAACTGTTTTTTTTAAATACAAATGTTTCGACACCTTGTCGATGTATCCCCGATAACAGCCGCTTAGATCATTATAAAGGTCAATAATTAGGATTTATATTATGTTGCCGACATCACAGAAAACATAAACAATTTTCGCATAATGGGTCTAATTTATTGATATAATAGTTAATATTTTAATAATTGAAGCCAACTACTGGTAAATTAAAATTAATTACCTGAAACTGAGACATATCACATACAATGGCCAGTAATTAACAGCTATGCCAGTATTCCCTAATTTATCCGTTTGTCGGGTGGTCAGTCTACCGGGTCTGGGTAATTAATCCCTAATTACTTATCATATGCGGGTATATTGATGGAAGCCATACCAGTGTCATTCAGAACTATTATTATTTTAACACTGACTATATAACCATTTAACGTGTGTCCATACCCATTCATAGTCACAGCAGCACTGCACAGCACTGACCCTATTTTTGTTGTAATTTTAGCGGCAGTTTTATTTTAGCGCTGACACTCTTATCACCAATAGCGCTAAAATAAAACTGCCGCTAAAAAAACACGGTTTACAGTATTAGATGTGGCTCTGGACCATCAAACCGGAGATGTTAAGCTATTTGGTTTACATTATTAGCTGTGGTTCTGGACCATCAAACCGGAGATGGTAAGCTATTTCGTTTACATTATTAGCTGTGGTTCTGGACCATCAAACCGGAGATGGTAAGCTATTTCGTTTACATTATTAGCTGTGGTTCTGGACCATCAAACCGGAGATGGTAAGCTATTTCGTTTACATTATTAGCTGTGGTTCTGGACCATCAAACCGGAGATGGTAAGCTATTTCGTTTACATTATTAGCTGTGGTTCTGGACCATCAAACCGGAGATGGTAAGCTATTTCGTTTACATTATTAGCTGTGGTTCTGGACCATCAAACCGGAGATGGTAAGCTATTTCGTTTACATTATTAGCTGTGGTTCTGGACCATCAAACCGGAGATGGTAAGCTATTTCGTTTACATTATTAGCTGTGGTTCTGGACCATCAAACCGGAGATGGCAAGCTATTTGGTTTACATTATTAGCTGTGGTTCTGGTCCATCAAACTGGAGATGGGAAGCTATTTGGTGTACATTATTAGCTATGATTCTTGTCCATCAAACTGGAGATGGTAAGTTATTTGATTTACTCTATAGACTATGAATTTGGTCCATCATAATTTTTAGAACCTATTTTCATTACTAAGATCCAAAAGCTTCTCAGTGGAACATGACTAATGGAGGTCACTGACTAGATGAACATCTCCAATCAAACCAGAGATAGAAAGCTACTAGTATTTTTATTACATTAAACATTTGGTTTTGGTTCATCAAACCTTTTTCAGAACCATCTTTTTAATTACCATGATTCAAAAACTCAAGTGGAAAAAGGCTAATGGAGGTCAGTGACTAGATGAACATCTCCAATCAAACCAGAAATGGTAAGCAATTTGGTTAAGATTATTAACCATGGTTCTGGTTCACAAAGTTTTATCAGATCCTGCTCACTTATTATACCCCCGCTTCAACCATTGATCCTAAATGTCAAAAAATAAACTAAGTCATAAATAGGAAGTAGATGTCTGACAGACTTAAAATCGGTACTTGCAGCATGATATCTCATACTGAAATTGCAAACAAAATTTCAAGAGGCTGTGTTTAGTAGTTGCTGAAAAAACGGTTTCCCATTTCATTTGATCACAAAATTTTTCACTTATTGCCAGTGTTACTAGTATTTTGAAATTATTGAATCATTTGACTGTTATATTAATATTTTTTTGCTACTGTCATTGCTTCAAAATCAGTTCTTAGGCCTAATATTTTTTATTAGTCTCAAGTGCCATTCTGACTATTAGCACTTTGTATATAGTATGTAAAATGACTATGCTTTTCATAAAATGGTCAAATTTTCCTATTTTGCTTATTATTGGATTTTTAAAAAAAATATATATTAAAAGCCTCAATTTAATCAAAAGAGTCATAAAACTACCCGTAAAATGTTTTCTATTTTTGGAATGCAATATGGTGACAAAACCTCATGTCATTTTGACCTACAGATTTCAATTTATGCCAAAACAAATTTTTTTTAAGGTTGCTTGAAGTTAAAATTAATTTTAATGGTGTACTTTATCTAATAAAAGTAGTGCAATGTATAGCTTTGAGGAAGCAAATTACAATTTTTTGAAATTACAAATTTTTGAAATTTGCCTGCAGGTACTTTAATTTTAATAGTTGTACCTTAATTTTAATGGTTGTACTTTATCTAACAAAAAGAGACCAGGGATAAGTCTACGAATCCAGGGTCTCTCACCACTGTGAGTTCGAGTCTCGCTAAGACCACATATGGGAAAGTGAATTTTTTTTGCCATAGGCCTTTACTGGTTAACCTGGTATCAATATAATGGACTGGGGGAGTGGTACGCTTGTCTGCAGCGAACTGACTTGGTGAGCTAGCACCTTAAAGTTGCCCTGAGTGCGTGCTAGTACAAGGCAGACCATACAACATACTCGCACTTCACATGCATACATGAAATTGTTCATAAATTAATCCATAGAGATTAATAAAATAGTTCTCGTCGCAAATAGCTGAAAATTGCTGATGCGATGTTAAGCAACATTCAACCAACCAACCAATTATCTAACAAAAGTAGTACAGCTTTGAGGAAGGAAATTCAAACAAGAGTCCCGTGAGGCAAAGCAAGATATTTACCATTGAACTTTTGATAAAAATTGTAAGAAGCATGATTAATATTTCCAAGGGGTACAACTCTTGAGAAAGTTGCACCACTTCTGACACACACAATGTTGTTTCTTGTTAATCGTGTATACAAGTTTAGTGAAATATCTTTGACAGTGTTGGAGGGGTAGGCTGAACAAATTATTATTACCAGACAGACAGATGGAGAGAATGACAATGCCTTGCCATAATCCATCCTGAGCAAATAAAACATACTGTGCCAACAGTTTGGACAGTGTTGATAAAATGTAGTTGACAAAATTATGATGGAGCCTGTCCCAATATGAACGCCTTCCAAACTGAAGTTATATTGTTGTATTGTTACATGTATATTGATAGTTCCAAAAGACATGTACCAAAATTTCTAAGTTTAAGTTAAGGAAAATCATATTTAAGGAATGATTGTGAAACTGGGGCCTGGTATTCTATTTGTCTTCAATTACTATATTAGAATATTACTTTTATTAAATGACAGGGCTTAAATTTTTCTTTTGTTCATTTATCAAGATGAGTAAAAATCCTGTTGGGATGAGACTTTGTAAATGAAACACAAATACATGTATCTCACACCTGTGATATGGAAATCCCAAGTTTTTTACCCATGTGGGATTTCCTTGTCTCATCCTAAGGTTGAGACAGGCTACACGCTGAATTTCCCACGTAGTTATACCTGCTCTGGATTTATAATTGGGAGGACTTAATAAGTTGGGAAAAGTTCCAAGTCCAAAGTCAACAAACAATTTCTCAACATCACAATCACTTACAAACGCTTAATTGATAACGTCATAATCATTTTACGTGAGAACGTCAACAAAAATTGATTACCTTATTTTCACCAGGCACGGATGGTGACATGAATACTGAACATCTGATGCATTTTTTTGTTTATAAATCATGTTTTTTGTTGCAAATGTGTGAGAAAAAGAATCCTTCACCAGTAACAGGGTAAGACAGAGATATCTCAAACTCAGATGAATATTTTCAATGTCCAGAACTCACTAAAGCTCGTTCTGGACAGGAAAATATTCATCTGAGTTTGAGATATCTCTGGATAGCATGGAAGGCACTAATTTTATAACAGTTAACAGTTTTATATAAATGTACTTACAAGTAAGCCTTTGATGACTATATTCTTCTGTTCATCATTAAAATCACTAAACCATCGAGAAATTGTCTGTAAAACAAGATAACGATTATGTGAAGAAAACTGCTTTACATAACCAAGTGTTTAACCAAAGAAACCATTTGATTGTAAACTTGTTCAATACTCGCTTGAAAGAATATGTTCATTTCAGTTCTTCAAAATTTACAATTATTCTTTCATAAAATCAACACATTTCAATATTATTCTTACTTACAAACAACATATTTCAATTTTGAATGATATGTAGAGGCCCGTTTTAATATATTCCTGGTAACTAAAAACTCAACTGGATATCTATTTATGAGAAATTATTTTAAAAAGTGACCTATTTTAGCAAATAAGTGAAAAATACTTTACACAAGGACTATATTTTCACAAATTTTGAAAATTTGGCAAATAATGAATTTAATTTATTTAAAAGTGGTTCTTTACCATTTGAAATTTGGCAGCTAACCTGAGCTTCTAAACTTTGGTTGATGCTATTTATATAAAATGTTGCAAGCTTACAGGTTAATGATAAAAACTTCCAAGTCACTTTTACCTTGAATAAAAGTCAACAAGTTTCACAAGTGTGGTAGAACTTCATGTCCTAATGGTACAAATGAAGTAGCTTCATTCTAGGCTTTTACTGCCTAAGGTCACAATGACCCTGATTGAAGACCAAGGTAAATCAATTTTGTGAAACCTTGTATCTAGAGCTTTATATCCTAATTCTATAAACCAAGTTTCAAGGCTCTACCTCTTATGGTTCTGGACAAGAAGATGTTAAAAGGTTTAGTTACAAGTACAGGTCACCATTACCTTGAATGAAGTCAAAGTGCAACCAGGTTCATAATCTTGATATAACTTTATGATGTTATGTTTGAAGTTTCAAAAAAAAGTTAAATCTACAGATAATAACTTTCTATGTTAAAAATTTAATTAAATTGGTACATTAATACACCTGTAATGGCAATTGGTTTGTATGTATTTGTTTTTTTATTGCAACGGTGGCAATCTTGGAATTTGGACAGACATACCAGATAAAATGTTGAATCAGCATCAGTGAAGGGACTTCCATGTAATATTTGATTCCAATTTATCCATTGTTTTCAGAGGAAAAGATCAGTGGTTATAGGTTATTAATGAAAGTATACAAGTATGCATATTTCACCTGACCAAGACACATAGAAAATGTAAGCTCAGCTGGTTATAGCCAGTAGAGCCAATAAAAACACCTATCAAGAAAACACATTATTTAGACAAGTCTCCAGCTGATCATAACATGACGAAAATTAAAAAAAAAAAAAAAAAAAACAAGCAGAATTTCAATAAACAACTACCTTGACAAGAAATAAAAAATCAATTCCAGAAAATATATATATACATATTTGATGTACTTTCTTTCAATTTACTGCGATATCAATGAACATACTACTAGATACTATGTCAAATACAATAATAACATCTACCTGGATTTTATATTGCCTGATGAAACCGACAGATACCTGTACATCATCGTTAATATCTACTGAGAAAAACGGCCAATGACAAGACTGATAGGAGGTATTTAACATGTTATATACCAATATGAAGATTTCAGTTAGCTGTAACTAAGGATGTTTATATACACGAGTAACAGATAAATCAATTTGTCAATGAGTATAAAATTGTAGAATTAAAGTTGATTTATACATTAATTCATAAAGTATTTTTATAATATTTTCCTGACAAAGATATGAAAAAGATGATGCTTAATTCCAAATCCATTCCCGTTCAATGATTATTTGTAGAAATTAAAGTTAAAGTCTGTCCCGAGCCATTAGGCCCATCAGGCCGGAGCTTATCCCGGTTTCCGTGGCGTTAAGCGACTGAGAGTACAAGATTCTCCCCTGAATGGGACGCTGGTCCATCGCAGGGTTAACCCCCGGCATTTTGCTGGTACTCATTTATTTTTCAGCTGAGTGAACTGGAACAACGCCCGCTCCAGGGATCGAACCCACGACCTTCGAATCATGAGTCCAACGCCTTAACCACTAGGCCAGGCGCTTCCACATAAACATGAAAAAGATTATACTAGTACTTAATTTCAAGTTAATATTTATTCCCAATCAATGATTGTTTGTAGAATTAAAGTTGATTTATATCAACTTACAAATTATTTTTACAGGTTTTTCTGACATTGACATGAAAAAATTATGTTTAATTTCAAGTCAACCAATTTATTTCAATGAATACCGGTATTTGTAGAATTAAAGTTGATTTAAATATAAAATTATTAATTAATCTTATATATTTTTCTGACAATGACATGAAATATTATAACAGTGCTTAATTCCAAGTTAAGAATTTATTCCATGCCATAAATTTTGTAAATTAAATGTGTGCTATGGCGCTTAATTTTAAGTTAAAGAATTCATTCCTTCCAACAAAAATTGTGAATTGAATGGTGCCTAAAGATTTTATTCCCTGCCATAAATTTTGAATATATAGAATGTGTGCCATGATACTTAATTTCAAGTTAAAGAATTCATTCCTTCAAACAAAATTTGTGAATTGAATGGTGTTTAAAAATTCATTCTAGCACCAAATTTGTGAATTGAATATGAGTCAGATATTTATTTTCAAGTTTAAGAATTCATTCCTGGCAACAGATTTTTTAAATTGAATGTGTGTCATTATGCTTAATTCAAAGTGAAAGAATTCATTTCATGCAACAATTTATTTAAATTGAATATGTACCATGATGAAATGTTGTATGAAATAAATGGTGCTTCATTTTAAAGTTAGCAAATTCATTTTCTGTCTAAGTTTGTGAACTGAATACAGTAAAACCTCGATTCATAGCCATCATTTGTTCAGTCAAATTTTGGCATTATAAAGGGGTTTGGCAATAAATCGAGGGAGGCCCATAAAGAAAAACATATATGAAATGGATTTTGGGACTTCAAAATAGTGTGTGGCGATAAGCGAGGTGGCAAAGTTATCGAGGGGCATTATAACGAGGTTTTACTGTATTTGCAATGGTTAAACATGATTGTTTTTATTTATTTCCTTATGATTTCAACATTGGAATGAAGTAATGATGCCTTATGCCTAATGTCATTTAAATTGAGGTGTACATTTCTGGAATGGATGAGAAGTATTCCTGTCTTGTGGAGATATGTTGCCAAGTGGTTAAGGTCATGGACTCAAGACTCAAAGGATGTGGGTTTAAAACCCAATTAATCTGTATGACATAATCTGATTCAGTCCACACATCTGCAATGAGATGAGTTTATCATTTAAATGAGATTCTATGTATACATGTACTTTATATTGTAAATATACACATTGCCTCTCAGCACCTAGGTTCAAATGTTACTTGAACAGATCCTGAAATCAAATGTGAGTGGCAATCTGGTTTCTTCTACTAATTCTGAACTGATCATCTCAATATGAAAGAAATACTCTTGACTGGAGAATAAAACATCATTACACTATTCTACTTTTTATATCCCCCAACTTTTGAAAAAAAAGAGAATATTAAATATGGAGTTCTGTCTTTCTGTCCATCCACACACTTGTTGTCACTCTTTTTATACTTACCGCAAACTTTTCCTTGAATACGGAGGGTTTCACACCATCTTTCTGATAATTAAGTTTATTATTGACAGGATCAGACTTTCCTGGAGTTTTATTCTTTTTCACATCTTTCTTGTTCTGGTCATTGTTTGAATTACTTAAGGAATCTAGTAATGGAATATGTGACTTTTGTTTCATTGTTCCATTGACTTGGTTCATAACAGCAGAAGACCTGAGAGAAATGGCGATATCGTCATCACTATCACTTGAATAATCACTCCTTCGACTATATTTATAATGGTTACGATGTCTCTGTGAAAAATACCCCCAGGAACTGACCGAGCAAGGTGACTTACACACTTCTGTCTCATCTTGTGAATTGTCATGAGAGAATTTTCTTTCACAAAGAATATTATTCCGACATGGCTCTCTTACTCTATCTTCATGGTTGCAACAAGCTTGGCAGTGACAATGACTATTAAAATCGTCGTCAGAATCAAATGTACTAGTATCGAAGCGACTGTCGCTTTGAGAATCATTTGATGAACTTATCCTCCCATCGTGAGAGGTGGTTGCTATCGGGATATGTCCATCTTCTAACTTCAACTCTGTATAAAGTTGACGGGAGAAACTTCTCCGTTTCTCGATTTCTGCCTGTAAATTTTTACGGCGAGTTGATGTGATTCTTCCCGATGAAGACGAGACGTCACTGGTACCGGTACTGTCACTAACATAACTAACATCGTCTCGCCATGAGACTTTGTTTTGTACTGTGTCTGAGATCATGCTTCTTGAAATGAAGTCTTCTATAATCATCACCATGTAAACAGAAACATCGTCAGCAAAAAATTTTCAAAATGTTGCTGTCATATGGTGGAAATTAAACTTTTCTTCCACTGACATCATTTGTAAATAAATGACCATAAAAATTGGTCTCACAACCACAGAGTCAAATTACAACCTCAAAGAATGAATAGAATTATAAACTATCACATGATTAGACAACATGAGTACTGTCTCCTCTTAACATTTTGCTCCTGTCTATGATTCTGCCATTTTATGTAACCATGGAAACAGGATACAAACACACCTTCTTGTTCAAACATCCTCCTGAAAAATAATAATATCTGTTGTGAATTTGTATTTATATTTATTAAACAGCATGTTGTAATGTACAGTAAATGTACTACTTATTTCAAAGACTTAAAAAACAAATTAAATTGTTTTTGCTGAAAATAATTTTTTGAGTCTATGGAGGTCACCAACATTCAATAGCCCTTGACATTAGTGCAGAACTATTATTTGCAATGGATATGGAATGACACAAGTTGAGTTTTATCACAAAAAGGATTTTAATTGGGGAATTTTAAAAGTAAAATGTTTTCTATAACATTCCACCAAACAAATATTGTAAGGCATTGATTACAAAATGTCAATAAGGATAAATTTTTTACTTTGCTTCATTTCCTCGTAAAAATTCACTTGAGCTACAAGTCTCAAAGATTATTTTTTCACAAATATATTTTTGTTAAATAATTCACTTACATAACGGTGACCATAATACAACAACTCAAAAATAAAAGAGAATGACAATTCTCGTGAAAATGGGGTTCGCCAGTGTACCACGTGATACCCCATAATGTATCTGCGGAACAATTATTTCCATTTGAGATGGAATTTCTTCAGTTCACATTTGTTTGTAAAAATGACAGTTCTCCAGGAAATTTGGACATAAACATTTTCTAAAACGTTCCACACAAACGTTAAGGGGTATTGATCATGTGGTACGCTGGCAAACTCTATTAACTGACATGAAAATTTCCTTAATTAAAGCACATGTAGTATGCTGACAAACTCATTTTAAATACCTGCTACAGGCAACAGGAGAAATCTAAAAACAAGCTTTCTGTTGTTTGATAATGAAATACATACATAATATATAAGAAAACAATCCTCATGACAGGGAAATTTTTCAAATTACAGTACATGTAATATGCTGGTGATCTAATTTTAAATGCCTGCTATAGACAATAAATAAATCTTAAAACGCTTTTCTACTGTAGCATGATAACGTACATAACAAACAAGTACACTATGAATTATGAGAAAAATAATTAGTCCATCATCATCGTTATATAATTTTCTCTAAAATCAGCAAAGATCCAACTTTTATAAGTGCATGATTGAATTATTGGCATCTTTGACCCATTTGTAATTTTACAATACATAAACAACATATAATGCTATGTATAGGTAAACAACAATGACCTGTCCACTTGACCTTGGATTGGATCGGTAAATTTAAGAAATAGGGATCACATGTCTATATGATGGGAACACTAATCATGGGCATTGTGTATATGTATAACTGTGAATCTTAACACTACGCATGTATTGGGTGGACCCTTCTATATGAATATTCCCAATGAAAGGTCAAACGGACAGGTCAATGTTGTTTGCCTACACTGTAATGAGTACTCTAAAATATTACCAACTTGGATAATATTTGACCTTAAATTAATATAACAATGTTAATAACTGCTAGTACAATAAATTAATGGTAGTATGGTGAGAGTTACATATAACTTTTACAAATTACAAATAATCACTAGTTATTATAATAGCAAAACATGTCTACTTGTACTTCATAATGATCATTATCAAGTACAAGTGCGAGTTAAAATAACGTCATCGTGCGGATACTTTTGTCTAACGTCTGTAGAGCTTGTGTAATAAAACATACTAAATCCATGTCCAAATCACAAGTCCAAAACAAAGTAAAAACAATCATATTAAGTAAAACATGTGGAATTCTACCAAGGAAGTGAGTCTGGGTGCTCAGGAAGAGTAAGCCTCTCCTGTTTAGCAAATAATTTGTCAAAATCCCAATTAGCTAAAAAACTAGAAAGTTTTTCAATTTGTTTGCCAAAGATTGCCATACCATCACTCTACTCAGTTAGGCCATGGGGCCACTGGTCCCTTAATTTGCCAAATGGCCCCATTGCTTAGGCCTTAGTGGGCCATATTTAATATTAGTTATTACATGAATGCAAAAAATATTGATGTTATGGTGTTATAGATGAAAGTTTATGAAAATACCCTTCCACACCCTCTGAAAAAATCCTAGAATAAACATTGCTCTACCTTAAAACTATCATAGTCTTAACCAGCTTTAGTATATTGAAATGGATATGGTGAAGTAATGGTGTTATACACCCTAGACAAAATACTTTCATTTATACTGAGGAAGTCTGTTTAAGAATGGTGGAGAAAATTTGAGTGCCTGAATAAACCTTCCAAAATTTGGGAAGTGAACTTAGAAACTTTTTTTACAATCTGATCTTTGCCAAATATTGCCATTCAAACTTCGGCAATGATATATGATTTGATCATAGGCACAGACATTAGACCACATGGCCACCAAGGTTGACCTTGCTAGGTGATGTGATCATAGACACAGGCATTAGACAACATGGCAACCAAGGTTGACCTTGCTAGGTGATTTGATCATAGGCACAGACATTAGACCACATGGCAACCAAGGTTGACCTTGCTAGGTGATGTGATCATAGACACAGGCATTAGACCACATGGCAACCAAGGTTGACCTTGCTAGGTGATTTGATCATAGGCAAAAACTATAGACCACATGGCCACTAAGGTTGACCTTGCTAGGTGATTTGATCATAGGCACAGACATTAGACCACATGGCAACCAAGGTTGACCTTGCTAGGTGATTTGATCATAGGCACAGACATTAGACCACATGGCAACCAAGGTTGACCTTGCTAGGTGATGTTATCATTAGCACAAACTATAGACCACATGGCCACCAAGGTTGACCTTGCTAGGTGATGTTATCATTAGCACAAACTATAGACCACATGGCAACCAAGGTTGACCTTGCTAGGTGATGTGATCATAGGCACAAACTATAGACCACATGGCAACCAAGGTTGACCTTGCTAGGTGATGTGATCATAGGCACAAACTATAGACCACATGGCAACCAAGGTTGACCTTGCTAGGTGATGTTATCATTAGCACAAACTATAGACCACATGGCAACCAAGGTTGACCTTGCTAGGTGATGTGATCATAGGCACAAACTATAGACCACATGGCAACCAAGGTTGACCTTGCTAGGTGATGTGATCATTAGCACAAACTATAGACCACATGGCAACCAAGGTTGACCTTGCTAGGTGATGTGATCATAGGCACAAACTATAGACCACATGGCAACCAAGGTCGACCTTGCTAGGTGATGTGATCATAGGCACAAACTATAGACCACATGGCCACAAAGATCAACCTTGTTAGGTGATGTGATCATTAGCACAAACTATAGACCACATGGCCACAAAGATCAACCTTGTTAGGTGATGTGATCATTAGCACAAACTATAGACCACATGGCCACAAAGATCAACCTTGCTAGGTGATGTGATCATTAGCATAAACTATAGACCACTTGGCCATGAAGGTCAACCTTGCTAGGTGATGTGATCATTAGCATAAACTATAGACCACTTGGCAACCAAGGTTGACCTTGCTAGGTGATGTGATCATTAGCACAAACTATAGACCACTTGGCCATGAAGGTCAACCTTGCTAGGTGATGTGATCATTAGCACAAACTATAGACCACTTGGCAACCAAGGTTGACCTTGCTAGGTGATGTGATCATTAGCATAAACTATAGACCACTTGGCCATGAAGGTGAACCTTGCTAGGTGATGTGATCATTAGCATAAACTATAGACCACTTGGCCATGAAGGTGAACCTTGCTAGGTGATGTGATCATTAGCATAAACTATAGACCACTTGGCCATGAAGGTGAACCTTGCTAGGTGATGTGATCATTAGCATAAACTATAGACCACATGGCCACAAAGATCAACCTTGCTAGGTGATGTGATCATTAGCATAAACTATAGACCACTTGGCCATGAAGGTCAACCTTGCTAGGTGATGTGATCATTAGCATAAACTATAGACCACTTGGCCATGAAGGTGAACCTTGCTAGGTGATGTGATCATTAGCATAAACTATAGACCACTTGGCCACAAAGATCAACCTTGCTAGGTGATGTGATCATTAGCATAAACTATAGACCACTTGGCCATGAAGGTGAACCTTGCTAGGTGATGTGATCATTAGCATAAACTATAGACCACTTGGCAACCAAGGTTGACCTTGCTAGGTGATGTGATCATTAGCATAAACTATAGACCACTTGGCCATGAAGGTCAACCTTGCTAGGTGATGTGATCATTAGCATAAACTATAGACCACTTGGCAACCAAGGTTGACCTTGCTAGGTGATGTGATCATTAGCATAAACTATAGACCACTTGGCCATGAAGGTCAACCTTGCTAGGTGATGTGATCATTAGCATAAACTATAGACCACTTGGCAACCAAGGTTGACCTTGCTAGGTGATGTGATCATTAGCATAAACTATAGACCACTTGGCAACCAAGGTTGACCTTGCTAGGTGATGTGATCATTAGCATAAACTATAGACCACTTGGCCATGAAGGTCAACCTTGCTAGGTGATGTGATCATTAGCATAAACTATAGACCACTTGGCCATGAAGGTCAACCTTGCTAGGTGATGTGATCATTAGCATAAACTATAGACCACTTGGCCATGAAGGTCAACCTTGCTAGGTGATGTGATCATTAGCATAAACTATAGACCACTTGGCCACCACAAACCCTTTTAGTATATTGGAATACAAATATTGTATAATACTGTCTAAGAAGAAACATTAGCCACAGATAACTTTCAAGGGTTTGATCTTCTAAACTATTTTGCGGCAAGACATTTCGAGGTTTAGACTGTAGGGAAAGTGTTCCTAGGGAAATAAGAATTTTTCGCTGAGAAGATGTGTTCACTGAACAAGAGCCACCATAAATTGTAAATATTTTTTCCATGCGAATATTTCTCCTCATACAGTATTGAAAATAAACTGAATACCTGTACGTGGCACCCCAAACAACTTGTTATAGGAACTTACCCAGCTCGGGCCAGCTTATATTAGCTGTATAAATTCATGCACTATCTGTACTAGTAATGAATAACATTTTTACTATAATCATTTGATGTATCTAAGAGCATATTAATAATAAAATATATTCTGTTGCAATTAGTTTGAGGTTAAACTGTAGACTGACTGGGCTACTAACCTAACACACATATATAGTAATTATTCAGCAATTACTGTTAATTTTGGTGTAATAGCCATAAAAAAGTTATCATGTTCAATTTTCCACTGGTTGCAAAAACTGAAACAAAAAGTCAGTTAAAGCCTTACTGTATATACATTGAGGCAATTTAACAGTAAATTTGTGATAGCTAGCATGTAATGAATTATTTAGATCAAAATTTGCATATTTTGATATTTTGTGAATATTTATTGTGAGTTTTAGAAACTGCAAGAGTTAGATAAAACAGTGCATGTAGTTTGAATTTTATAAAAGTCTATTTAACATCAATTTTGTTACTTATAGCTTATGTAATTTGTTGTGAAGAGAACATCAGATTCTTAGGTGTCTCTTACCTAAATGGCAATTATGAATTTAACAATTTACAGTAGGTTCTTGATTTGTATACCTCATCTGGCAGCCATAAAACATTGCATGAACTTTTTCCATAGTGATCAAAATCTTTTGTATTAAGCAAGAAACTTTTGTACTGGGATCTCAGGGATGAGTCTACAAGCATGACCCTAGGTTTTCACAATTTTTAAAATTATTAGTAGCCAAATTTATTAAATTTGTGAAAATAAAAAATCTTTTTTCAATTAAGAAATGACATACTGATCATGGTATTTCAAGGGGTAATGAATGATAGTGTGGCGCGTGCCAAATTTGATGATCTTTCATTACCCCTTGAAATACCATGAGCAGAAATGTCATTTCTTATGTTTACAATTAAATATTTTGTACCTTGGTGATATTTTTTCCATATCTACTCTTGTGATATAGGGTTTTTAGCCAAGTGAGATCGGCATATCTCACATGATCATGTGACCCCCTATGCGGGACATGACGTAATATTGTGGGAAAATTGATACACATCAAGGGTCATGATCCCTACTGTCTTTCAACGGGAATTGAAATACAATTGCTTCTGTATGTTTCATCGAAGAGAGATACAGTCATATTGTAAATATTTATATTTTTCACAAACTTGTTCAAATAGGTTACTTTTTAAAAGAATTTCTCAGAAATTAATAGCCAATGATGATTTTGGGAATTGAAAGATAAGATGACCTATATAAAGCTGTTATCTTAGTTACCACTGCAACTTTAGGACATCCCCAATACCACAGGTAAATAGTATTAAATGTTCCCAAAAATTAGCAATGAAATAATTGTGTTTTTTTATTGTAAAATTGTGTTAGTGTACTTCTTCTTGCTCAAGCTGATGTATGCCAAAGTCATACTGGTGCTTTTTAGCTTAAATCTATGTTTTATTCCTAGTAAGCAACTTTAAAACTAAGGATAAAGTGTGTTTGCTGAAGTATAAGCAAAGTAAATGAGAATAGGTTTCACCAGAGTACCACCCGACAACTGCATTTGCATTGTTGGAGTAAAAACCAGACCACACTACTCTTAATAGCTTCCAAGATATGAAATCAATTTTGAAAAGTCGCAAAAACAAACACTAGAAACCTGTGACTTAATTTTCAATGGAACTTGTAGCTCCTGTGAAGATTTATTTTAATTGGTTCAGCAGTTTCAGAAGAGCTTCGAAAATGTGAGTTACAGATGCAAACACACCAACACACACATATGACCATACAGACACACACCCTGTGCCATGCCATATTCTCACAGGGCCTTTCAGCCAGGTGAGGTTAATATGATCTTACATTGTAAATTTTCAACTTGAAATGTTTTCAATGATTTTTCAACCAATTATTATGGCAAACACCTTTTAGTGCCATTACCCAATGTCTCTACCATAACTTATTTTACCATTAGTAATTGAGTCATCATTTAAATGAAATACCTTTGTATTGTAACGGTCAAATACATTCAAACATGAGGTCAATGGGCCTTAGACCACTCACCTGAAGAAATCAAAATTGTAATCAAATTTTGTAAAAAAAAAAAAAAAAAAAAAAAAAAAAAAAAAACACACAACCCAAGTGTAAAAGTGTCACAATGATTCCAAAACTTAAATTTTCCTAAACTTACATGTAAATCTGACAAAAAAGATACCTTAATAATTTTGTCTATCTATAAGATATCAAAGAATTTAAGGTATCATTTTGAAGATCACTTCATGCTTAAAACATTTGTATTTAGTTTTGTCAAAAATTCTTAGTCCAAAAAAATTGTCAAAATTTGCCAAATTTAAGTAAAAGACAATCTTAGTTAAGAAATGATTGTGAAACTGCACCATTTGAAAGTCAAGATCCACTTTGTCCCATACAGGTACATCATGTAATGATGCTATAAATTGACAATTTATTTGAATAAATCTTGGGATGTGTGGGCTCCATACAGGGCATTATTTATTCATGAATTATATTATAATCCTAACATAATTTAATACAGAGTAATTCAATCTGAAGTAATAAACTATTCAGAAACCAATTATATAAACAAAATCACTTTGGTAGCTCAGTTGGTAGAGTGCTACCTCCGTAAGTGCGAGGTTGTGGGTTTGAACCCCATGTCTGATCCAAGACTTGAAAGTGGGTAGAGACTGTTCTTTCACCAAGCATTTGGCATTATGAAATGAAAGTCACAGTTCTTTCGGATGGGAACTAAATAATCAAGGTCCCATATCACGATGGGCTTGGCATGCTAAAGAACCCTGCTGTATAATGCCATCAGCGAAACGCACAGGCAAAATTTGTACACTTTCGCCTATAGCGATAGATGTTTCAATATAAGTGAAATATTCTTGACTGGGATATTAAACACCATTACTCAACTCAATTATATAAACACAATAACTCAGCTGTTTATTATGGAAATTTACAGTTTGTACAAATTTGTCAACAAGTAAATGTACTGTTTATCAAAACCTTCATAAAAAAATTTAAATTGACAACTCTGTCTAAGGCGACTTAAATATAAATTACAGTTTTCTCTTTTATTAATTATTCAGTCATAAGGATTGATCGATTGAATAGGGTTTTAATATGTCCTGATCAAGAATATTTGACTTATAAAGTTATATTGCGATGTTACCAGCTATAAAAGAAGTGTCAGAAATTTTTACCTTTGCAATTTGCTCAGATTAAATGGGGTTTAATGTCCAGGTCATGAATATTTCACTTATATTGAGATATTACCAGCTATAAAAGAAGTGTCAGAAATTTTTACCTTTGCAATTTGCTCAGATTGAATGGGGTTTAATGTCCAGGTCATGAATATTTCACTTATATTGAGATGTTACCAGCTATAAAAGAAGTGTCAGAAATTTTTACCTTTGCAATTCGCTCATATTGAATGGGGTTTAATGTCCAGGTCATGAATATTTCACTTATATTGAGATGTTACCAGCTATAAGTGAAGTGGGAGAAATTTTGATCTTTGTAATACATTCTGGGCAATGTTCTGGGAGAGTTCTTTAATGTGTCATGTTTATCTTGTGCTGGGCAAAAGAACAGTCATATCTTGGTCAGATCCTAGTAGGGGTTAGAACCAACAACCTCTCAAATATGATTCATGAAGCAAGCACTCTACCAACTGAGAAGAATTCAGTTGTAAGGCAATAATAAATTGACATATCACCAGCCATGCCTAGTATGTTCGACACTGGCCGCCATCATGGTACCAAAGCAACGTCATGGCAATTAATGATGCACTAGTGTTTGTGGCATCATTAAACAGCACAATTCAGGCCGAGTTTTTATTCTTTTTGCGTATAAATTGAGCATGCCGGCCATTTGTCGAAACATTGTGTGGGTGACCGGTGATTCGTCAATTGTTTAAAAGATGACAGCTGTTAGTCCTATAAACTTCACCCTTTGGAATCCCTGACAAAATGTCAAATAACACGTATTAAGGTAAAGCAGAGGTTCATGTGCTTATTCTATATATAAAGTTTCAAGTTTCTGGGCATTCCGTGCTGCCATAACAAAATGGATGCCTATTAAATCTTAAAAATTGCAAAAGAATATTATACCTTCATTAATGTTGTCATATGAAACTATTTGGTAAATGCTTGGCAAGAGATCATTAATGCAATATAAGATTTTTTTTCACAAACTGCATTTTTTTCAGATCACATTTTCATAAGCAGACATGTACAAGACATTTTTTTCTATTACTAGTAATGGTGGCCTTGCTGGGTCTGGTTGGTATGAATAAGCTATAATCTTATACTCCATTGGATTTGAGTTGGGTACCACTAATGGTGTTTAACATCCCAGTCAAAAATATTTCACTTATATCAAGACATTGTCAGCTTTAGGCAAAGGTGCAGAAATTTTGCCTGTGTGTTGCACTGATTGCATTATACAACAGGATTCTTTATTGTACTATGCCTACCGTGACATGGGACCTTGTTTGTTTTAAGTTACCATCTGAAAGAACTGTGACTTGAATTTTGTATTGTCAATTGCTTGGTGAAAGAATAGTCGCTACCCACTTTCAAGTCTTGGTTTATACCTGATCGGGGTCCACCAATGGAACACACTTGTCACATTAAGCTTATATTGTCTTCATCAAATTGAGCTAAAAACCAAAACAACAGGAAGACACCTGGGTTTCCACAAATTTAAAACTAGAACTGTCCCCCAGCACCCAACTCAACATCTGCCCAGACACAATTTATAAACAAACTGCGAATTTGACCTTTTCAATATGAACTTAGGTCAAGGTCATGACACAACTTTTAAACATGACGATTATTCATGTGAAGTTTTATAACAGTTTTCCATAGCAGTTATAGATATGGCCCGGACACGATTTTCAAACATACTTTTAATGTGACCTTGACCTTTCTGATATGACCTTGGTTCAAGGTCATGACACACCTTTGGACCATGAAGATTATTCATGTGAAGTTTAATGACAGCCATTCATAGCAGCAGATGGCCCAAACACGATTGTACCCAGAGAGAAGGACTGACTGACAGATGGGCTGACTGATGGACAGACATGGCGATTCCTATATACTCCCCTCAAATTAGAGGGGTATAATTATTACAAGCCAAATTTCCGAAATTTGTAAAGAATATAACCCCTTTTAAAGTATTTGTTCACAAATAAGCTATAACTATGTTAGGGGTGACTTAACAAGCATAACTACAGAAGAGTTATCACACAAAATGGCAGTGTCCTAACTCCTTAGATGATGACCTTTGTAAAACCTCAGAAGTACATGTACACTGAACCTTGTGAGTTTACATAATGTTTGTTCTTGGATGACAAGTCTCTTATTACCTTTTGTTTGTGACAAGTACAGATCAGGCCCCAGTTGTTTGAAGCTTGATTAATTTAATCAATTAATTAGTCAGAATTTGCGGGCTTTTTTTATATTGTATCTAATATTTTGTGAATTTTTTGTTCAAAACACAAAAAGTGAATTGAAATTCATCAAACTGAAACAAAATGTTTGATTCAGTAATCATATATTAACTTTTATTGGTGTTTTAAATTCACACTAATCACTAATAAATTAATTAATCTTTGAACAACTAGACCGAGTTGTTTTGCCTTTAAAACCAGTTAAGCTGGTCAGGTATGATTTGTCAGCTAGACTGGTCTCCTGCAGCTAGACTGGTCTCCTGGTCTTGTTTTTCATATATAACAGCAAGAGGTTACTTCAGTCATAACAAAGGAGATGTTTTTCCCAAAGTCAGCACTTTACATTTCCTTGAAATAGAATATTTTTTGTTCAGTTGTTTGGGTTTTTGCTGTTGTTATTGACAACAGGTATTGTTAATTTTCTGAAGTCATCTAATTGTCAAAGTTCAGTGAATTATCTGTAAATTAAGATACTAAAAAAAATTCTCATTGTTGAACATTTACAGACATAACCTTGACTTGAATGTGAAAAATCACTCCACTAACTGATCTATACATTTGTTATTTTACATTTTTACATTTTCAGGAGACAATCGGTCAAACTGTAACTAAATTACTTTGATTAAAAATAAAGAATATACACAATATTTTAGCATCACTTGAATCTACAATTTAAATAAAAATAGAGCTACTTAAGAGAGAAAAAATGTCTCTAGCATGCATTAGTTAGTTCTGTAAATAAAGGTGAATTGTAATTGAAATCATCCAAATTTTTCACAATATACTGGTATGTGAAAAATAAATTCACAGGATTAAAATCATAAGAAACAAGAGGCCCAATAGGGCCTGTACTGCTCACCTGGGCCACTAACAGCACAAAAACACAATAAATACTACATTTAAGGAGCAATAACTCTAATGTGGATATTTAGATATTTATGAAACTTGCTACACGATTCTGTGACATTGACCTTCGAACCAATGACCATATTCGATATATTAAAATGATCATTGCATTAATACCAACAATATTCTAATATACATGCCTATATAAAAAGTTTATAGTTTTCGAGATAATTAACAATTTTGGTATTGTTTTGCTACTGTGACCTTGACCTTTGGACCCATGGCCTTTTTCTATACATCAAAATAATCATTGTATCAATACCTACAACATTCTAATATACATGCTTATACAAAAAGTTCATAGATTTCAAGATAATAAACAATTTCAGTATTCTTTCGCATCTGTGACCTTGACCTTTGAACCAATGACCTTAATCTATATATCAAAATGATCGTTACATCAATACCAACAATATTCCAATATACATGCTTATACAAAAAGTTTATAGTTTTCAAGATATTAACCATTTTGGTATTGATTTGCTACCGTGACCTTGACCTTTGGACCCATGACCTTTTTCTATACATTAAAATAATCATTACATCAATACCAACAATATTCCAACATACATGCCTATATAAAAAGTTTATAGTTTTCAAGATAATAAATAATATTAGAAAGGTAAAATATTAGGTCATGACCTTCATTATTGACCCTGACATTATTTTGAAGGTAATTACAAGAATATGTCAAAACTGAAAACCCCATGTCATTATCTGGTCATATCATCAAGTTATAACAATTTAAAAATATTTTACAATTTTTGCAAAATTAAATGCAAACTAGAGGCTCCCAGGAGCCTGTATAGCTCACCTAGGTAGAGTTGTTGCAGAATGAAAATCAACAGATTGTCTAATGTTTAAATAAATGCTTGAAATTTATTACACAATATTTATTTCTATCACAAAATTTCAATATTATTTCCTTTCAAAACTAAACCATATTTCAAAATTTTGAGACAATACATCCAAGTATCATCGACTTTTTATGTATAATACCTGAGAAATTTTCCTTATCCAAAAACTAGTCAATGGACCATGAAATTATGGTCAAGGACAAAAGCCATAAGGCAGTCTGACTGATGTACTATCCAAGATCAAGCTATATACCAAATATCATTGACCTACCATTGTAGTATTCGAGATTTAGAGAAACTGACCTAATCCAAAAAGTTCAACATAGTCACTGGAGGGTTAAGTTTAGGTCAAAGACAAAAGTCATATGGCAGACTGACATGTACTCTCCAAGACTAAGACACATACCAAATATCATTGCAATTGGCCAAGTGGTTTCACAGGAGTTGATTTTTAAATGCAGATGTTATTTTAAAATACCAAATGTAAAGACCCAAATGACTATTGTGGCCGAGTTTGGTTCCAATTAACTCAGTAGTTTCAGAGAAAAATATGTATGAACTTATTTTCCCATAGGGTCCAATGTTAAAATATGTTTTCCACTGACGGCCATCTTGGATTTTGTGTGGCCCTCAAAAACACCAATGTTGTAGGGGGCCACCCAAAGACTATTGTGGCCAAGTTTGGTTCCAATTGGCTTAGGGGTTTTAGAGAAAAAGATCTTTGATATTGTTCCCATAGGGTCCAATGTTAACCTATGTTCCCCGTTGGCGGCCATCTTGGATCAGGTGCAGACTTAAAAAAACACCGGTTTCAGAAGGTACCATCTAAGGACTACTATGACCAAGTTTGGTTCTAATTGGCTTAGTAGTTTTAGAGAAAAATATCTTTGAACATATTTTCCCATAAGGTCCAATGTTACAATATGTTCTCCACTGGCGGCCATCTTGGATTTGGTGCGGCCCTCAAAAACCCCAATGTTGTAGGGGGCCATTCAAAGACTATTGTGGCCAAGTTTGGTTCCCATTGGCTAAAGGGTTTTTAGAGAAAAAGATCTTTGATATTGTTCCCATAGGGTCCAATGTTAACCTATGTTCCCCGCTGGCCGCCATCTTGGATTAGGTGCAGAATTAAAAAAACACTGTTTTCAGAAGGTACCATCTAAGGACTACTGTGACCAAATTTGGTTCCAACTGGCTCAGTAGTTTCAGAGCAAAATATCTTTGAACGTATTTTCCCATAAGGTCCAATGTTAAAATATGTTCTCCGCTGGCGGCCATCTTGGATTTGGTGTGGCCCTCAAAAACCGCAATGTTATAGGGGGCCATCCAAAAACTATTGTGGCCAAGTTTGGTTCCCATTGGCTAAAGGGTTTTAGAGAAAAAGATCTTTGATATTGTTCCCATAGGGTCCAATGTTAACCTATGTTCCTCGCTGGCCGCCATCTTGGATTAGGTGCAGACTTAAAAAACACCAGTTTCAGAAGGTACCATCTAAGGACTACTGTGACCAAGTTTGGTTCTAATTGGCTCAGTAGTTTTAGAGAAAAATATCTTTGAACATATTTTCCCATAAGGTCCAATGTTACAATATGTTCTCCACTGGCGGCCATCTTGGATTTGGTGCGGCCCTCAAAAACCCCAATGTTGTAGGGGGCCATTCAAAGACTATTGTGGCCAAGTTTGGTTCCCATTGGCTAAAGGGTTTTTAGAGAAAAAGATCTTTGATATTGTTCCCATAGGGTCCAATGTTAACCTATGTTCCCCGCTGGCCGCCATCTTGGATTAGGTGGAGAATTAAAAAAAAACACTGTTTTCAGAAGGTACCATCTAAGGACTACTGTGACCAAATTTGGTTCCAATTGGCTCAGTAGTTTCAGAGCAAAATATCTTTGAACGTATTTTCCCATAAGGTCCAATGTTAAAATATGTTCTCCGCTGGCGGCCATCTTGGATTTGGTGTGGCCCTCAAAAACTGCAATGTTATAGGGGGCCATCCAAAAACTATTGTGGCCAAGTTTGGTTCCCATTGGCTAAAGGGTTTTAGAGAAAAAGATCTTTGATATTGTTCCCATAGGGTTCAATGTTAACCTATGTTCCTCGCTGGCCGCCATCTTGGATCAGGTGCAGACTTAAAAAACACCAGTTTCAGAAGGTACCATCTAAGGACTACTGTGACCAAGTTTGGTTCCAATTGGCTCAGTAATTTCAGAGAAAAATATTTTTGAACATATTTTCCCATAGGGTCCAATGTTAATCTATGTTACCCGCTGGCGGCCATCTTGGATTAGGTGCGGACATGTCGGACACAATTTTTAAAGTAGACCACCCAAGGACTGTTGTGACAAAGTTTGGTTGCAAATGGCCCAGTGGTTTCTGAGGAGTTGATCTTTAACGACGGACGGACGACGGACGACGACGACGACAACGACGACGGATGCAAAGTGATGGCAAAAGCTCACATGGCCTTTTAGGCCAGGTGAGCTAAAAAGCGTAACCTATCTTTCAACCAAATTTCATGAAATGAAGAAACTGAAAGGTTAAGACTATGTAGAATCATATTATCACATCAGTTTTTGCCTCCAATGAGTAGTTCAAGAGAAGAAGATTTTTTAAGGCTTTGTCTATTTTTAGTAACAGTGGCCATCTTGGATATTCAATCGCCATGATTTGAACGAACTATAGTTAGACTCTGTCAAGGACCTTCCATGGCAAATTTGGTTTCAGTTGGCCCAGTAGTTTCAGAGGAGAAGATTAAAGTTTACTGACCCATGCACGCACGACTTGCCATGCCATAAGCTCACATGGCCTTTGGCCAGGTGAGCTAAAAATCAGTATTCTGTGAAAATTTCTTCTAAAATTTATCAATAGAATAATTCCTTACTTGGAAAATCATCAAAATGATAAAGTACAAATCTAAACCAAAGACAAATTCAAAATTAAAAAATTCAGTATAAATAATATACTGAATAAATGAATAATATTATACTGGGTAATAATATATTATAATGAAAACAATTTTTACACATCTTGTTGAAACATCAGCAAATCTAATGAAGACACAATTAAAATAAACCTACCGGTAATAATAATTTAATTAGTACCAAATATCTAAAATTCAAAATTTATTAATTACATAAATAAATTATTTTACATCTGTACCAGAATATGAAAATTAATTTTGAAAATTTTACAGGTATGCAGATAAAGATCTTACCTTTATTTACAGTGAATAACGTCAGTGATAAATAAATCATAACCACCAATACTATGAAATTATTCAAGGACATCAGCATATCTTACTATCAAAGTACAATACCTGTATATCAATGGATGATGTGGTTCATTAAGATGTCTTTAAGATGCTGATGCTGCACCAATGACATTCATTCATGATACACCTGGCTCACATGTAGACGTCAAACCTTGACAATCAACATCACCTGACTTAAATGAACTACTGTCAGAACATTCTACTATTCTATAACAACAACAAATCTGTTATTTTAACATTTAAAATTGAGATTGAAATTAGGTTTTAAAATTTGAAGATAAAATGTACAGAGTGGTGCATTACATATTCAGACACTTTGTAAAATCCTTCTTAGTTTCATATAAAACCACTTTTTTTTTAAATTCTCGAAAATTAATTTCTTGTTCAATTTCCATGATTTTTTTTCACTGTTAAATGTAAAATTTGTTGAAGTTTTTCTTTAAAATAATTAGAAAAGAAAATTCTGTTGTTTTAATAGATAAACATTTCAAATTCAATGAAAATCTGCTACAAGTATATAATCATGCTTCACATGGCTGTAAAAAATTTAAAATGCTGTTCAGCTTGTGTTTTCTTGACTGTTTTAAGACAGACAGTATTTTTAAAATTATTGGAAGAAAGTACAACTAATTTTATATTTAACAGTGAACAAAATCATGAAAATTGACCAAGAAATAAATTTTTAAGAATTTTTTTTTAAAAAAAATATATGGTTTTATATGAAATAAAGAAGGATTTTACAAAGTGTTTAAATATATATTGCACCACTCTGTATATGTACATAGAAGTAAACCAACATTTTCCTTGGTTTTTTTTTTCAAGATCATTGAAAGACACTTAATTTTGGAATCAAAGTTCAAATTACATTTACAAGGTAAAAACTGATATACTGGTACTTAGTATTAGTGGGAGTTGAGTTGAATAATGGTGTTTAAAATCCCAGTCAAGAATATTTCACTTATATCGAGCCATCACCAGCTATAGGCAAAGGTTCAGAAATTTTCCATAATGAACAGCTGAGTTATTGTGTTTATATAATTGAGTTGAGTAATGGTGTTTAATATCCCAGTCAAGAATATTTCAAATAATATTGAGACATCTATCCCTATAGGCGAAAGTGCAGAAATTTTGCCTGTGCATTGCGCTGATGGCATTATACAGCAGGGTTCTTTATCATGCCAAGCCCATCGTGACATGGGACCTCATTTATTTTAAGTGCCCATCTGAAAGAACCTTTCATTTCGTAATGCCGTGTGCTTGGTGTAAGAACAGTCACTACCCACTTTCAGGTCTTGGGTCAGATGTGGCTGGGGATGGAACCCACGACCTCCCACTAATGGAGCGAACACTCCACCAACTGAGCTACTGCAGTGGTCTACTTAGCATTAGTGGCAAAGTAGTTACAAATAACAGTTTGGAAAAAGTATCACAATAATACATACCAGTATATATATAAAACCAACCCTGACATAACCATTTACCAGAGAAAGCAAAACTACTCATTTTATGCATATAAAATAAACCAAAATTTTTTTCTTTGTTAGTTCTTTTCAAGATCATTACATGCATTAGAAGGTGCTAAATTTGGGAATCACAAAGTTCATGCATATTACATTTACATATAGCATCAAAAGTGATAAAATGATCTGCTGTAAATGTAGTTATTTTCATGTGGAAGAAATTTTGCTCTTTCCACAAATTGTAAAAAATCGCAAAAATTTCTAACTGACAAACTAAGATAATACCTTGTTATCGACACAAGAATGGGAAAAATCATGAAAATAAAAAAAATAACCACCTCATAAAATACTAAAAATACAATTTCACAAAAATTTCCACTTGCAAAAGCACCACCAACAACTTTTACAGTACATGTACTAATATAAACATTTGTAGCAAAATGTATACCACAGTGGCTTGTTATCTTAGAAAATTAATGGTAGGATGTTGCTGGGTGTTCTCAAACACAGAGAAATACAAGTAACCCCACAGTAGTGTTTGAGAGCACTCAGAAGCATCTCACCCATTTATTTTCTAAAATAACCAGACCATGTGTGTATACATGTAGCAATATGACAATTGAGAAAAAGGATCATAAATAATACATACATGTATAAAATACCAATTCATTATTTTTTACCTGAGATAGCAAAACTGCTGATTTCATTAAAAAACACCCGAGTATAGATGTGTTGTATCAGTATTTGTTTACTGCTGTTCCTATAAAACCAACTCAGACATGATTGAGATAGAAAAAATGCTGATTTCATTCAAAAACATCTATGTATAGATGAGACGAGTTGTAGTATTTCAATATTTGTCTACTGCGACTTCAATAACAAAAATAATAAGTGTATTCTTAATACTATACTCCGATTCCAAGTGCAATTAAACGTAATAAAAATTATGAAAAATAAATGACAATTTTTTCCCTAGACAAATGTGTATCAGTTTTCCCTTTACTAATAAGAATTTTGTTGTTATCAAACTATAAGCAATGTTTCGACGAGTTAATGAATGAATAAATAAATAAAAGATGACAACATTAAATATATCATTAATGAAGATCGATCAGAACCAATATCACAGCCGCAAATATTCAATAAATGAATAAAATCATAGTAAATAAATAAATGGCAAGCCACGTCAAAAGACTGAATCTCCAGTTCTCAATAAAATATCGGAGTAAGAATAAATAACATTACATAAGTATCTTCGTTGGTAAAGTGTTCCTGTGGCAGATCGGGGTTCAAACCTGGCCAGAAAAACAAGTGACTGTTTTTTTGCTAAACACTCCACATTTAGAAATACACTGTATTGAGTCATGGGTCTTTCATGTGTTATTTCAATTGCCTTGAACATACTGCAAAGGTAAAAATTTCGTTTATGGTACTTTGCATATAGCTGGTGATGTCATGATGTAAGTGAAATATTCTTGACTAGGATGTAAAACCCCATTCAATCAATCAGTATCAATACCCTGTGCATTTGTCCTTCTGATACATTTTAGCATGTTAACCCTGGAGCCTTGGCAAACCCTGGAACCTATCAAAGTGACCAGCTTTCATTTGTCTTGCCAAGATTTGATTGGCGAATAGTTTAGAACCATTACAGGACATTCAGTCCGGTGTATTGCCAATTCGGACCAGACTGAAAAGATTTAGCACTCTGAATTCATACTTCAGTATCATTTGTGAAATCAAGTAACCAGACATCCGGTCCTGTATCACAAAATTTCCTGTCTGACCCAAGAGATTTTTACAAGACAGGTCAGGAGGTCAGACAACAGTTCACCAAGCCAGCTTGCCTGAACAAAAAATTAAGGTGATAGGAAATTCAAACTTGAAATACAAAGATTCAAGATGGAAAATACTACAGACATTGCTACAGAATCTAGGACATGTCAGGAGGTCAGACAACATTTCACCAAACCAGCTTGCCTGGACAAAGACTTAAGGTGATAGGAAATATAAACTTGAAATACAAAGATTCAAGATGGAAAATTGCTACAGAATCTAGAAGATGATTGGTCTCAACCTGGATCAATGAATTTCTCATTTTACTAAAGCCTGTATTTAAATAATATGAAATGTACAATATAATATCCATTCACTGATCCAATTTCCACCAGAAGAGGATAAATGACCTTGACCCTGGATCAATGAATTTCTCATTTAACTGAAGCCTGTGTTTAGATAATACAAAATGTACAATATAATATCCATTGACTGACAATAAAACAGATTTCCAATTTCCCCCAAAATCAATCTCTATACATAAATTAATAAGTACTAATACTCAAGTTTCTTTGATTTGATAAATTTGATACTGTATGAATTATGTAAAGATGAGATTGATTATAATTCACACAATATATATACATGTTTATACAATGACTTAGTTACAACCATACACATGTAAAATTTACAGGGTTCGTTCAGATATTTAGACTCCAAATTTAAAGACTTTTTAGGGTCTTTTCAGGGTCTTATTTGCAAATTTAAGGCCTAATCAGAGGGACAATTTTAGCAAAAAATATTAGTGCAATGGCAACTCAATCAATCAAACATGTCCATAGTAACGACATGTGAAGTGGAGGTTGAAGTTGGGTGTTCAGTTGTGACAGGTACCTTTAAATTGCATATTTCAATGTAACATCAATTAATTAGTTATTTATATCAGTCTATTTGCAACCACTAACTATTGAAATACAGGCACCCAACTGGCTAAATTCAAGGGCTTTTTAGGGCCTTCACGATAAATTCAAGGGCTTTCTAGGGTCAGACTCGTTTTTAAGGTCTTTTTAGGGCAAACCTCAAAATTTAAGGACTTTTCCAGGACTGTACGAACCCTGATTTATACTAGCACCAGCCCACATGGAAAATTACCATAATACTTGCACTGGCCCACAAATACTCGCACTGGCCCAACAAATACTTTCACTGGCCCACATGTAAAATTTACAGTAAACCATTTGTGCTATACAGATTGATTGATTGAATGGTGTTTTACATCCCAGTCAAGAATATTTCATTATATCGAGACATCACAATTTAAGCCACAAAAATTGTTACCTTTGCAGTGCACTCAGAGCATGTTTTTAAGGTCTCTTCCAAAGGACCCCATGACTATCATTTTGAAATGCCGAGTGCTTGGCAAAAGAACAGTCACTAAGTAAGGTAACGATTTTTTTACCAAACCCGACCAGGGTTCTAACCCACAACATCCCACATACTAAGCAGCACTCTATTATTGAGATACCATAGTGGTTTTTTGTTATACAGGTTTAGTACAGACAACTTATGACATTCTGTGGTGAATGTATGACCTAGAAGTCACCACAGGGGCCAGTTTCATAATAAAATTTAAAAAATACCCCTAAGTATATAAAAAGTACTCTTTTTTATACTTAGGGGTATTTTTAAATTTTATTATGAAACTGGCCCCTGTGGAAGTCACTAGTCTGATGTCTGTCACTAGTATATTTCATTTTGGACTAGTACATGTATATAATCAAATTGACACTAGTTCAATGAGATTAGTGGACATAGTTTTAATAGAATTCCATATAAAATGTGTACTTCCTGCCAGATTTCAATTGGGCCAACATCTCCTTATTTGTTATACATGTATAGGCAAACAACAATGACCTGTCTACTTGACCTTACATTTGACAATATTCATATACGACAATCCACCCAAAACATAGAGATTCACCCAAAACATAGGTAGTGGTAGGATTCACAGTTAATATATAAACAATGCATATTTTCTATGACACACCTTTTTTTCTATAATAAATGAACTGGTCCATATTTAAATGAAAAGTCAAGTGGACAGGTCAATGTTGTTTGCCTATACATGAACATAAACATCATTTGTCATTTGGGTAAACAAGGGTAGGAAAATAGGAACAATCATAATTTTAAAATCCTCAACAATGTATTGCTATACGTTTATATAATTTCATTTGTGAAATGGTATCATTGCAGCCATACTAAAATATTTGTAAGCAGGTAACAACATTGTATAAAGTATATGTCGTGTATATTTACTGGTATGTATCTTATTACAACATACCTTTTTTTGGTTTGTTACTTCTGTGTTTTTATTTCTTTAAAACCCAAAATTATAAACTTTCTAAGTCCCCTGAAATCATCTTAATAATTGCCAAAATTTATGGCGTAGATTCAGGCTTTTATGAAATGTAATAATTTCTAATAAAGCAACAGTTTTTTTAAATATCTGTGATGATTCACACATGGGTTAATTAAGTGTCTGATTTCTATTCAAATCATTGAGAAATACATTCAATGCATGCTGTACAAACTGCGTACATGTATAGTTATTTGTTTGCTCTCATTGCAAAATTATGAATACATGTAAGAATGGACAGCATCAATTTAATTCATATTTCGATGAACTGAATGAAGGACAGATTAAATGCTTATACTTGTAATAAAACAGAACAGCTTATATAATTTTTACTACTAAATAATAGTAAAATCAATTTTTTTTTAAATCTTAAAATTAAATATAAATATCTAATCATGTTACATATACTGCATCACACAGTCCTCACAAAATTAAAATCTTGTCTGGCTGACATTCAGTTAGACGGCTTTTAAATTTCTGTTTGACTGAATATGGATTAGCCTGACTGTAATTTAGGCAAACTCAACGTATCAAGAAACTAATTATCACCATGCCCCATAAACATACTAAAGACTGTACAAATAAACAATGAACATTATGTTTATTTTCAGAAATTAAACTGGCAATTAAATTATAATTCTTGCAATCAGTATACAGGTCTCTATGTGTTTGTTAGCAATGGGGTTTAATACAAACAACATGGATGCTTTACACTAAAACGTTCACGGTATTGGTAAATGCATTTTTAGCCATGTGTTCAAGCATTTGAAAGATTGTCACGTTTTTTACCATGGACATGATAATGTTAGATTTAGAATTTATGACTGATTTCTAAATAATCTATGTTTCCATTACTGGTAGCCAAAATCGCCATTGGCTACTAATTTCTGAGGAATTCTTTCAAAAAGTAACCTAGAATAATTATGATTGATTTGTATTATATATATAATGTTCCTGGATTACAACTGGACTTTTGGTCCCAGTTCATTACTGACGAATGAGTCAAATATGTCAGACATGTCTGTTGGTCAAAAGGTATTTCAAAAAGACATCAAGTACATTTTCTAGTCTGAAAATTCTGACCAAGACTAAATTTTGGACTATGCATTATCATGTGCTCCTCGGACTATGCATTATCATGTGCTCCTCGGTCCATATAACACATCACTGATGAAAACCTTTAAATAGAGTGGAGTAACTTTGTGTTTTTTACACAATCAAGATTCTTTCACTTATATAGCTAATAGTAGCAGTCAATTCAGGGATATTAGAGGAAAGAAACTGGAGTACCTGGAGAAAAACATTATAAACTTTTTACAAGTGAATAAATAAACTTTCTCACGTTAGGATCTGGCAGTGGGGAGGTGAGTGTCATTAGTTGAAGTGGGTGGTTAGACTCTGTTTAAATTTGTTTCTGTAATTGAGTTTATAAAAGTAAATTTAAATCTGCTTCATACCTTATAAAAGATGTCAATATCCATCTGTCAAGACATTTTACTAACCATCTGCTGAGTGTTGACACTTCAACTGAAATCCATGTTTACTGATGATACCATCCTTAAAAATAAAAAAGATAACATTTGAATGCTTAACACCATGATTTTGTGAGACAAACTTATAATAAATTGCTTAAAATTTTAGTCAAAAGTTTAAGTGCCAGATTTTAAGTTGTATGATATAAAATATCCAAGTTATGAGAAGAAATAGTTGGTACAACATTTCAGATATAGTAATATGTAATGGCATGGTAAAATATATTCTCATGGGACATTAGTTTGTCTTATACACACGAGAACTACATTGTGTTTTATCACCTATGGGTTACATGTACCTTTTAGGAGAAACGCCTTAGCACTCACTTTACAAATGGTGACCAAGCTTGATTCCTAACATTAAGGGAACTAACATTTTTATTTTTTTATTGTAACAATTTTTTAGGTTGAAAAAGTCGCTTGCAATGGGATTCTTACTTTGAATGGGGCACCTACCAAGGTGCAATGGCAGGAAAGAGTACATAAAAAAAATAAACTGTTTTGAAAAAAATGTATGGATTAAGATATGTCTTCAACAGACTAAAGGATAGGGATGTAATGTAGCGATATAGTTATATGGTGATATAGTAAATTAGTATATGCTTTTTACAAGTTAAAAATGTTACTACTTCTCACCTGTGAGGTACATGTTCTATGTTCCATTCCTGGTAGCCAAATTGCTATTTGGCTACTAATTATTTTAAATTTATGGAAACCTAGCATGTTGCTTTACTAGTTTTAGATGAAATGGCAGAGCTGCAAACCATATTTTGTGCAATCGCTGGTCACAACAAATAAGGACAGAAGGTGCATCATGCACTGCTAGGGGTTCTGAGTGTCCCATCCCCGAAAAAAATGAAAAAAAGATGGTGCATTGTAGAGATGTTATTATACATCGGCATCATGATAATCGTCGCAAAAGATTTGCTGATTGCGATATCGTGGAACAAAGCTTATATCACAATATCGCAGAATCCTATTAATTAACAAAAAATTCTTTGAAATCATTGCATAACTTGTGAATTGATCATGATGAAGTAGATTAAACATGTAGTTTACTATGAACCGCAAACAAATCACTGCTTACAAATTTAATTCAGTAAATCTTCAAATAACTTTAATAAAATCTATAAATTTTACATCTTGTTGTTCTTTTATTATATTTGAATTTATTGCAGTCCATTAAAATCCAGCCCATCTTTTGAGTATATTCATCTGGAAATATCATAATAATATTGTGACGATATCGTAAATTTTTGGCGATGTCGCGATAACTTTTTTGTCCACAATAACATATCTAGTGCATTGTGGTGTGATTTCAGAGAAACACACAGAGTAATTTAGTGGTTTTTCATCTGTTTCCAGCATATCCTAATAATCCTAATGTTACAACCAAAGTCCACACATGTAATCACTCAAATTCGCCTCAACAACAGATGGATTCTAGTGATAATGAATAAACACTGCAAATTATCAAACTCGTTTGCCGGCCAGTCCCCTTCTTGGTGGGTCGGTGGGAATTCATGTGTAAATATAGCCTTTTTTATAGGTCAGATCTGCAGGTTCACTAGAAGAGGGTTTTACCCGAATAAATGCGAAATTCCAGAATTGTTAGACACTTTCCGTAATATTAGCGAAAAATCTGGAATGTTTAGACTAAATCCAGAATTTTTAGACCAAATCCGAAATGATCAGACAAAATTCCAAATAATCTGTCAAAATCCAGAATACTGAATGTAGAATCTGATTATTTAAAAGACTGATTATTACAGTAAAAGACTTATTATACAGACAAATGTCCAATTTTTATGGTAAAACCTTTTTAAAAAAATATTTTTAAAAAAATTAACGTAATATTTGCATATTAATTTATTCCAGAATTTCACAGTTATGCTGGTAAAACCCCTTCTAGTGGTTGTGCTCTGAAATGGTAGAGCGTTACCTTTACAAATGTGCCACCAGGGTTTGATTCCCGAGGTCAGGGAAGAGAAATTTTTCATTGTATCTTTTACATTACATATTGAACTGTAAAATTTGACAGGAACCAAATTTCCCAAGTGACTAAATGCAACAATTTAAAATCTAAACACTCAGCATGCACAAAACAAAAACTTGTCCCAGAAATAATCTTATGAACATACACAGGTGCTTATATTGCTACCATAAAAATATAAAACAAATTTTGTCATACATACCACAAAATGGCATGCTATTAAAAATACAGAAGGTAAATGAAGTTCCTGTAGTCCACAAATGATCCAAACCACTTGTGACTCAAATAATTTATTTGAAACGATAAATAGTTCTTTACGAAGAAAATCTGAATGGTATTTAAAACCAATAATTACCTATATAATTTTAGAAAATTATTTACAAATCTATCTCATTCATAAGCAAAATTTTATCAAATTATTTTACCTTTTACATGGTGTTTACAATTAACGTTGTCGTTGGACTTCAGTAGCTCTTTAGTGTGAAGGTGATAAAAATGTAACTTCCGGTTCAAAAAGCACCTGACTTCCTGTCATTTGTCAAGAATGTGAAGTTGGTTAAATTTTGCTCAAATTACAATTGGAAAATGGAGAAAACACTAGAAAAACAGTTAGAAGAAACGTGAGATATAGTTAAGATTTATTTTTAGGTTGACAGACTTCGTCAAAGTGACTTGACATGTTTAACAACAACAAAAAGACCGTTTGACTGTGTTGTCAATCTGTTATCTGTAACATCCTTATCTTCTTGTACATTGATCTTCTATTTTATATTTAAAAAGTGATAAAATGATATAAAATGTAAACCAAATGAACACGTACTTATGGATTTGTACTGTGTTGAGTGGGTGGGAATGGGCTGATGAATGTCTTCTTTGTAAAATTGAATGGGTACATTATTACACAGTACATTGTACTATTTTAGTAAAGCAACACAGCATGTTTCCTTTACAAATTATATAGTGCAGTAAAATGGATTCTGTTTAGGATGGTTATGAAGATTTGCCTGTAGTAGACAGTTCCTAAAGTCGTTCTTACAAATCTTAGTAAAATAAATCTGAAATAAATCTTACTGCTATTAATAGGGGACCATCTTCATACCACATGATACCCCATAAAGTTTGTGCAGAACTTATATTTCCATTTGATATAGGATCACAAGGGATAATGCTTCCCCATATAAACTACTTTATTCTGGGACTTTGCAATATAAGCATTTTTCAAAACATTCAGCACAAATGTTAAGGGTACTAATCACATGGTATGCTGGAGAGTGGTGAAACCCATTTCTTTGTGCTAATAGCAATGCCTCGAATGACCTTAGAACTTCTAGGGTTTTTTAATAGAACCTTATAAGTAATTACACAGTGCATTTGTTTTTGAGGTGGGATTGTTGAAAAAACAACATATTCTATCTTTTTTTATCTGGATGTGAAATTGAGATCCATCTGCCAACTGAGGGCTGTAACTAACTTTTTTATGATTACTTGTTAAGATACTTAATTTAATTCTTAAATACAGATATGGAATAGTTTGACGTTTATTAGAAATTATAGTTTTTCTAAAACGGGCAAGAGGAAAGTATTTATTTATAAACTAACATACTATATTAAACAGAACCTGGCATGATAATTATTACTGTTTTTGTAATACTTATGTTATTTTAATTTTCAGGTTCCGGTTACCTGGTGTTGCAGGTGTTTTGTGTGCAGATTCACAAGGACTTTGTTTGGGGTGTAAGTGTAATACAAGTCTTTCTTAATCCTTGCAGTGTAAGAGCTTGAAACAAATTGTTGAGTTTATTTACAAAATTAAAGTAAAATTTAGTATGCACACACTTTATCCCCAAAAACGTTTCAAGACATTTTACTACGGTTACATAGGTAAACTTATTCAGCTGCATCCTATTAGGATTACAGTTTTACACAAGAAGTTTTCCATATCTTTTCTGCATCTTTTCTTCAATTCATGTTTTTTTACAGGTCTCTTTCAATTCTGGGGCCTCATTGACTGACTGGTCTAAAGCATGCTTTTACAAATGACAGCACGTATCACTGCCTAGGTTTCAAAAACATTCAGGACAGATACTAGTGTGAGAAAGTTTGTCATTCCACTTGCTGAAGGTCATTGGTTTCCCCCGTTAACTTCAATCTCCTCCACCATTAACTGCCTCAATATAAGTGATATAATCTTGACTTAGGCATAAAGTCCCATTACTCCACTCAACTCTTGATTCCTGTCAGCATGGTTTTCTCCTGCGTTCTCTTTAGATATCCTAGATGATTTTATTCCACTGTTTGCTTTCTAATGAAAAACACATTTGTGTCAGTCTGAATTAGTGCAAAAAAATTTTTGACCCAATGCAATGTAGTGTACTTGATTTTATGCTCTCATTGCTGAGCTACATTTGCTTAAATACTAGTAAGTATGCAAAATGTAATTAATACACTCACAGTAGTTTGGGCCTTGGTGGCCAAGTGGCCCAGAGCGCAGGTTTATGTACCACAATGTCAGCTCCTAGGATTGAATCCCATTCTGGCAGATGCTAGTGTGAGGAAATTCTCAGTTCACTTACTACAGGTTGGTGGCTTTTCTGGGACAGGGTACTCCTGTTTCCTCCACAATTCCTGAACCAACCACCTCAATATAATTGAAAGAATCTTGACTGTGGCAAAAACTCCACTTACAGGAATTTGAAATAAAGCTGTACTCTATTATGCTTCAAGTTGACCAATTTCATATCGATTTCATATTAATTTCTGTTGTAATAAATTAATTTCTTGTTACATGCAATATTCATTTATAAATAATTTTATAATTCAGCAAAAGGGATAGCACAAAAAGAGAATTCAGGCAGTATAGCAAGTATAGCCAAACAAGCAGCAGCTTTACATCCAAAATCAGAAACACCACCAGTCATATCTATAGAATCTGACAATGGGTAAGCAATTTCTTCTCTTGTATTCAAATATATCGCACATCTAATGTAGCTTTTTAGATCATCTTACCAAAAGCCACATGATCTTATGACATAACCCAGTTTGTGTGCATATCAAGTGCATACATTGGTAACAACTATTTTCAACTTCTCTGAAACTACTGTACAGATTTAATGATACTTGGGCAGAAGCTTGTATGGGTTGGTGCAATTCAGATTTGTTTGTGGTAATTATATCTACCAAAACTAGATCAAGGTGACCTAGGGATGCAAAAATCCAAAAAGATCTTTTTCTCCTGAACTGATGATGGAAGAAAAATCTTATGTGACATTTGGCTTCTCTATGGTCTTTAGCGTATAGTTTGTTCATTTCATGAAATTTGGTCCAAAATGTGTTAAATATTTTTATACAAAATTTTAAAAAAGTTTGTGAAATGGCTTCAGATTATTTAAGAAATAATCAACATTAACCTGTGGTATATCGTCAAATAATACACAGGCCAGAGTTCACATGCGGAAGTCACAAGGTGGCTTTGCCACTGAGTGATATATTAGCCACATGTTAACAATGGAATGTTGATCATTTCAATCTACATGACTTAGATAAAAATTATTGCAAAAAACATTGCTAACTCTTTCTTTGGAAGTACATTTTACTATCTATTTGCAAAAAGGTCCATTGATACAATTCGGCTGTTAAGATTACCTCCATTGAATTAAATTATTTCTCATGATATTTATTAATGAAAATTACATCACAACTATTGTTCTTGACACATAGTATGAAGTCATAAGATAAGCAAGGGAGTACATCATTAAAACAGAACAGCTGTGGGTATATTATACCACGGCTGGCTTATTCATGTTTCATATGAAGGAAAAACACAGGTCATGTTAAAATATAACTTAGACTATTTGAACAGATATTGAAAAGGGGATTTCAGTTCTGACATTTTCTTGAAATGACCTTTTAATGGGGTCAAGGTCATGACCTGATTTTAATAACCATTGTGCTTTCTCTACTTTTTTAGCTATTTTTGCTCATCAACCATTAAGTGCTATAATAATCTCTATCAACATGTAAGTTGACATAATTTATATCATTCTGAAAAGCTATAGATGTAGATACATTGAAAAAAATATATGCAATCCCTAACCTTGAACATTGAGATTTGATTTTAAATATTGGTATGTGATTGTGTGTTGTCTGTCCGCAGACTGTAGTGTTTATGTTTTCTTAAATTTTATTTTCAGGAGTGTTTTAATTAAAAGTGATAATGGAATAACGTTAGCAGTATATAAAAATCCAGAATAACGGGGGAAAATTTCTTTGTGAACTGATTCATGAAGAAATATGTAGGTTTTATAATAGTGCAATAACTATAACATTTAGTTAAATACATGTGTATTTATTTAATAAATAGACAAATTACCAAACCAACACAGTAGCCAACATGTTGGACAGAATTGCAGCACCAGGAAAAGGAAGGAACATACAAAAATGTTTTGGATGTATGGAATAATGATTTTGGTTTTGTTTTAAAAAATGATGCTATGACATTGTTTTATTTTCATCAGTGCTATGTATTTACCATAAATATAATTTGATTTGTACATGATGATCATCCAGTTTATTGTTAACATAGAATATTATAAATAAACATTTTATGTAATATGAAAAGACTTAGTATTTAATTAAAAGTTAACATTAGTTCCACTTTAGTCAATATATGTCACAATATTGTTGGTGCTGTTTCTGCATCCAAAATTCTTCTGGATAAATATACCACTGCGGAAGTGCTCACTCCGTAAGTGGGAGGTTGTGGGTTCAAATCCTGGCCGGGTCTGACCCAAGACTTGAAACACTTGACACTGCAAAATGAAGGTCACCGTTTTTTCTAATGGAAACTTAAAATAAACAAGGTCCCATGTCTTGGAAGGCATGGCACGAAATAACTTCGCTATATAATGTCATCAGCACAACGCACAGGCAAAATTTCTGCACCTTTGTCTACAGCTGGTGACATTTCGATATAAGTGAAATATTCTTGACTGGGCATTAAACACCATAACTCAACTTCAGGATAAATATGATGTAACATAATTCCATGTTCCTTTCATTCTCAATTTTGATTTCACACCTGCCAAGAAGCTAACTAGACAGGAGGTACTTATGTATCCGGAGTGTGTGACCTCACTTCCTGGTAGAAGTTCACGTGTAGAATGAAAGATTTTCCTTTGCGTTTGGGATTGTTATAAGAGCATAGACCGGTTTATCTATATTTGTTTCTTACACTTATATGATGGGGTCTGTAAGTAAGTCTTGTCATGTGATTTGTATAAACGGTGATTTTGTTAAATATTTTGAAAATTATCTTCAGTCTTTAAGATTGGGGAAATTGAAGTTCTGAGATTTGGCAAACTGCATTATGATATGCTGGTAATAGCTATAATCTAAACAGTGTACAGAATGGCAAAGGCAGCTCATTATTAACTTTGTAGACTTTGAGAAGGCTTTTGATAGTATCCATCGTGAAAGCCTATGGAAGATCTTGAGGCACTATGGTATACCAAAAAAGATAGTAGAGTTGATCAAGACCTTTTACATAGAATTTAGATGCACAATAGGCAACACATCTGATACATCCTTCCTGGTTAAATCTGGTGTTAGACAAGGTTGTGTGATGTCAGCTCTCCTCTTCATAATGGCAATAGACTGGGTTATGAAATCTACACTTGATGGTAACAACACAGGAATAAGATGGACTCTTTTCACCAGTCTTGAAGACCTAGACTATGCAGATGACTTAGCCTTACTGTCGCATACAGAACATCACATGCAGAGTAAAACAACAGAATTGCAGAAACATGCTAAGAGAATTGGACTAAAAATCAATGTTAAGAAAACAGAGGTTATGTCTTTGAATACTAAACAACCAGCACAGATTCAACTAGATGAGAATACCCTAAACAACACAGACTCATTTACCTATCTTGGAAGTATAGTAACATCTGATGGGGGTGCAGATAGAGACATAAGAGCTAGACTTAGTAAGGCTAGGGGTGCTTTCATAAAGCTAAAAAACATCTGGAAAACAAATTGCGTAAGCAGAAAGACAAAACTAAGACTTTACAACAGCTGTGTTTTATCAGTTCTATTATATGGAGCTGAATGCTGGAGAATGACCGAAAAAGATACCAACAAACTTTCCAGCTTCCACAATGGATGCCTTAGAAAGATCATGAGGATTTACTGGCCAGCTAGGATTACTAATGAGGAGCTCCATAAAAACACAAACACAGATAATACAAGAACTGTTCTGACAAGATCAAGATGGAGATGGATAGGACAGGTGCTGAGAAAGCCTATGAACAACAAACATCACTAGAGTTTCTCTCAGATGGACGCCTGAAGGAAAAAGGAAGCAAGGCAGACCCAAAAACACCTGGAGGAGAACTGTTGAAAAGGAAATGAAAGAACATAGGCTAACTTGGGGAGAACTGGAGAGGATGGCACAAGATAGAGAAAAGTGGCAAACTCTAGTCCTTGCCCTATGTGCCCCCGGGCATAAAAAGGACTAGGTAGGTAGGTAGCTATAATCTTTATTTCAAAGACACTATATTGTGGTTCTATCTGATATTGTGTCTGTAACGACGACTAGGTTTGATTTTCAGTGCATCACTGCTGTTTGAGGAATTTTAGTAGACATATTGGAGTATTTTACTTTTTTATCCATGAGGGAAAAATTACCTTTATTCGGTAATTTTAAGCAAACAAAATCTCTGATAAATGGTTACTTTCCAGGTACAAGAACAGTTGATGTGATAAGACCCTAAGTTACATGACATCATGTAACAAATCATCTTTTAATATAACTGATGGGGCTTGCTGTCTACCATCAAATCATGGGACATTTGATGTCTGAAATCAAATCGCTAAAAGCGATACAAGATAAACAATATCCCAATACAAGATAAACGATTTTAAATGAGACTAACGAGACCCTGTTGAAGACCCTATTCAGCCAATGAAGTTACCTTTTTAAAGGTATAAAAATCGAAAACATGAAGAAATCCAGACTTTAGACAATTGAACTGACAAACTTCCTCACATGAATATCTTCCCAAGTGGCATTGAAAAGTGTTGTGATCCGTAAGTTGGCACTTTACACCATTTCAGTCACAAAGCTCCATAACATTATGAAGTGATTGGTTATAAAAGATTAGATAATGGTGTTATAAACTTTCTGTAAGCAAATTCGCAAACTTTTTCAATAACGTTTTATTCTTAAGAAGGGTTATCTGTGATCACACTTTTGTAGCTGAAAAAATTTCAATGCATCCTTTCCATATGACAAACATACATTTGGAGTTAAAATGGACAATATGTGAATACAAGTATGTAGAAAACATGGAAAATAATAATTTTCTATGTGCAGTTTCCATAAGTTTAAAAATACAAGTTTTCCATTTATTGGCATACCTGGTTTTACAATAGAACATACTGTTGGCAACTTTTTAAACTCGGAGCACTCTCACCCACAATGTTGCATTTCAAAATGGCATACCATTTGCCAAATTGGTGTTATAATAGCAATGATATCTGGTATCTAAAAACTAAAAACTCTATTAAACCCCTTTGTACCATGCTGTCAATCAGGTGCGCCTTTTGAGGTTTTATTTAGCTCATATGCTTGAATTCTCAAGGTGAGCCATTCAAATGCCCTTTTATCCTTCATCCTTTGTCCATTGTTGCATATCAGTGAACTTTGATGTTCATGAATTCTCCAGTATCAATAAACCTATGACAATAAAATCTGACAAGGATGTTGCCAGACGTATGACCTTTCATGTTTGCTAAGTTGATTGACCTTGACCCTCATTCAAGGTCATAGTGACTTGAAGTGGTAAAAGGCATAAAATATTGATATCACTACATAATGAACCAAAAGGTTTTGACCATGTCACTGTTTGAAGACCGTTACATGAAAATATTAAAACTGAAAATTTCCACGAGAAAAAAGCATTTTATAGATTATTTCATTGATACCTTCATGACCCTATAGTTACCATTGGTCACTGCTTCATGGTGAAAACAATGCTTTAAGACATCAAAAATTAATGTCTGCATTGAAATATTTTCAAAAACAACTAAAATAGTAAAATTACAAAATCGAAAGGTAAAAATTAGGTACTGACCTTGACCTTTGACCCTGGGCCCCATTTTGAAGCTCACTTCAAGGAAACATCAAAGCAGGTAAACTCTACGACAAAGTCTTTACAAATGGCAAAGATGAAGCAAATTGAAGCTTATTTAAATAACAAATAAGGTCATGGCCATTCTATAGAACAACATTGCTTTAAAAAAACTTTAAATATTCAAATATCCAAAAACAGCTGAAATAAAACCACAAAGGTTCAAAAAGGTCACGACTTTGCTTTTTGAACTGAAACACCATTTTTAAGTCCATTTCAAGAAAAAAGACTATTGCTAGCCCATGTCATTATTTGTTTAATCTGAAGTTCCAAATTAACGCAAAGAAGTGTATTCAATTTTTTTTTTACCGAATTTTACGAAATAAACAAACTATAGGCTAAACAGAAATATGACACCCATTGTCGGTTACCATTGTCGGTTTCGGAGAATACTAGGATTGTAATTTAAGATTTTTGCACTTCTTTGCCTATGTCACTTTTGCCTAGTTTTATTAGCCCTGACAATAACATCGATCCATACATGTTTCTGTCCAAGTTTCATTGAAATCATTCCAGTAATTTCAGGATAATTTAGGTAGAAAATCATGTGTTAATGACATACGCACGCACATGGCACTATCTCACTATTAAGCTCATAGTCTTATGGTCTTTAGTCAAGTAAGCAAATAAAAGATAGCTTTTCAAGTATGCAACAATGAGACTTTTGTTCCACACTAGGTGTTCCATAAAAGCTAAATGATATCGATGACTAAGGTCAGAAATTCATTTTGTCTTAATGAGCTTCAGATACAAATACCAAGTAAAATAATGAAAGTATATGAATCTGATTATATATATATATATATATATATATATATATATATATATATATATATATATATATATATATATATATATATATGTATATATATATATATATATATCATCTGAAACATCATAACCATTGATCGCTCGCTCCGTAAGTGGGAGGTCGTGGGTTCGAACCCCGGCCGCGTCTGACCCAAGACTTAAAAGTGGGTAGTGACTGTTCTTTCGCCAAGCACTCGGCATTACGAAATGAAAGTCACGGTTCTTTCGGATGGGAACTTAAAATAAACGAGGTCCCGTGTCTTGGTAGGCTTGGCACGATAAAGAACCCTGCTGTAAAATGCCATCAGCGCAACGCACAGGCAAAATTTCTGCACCTTCGCCTATAGCTGGCGACGTCTCGATATAAGTGAAATATTCTTGACTGGGACGTTAAACACCATTACTAAGGAATAACCATTGATCATGGAATTCATCGACTTTATGAAAGCCTTTGATAGCATACAATACAGACCTGTTAAAAGTTTAACATTAAACTAACGAGTTGGTGGAAATCGGCCCACTAGCTGATATTTCGGCCACTCGGCAGACACACATCGACTCCTTTTCGTTAGCTCAATGTTAAACTTTTGACAGTACTGTTCTGTGCATATAAAAATTCCGTGATTCCGTATAACATCGGTGACATTATTAATTGATCATAATTATGGCACGACTTCATTTGTGCTTTCTTTGCATGAAAGGGGAAAGCGTTATACGATATTCATGTGTTAACTTTGAATGGTATTATTTTATCATGAAAAATTCAAAAAGTAAATTCCAATGATTTAAGATGAAAGCCTATGGTTGTGTATTCAGAGAAACTTTAGAAATGTTTTGATATCATACAGTACCCCGATCACATACATGAATGAAAAATTCGTTTTGATGCTTTTTCGCTTTCAAATATTTCGCTTTGGTGCTTTTTCGCGTTTTTGAAGCCAAAAAGCAAAATGGCACCCTTAAAGTCAGCCACCATAGAAATCTTATTGTTTGTTCGCATGTTCTGACTTGAGATATAGGATTATGTTAGTGGTTTACTTTGGTTAAAACTGCTGGGCTGGAATGGACATAGAATATTTTACAGAAATACTCGTAGATTTAAAGCCATGGCTTGTCAAAAACATAATGCATGGGAAGGTTGGTCTTTTTTTAATGGAAGATAATAATGTTTGCAATATTATAATAAACTGTTCATAATTATGAAAGGTCAAACGGACCTATATATGCCTATATATCTTAACTCTCTCTATATAATGTAACACTTTTCAATGCCTTGGTTAAATATTCTTGCATTTTATTACACATGTATTGTGTCATATACCATTTTTTAAATTTAACCATAAAATACATTCAAAAAATGGTATATGACAATATTTTTGAATGTATTTTATGATTAAACTTTAAAAAATGGTATATGACGATTGCATATCTTGTGTTTACACTTCATGTCCATGTTTATTTCGAATTCACGTGTCCGCGCTATAATAGTCATAATGAAAAAAATCCTTCCGTTGACATCGGACAAGGCGAAATTTATAATTTATGGAGGCAATTGCAAAATGCATTGTCTGCTAACACTAGATCAATTCATGGACTTTAATGCGTATGTCAGTGATAATTTGAGTTATCTCCCCTGTATCATTGGTAATTATGTCAACACTTCCGTGAGCAGGTAATGTCAGGTAGGTTTCCATTTAGAATCTTAGTTACCAGAAATAAGACACTTTAAAATATAAAATATAAATATGTTGTAATAGAGGAAAATATCAAATACTTTTATGTCAACTGAGGTTTTATGACTATTCACTGTTGGATCACTACCTGTAATTTAGAATCGGGATGGGGGGGGGGGGGGTGTGTTATAGGATATGGAAGGGTGGCCTGCCATATCATCGGCTAGTATGGACAGGTATCTGGATTACTAATATATTATATTAATAAAATATGTGTACATGTGAAGTTCTCGTAGCAGTATATCAAACTTCTTTATTCTTTTAATGCATACCTATTAGACGTACTTCGCTATTAAATTCTGGGTCTGGCGAAGACTTAATTTAAAAAAGGATGACTGTTCTTTCGCCAAGCACTCGGCGTTTAGAAATGGAAGTCAGGGGGGTTCTTCGTAAGAGACCTTAAAAACCAATCATGACCCCGTATCACGGCAGGCTTGACACGTTAAAGAAATCTCCCTGCACATTGCCTGAAGGACACTGCTGGTGACGTTTCGATAGAAGTGAAATATTCTCGACTGGCCATAAAACCCCATTCAATGAATAAATCCTGTTAAATTATATGTAAAATACAATGTACCTGCAACATATACAGGGATTTTAAACATGGCTTTATTTCGACTTCTTAAGTTTTTCAGTGTATAGTGATTCAAAATTATAGTCTAGAACCTCTCTGCAAGTAGTTAGTTAGTTAAAGTCTGTCCCGAGCCATTAGGCCCATCAGGCCGGAGCTTATCCCGGTTTCGGTGGCGTTAAGCGACTGAGAGTACAAGACTCTCCCCTGAATGGGATGCCGGTCCATCGCAGGGTTAACCCCCAGCATTTTGCTGGTACTCATTTATTTTTCAGCTGAGTGAACTGGAACAACGTGAAATTAAGTGTCTTGCTCAAGGACACAACACATCGCCCGGTCCAGGGATCGAACCCACGACCTTCGAATCATGAGTCCAACGCCTTAACCACTAGGCCACGCGCTTACTCTCTGCAAGTAGAGCACTTTTCAAAAGTAACGTGAAATAAATATGAAAAAAAAACAAGTGTGGCACGTTAAAGAAACTTCCCTGCACATTACCTAAAGGTCACTGCAAAGGTTAAAAATTCTGCCACTTCCCCTATACTAATCCATACATAATCACAATTCATGATCAGAAGCAAAGTTAGGTTAGCACGTGAATTTTCACCAGAGAAGTGAGGCCAGGTGCTCCAGAATGATATAAGCACATCCTGTTTAGCTAGCTACACCCGACACGTGTGTTGTCAAAATTGAGTGACATGAACATGGACGTATGTGACGTCAAATATATCCAGGGCAATCCTGGACACAGAATCAAACTTATCAACAATACTGTGATATAATTATTTTCATATGTAGTGAATGCACAGGATACCATCCTCACCTTCTACTGTAGGGGGTTATCTGTATTAGCGATGTATCTTTCTGGCTTACTTATACTTATTTTTCTATCTGGATAGAGAAAACATGGAGACACTGAGTGACCAGGACGAAGGAATTGAGGAACAATTAGAAACGAATGACAACCAGAATGATGAGATCGATAAAGAAGAATCGCTGCTCAAAGTTAATTCAAAAGGTGAAAATAACATTTAAACTAAAAGACACAGATAAGGTGTTTTTTCTACAGTAGCAACATATATTGTATAAAACACAAGTGTCAGATGTCCGATTCCAAATTCTGTAATTGTACTGGTTTGTTATTATTATTATTATTATTATTATTATTATTATTATATTATTATTATACCCCCGCTTAAAAAGTTGGGGGTATATAGTGATAGGAGTGTCCGTCCGTCCTTCCGTTACACCTTAGTGTACCTATCTCTTATCCGCAACTCCTCATAAACCCTTCAATGGATTTTTATGAAACTTTCACACAATCTTTGTGATATAATGTTGATGTGCACCTCCTATTTAAAAATTTGATCCGATGGATTTTTGGGAGCGGGGGTATTTTTGTGAGTTTGTGGCTCACAGTTTTTCTAGTTTCAATTTAGGAACAGTACAGACCTGTCAGAGGTTTACCACCGAGCTAACAAACAATAGTCGAGGTTCAGCTGTCGAGTTGACGTGAGTCCGACATAGATACCTATTGGCCGAATAGTGCTAAGTGGTATGTAACAGCTGCCTATATAGCTACTGAAGAGCCATGATGATCTGGCACTAATCCAGTAACTCAGTGTTAAACTTTCGACAGGCCTGAACTGTATATTCAAAATAGAATTTGGAAGTGTACATTTTCATAATTTAGATAAAACATCGTTAGGGTCGAGAATTTGACTGTTTTATTATTTGATTTTACAAACATGTATACCTTGTATAATTTTAGTTTTTAACCTTATATATTAACTGTCACCTTTAGCTATAATATACCGCTACATCATTCCTTTCTGTTCTATGGTTTTGACGGACCTAGACCACTGTGGTAGCGCAGTTGGTAGAGTGCTGGCTCCGTAAGTGGAAGATTGTGGGTTCGATCCTCGGACGGGTCTGACGCAAGACTGTAGTAACTGTTCTTTCGCCAAGCACTCGGCATTACGAAATACAAGTCACGATTCTTTCGGATGGGATCTTAAAATAAACGAGGTCCCGTGTCACGGTAGGCTTGGCACGATAAAGGACCCAGTATATAATGCCATTAGCGCAACGCGCAGGAAAATTTCTGCACAGTCGCCTATAGCTGGCGACGTCTCCATATAAATAAAATATTCTTCACTGGGACGTTAAACACCATTACTCAACACAACTCAATGCTTACCAATAACGATTGCTTATTATCTTTACAGAGGAAGCTGATTATGCGCGCCAGGAAGCCGATAAACTCCAGTTTAGTGTAGATTTAGTACAGGGCGCTTACGCCCATCTAGAGTTTTTACGTACAGTTAGTGATTACCCGTGTCTGTTTGAAGGATCGTACTTAAAGCGAGCATTGCAGCGATATGAAACGTTATGGCTCCCTCTAGCGGCTGAAAACAGCACTGAAATTTTGCCAGCGCCTTTCGATATTCAGTGGGCGTGGCACTGCCACATATTGGCTCCCCATTTTTACCGTAACGATTGTAAAACCCGTTATGGGAAGTTGATAAATCACAAACTTCTTAGAAGCAGTGAAAGGGGTGAAAAACTTTTACGTTCCAAAGAACTCTGGGAGAACAAATATCCAAACGAACCATTCGAAGTATTTCTTCCCGTGGGTTGTTACTATGACAACATTTCAAACAATTTTCAATCCAAACTTTCGTACGACATTGAAGGGGCATCATCACGACAAGGAACATTTTATTATAACGTGTCACTACCTCATTTTTTGGATGAGAAGTACTTGAATCTTTGTGTTTTGAGATACAAGAAGTTTTTGTATCTGAAACTGAAGACAAATGACGCCTTTTTAGTTCCTTGTTATGATAACGACCTAATCTGGCATACCCATCAGTTGTTTCCAAAAATTTACTATGAAGACACCTGTCGTATTCTCGGAAGCCTGTATAACCATGACGACAGTACAACAGATAGGTCACCGGGGTCAAAACTCTCGGTGGCATATGCAAACACTACGGTTTTGTGGAAAAATATGTATCGTGAAAGATACAGCTTTCCTGGTGCTATGTATAGAGGGGCTTGCTCCAAAGGACGATTAACAAAACACGTTACAAAGAAACAAGCAGAATGTCAGAAACTTAACGTACAATTTAATTTTATGGCTTTAAATAAAATCCCGGATTGTTGTGAAAGGTCAAAGTTCAAAGTGAAGATTTTGTATGGCTTCTTAAACCCGAACTCTAGCAACGAAAAAGAAGAAATAGCATCACTGAAAGGTGATCTCACTTTATGTGATGGGAGTAAGCATATCGAGTTTGTATTTGACGAAAACAAACACGAATTTATCAAATTGCGTCTGATAAGGAAGACTGGGGTAATTCGACAACAGGACAAGGTCGTGTGTGAAGGTGACATTGATATAAAATCGTTGCGAGGCAACACCCATTCTGATTTTGGAATTGTATTTCAAAATAGTTTGGTTTTGAAAGGACTTGAGGATTTGACAATTTATTTTACTGGGCAGATGAAGTATATCGGTGACCCATATAAATTGTATCTCATACATGGAGAGTTTCAGCGGATACATAAACCGTCAAGTTTAGAGGAAGTTGTCAAGACAGACAAGATGGCAGATGATTCAAGTACAAGATGTTGTGAATGTGCGGCAGCACGACACAGGTGGGTTTTAATTGTTATATTTATTTGGGTGGCCTGTTACAAAGGATATGTTGTCACATAATATAAACTTCGATAATGACATACTGACTCGTATGTTTGTAATTTTGTACCATCTAAAAATCTTCAAAATTCAATTAATGTAGTAGTTTTGAACGGACATTCAATACAGCAAAAATCTTAGATTTGACCTCATGACCTTGACCCTTGACCTACATGTTTTCCCCGATGACCTCTTCAATATAGCTATGGGCAACATGCTATACTACAAATGGTGTCCTCATACAGTTCTAAAATTGGACATGGGCGTCAATGCATTTTCATTTGACTTCAATTGGAAAAGCACATGTGATATTCTTTCTCAAATAATTATAGACCACTGCGGTAGTCTGTTGGGGGATTTTCGGAGGTCGTGGTATCGAGCCCCGACCGCGTCTTGCCCAAGGATTGAAAGTAGGTAGTGACTGTTCAACGCCAAGCACTAGGCATTATTGAATGAAAGTCGCGGTTCTTTCGGATTGGAACTTAAACGAGGACCCGTGTCACGGTAGGCATGGCACGATAAAGAACCATGCTGTATAATGTCATCAGCACAACGCACAGGTAAATTTTTGTACTGGTAAAATTTCTGCACCTTGGACTATAGGTGGCGACGTGAGATATAAGTGAAATATTCTTGACTAGGATGTTAAACACCATTACTCAACTCTTTTTTCAGTTTTGTAAACAACAACCATACTGTGTTTGATTGTATAGTACTTCACAGTGCCAATAGTAACTATTCAGCAGTACAAGTAGTCAAAGATGACAAAGTACTAGCAGTAGGAACGCTAATTGACTCTTCACACCTGCCGTTACCTGCACAGGTATGTACTAAACACCATTACTATTGCTTCCCTATAGTGCATTTGTTTCACAATTCACACAGTATGGTAGAGCTTGTTCCCACTTCGTTATGCAACGAAGCAAGCCGCTTACAAATAAATTGTTGACTAGGGGATATTGTAAACCTAGTGTTATCAATGCCCTTAAGAAGTTTTATGGCTGTTGTCACAATACTGTTGGTAAGTATGATGTCTTTGTGTCCAGTATTACCCTGGATAAATGTGACGTCCCATAGTTCCATGTTCTTTTCATTCCGCTCAATTTTGATAGCACGATCGATGTGTAGCTGGCTAAAAAGAGGTGTTTAGCTTCCAGAACACCCGGTCTCTCTTCCCTGGTGGAAGTTCACTTGTTTAACTCAATGACCAGATTTCAAAGTTTACTTTGCTTTTGGGATTGATTTGGGCATGGGATGGTTTATTTAAATGTATTTAATAAAACTTATCGTAGGCCGAGCTCTCTGCCATAACGACGATACGTTATATTTTACATTAGTGTCATGTGCTGTTTTTGAATGCATTATTTTAATAGAAATTAAAAAACAGCACATGACATTAGTGTCAATATACATAAAATTAGGAGTACCTAATCGTTTAGACATAATCCAACCTTGCCCTTCCATATTTCCAAATTTGTTTCAAAGTGTTTAAGTGCCTTACAGTGCTGTTTTCAAACCTTTCATTTTGGTGTAAGGATACAAGTTTTATTGATACTGTTAACTTTTTTAATATTGGGGGAACAATTGGACGTTACGATAGATAACCTATATCAGTCACACATGCAGCATCTTCATTGAACCCATTACCATCACCATGACTGACTTAATGAAACATGATATGAAAAAATAAATCGTTAAGAAAAGTCTGCCGAGCCACACCCATTTTCAGATCATTCTTTTACCTTTTCCCACAAACATGTCTATTTTGAATTACAGACTTCACCGTGGTTTTGCGGGCCAACACTTTCACCAGCTGATGGTGAGCGGGCATTTTTTATAACAGACGATGATGGTGATTGGGCTATTATTGTTGGTAAATGGATGAGCTTAGATTCAGGTGAATATGATCTTTTTAAAAGAACCTTGATAAAATCAGACCACCCTTGAAAATTGTCATTGCACATATGATCTGTTGTGTTTGAGTATTGTTGGAGCACTTGGGGTACCACGGTGATAAATTGATTAAATTTAATAAAGTGTGCCATTACGTAGGATCACAGACCTCACACCGCTTGGGTTTGAATCCCTAGTGTAAGCAAGTAATTCGCTTGCCGAAACCCGGTGGTTTCTCCGGTTTCTACCACCATTCCAAAACTGGCTGTCTCCATATTAGTGTACAACCAAACCTGCCTCTATATAAGGGTCACATCCTTCAAAGACCAAATTGATCTTTATTCATGTTATTTGAACCTGTATATTTAAAAGGCCACGTTTACTGGTTCCCCCATGTGGTCTTTATAGACAATTTACCTGTATATAAGAATCTTGACAGGGGCATAAAATGTCATTACTTGACTCAACTCTTGAGCAGTTGAATAGAAGAAATTATAGTTGTTCGCTTACTAATTCAGAGATACGTGTATTCTTTAATATATGTATTTTGTATTTATAATTCATTACATGTATTAGTCACTTGTTATATGTGGTGCATACAATTTTAGTAAAGTTACAGATAAAGTTCGAAATCTTCGAAGTACTGTGAAATTGGAATTATTGCCCTTTGATGATTTTATTTGTATTTGTTGCATTTACATGTATTAAGAATGAATTTTACATGTATTTCAGGTTCTGATTCTTTTCAACTAAATATTTACAAAAACAGATCCGGAGGATATGTACAAAAATTAGCGACAACGTTTAAAAAAGAAGACTGTATCCTACGGTTCAACCATTGTCAGATTGATTTAAGAAAAGGTTGTGTGATGTTCGATGTTGAGACTGATGATATCCCACAGTTCATAGCTCTGACTTTTGCAATCGGTATATTGCACGTGCTTTGTGTCCCACGCCCTGCAACATGGCAACCAGGTGATCCAGTGGACACTGAGAATGCAAAACGTGTACGGTCAGGTGATCTGCCTTTTGTGTTGGCATCGGGGTTGAACATATCGACCCCGTGTAACTACTATCGGTCAATAAAGAAATGATGGAGATAAATGTCGACACTGACTTTATGGTTTGTCATTCATTGGTGGATGTCAGAACATTGTTTTTATGGTGCACATTTCAATCTAGGATCAGAGGGACCATTTTCGAAAACTATCAACTGAAACACCGTTTCACTCATTTTCTCTTTTTTTCATTTTGTTTTTTTTTTTCATTGTTCTTTGTTTTCGTTCTGTTTTATATTGTTTTTTTTCTCTTCACCTTCTTTTTTTCTACATTTATTTTTCAATATTCCAACAAAAATGAATTTTTCAAATTTTTAGTAGTTACAATTATATTATCATAATTATTGGCATAACACTAGTCAATATTATTATTATTATTATTATTATTACATTGTGTATTATTATTAATAATATTATTATTATTATTATTCATTGTGTATTATTATTATTATTCATTATGTATTATTATTATTATTCATTATGTATTATTATTATTATTCATTGTGTATTATTATTATTAATATTAATATTATTATTATATTGTGTATTATTATTATTATTATTATTATTATTATTATTATTATTATTATTCATTGTGTATTATTATTATTATTATTATTATGAATGTTATTTATTATATATATTATGTACTCCGACTAAGGAGAGGACTTATATAGGCAATGCCTGCTGTCCAATCCTTTTCAGCATTTTTTTTTCTGAATAAAATATTGTTTAAATTAAACACCGTAAAGTCAATATTTTTGCATCCATGTTATGTTAAAATAGGAGTTATATGGCAAAATAAATGACAAATACTCCATGGCCTTTGTTATAATGAAACGCTGAATGGTGCTTTTTAAGTGGATTGGTATTTGGTAGTATATTGAGTTTGTATTTTACATCTTTCTTAATTCCGTGTACATGTTTGACAAAGACTTACACAGTTACATCATTAATCTACAAAGAAGCAGTAAAGAAAACGTTGTCTGTTTCCTCCTATCGGGAAGATACCAACACGCTGATGCCGAATACACCCGAAATTGGACATTATCGGTCTTTAGATTTATAAGACATTGTATTGTCGCATGTAGTATCAAGCACCAACCATAGACTGAAGACTTCCGATATGCCACCCCAATAGTAAAAGTCCATCAATACTGGACTTCTGATATAATATAATATAATATAATATAATATATATATATATACCATATATGGTGAACTTGTGTTATGTAATATATAGTGTACATATGTTTATCTGTTAAAATTACGTTGCTTTTTTCATACATTGTATCTCTAATATAGAGGAAATAAATAAATGATGAAGATGATGATGGATTAAGTTACATAAATTTGGCTGAATTATAATATATCAAAACTGCCTATGTTCCCGATCAGGGCTCAGTTGTTCAAAGCTCGGTTTTTATAACTTCGCCATTTGATTAGTGAAAATTCAGAAAATTAAAAATAACTGATATTTAAATACAGTTTTGACTTTAACTGCTGCTTCTGTTTGGTATTAACAATTGTGGTCATTAAGTTGTGAACTGAAGTTTTAGAAATACTGCCTTAAACACAAAGTACAACAGTTTTGGTTAGAAAACTAGTTAACCAAACGAAGCTTAGAAGAACCTATCCCAGGTTGAGCATTAAATTGCCTTTTATCTTTGCTCTATACCAGTGTTAGCCCACTGAAACATGGCTTCGTCTTTTCAGGTTAGATTAGATTACCATCTATGATAAATACATATTATATACACAGTGTGTAGGTACAACCCTCAGTATCAGGTCGAGTCCTTTTTTCGTAGCCGTATCACTACGAGTCGCGCTTGCGCGACGAGTAGTGATACAGCTACGAAAAAAGGACTCGACCTGATACGAAGGGTTGTACCTACACACTGTGTATATAATATTTTTATCTAACATTTCCAATTAGGTTATTTAAAATAATTAAAAAACAATACTTAATGTGAAAAAAATACATTTTACCACAGAAAACCACTTATAACTATGTTGTGACATTTGTTCTACATTCTCCCTAATGAGGTCACAATGAGAACGTGCACGTGCACTTTACCGCCAATGTAAGATTCTGTATCATGCGTCTTTGATAAAACTTGTATTTCGTAGAAAAACTAGTCTAATGTTAGATAAAAGCTTTTATAGGCAAACAACATTTTTCTGTCAATTTGACCTTTCATTAGGAATACTGGTATAGGAGATTCCACCCCTTACATGGTTAGTTTTAGGATTCGTAGTTAATACATGATTAGTGTTTGTGATTAATGTTTCTCATTGTGTTGACGAAATAAGCACGTGTGTTCCCATATATATATATATATATATATATATATATATATATAAATTAACTGATCCATGTTAAATATTTAAATTTAAGGTCAAATGGACAGGTCAACGTTGTTCGACTATACAAATTGGTTATGATACACCATTGCAGCATTTTGAGAAACGGAACCAAACATAGGTTCTCAGTAAAATCTATATGTATATATTGTCATGCTTTATACATGTTTAGGGTTATTTGTTGTATAATTTTTTTTTATTTAATGATTATTATTTTATTTATTATTGTTTAAAACAACTATGCACACCAAGCCTATAAAACCAACTTTATGGCCAAGTATAAATAAAAATCTTTATATTCATGTAACCTAGTCTATTTGTTAGCTATGTATATCAATTTCCAAAAAGAAATGGAGAATCCGGGTATCGATCCCGGTACCTCTCACATGCTAAGCGAGCGCTCTACCATTTGAGCTAATTCCCCAGATATACATAAACTGTATACAATCTCAGCTGATGGATTATGGCTTAAGACACCAGATGTGTGTGCGGTACAATCAAAGTACTGTTGGTGCTGACCGTTAAGTCGTGGCATTACAACATATAGATTGTATTGTTGGGATTCAAACGTTGGTTTAGATCAGTGGGGCTAGTACACTAGATATGACCTTTAGGGGGTTACAACGTCGACACGTGTTCCGATCTTTTCAATATTTTTAAAATAAACGGCTGCAAAGCAATTTTAACTAAATTACATCAGAGACATTTAAAACCCATAGGTATATCTCAAACTTGCAGTGAAATGACTTTAAAAACACAACACAAAACCTTAGCCTTAACAAAAATGTTTTATTTAGGGTTTTGATATAAACTACATATTTTACACACAAAACAAATACATCGAACAGTTAACAATCAATCATTAAAATAATTAGAGAATCCGGGTATCGATCCCGGTACTTTCGCATGCTAAGTGAGCGCTGTACCATTTGAGCTAATTCCCCGAATACAATAAGTTCTCTCTCTCTCTCTCTCTCTCTCTCTCTCTCTCTCTCTCTCTCTCTCTCTCTCTCTTAAAAAAGAAACAAAACCTTGGTCTTATTAAAAAAAGTAATAAAATTAAAACTTTAATTGCAATGCGGGTTTTATGTGTGTTTTTACTTATTGGCCATAGCAGCGCTAAGATCACCCATCAATGTGCAGCAGCATCTAGACATTCTATGACCGGTAACTAGACGGCATCTAGCATAACAACTTTCAACATTTACAGAAGGTTTGGAAACGAAAATTTAATATTAAGTATTATATTTCGTGATCCTGTTAAACGCATTTTGAGACAATTTAAAAATCAAACCTATACCATGCAACGTTGAAAACGCAATTTTGTCACTGTTAAATATCACATTGAGCATTTAAAAGCTGTTTTAAATAGGTTTATGATTTTTTTTTTTAAAAATACAGTACAAATAACTTAAATTTATGATAAAAACATATTTTACAAAACAATTTAAAGCTTCACAGACTTATAAATCGATCACTAAAATAAATGGAGAATCCGGGTATCGATCCCGGTACCTCTCACATGCTAAGCGAGCGCTCTACCATTTGAGCTAATTCCCCAGATATTTATATAAATCTGTGTGTGTCTTATAAATTATATAGTCTAAGACGCCAGCTGCTTGTGTGATACAATCAAAGCACTGATGGTACTGGTAGTTCATTTCACATAACAGTAGATTTTGTTATGGGAAATATTCTTTGTTTCGAGACTGTCTAGTATATCGGTATATCGATCATGAGCATAAGGGACTTATGAATCTTATCTTTCATAATAAGATTTTTATCGTAATTAAAGCTTCATTACATGAAATCATTGTTTTATTGAAGGTGTTCATCTTATTTGTCGCTTTCCAAAGTTTTTACTTTGCTTTCTGGATTGTGGTTAGGACATTGATTGGTTTACATGTTTGTGTGTAATAAGCCTTATATATATATATATAAAAAAAAAACAATAACTTCTAATTTAGTAAATCTCAACAATGTAGCAACTAGAAATCATATGACCAGAAATTAGACGGCACCTAGCAAAACCATTTACAACACGAACAGAACAAAACATATTTAGGATACATAAAATGGCAATTCTAGTGAATAAAATAGTATTATAATTCATGGCCATGATATACGCATATTGACACAATTTTAAAATCCAAGCGTACTGGATATAACATTATGTACGCTTATCACTTTTAAATATCTTATTGAGTTTTTTTTTCATTTCCAGTTTATGTATAAATTGTTGTTGTTTTAATCAATGTAGATTTTTAAAAAATAAAAAAAAATTACATACACACAACAAAAGCTACACGACTTTATTGGGCAATCTGTTCACTGCAAACTGCAAATCGACCAGTCACTAAATTAATGGGAGAATCTGGGTATCGATCCCGGTACCTCTCGCATGCTAAGCGAGCGCTCTTTTTTTCTTTTTTTCTCTTCATATATTCTTTAATCACATAATTCAATATCACAACATGCTTTTAATATATCACAGGATTACAATTGTAAATGTATTTCATCACCATCAACCTACCATTTGAGCTAATTCCCCAGATATACGCATTTGTGTGTCTTCATAGATTATATAGTCTAAGAAACCAACTGACACAATCATAGCACTGATGGTACTGATAGTTATGTCTGTATGTTTTTTTTATATTATTGTAAGGATGTTAAGAATCAATGAGCACTAGGGACTCTTGATGTGGACACGTAAAAGGCAACATTGCATGATATTCATGGTTTTATTGAAAGTATTCATCTTGGGTACCATTTTTTCAAAGTTTTTGCTTTGTTTTTTGTGATTGTGGTTTGGACATAGATCTCAACATTGCAACATCTTTACATCTCATGACCAATACCTAGACGATATCTAGCATAAAGATTAATATAAACAGAACAAAACATATGTAAGGATTCGCAAAATAGGGACTTTAATCAAATAAAAACTCTGACAAGTAATTCTCCCGTCAGCGATATTTGGCAGAGTGTTTATAAACACAGGTGAATCTAATCTACAAAAAAGTATTAATGCCGTGTTATCGTACCTGTATGCATTCGTTTATCAAAGTCACATTTATATGATTCCCATTTACATTTTATAGACTCTTCCATGTTTATAAACACTCTGCCACGATTTTGCTGACGGGCTATACTAAGTAAACGAATGATCATTATCACTTATGATGCATACATGTGATCAATACTGGCCGCATTCTGACTAAGACTTGAATTTTACCTAGTCCTTTGTGTTTTGAAATAAAAGTCGTGGGGAAAATTCGGAAAATACCTTAAAACTTATGTCTCACGCCTGGCGTGTCAAGTGAAATAACTTTCCCCTGAGCACACTGCATATGTCTAAATTTCTACCATTTCATATTTTGCTGGTGATGTCTCTATATAAATAAAACATTTTTGACTGGGGGGTAAAACCCCGTTTAATCAATCAATCAGTCGCTATGCATTAGTTGACAACTCTTGTGAATATGTGCGAAATGCTAAGATAAAATACGAGGATATAAAATGATTTTATGGCATACGTTTTTATTCATGTAAAAATATGAAAATGGAACAAATTTACTTTCGAACATTGTCATTAAATAATAAAATTGTTTTTATTTTACAAACTGAATTTGGATTGTTTCAAATGTACAAGAGAGAGGTAAATGTTTCCTGCTTTTAAAAGTTTTTTATGTATACAAACCGATTTTAGTTGATATTTTTAAACGTTCTTCTCAGTTTTTAGGACCTTTTTCATATTTTCCATACTGTATTCACAAATTTTGCAAAATCCAATAATACAAGTTATCAATTGTTATCAGAATACAACAAAAATCCAGAAAATGAATTTTCGGGAGCTCCAATATCATAACCTGCCACTGGATGCGGCTCGGAAACTCTTACCCAGACGTTATCACCAACACTGAGATGAACAATTGCCATATTACTAATCTGATTATAATGAGACGATACACCATTTGCGTAAGAGTAAGAAAATCCTGTACCATCTTTTACAAGTTCTGTGTGTAGTTCAACATTAGGGGCAACGATAATATTGAAGTAGAAAACGTAAACGCCTGGAATACTTGGTGAAAATACTCCCGTGGTTTGGTGGTAGCAGTTTCCTTCGTTTATGAGAACATTCTTAAAAACTATTGGTTGATGGTATCCTAAGTCCTTGTTATCTAATACGTTCCAAGCATTAAACGCAACTCTTTCAGATCCTGAAAAATAAAAATAACAAGTAAATGCAGTCTATTAGAATCACCCGCCAGCAGATTTTTTTTGTGATTTGCACTTGTATTAATAGGGCAATAATTCAAAGGAAAACGAACAAACCTAACTCGGGTTAATGTTATGCGCATCCCCTATCCATGTTGATGGTTTGCTCCAAGTTTCATGATAAAATGCCTCATTGTTTTGGAGAATTTGCGTAGGCAAGAATTTTGGACGGAAGGTTGGTGGAAAGGACGGACCGAAACTCGGAATTTGATATCCTCTTCGAAAATCGGGGATAAAAAAAATCCGAAAATATGTAGATATAATACTTAGAAATGCTGAATTCCTAATTTCGGTCATAATGATATTGCACGAGTAATTTTAATGACAAATGGCTGTTGTAGCTAGTTAAGTTGTATTTTTACAGGGTATGCCTACCCGTCCGGAGTATCCGGTCTCACTTCCCTTGAAGTTCTCGTGTTTGACTCATTTCCTCAATTTCAAAGTTTTTGCTTAGGGGTTGTGATTCGGATATAAATTTGTATGTTTGTTTTGATAATTATAACGTATCGTTTTATAGGTTTTTGATTTGTTTATTATTCTAATGTACTTAAAATAACAACTTGAGTACATATCCTTTTTCTCGAAAAAAAAATTCTGTTTTATCTTTGGTATTAGTGAAAAACTTACATTCGAGGACATTTCCTTGAATATAAATAATGTTTGTTTTTTTGTATGAGTTTTTACCGGATGGCAATTTAAAAACAACCGAGCGTTATTGGCTTTTAACCCGAAAATTGTTTGGACAGCGTCAAAACAAGCGGTTGCTTCAACGTAACGGCGCATATATATTTATATGAATCTTTTAAAGATTTACTCGAATATGTTACACATAATGCAAAATAGAACAAACATAAATACCAACAACATAATGAGCACATCAAACACAGATTGTAAAAACTAGTTAATTAAGTTACACACGTGAACTTGCACTAGGGGAGTGAGGCCGGGTGTTCGTAAACATGTCCTGTCTAGCTAGCTATATCCGCAACATGTGAAACAGTGATACTTAAAGAAATTTAACTTAGTTATTTACAGGAAAACAGGTTTGTTGAACGTATTTCAGTTTAATGCGAAATATACGACATACTGTTGTATAGTTCACTAACAAACACCAACTCAAAATTAAGAAGATATTCACCACACACACACACACACACACACACACACACACACACATATATATATATATATATATATCCATCCGTTTTTCAACATCCTGTTGTATTTTACTTACCATTGCTAACTGGATTAAGATTTAATCTTCTGAATAGTCTATCAACTGAATAATTTTCTTTCTGCATCATTGTTGGTCTTTTTCGGTGATCATTTGTGAAATTTCGTTGGTCGTTTTTAATTGGTTCTTTAACAGTGACTGTATCTTTGTTTTCTACACCAGTCCATTCTGATTCAAAATTTTCCATTGATGAATTTTGGCCCTTTTCTTCCGTTGCTTTTGTCTGAGTATGTAGACCCGTCGATTCCATATCGTGTTCTAATTTGCTCAGTCTAGATTCCGTGGACTTCAATTTAGCTAAGGCATATTTCAATGTACCTTCAAGATAGTTGCATTTTCTTCTTAATTGGTCATTCTGTGTTTTTTCTTTAGTGTACAACTTCTGTAAAGATCCAACAATTTGTTTTAGCTCCTCAAATTCTTCTTTTGTAACAAACTTTCCATATCCAGCAACACAATAAAGAACTGTTAATAATATGAATATCCAAAGTACAGTCTTCATGTTTTGGCTGTACTGTTTGCTATTTACAGAATATTCTCTTTAGATCTAAACTTCTACCCTTGTTTCAAAATAAAGAGGCCAGATGAATTTTGATAAGATAAAACATTATTTGTGTCACGAATATTACCAGGCCTCGGCTTCTTCCCAATTATTTCTTATCTAACTCCGATTTTGGTTAACTTAAATTTGGCACAGAACAATATACAGTATAACCTGTGTTTAAAGACCAACCATTGGACTTAGCTAAAGTGGACTTAATAGAAAGGTAGACTTTATATACAGAGTCACATTTTTATGAACGAATAAACATGTATTGTTAATACTGGTATATCAAAGAGTAAAAATGTGTAGTATCTATGAAAATACTTTGCAGTAAAAATAATTGTTTGTTAAATTTGGTATAATTTAGTAAAAGTTTTTTTAATTGATTATTCAAAATTATTTAAGAAAATGTTTGAAAGTTGTATGAGAATATAAATGGACTGTACATCTGATTACATGGTTACTGTTTATCGTTTACATTTAACTAAAAGTTTTCTTAAAGAGCATGATGTCACTAATTAAACTAATAACTATGGAATACATACTACCTGCAAATAACAAAAAGCATTTCTCCCTTTTTAGCTCACCTTGCCAAAGGCCATGTGAGCTTTTACCATCACTTGGCGTCCGTCGTCGTCTGTCCGTAAACTTTTCACATTTTGACTATCTTCTCTGACACCACTAGAGCAAATTTAACCAAACTTTACAGGAATGATGTATGGAATATCATTTACTTAGATTACCGAAATTTTTTTGATCCGCCAAAAAACATGGCTGCCAGCGCAGAAGATAGTTTAACATTGGACCCTATGGGAAAAATGCATTTTTGACTATTTCCTCAGAAATGACTGAAGCAAATTTAACCAAACTTTACAGGAATGGTGTAAGGAAAGTCCTTTACTTAGATTGCCAAAATTTTTCTGATCCGCCAAAAAACATGACTGCCAACGGAGAACATAGTTTCACATTGGACCCTATGGGAAAAGCATATATATGCTATTTCCTCTGAAGCTAGTGGAATCTGCAATCTGATTAAAATCAGACCTCTCACTTGCTGCCCTTTTCTGATATAATTGCGTAGTGGGAGATCTTTGGAAACCCCGTTGAGGGTCATATGTGAATGACCTTATGGTAATTAACTCAAACTGACCATTCAAATTGCGCGTTTCATTTACAATAAAGGCATAACACTTTCAAAATCTCGGAAGGTGAAATTTCATTGGACAATAAATGTTACGACAATGGGTCATTCACATATGCCCCTAAACGGTGTTTTCTCAGATCTCCCACTCCAGGCCTATATCAAAAATGAGGGAGCAAGTGAGAGATGTGATTTTAATCAGATTGAAAAAAAACTGTGAATGGTACATATAGTTCTACAGTGATTTCCTTAGCCATTCTGTCTGATATAAACAGTGCATTTGTTCATCACTGGAATACAAATTTGCTTTAAAAGCATTTTAGTCAGGTGAGCGATACAGGTTCAGCCACACTGAGCCTCTGGTTATCTAAAGGCTTCAGTCATTGATATGAGAATAATAACTTCATTATATTGTTTCCTCAAGCTTTTACGTATTATAACTCAAAACTATACTCTTTACAACAAAAAATGTAAAACTGCATGGCACTATAAACGTGGATCAAGGATTCATAATTTTAACAATTATATATTTCTTATTTTCATGCATTAAAATTTTTTGCACAAACTTTTAGAAATTTTAAATTTCTAAAAACTATTGATTGAAAAATTGGACTTTATAGACAGATTGGGGAGCCATTTTGGACTTATAAGGATGGTCTTTATTCACATTAGACAGGTGGACTTTATATAGAAGGTCAATATATAGTAAAATCCATTGGGGATACTTCAGACCGTTTGCTATAGACAGGTGGACTTTATACAAAGGTGGACTCTATAGCAAGTTATACTGTTTCTCAAAAAAGAACAAAATTTCTCCTGTTTCACTCCAATATACTGTCAGTCCTCTTGTATGGCAGTGAAAGAAGGGAAATGATGAAAGTCAAAGACACCATGGTAGACATTTTCCTCCACAAATGTTTCATCAGAATTTTAAAAGGTCTAAAAAAGAAGTAAGAACAAGATCCAGAGAAGAAAAGATCAGCATCACAATCAAAAGAAAATGTGGAAATTAATGGGCCACTTATGGAGAATTGGAAACAACAGGTACACAAAACTGGCACTTACCTGGACATCACAGGGAAAGTGAAAACGAGGACTACCCAAAGAGACTTGTAGAGAGCGAAAAGAGTTGGGGTACAATTCATTGATTTAGGCAACCAAAGTAGCTACAGACAGAGGCAAATGAAAGAGGATTTGTAAACGGCGAGACGGAAATAAGTCAAATCTGGCGAATTAAAAACTTTTATAGTTTTGTTAATTGTTAAGATGTTGGAGATTTTAGGGTGTCATTATCCACAGCTGTTGATTTTAATGTTGCAAAGGAAACTATAGGCGCAATGCCTTTAGATTTTTTTCGATTTTCTTGAAGTGTATGACAGAGAGTTGTGTGCTTTGTTATGTGATGTTGAATCAGAGAAAAACAATTGTTACAAATTTATAAAGAAAATGCACCATTTAGTAATTTTATTTATTCAGATTGACGAACTGTTAATTTTCTTAATCCTGATAATGTTGAAAAGGAGTATAATGTTCAAGTAATACCTCCAGTTCTTGGGAAGACTGCTGTAGATGTGCATAATATTAAAAATATTTGTGGGTCCAACTTTCAATTTTATTGACTGCACCGTTAATATTTTCAATGGAAATTAACTTTGATTAATACCAAATGATCTGATAGCTGTTTGTGATGTTTTAGATTTTTTATTTACAATTTGATGTATCAGTGCAGTATCTACTTGTTACTTAAAAACAAAGTGAATAAATAATGTTAACTGATTTCACCTTTCATTTTATCCATGATGTACACTACACAATTGGAATTGCATCGTGTCTAAAAGACTGTCTGTAAAAAAGGTCACTAGATGGTTAGAATGCGCTATGTTTTATAGTGTCATGTGATGTACTAAATACATTATTATGTTTTCCTTCGGGATCAGTGCTACTATAGTATTAACCTTGGGGTTTAATGTCTTTGACTTCGGCTCAGGCACTATACTCCCGCAGACAATACTAAAGTAGCACATATCCCTCAGGAAAACATAATGATGTATCAACATAAACAGAACAAAACATTTTAGCATTTATAAAATAGAGACTAATAAGAATTATTACAAGTAATTCACCCATTACATGTATTCGACACAGATTTAAGCATACTACGAGACAATGTATATGCTGAATATTGTCGCCTTTGTCATATTGACAATTTCGATTCCAGTTTTTACATGTTTTTGATAAAAAAATACAACTTGAATAAAATGGTTTCGTCTAAACACACAAGTTACCGATCAAACATTAAAATTAATGGAGAATCCGGTATCGATTCCGGTACCTCTCGCATGCTAAGCGAGCGCTCTACCATTGGAGCTAATTACCCTGATCCGCTGATATACGAGGGGAGGTAAAAAAGTTCATAGACCGGGGTATATATTGCCGTAACAAACCATACATTTTATTATTATTTTTCGATATAGTCCCCATTTACCCCAATGCACTTAGCCTACTTTTCTTTCAGACTGTCAATACCTTTGAAATAGAAGTCTTCGGTTTGGTCCTGAAACCATGCCTCTGTGGCATTCACGAATCGCTGCAATCCTTGACGTGTGCACAGGAGCATTGTCGTAAAGAAGCAATTCCCCTCGGCTCAACTTTCCCCTCCTTTTTAATTTCATTAGATCAGCATAGTAAGCCCTAGTAATAGAGCAGGTTTATAATCGATTAACATAACACCCTTAGAATCCCAAAACACAGTGGCCATGACTTTTCCAGCTGATGGTTGGGTTTTGAATTTCTTTGGTGGGGCTGAGCCAGGGTGCTTCCATTGTATGGACTGGTTTCTGGGTCCCAATGATGAATCCATGTTTCATCACCAGTTACTAAACGTAAATGGAAGCTCTTCATTATAAATGCCAAGAAGCTCCCGACTTGACTGGAGCTTTTGGAGGCGATCCTGCACATTAAGGTTTCTGGGGACCCATCTTGCGGATACTTTTGACATCCCAAGATGCTTGTGGATAACCGTGTATACACTTCCATGTGAAATGTCACATTCCCTAGCTATGACATCAATCCTAATTCGACGATCATTCATGATGAGGGTCTCCACAGACGTGACAATTTCCTTTGTGATGGCATCAGCTGGTCGACCTGACCGTGGGTCATCCTTCAGTGGGGTGCGCCCACGTTTAAATTCAGCTGACCATTTTGCCACTGTTGAATAGGCAGGACCACTGTCACCGTACACCTCGACCATTCGCCGTTGAATTTCTTTGGTATTTGATCACTCTACTGTGAGGAACTTTATTACTGCCCTTAATTCAACATTTTATTTTCTCTCATTGCTTGATGGTCACCAACTCTGAATGCTTTTGAGAATTACACAAATATGTTGTGACAAATAAACTTGATATGTTTAAAATAGCGGAATGTTGTGTTGTCTAAATTAGTAAAGAAAATGTGTGTTGCTCTTGGCTTAATACGCTGTTCTATGAACTTTCTGACTTCCCCTCGTAGTTTGTGTATGCGTCATTTAGACACCAGGACCCAGTTGTTCGAAGCTTGATTAGAACACAAATTTAAAATGTCAACAAAAATCAACATGTTATTATGAAATCGATAGTTTATAAACAATGTGCTTTAGTTTGGTGAAATTCCATTCATTTTTTAAATTTTAAATTTTAATTTCACTGAATTGAAATTATGCAAATTTCAAATTTTGATAAATCAATTGATTAAATTTATCAATCTTCGAACTACCGGTGCGTGTTTAGCCAAATCAAAGAACTGTTGGCACTGATAGTTAAGTCCATGTATGGATGGGAAATAAACTTTGTTTAAGATCGCCTGCTATGTTTAGAATGAACACGAGGGACTTATTATTTGGACACGTAATGAGACCTTGCCTGTTCTGTTCCGTTACACAATCATTGGTTTAATTTAGAGTGTTTGTTTTATTTGCCATCTTCCAAAGATTTTTATTTGTTTTTGGTATTGTGACTTGGACATAATCAGCTTAGCATCACTAACAACTCAGTACATCACAATAATGTGGCACCTAGAAATTATATGCCTTGGTAATTACACCCAATATCTAGCACATTAATTTACATTATGAACAGGAAAAACATTTTCAGGATACACAATATACAAAATAGAAACAGAAACCTCTATTTAATAAAACAGTGTTATAAATCACGACTCTATTATACGCATTTTAGACAATTTAAAATTCAAACGTACCCGATAAAGCAGCGTATAGGTAAACAACGACCTGTCCGCTTGACCTTTAACTTAAATATTTATTATAGTACAGGAGTTTACTTATGTAGGAGTTAATATCGTTTACATACCCAGCACTGATCATTTGGATTGTGTATGCAGTCAAATCTGTCTGTAAAGGTCACCCAAGGGAACCAGTAAAAGTGGCCTCTATGGAAAGGTGGCCTTTATATACAGGTTCAAATAGTATGAAAACAGAACAGCGGGGATGCAATTCTACTGGCCTTTATAAGCAGGTGACCCCTATATAGAGGTGGCCTTTTAGGCAGGTTGGGATGCATATTATAATAAACTGTGAATAGTAACAGTACTAAAACTACCGATATATTGGGTGGATTCTCCTATACATGAATATTCCTGATGAAATGTCAAGCAGACAGGTCAATATTGTTTGTCTATATACTATACTGAGTATTTTCCGCCTTATGTACATGTATATTGTTTTTAAATGTAGGTTTTTTGTTTTCATCTTTTACATTCACTGCAAACAACCAAATCAACTAGTCACTAAAATAATTGGAGATTTGAAGACGGGCTATACTAAATATTTCTTAGAAACTAATGATCATTAAGAACTTATGATGTATACATGTGATTATACCGACCGCTTTCTGACCAAGACTTGAAAATAGGTAGTGACTGTTCTTTATCCTAGCTCTCTGTATTTTGAAATGAAAGGCAAATACTCAAAAACCGATGTGGTGTGTCGCGTGAAATATCCCCTTCTCTCCCTGAGCACACTGCATATGTTAAAATTAATGTAGCTGGTGGGGTCTCTTTATAAATAAAACATTTTTAACTTGGACGTAAAACACCGTTTTACCAATCAATCAATCGCCATGCATTAGTTGACAACTCTTGTGAATATGTGCGAAATGCTAAGATAAAATACGATGATATCAAACGATTTATGACATACGTTTTTATTTATGTAAGAAAATGAAAATGAAACACATTTTCTTTCGAATATTGTCACTAAATAATAAAATTATTTTTATTTTAAAAACTGAATTTGGATTGTTTCAAATGAACAAGGGAGGGGTTAGATGTTTCCTGCTTTTAAAAGTTTTTTATATATAAAAACCGATTTTAGTGGATATTTTGTAAGCATTCTCCTCATTTTTAGGACACTGTCTTTATATTTTTCAAATGTTTTCCATATAATACAAGTTATCAATTGTTATCAGAATACAACAAAAATCCAGAAAATGAATTTTCGACACCTCCAATATCATAACCTGGCGCTGGATGCGGCTGGGAAACTCTTACCCAGACGTTATCATTAACACTCAGATGAACAATTGCCATATTACTGTTCTGATTATAATGATTCGATACACCATTTGCGTAAGAGTAAGAAATTGTTGTACCATCTTTTACAAGTTCTGTGTGTAATTCAACATTAGGGAAGACGATAATATTGAAGTAGAAAACGTAAACGCCTGGAATACTTGGTGAAAATACTCCCGAGGTTTGGTGGTAGCAGTTTCCTTCGTTTATGAGAACATTCTTAAAAACTATTGTTTGATGGTATCCTAAGTTTATGCTATCTCCTACGTACCAAGCATTAAACACAACTCTTTCAGATCCTAAAAAATAAAAATAACAAGTAAATTCAGTGTATTAGGATCACCCGCCAGCAAATTCTCTTTGTGATTTGCACTTCTATTCATAGGGCAATAATTCAAAGGAAAACGAACAAACCTAACTCGGGTTAATGTTATGAGCATCCCCTATTAATGTTGATGGTTTGCTCCGTTTCATGATAAAATGCCACATTGTTTTGGAGAATTTGCTTAGGCAAGTATTTTGGACGGAAGGTTGGTAGAAAGGACGGAACGAATCTCGGAATTTCATATCCTCTTCGAAAATCGGAGATAAAAAAAATCCGAAAATATGTAGATATAATACTTAGAAATGCTGAATTCCTAATTTCGGTCATAATGATATTGTACGAGTAATACTAATGACAAATAGCTGTTGTAACTAGTTGTATTTTTACAGGGTATGCCTACCCGTCCGGAGTATCCGGTCTCACTTCCCTGGTTGAAGTCCTCGTGTTTGACTCATTTCCTCAATTTCAAAGTTTTTGCTTAGGGGTTGTGATTCGGATATAAATTTGTATATTTGTTTTGATAATTATAACGTATCGTTTTATAGGTTTTTGATTTGTTTATTATTCTAATGTACTTAAAATAACAACTGAGTAATATCCCTTTTCTCGAAAAAGAAATAAATTTCTGTTTTATCTTTGGTATTAGTGAAAAACTTACATACGAGGACATTTCCTTGAATATAAATAATGTTTGTTTTTTTGTATGAGTTTTTACCGGATGGCAATTTAAAAACAACCGAGCGTTAATGGCTTTTAACCCGAAAGTTGTTTGGACAGCGTCAAAACAAGCGGTTGCTTCAACGTAACGGCGCATATATATTTATATGAATCTTTTAAAGATTTACTCAAATATGTTACACATAATGCAAAATAGAACAAACATAAATACTAACAACATAATGAGCACATTAAACACAGATTGTAAAAACTAGTTAATTAAGTTACACACGTGAACTTGCACTAGGGGAGTGAGGCCGGGTGTTCGTAAACATGTCCTGTCTAGCTAGCTATATCCGCAACATGTGAAACAGTGATACTTAAAGAAATTTAAGAACCTCAATAGTTATTTACAGGAAAACAGGTTTGTTGAACTTATTTCAGTTTAATGCGAAATACGACATACTGCTGTATAGTTCACTAACAAACACCAATTCAAAATTAAGAAGATATTTACCACACACACACACACACACACACACATATATTATATATATATCTGTTTTTCACCACCCTTTAGTATTTTACTTACTATTGCTAACTGGATTAAGATTTAATCTTCTGAATAGTCTATCAACTGAATAATTTTCTTTCTGCATCATTGTTGGTCTTTTTCGATGATTATTTGTGACATTCCGTTGGTCGTTTTTATTTGGTTCTTTAACATTGACTGTATCTTTGTTTTCTACACCAGTCCGTTTTGATTCACAATTTTCCATTGATGAATTTTGGCCCTTTCCTTCCGTTGCTTTTGTCTGAGTATTAAGACCCGTCGATTCCATATCGTGTTCTAATTTGCTCAGTCTAGATTCCGTGGACTTCAATTCAGCTAAGGCATATTTCAATGTACCTTCAAGATAGTTGCATTTTCTTCTTAATTGGTCATTCTGTGTTTTTTCTTTAGTGTACAACTTCTGTAAAGATCCAACAATTTGTTTTAGCTCGTTAAATTCTTCTTTAGTGACTAACTCTCCATATCCAGCAACACAATAAAGAACTGTTAATAATATGAATATACCAAGTACAGTCTTCATGTTTTGGCTGTACTGTTTCCTATTTACAGAATATGTTCTTTAGATCTAAACTTCTACTCTTATTTCAAAATAAAGAGGCCAGATGAATTTTGATAAGATAAAACATTATTTATGTCACGAATATTACCAGGCCTCGGTTTCACAATTATTTCTTATCTAACTCCGATTTTGGTTAACTTAAATTTGGCACAGAACAATATACAGTATAACCTGTGTATAAAGACCAACCATTGGACTAAGCTAAAGTGGACTTAATAGAAAGGTAAACTTTATATACAGAGTCACATGTTTATGAACGAATAAACATGTATTGTTAATACTGGTATATCAAAGAGTAAAAATGTGTAGTATCTATGAAAATACTTTGCAGTAAAAATATTTTTTGTTAAATTTGTTATAATTTTGTTAATAGTTTTTTAATTGATTATTTATAATTAATTTAAGAAAATGTTTGAAAGTTGTATGATAATCCTAATGGACTGTACATCTGATTACATGGTTACTGTTTATCGTTTACATTTGACTAATAGTATTCTTAAGGAGCAGGATGTCACAAATTAAACTATTAACTTAGAAAACATACTACCTGCAAATAACAAAGACCATTTCACCTTCTAATCTAATGGCTTCAGTCATTGACATGAGACGAATAACTTTATTATATTGTTTCCTCAAGCTTTTACGTATTATAACTCAAAACTATTCTTTACAACAAAAAATGTAAAACTGCATGGCACTATAAACATGGATCAAGGATTCATAATTATAATAATAATTATATATTTCTAATTTTCATGCATTAAAAATGTAAGTATTCCTTGGTTAAATATTTTTTGCACAAACGTTTAGAAATTAGAAATTTCTAAAAGCTATTGATTGAAAAATTGGACTTTATAGACATATTGGGGAGCCATTTTGGACTTACAAGAATGGTCTATATTTATATTAGACAGGTAGACTTTATATAGAGGGTCGATATATAGTAAAATCCATTGGGGATACTTCAGATCGGTTGCTATAGACAGGTGGACTTTATACAAAGGTGGACTCTATAGCAGGTTATACTGTATCTAAAAAAAGAACAAAATTCCTTCTGTTCAACTCGAATGTACTCAGTCCTCTTCTATGGCAGAGAAACATGGGAAATTACGAAAGCCAAAGACGCAATGGTAGACATTTTCCTCAAAAAATGTCCCAGAAGAATTTTAAAAGGTCTAAAAAAGAAGTAAGAACAAAAAAAAAAAAAAACGGAGCAGAAAAGATCAGCATCACAATCAAAAGAAGAATGTTGAAATGATTAGGCTATTTATGGAGAATTGGAAACAACAGGTACACAAAACTGGCACTTACCTGGACACCACAGAAGAGGAAACGAGGACAACCAAAAGAGACTTTGCAAAAGAACCAGTGAGGGCGAAAAGAGCTTGGGTACAGTTTATTGACTAAGGCAACTAAAGTAGCTGCAGACAGGCAAATGAAAGAGGATTTGTAAACGGCGAGACGGAAATAAGTCAAATCTGGCAAATTAAAAACTTTTATAGTTTTGTTAATTGTTAAGATGTTGGAGATTTTAGGGTGTCATTCTCCACAGCTGTTGATTTTAATGTTACAAAGGAAACTATAGGCACAATGCCTTTAGATTTTTTTCGATTTTCTTGAAGTGTATGACAGAGAGTTGTGTGCTTTGTTATGTGATGTTGAAAACAATTGTTACAAACTTATAAAGAAAATGCACCATTTAGTAATTTTATTTATTCAGATTGACGAACTGTTAATTTTCTTAATCCTGATAATGTTGAAAAGGAGTATAATGTTCAAGTAATACCTCCAGTTCTTGGGACGACTGCTGTAGATGTGCTTAATATTAAAAATATATGAGGGGCCCAACTTTCAATTTCAGTGGAAATTAACTTTGATTAATACCAATTGAACTGATAGCTGTTTGTGATGTTTTAGACTTATAATTTCCATTTACAATTTCATGTATCAGTGCAGTATTTACTTGTTACTTAAAAACAAAGTGAATAAATAATGTTAACTGACTTCACCTTTCATTTTATCCATGATGTACACTACACAATTGGAATTGCATCGTGTCTAAAAGACTGTCTGTAAAAAAGGTCACTAGATGGTTAGAATACGCTATGTTTTATAGTGTCATGTGATGTACTAAATACACTGTTATGTTTTCCTTCGGGATCAGTGCTACTTGAGTATTAACCTTGGGGTTTAATGTCTTCGACTTCGGCTCAGGCACTATACTCTCGAAGACAATACTATAGTAGCACATGTCCCTCAGGAAAACATAATGGTGTATAAACATAAACAGAACAAAACATTTTAGCATTTATAAAATAGAGACTTTAATCAAATAAGAATTTATACAAGTAATTCACCCATTACATGCATTCGACACAGATTTAAGCATACTACGAGACAATGTATATGCTGAATATTGTCGCCTTTGTCATATTGACAATTTCGATTCCAGTTTTTACATGTTTTTGATAAAAAAAATACAACTTAAATAAAATGGTTCCGTCTAAACACACAAAATACCGATCAAACATTAAAATTAATGGAGAATCCGGGTATCGATTCCGGTACCTCTCGCATGCTAAGCGAGCGCTCTACCATTGGAGCTAATTACCCTGATCCGCTGATATACGAGGGGAGGTAAAAAAGTTCATAGAGCGGGGTATATATTGCCGTAACAAACTATACATTTTATTATTATTTTTCGATATAGTCCCCATTTACCCCAATGCACTTAGCCTACTTTTCTTTCAGACTGTCTATACCTTTGAAATAGAAGTCTTCGGTTTGGTCCTGAAACCATGCCTCTGTGGCATTCACGAATCGCTGCAATTCTTGACGTGTGCACAGGAGCATTGTCGTAAAGAAGCAATTCCCCTCGGCTCAACTTTCCCCTCCTTTTTAATTTCATTAAATCAGCATAGTAAGCCCTAGTAATAGAGCAGGTTTATAATCGATTAACAGAACACCCTTAGAATCCCAAAACACAGTGGTCATGACTTTGCCAGGTGATGGTTGGGTTTTGAATTTCTTTGGTGGGGCTGAGCCAGGGTGCTTCCATTGTATGGACTGGTTTCTGGGTCCCAATGATGAATCCATGTTTCATCACTAGTTACTAAACGTAAATGGAAGCTCTTCATTATAAATGCCGAGAAGCTCCCGACTTGACTGGAGCTTTTGGAGGCGATCCTGCACATTAAGGTTTCTGGGGACCCATCTTGCGGATACTTTTGACATCCCAAGATGCTCGTGGATAACCGTGTATACACTTCTATGTGAAATGTCACATTCCCTAGCTATGTCATCAATCCTAATTCGACGATCATTCATGATGAGGGTCTCCACAGACGTGACAATTTCCTTTGTGATGGCATCAGCTGGTCGACCTGACCGTGGGTCATCCTTCAGTGAGGCGGGCCCACGTTTAAATTCAGCTGACCATTTTGCCACTGTTGAATAGGCAGGACCACTGTCCCCGTACACCTCGACCATTCGCCGTTGAATTTCTTTGGCATTTGATCCCTCTACTGTGAGGAACTTTATTACTGCCCTTAATTCAACATTTTGATTTTCTATCATTGCTTGATGGTCACCAACTCTGAATGCTTTTGAGAATTACACAAATATGTTGTGACAAATAAACTTGATATGTTTAAAATAGCGGAATGTTGTGTTGTCTAAATTAGTAAAGAAAATGTGTGTTGCTCTTGGCTTAATACGCTGTTCTATGAACTTTCTGACTTCCCCTCGTAGTTTGTGTATGCGTCATTTAGACACCAGTACCCAGTTGTTCGAAGCTTGATTAGAACACAAATTTAAAATCTCAACAAAAATCAACATATCATTATGAAATCGATAGTTTATAAACAATGTGCCTTAGTTTGGGGAAATTCCATTCATTTTTTAAATTTTAAATTTTAATTTCACAGAATTGAAATTATGCAAATTTCAAATTTTGATAAATCAATTGATTAAATTTATCAATCTTCGAACTACTGGTGCGTGTTTAGCCAAATCAAAGAACTGTTGGCACTGATAGTTAAATCCATGTATGGATGGGAAATAATTTTGTTTAAGATCGCCTGCTATGTTAAGAATGAACACGACGGACTTATTATTTGGACACGTAATGAGACCTTGCCTGTTCTGTTCCGTTACACCATCATTGGTTTAATTTAAAGTGTTTGTTTTATTTGCCATCTTCCATGTTTTTCATTTGTTTTTGGTATTGTGACTTGGACATAATCAGCTTAGCATCACTAACAACTCAGTAGATCACAATAATGTGGCACCTAGAAAGTATATGCCTTGGTAATTACACCCGATATCTAGCACATTAATTTACATTATGAACAGGAAAAACATTTTCAGGATACACAATATACAAAATAGAAACAGAAACCTCTATTTAATAAAACAGTGTTATAAATCACGACCCTATTATACGCATTTTAGACAACTTAAAATTCAAACGTACTCGATAAAGCAGCGTATAGGTAAACAACGACCTGTCCGCTTGACCTTTAACTTAAATATTTATTATAGTACAGGAGTTTACTTATGTAGGAGTTAATATCGTTTACATACCCAGCACTGATCATTTGGATTGTGTATGCAGTCAATCCTGTCTGTAAAGGTCACCCAAGGGAACCAGTAAAAGTGGCCTCTATGGAAAGGTGGCCTTTATATACAGGTTCAAATACTAGTAGTATGAAAGCAGAACAGCGGGGATGCAATTCTACTGGCCTTATAAGCAGGTGACCCCTATATAGAGGTGGCCTTTTAGGCAGGTTGGGATGCATATTATAATAAACTGTGAATAGTAACATTACTAAAACTATCGATATATTGGGTGGATTCTCCTATACATGAATATTCCTGATGAAATGTCAAGCAGAAAGGTCAATATTGTTTGCCTATATACTATACTGAGTATTTTCCACCTTATGTAGGTGTATATTGTTTTTAAATGTAGGTTTTTTGTTTTCATCTTTTACATTCACTGCAAACAACCAAATCAACTAGTCACTAAAATAATTGGAGATTTGAAGACGGGCTATACTAAATATTTCTTATAAACTAATGATCATTAAGAACTTATGATGTATACATGTGATTATACCGACCGCTTTCTGACCAAGACTTGAAAATAGGTAGTGACTGTTCTTTATCCTAGCTCTCTGTATTTTGAAATGAAAGGCAAATACTCAAAAACCGATGTGGTGTGTCGCGTGAAATATCCCCTTCTCTCCCTGAACACACTGCATATGTTAAAATTTCTACTATTTCACCTGTAGCTGGTGGGGTCTCTTTATAAATAAAACATTTTTAACTTGGACGTAAAACCCCGTTTTACCAATCAATCAATCGCCATGCATTAGTTGACAACTCTTGTGAATATGTGCGAAATGCTAAGATAAAATACGATGATATCAAACGATTTATGACATACGTTTTTATTTATGTAAGAAAATGAAAATGAAACACATTTTCTTTCGAATATTGTCACTAAATAATAAAATTATTTTTATTTTAAAAACTGAATTTGGATTGTTTCAAATGAACAAGGGAGGGGTTAGATGTTTCCTGCTTTTAAAAGTTTTTTATATATAAAAAACCGATTTTAGTGGATATTTTGTAAGCATTCTCCTCAGTTTTAGGACACTGTCTTTATATTTTTCAAATGTTTTCCATATAATACAAGTTATCAATTGTTATCAGAATACAACAAAAATCCAGAAAATGAATTTTCGACACCTCCAATATCATAACCTGGCGCTGGATGCGGCTGGGAAACTCTTACCCAGACGTTATCATTAACACTCAGATGAACAATTGCCATATTACTGTTCTGATTATAATGATTCGATACACCATTTGCGTAAGAGTAAGAAATTGTTGTACCATCTTTTACAAGTTCAGTGTGTAATTCAACATTAGGGAAAACGATAATATTGAAGTAGAAAACGTAAACGCCTGGAATACTTGGTGAAAATACTCCCGAGGTTGGTGGTAGCAGTTTCCTTCGTTTATGAGAACATTCTTAAAAACTATTGTTTGATGGTATCCTAAGTTTATGCTATCTCTTACGTACCAAGCATTAAACACAACTCTTTCAGATCCTAAAAAATAAAAATAACAAGTAAATTCAGTGTATTAGGATCACCCGCCAGCAAATTCTTTTTGTGATTTGCACTTCTATTCATAGGGCAATAATTCAAAGGAAACCGAACAAACCTAACTCGGGTTAATGTTATGCGCATCCCCTATCAATGTTGACGGTTTGCTACGTTTCATGATAAAATGTTTGAATGTTTTGGAGAATTTGCGTAGGCAAGAATTTTGGACGGAAAGTTGGTAGAAAGGACGGATCATATATATATATATATATATATATATATATATATATATATATATATCCGTTTTTCAACATCTTTTAGTATTTTACTTACCATTGCTAACTGGATTAAGATTTGATCTTCTGAATAGTCTATCAACTGAATAATTTTTCTTTTGCATCATTGTTGGTCTTTTTCGGTGATCATTTGTGAAATTTCGTCGGTCGTTTTTAATTGGTTCTTTAACATTGACTGTATCTTTGTTTTCTACAGCAGTCGGTTCTGATTTAAAATTTTCCATTGATGAATTTTGGCCCTTTCCTTCCGTTGCTTTTGTCTGGGTATTAAGACCCTTCGATTCCATATCGTGTTCTAATTTGCTCAGTCTAGATTCCGTGGACTTCAATTCAGCTAAGGCATATTTCAATGTACCTTCAAGATAGTTGCATTTTCTTCTTAATTGGTCATTCTGTGTTTTTTCTTTAGTGTACAACTTCTGTAAAGATCCAACAATTTGTTTTAGCTCGTAAAATTCTTCTTTAGTGACAAACTCTCCATATCCAGCAACACAATAAAGAACTGTTAATAATATGAATATACCAAGTACAGTCTTCATGTTTTGGCTGTACTGTTTGTTATTTATAGAATATGTTCTTTAGGTCTAAACTTCTTCTCTTATTTCAAAATAAAGAGCCCAGATGAATTTTGATAAGATAAAACATTATTTATGTCACGAATATTACCAGGCCTCGGCTTCTTCCCAATTATTTCTTATCTAACTCCGATTTTGGTTAACTTAAATTTGGCACAGAACAATATACAGTATAGCCTGTGTATAAAGACCAACCATTGGACTTAGCTAAAGTGGACTTAATAGAAAGGTAGACTTTATATACAGAGTCACATGTGTATAAACGAATAACCATGTGTTGTTAATACTGGTATATCAAAGAGTAAAAATGTGTAGTATCTATGAAAATACTTTGCAGTAAAAATATTTTTTTTGTTAAATCTGTTATAATTTTTAAAATTGATTATTCAGAATTAATTTTAAAAAATGTTTGAAAGTTGTATGATAATCTTAATGGACTGTACATTTGATTACATATTTACTGCTTATGGTTAAATTTGACTAATAGTCTAAGTATTCCTAAGGAGCATGGTGTCACTAATTAAACTAATAACTATGCAAAACATACTACCTGCAAATAACAAAGACCATTCACCTTCTAATCTAATATAGGTCGCGCACGATAACTTGGCACATCCGGGCTTATTCATTTTGTAAATAAACATTGTAACTCGGACTCATGAAACACGCACATTGAACAACTCGCCAATGTCCATGCTGCACCTTCATACATATTTTGTTGAAATATAAATATTTATCATATTCCACTTATCTTGGACATTTTCATTTATGTTCTTTATTTGAAACTTTTAAATATTCCCATGAAATTATTTCATTTCTGCATAATTTTTGTGAAGTTCCACATAACTGTGGAACGAATTGTCTGAAGATATAACAAGGTATTTGCCCTTAACACCTTTAATTGATAGGATAGGTTACTGTCGTCCTTGGCTCAGTGGTATGTAACATATCTTACAGTTAGTGGGCAGCTATATAATTTTGTCACAAGTTGAGTTCGAACAATACCGGGTCCATACATATATTTTTTAATTTTATCTAATTTTGTTTTTAATTTTATTATATAAACTTTTCAATTAAAAAATAAAAGAAATAAATGAATCTATACTAATTATTTAAATGTGCTATCAGGCTAATAATTAATAATTCCTATCTTGTAAATGTATGAACAACCTAAATTTTAAAAATTCTGTGGAAATTATTTCTACCAGAACTACATAACATTTAAAATTAGCACAGGGCAAAATTTTAACGTCTGGTTTCATACAGAAATAAAAATATTAGCACTATTTGGAACTAATCACTATTATTAATCCGTACCTCACCGCCGCGTCATACGAAAAAATCAAACTGTAAACCTATATTAATTTGGAAAAGGATGCCAACATCAATAAATTTTATACTGTGTTTATTCATTTATTTATTGTTTTTTTAATTTATTTATTTTATTTATTCATATCTGGGAATAGACAGTTAATATTGTTGTCATGTGCATAATTTTAAATTTAATATTTTTCTCTGTTATAATTCAAAATGCTCCACATGACGCTGTGCGAAATATAAAAATACAATTCCTCCTTACAAGTGAAATATTTTATGTCCAACAACACAACTCACATTAATGCATTCATTTATAATTTTTATTAATAGATTCAAAATTAAAGTGAATCAAATGTACCAGTTTCCAATTTGTGATGCAAGAGATTACAGCAGGTGTTTGTTCTAATTAATAATATAATACAATAGGATATGAATTCCAACATATCATGGCGTTGGGTGGATCTGAGAGTTAAAAGGGACGAGATGTTAATTATTAAGTTAATTGGACCATTAATTAGAACATGCGAACCAGTTGAATGGTCACGCCCTCGTAAACATGTGAGAATATAGTATAATAGGTATAAGGCGAAAACGAGGCAACACGTGTGATTTTCATAACCGAGAAGATGTCTGAAAATAAAAAGATTGTATTAAATTCACAGGCAAAACAAATTGCCATCAATGTTGTAAAACATTGCTTTGATGAGGCAAAACAAAAATGTCTCAAAAATCCCATCAGCTGTCCCTTGGAGAGAGCAAGTGCAATGACGGGTGTGCCGAGGAGAACATTATCAAGATTAAAATCGTTCGGAATAGAAACCAAACAGGCTGATAGAAAACAGAGATCAATAAATTTTTTATTGATGATTTTGATATCTGCGTAATTAGAAGAACAATAATTAATATGTATTTAAATAAACGCGTTCTTCCAACTATAAATGCTATTCATTCGGAAATAATTAACAAAATTGACTTTAAGGGGGGTAAAACAATTCTCAGAAAATTGCTTAAAGAAATGGGGTTTAACTGGAAAAAATGCAGCACAAATAGAAAAATCCTTATGGAAAAACCAGATATCGTATCAAAAAGAATAAATTACCTTCGCGAAATTAAAAAACTTAGAGAAACTGGACACAACATTATTTATATGGATGAAACGTATATAAACTCTTCACACACTGTACCCAAGTGTTGGCAGCTAGATGGGAACGGTTTAAGTGTTCCAATCGGAGCAGGTGACCGTCTGATTGTTGTTGATGCTGGTTCAGAAAAGGGTTTTGTTCCTAATGCAAGCCTTATATATAAAGCCAAGTCATCAACAGGTGATTATCACCATGAAATGAATGCTGAGAATTTCACTAAATGGCTTCGCGAAAAATAAATTCCAAACCTTGAATCAAATTCCGTCTTGGTAGTCGATAATGCATCTTATCATAACGTCCAAGAAGACAAAAAACCAACAACATCGTGGAAGAAAAAAGACATTCAGGAATGTCTCACAAAACACAACATTAAATTTACAGAAAACATGGTTGGAGCACAGTTACTTACAATATGCAAACAACAAATTATTCCACCTTCCTACAGAATTGATTATATATTAAGAGAACATGGACATAAAATTTTAAGATTACCACCTTATCATGCAGACTTAAATCCTATAGAATTAATTTGGGCTGATCTAAAATCAGATGTTGCTTCACAAAATTTAAAATTTAAACTTTCGGACGTGCAACAACTTGCAGAAAAACAATTGAAAGACATATCGACAGAAAAATGGAAAAGGTGTGTTGAACACGTAAAGAAAATTGAAACCGATTACTGGAAAAATGACATCGCAGTCGATAAAGAAATAGAGAAATTTGTAATAAACTTGGACGATACCGATTCCAGCGACGAAGACACAGACACAGCAACAGAAGAAGAAGAGGATGAGAAAGAAGAAACATCTACAGTGACGGCCGACGAAGAATCAACCATTTCAGAAGAAGATACGACTGATACAGCTGACGAAATTTTTACTGTTACCAACTTGCATGGAGCTGCACAATTATAAATTCCAGACACAAAATAAAAACAAAAACAGAATAAGACTAAGTACATAAGATTAATAAATAAATAGTTTTGAATTAAAATTTTTCGCAAAGCCATTCAGTAACTTGTTTTAAATATATTCAGCATACATTTCATGGTGAAGAATTTATTATTTGATACAGCAAATAATAAGAAGTTATTATTATTATTTTCTATTTTGACTTTTTATTAAATAAATATAGTCAAAATAGCACACGACAATATATTGACGATATTATTATTAATGACATTATTGTTATTAAAATTACTATTATTAATGGGCTTAATCAAACTTTTTTGTTAAAAAAAATATATTATAGCAGGATAGAACTCTCAACACTTGTCCCCGTTATACACTATGGGCCAAAACATAATATTTATCGAACGAGCTGCAATGTTTATTTACAAACTGAAAAACCCCGGATGTGCCAAGTTATCGTGCGCGACCTATAGCTTCAGTCATTGACATGACTTCATATAATGTTTCCTCAAGCTTTTACGTATTATAACTCAAAACTATATACAACAAAAAATGTAAAACTGCATGGCACTATAAACATGGATCAAGGATTCATAATTATAATAATTATATATTTCTTATCTTCATGCATTAAAAATGTAAGTATTTCTTTGTTAAAAATTTTTAAATTTCTAAAAACTATTGATTGAAAAATTGGACTTTATAGACGGATTGGGGAGCCATTTTGGACTTACAAGGATGGTCTTTATTCACATTAGACAGGTGGACTTTATATAGAGGGTCAATATATAGTAAAATTGGGGATACTTCAGACCGGTTGCTATAGACAGGTGGACTTTATAGAAACGTGGACTCTATAGCAGGTTATACCGTTTCTAAAAAAAGAACGAAATTTCTCCTGTTCAACTCGAATGTACTGTCAGTCCTCTTGTATTGCAGTGGAACATGGGAAATGATGAAAGCCGAAGACACCATGGTAGACATTTTCCTCTACAAATGTCTCAGAAGAATTTGAAAGGGTCTCAGAAAAAGAAGTAAGAACAAGATCCGGAGAAGAAAAGATAAGCATCACAATAAAAAAAATGTGGAAATGACTGGGCCACTTATGGAGAATTGGAAACAACAGGTACACAAAACTGGCACTTATCTGGACACCACAGGGGAAGAGGAAACGAGGACTACCCAAAGAGACTTGTAGAAGAACCACAGTGTATGAACGGAACTGTACGCATAAAGGTAGCTACTGTTCGGCGAAGCGAGAGACAATGACGTTAACGAGTAAATTGTTCCTTCTTTTCTTGTTGCGAAAACAGCAACTCGAATTCAAATACGGTAAGTAAGCAGTTACTCTGTATCTTCTTCTTGGGCGTTTTTGTATGTTATAGAATCTCAAAATAAATTAAATATTCCATTAAGAACAGTCATGAACACAGCAATGCTGGGCCTGCGTTAAAAGTAGATCGAAAATATCCGGGAATTTAAAAACACATGATGAAAACAATCCTTTTTTCAATCAGTCTATATAGTTACAAAATCTACTTTGGCACAGAAACATTCAAAATATTGATTCAAACGACATGACTGACAAGATGTTACTGTACCGGTAGTTAGTATTTTGTCTGTACCGGTAGTGAAATTTTAGTTAAAGAAACACTACAGGTAGTTTTTTTAGATACTTTAACTTCAGTCTCTCTGGGATACTGGGGAAATTTCTCTTTTTCCAGTCAGAGAATTTTAGTACTTTTATGCTTATTATGCTTCTCTATGATTCTATCTAATTAGTTGTAAAAGTATTATGGTAATACAGCCACCACTTCCTTTTAAACATAACCCCTGCGGTAGCTTAGTTGGTAGAGTGTTCGCTCCGTAAGTGGGAGGTCGTTGCTTCGAACCCCGACCGGGTCTGAACCAAAACTTGGAAGTGGGAAGTGACTTTTTTTGCCAATCACTCGGCATTACGAAATGAAGTCACGGTTCTCTCGGATGGGAACTTAAAATAAACAAGACCCCGTGTCATAGTACACTTAGCACGATAAAGAACCCTGCTGTAAATTGCCATCAATGCTACGCACAGACAAAATTTATGCACCTATAGCTGGCGATGTCTTGATATAAGTGAAATATTCTTGACTGGGACATAGAATACATTTACTCAACTAAACTCCTCTGAAACTTGTAATATTGCTTTGGCCAAAAAGGATTGTCGTAAAATAAAATACTTTCAGTTACAAAGATGGTTTCTTACCACTGTTGTTACTGCAAATAGTCTTCATACATTTTATATTTTTAACGTCATTGAGCTTGAGTTTAAAACTACTAGCACCTTAAAAGTCACCCTGAGTGCGCGCTAGTACAATGAAGACTATAAACTTAACTTAATGTTTTCTGCGCAAGAAGGCGCATAAGGCCTCAACGCTATCCTTTCATTTTTGTCTGTCCTTCGTTGTTTTTTTAGCTGTGTTCCATCTACTCAATTCAGTAGCGTTTCTTTCCTTTTTTGTTGTTCTCCTCCTTGTGGACTTAGGTCTTCCCTTTTTTCCCTCTGGCTGCCACCCTAGTGTTGTCTTTCAGTCATTTGTTCCCTCTTTCCTTAGTATGTGTCTGAATCAGTTTCACTTTCTTCTCCTGATCTCATAGCTTATGTTGCTAAGTCTAACTGTTTTCAATATTTTTTCATTATGTATTTTCTGTTGCCATCTTATTCTTAGTATCCTTCTGAGGCAATATGTTTGGAGGGCGTTTGTAAGAGGTGTTCATATTTCTTCGTTCTTTTCAACGTTTTATTTTCATAAAACAATACTTGTCCTACTAAGGTCTTTTTTCCAATATTTTTGGTGTTCCAAATCCTCCTTAGTCTATTTCTTTGAATATAATTTAAGCCCTATCCTTGATGCTTCTTCAGTCGTTTTCCTAGTCTTATCATTAGAATTTGGAGGATAAAAGTGCAATATCTTCCGCAAACCCAAGACCTTACAATAATGTTGTCAAATATTATTTCTCTTCTCACTCAATTGGTTGTTTTCTTCATCAACCAATCTATAAGTAGTATAAGTAGTAGAAAGAAACCTTGACATTACACATCCTTGTTTTACACCACTTTTAATACCGAACCACTCTGATGTTTCATTTCCTTCAATTACAGCACATTCGAATCCCTCATACATCCCTCTTATAGTATTAGTGATTTTGGTTGGAATTCCATAGCTCATTGTTATCGTCCAAATGGCTCTTCCTGTGCACTTAGTCGAATGCCTTTTCAAAGTCCACAAAGTATGTGTAAATTGGAGTTCTGAATTCATTTGCTTGTTCCAGTATTTTTCTCATGATGCTCTGTTGGTTCTCTCCCTGGTCTAAATCCTGCATGTTCCTTCCTGAATCTCTTGTCCACTCCTTTCTTAATTATTGAAATGACCATACAGCTAAATACCTTGCTAATGACTGATAGTAAACTCACGCACATAGGGGAATAATATTATTCTCGTCGCGAATAGTAGCTTACGTTTAATAATATTTCTATATTATAGCTATCACCCGCTCAGTCCTTGCAATATGGAAATTTGTGTAATAAATTGCCAAAAACATACTACAGTATACACTCTATATTTTAATGCAATTGCAAAATGTACTATAATTAAGGGGCCACTGGTCTTAAATATTGTCCATAGCATATTTTGTTTCAATAGAAAAGCATGATTTATAATTGATCATTACAAATATTTCTAGTATCAAACTGAAACTTCCATCTAACTCGCATGGATGACGTGGAAGAGAAAAGTAGCTACCAGTACAGAAACAATACAGATGTCAGAAACAATACAGATGTTGAAAACTACTGGCAAGTTCTAACTTTCGACCACGGAAGGAAAACTTGCTTTTTCAGTGTAAGTACGCGTTTTGTAACATTCTGTACATGGTTAAGGGAATCTAAGAATATTTTTACATATAGGTACTGATAATGGAACATATAATGTGAAATAATACGTATTTTACATCATTTAACTAGAAATGAGAAGCCCACGGCTCAGCGTTTGATGATGTTCATCATATTATTTATTATATAAGTTGACACTTTTATAAGAGCATTTGGCTACCACTAAAGCTTTATTTAGGGAAGAGGGATTAAATAGAAGGGATAAACTAAATCCATTAAAAGTGAACTAGAAAAGATAGATAATCAACAACCTTGTATCTCTCAATACACCTACTCGCTTCGACGAACAGTAGCTAACTTTTTGCGTACAGTTCCGTTCATACACTGTGAGAACCATCGAAAAAGAGAGAAAAGAATTGGGGTACAATTCATTGACTGAGGCAACCAAAGTAGCTACAGACAGAGGCAAATGAAAGAGGATTTGTAAACGGCGAGACGGAAAAAAGTCAAATCTGGCGAATTAAAATCTTTTATAGTTTTGTTAATTGTTAAGATGTTGGAGGTTTTAGGGTGTCATTACCCACAGCTGTGGTTTCTTGAAGTGTATGACAGAGAGTTGTGTGCTTTTTATGGGATGTTGAATCGGAGAAAAACAATTGTTACAAATTTATAAAGAAAATCACCATTTAGTAATTTTACTTATTCAGATTGACGAACTGTTAATTTTCTTAATCCTGATAATATTGAAAAGGAGTATAATGTTCAAGTAATACCTCCAGTTCTTGGGACGACTGCTGTAGATGTGCATAATATTTAAAATATATGAGGGTCCAACTTTCAATTTCAGTTGCTGCTCTGTTAATAATTTCAATTGAAATTAACTTTGATTATTACCAATTGATCTGATAGTTGTTTGTGATGTTTTAGACTTATAATTTCCATTTACAATTTCATGTATCAGTGCAGTACTTACTTGTTACTTAAAAACAAAGTAAAAAAAATAATGTTAACTGATTCCACCTTTCATTTTATCAATGATGTACACTACACAATTGGAATTGCATCGTGTCTAAAAGACTGTCTGTAAAAAAGGTCACTAGATGGTTAGAATGTGCTATGTTTTATAGTGTCATGTGATGTACTAAATACATTATTATGTTTTCCTTCGGGGTTCAGTGCTACTATAGTATTAACCTTGGGGTTTAATGTCTTCGACTTCGGCTCAGGCACTATACTCCCGAAGACAATACTATAGTAGCACATGTCCCTCAGGAAAACATAATGATGTATCAACATAAACAGAACAAAACATTTTAGGATTAATAAAATAGAGACTTTAATCAAATAAGAATTATTACAAGTAATTCACCAATTACGTGCATTTGACACAGAATTTAAACAAACTACGAGACAATGTATACGCTGAATTGTCGCCTTTCTCACATTGATAACTTTAAACCAATTTCGATTCCAGTTTTTACATGTTTTTGATAAAAAGAAAATACAACTTGAATAAAATGTTTCTGTTTAAACACACAAGAAGAACTTCACAAGTTACCGATCAAACATTAAAATAAATGGAGAATCCGGGTATCGATCCCAGTACCTCTCACATGCTAAGCAAGCGCTCTACCATTTGAGCTAATTACCCTGATACGCATATACAATTTGTGTATGCGTCATTTAGACACCAGGGACCAGTTGTTCGATGCTTGATTAGTTTGATCAATGATAAACACAAATTTAAAATGTCAACAAAAATCAACAGATCATTATGAAATCGGTAATTTTTAAACAATGTACTTTAGTTTGGTGAAATTCCATTCATTTTTGAAACTTTCAAGTTTAATTTCACAACATTATTGAAATTATACAATTAATTTTGATTAATCAATTGATTTAAATAATCAATCTTCGAAATACTGGGACCTGGTGCGTGTTTAACCAAATCAAAATACTGTTGGCACTGATAGTTAAGTCCATGTGGATCTTTCACATATTTATGGATGGGAAATAAACTTTATTTAAGATCGCCTGATATGTTAAGAATGAACACGAGGGACTTATTATTTGGACACGTTATGAGACATTGCCTGTTTTTAAAGTTTCGTTACATCGTCATTGGTTTAATTTAAAGTGTTTTATTTGCCAACTTCCAAAGTTTTTCATTTGCTTTTGGTATTGTGATTTGGACATATTCAGCTTAGCATCACTAACAACTCAGTACATCACAATAATGTGGCACCTAGAAATTATATGCCTTGGTAATTACACCCGATATCTAGCACATTAATTTACATTATGAACAGGAAAAACATTTTCAGGATACACAATATACAAAATAGAAACAGAAACCTCTATTTAATAAAACAATGTTATAAATCACGACTCTATTATACGCATTTTAGACATCTTACAATTCAAACGTACCCGATAAAGCAGCGTATAGGTAAACAACGACCTGTCCGCTTGACCTTTAACTTAAATATTTATTATAGTACAGGAGTTTACTTATGTAGGAGTTAATATCGTTTACATACCCAGCACTGATCATTTGGATTGTGTATGCAGTCAATCCTGTCTGTAAAGGTCACCCAAGGGAACCAGTAAAAGTGGCCTCTATGGAAAGGTGGCCTTTATATACAGGTTCAAATAGTATGAAAACAGAACAGCGGGGATGCAATTCTACTGGCCTTTATAAGCAGGTGACCCCTATATAGAGGTGGCCTTTTAGGCAGGTTGGGATGCATATTATAATAAACTGTGAATAGTAACAGTACTAAAACTAACGATATATTGGGTGGATTCTCCTATACATGAATAATGCTAATGAAATGTCAAGCAGACAGGTCAATATTGTTTGTCTATATACTATACTGAGTATTTTCCGCCTTATGTACATGTATATTGTTTTTAAATGTAGGTTTTTTGTTTTCATCTTTTACATTCACTGCAAACAACCAAATCAACTAGTCACTAAAATAATTGGAGATTTGAAGACGGGCTATACTAAATATTTCTTAGAAACTAATGATCATTAAGAACTTATGATGTATACATGTGATTATACCGACCGCTTTCTGACCAAGACTTGAAAATAGGTAGTGACTGTTCTTTATCCTAGCTCTCTGTATTTGAAATGAAAGGCAAATACTCAAAAACCGATGTGGTGTGTCGCGTGAAATATCCCCTTCTCTCCCTGAGCACACTGCATACGTTAAAATTTCTACTATTTCATCTGTAGCTGGTGGGGTCTCTTTATAAATAAAACATTTTTAACTTGGACGTAAAACACCGTTTTACCAATCAATCAATCGCCATGCATTAGTTGACAACTCTTGTGAATATGTGCGAAATGCTAAGATAAAATACGATGATATCAACGATTTATGACATACGTTTTCATTTATGTAAGAAAATGAAAATGAAACACATTTCTTTCGAATATTGTCACTAAATAATAAAATTATTTTTATTTTAAAAACTGAATTTGGATTGTTTCAAATGAACAAGGGAGGGGTTAGATGTTTCCTGCTTTAAAAGTTTTTTATATATAAAAACCGATTTTAGTGGATATTTTGTAAGCATTCTCCTCAGTTTTAGGACACTGTCTTTATATTTTTCAAATGTTTTCCATATAATAATAGTTATCAATTGTTATCAGAATACAACAAAAATCCAGAAAATGAATTTTCGACACCTCCAATATCATACCTGGCGCTGGATGCGGCTGGGAAACTCTTACCCAGACGTTATCATTAACACTCAGATGAACAATTGCCATATTACTGTTCTGATTATAATGATTCGATACACCATTTGCGTAAGAGTAAGAAATTGTTGTACCATCTTTTACAAGTTCTGTGTGTAATTCAACATTAGGGAAAACGATAATATTGAAGTAGAAAACGTAAACGCCTGGAATACTTGGTGAAAATACTCCCGAGGTTTGGTGGTAGCAGTTTCCTTCGTTTATGAGAACATTCTTAAAAACTATTGTTTGATGGTATCCTAAGTTTATGCTATCTCCTACGTACCAAGCATTAAACACAACTCTTTTAGATCTTAAAAAATAAAAATAACAAGTAAATTCAGTGTATTAGGATCACCCGCCAGCAAATTCTTTTTGTGATTTGCACTTCTATTCATAGGGCAATAATTCAAAGGAAAACGAACAAACCTAACTCGGGTTAATGTTATGAGCATCCCCTATCAATGTTGATGGTTTGCTCCGTTTCATGATAAAATGCCACATTGTTTTGGAGAATTTGCTTAGGCAAGTATTTTGGACGGAAGGTTGGTAGAAAGGACGGAACGAATCTCGGAATTTCATATCCTCTTCAAAAGGCGGGGATAAAAAATCCGAAAATATGTAGATATATTACTTAGAAATGCTGAATTCCTAATTTCGGTCGTAATGATATTGTACGAGTAATTTTAATGACAAATAGCTGTTGTAGCTAGTTGTATTTTTACAGGGTATGCCTACCCGTCCGGAGTATCCGGTCTCACTTCCCTGGTTGAAGTCCTCGTGTTTGACTCGGGGTAATGTTATGCGCATCCCCTATCAATGTTGACGGTTTGCTACGTTTCATGATAAAATGCTTGAATGTTTTGGAGAATTTGCGTAGGCAAGAATTTTGGACGGAAGGTTGGTAGAAAAGACGGACCATATATATATATATATATATATATATCCGTTTTTTCAACATTTTAGTATTTTACTTACCATTGCTAACTGGATTAAGATTTGATCTTCTGAATAGTCTATCAACTGAATAATTTTCATTCTGCATCATTGTTGGTCTTTTTCGGTGATTATTTGTGACATTTCGTTGGTCGTTTTTATTTGGTTCTTTAACAGTGAATGTATCTTTGTTTTCTACACCAGTCCATTCTGATTCAAAATTTTCTATTGATGAATTTTGACCCTTTCCTTCCGTTGCTTTTGTCTGAGTATTAAGACCCATCGATTCCATATCGTGTTCTAATTTGCTCAGTCTAGATTCCGTGGACTTCAACTCAGCTAGGGCATATTTCAATGTACCTTCAAGATAGTTGCATTTTCTTCTTAATTGGTCATTCTGTGTTTTTTTCATTCGTATACAGCTTCTTTAAAGATCCAACAATTTGTTTTAGCTCCTCAAATTCTTCTTTAGATACAAACTCTCCATATCCAGCAACACAATAAAGAACTGTTAATAACATGAATATACCAAGTACAGTCTTCATGTTTGGCTGTACTGTTTGCTATTTACAGAATATTCTCTCTAGATCTAAACTTCTACTCTTATTTCAAAATAAAGAGACCAGACGAATTTTGATAAGATAAAACATTATTTATGTCACGAATATTCACCAGGCCCCGGCTTCACAATAATTTCTTATCTAACTCGAATTTTCCTTAACTTAAATGGTAAAGAACAAGATACCTCGCATATAAAATAACTCAATTATATTGTATATCAAAATTCCGCCTGTTAAACTCGAATGTACTCTCAGTCCTCTTGCATGGAAAATGACGCAAGCCGAAGACACCATGGTAGACACTTTCCTCCACAAATGTCCCAGAAGAATTTTAAAAATCTACTGGCCACATAAGGTCTCAAATAAAGAAGTAAGAACAAGAGTCGGAGCAGAAAAGATCAGCATCTCAATCCAAAGAAGATGGAAATGACTGGACCACTTATTGAGAATTGGAAATAACAGGTATACATAACTAGTACTGGCACTTACCTGGACAACAGCGGGGAAGAGGAAACGAGGACGATCCAAAGTGACTTGTAGAAGAACCATCGAAAGAGGGCGAAAAGAGCTGGGGTACAATTCATTGATTGAGGCAACCGAAGTAGCGACAGACAAAGGCAAATGGAGAAGACTTGTAAACGGCGAGGAGTAAATAGGTCAATCAAGTCAAATCGGGCGTATTAAAAACCTTTATAGTTGTGTTTATTGTTAAGGTATTGCGGTTTATAAGGTGTCAATTTAAAGATTCCATCAAGCTTATCACAACTGCATTTAGTATTGACAAAAATATTTATTCGTAATTCCAAATAAAGCTTGCCAAAATTTGCTTAATTTAAGTTACGGGAAATCTAAGTTAAGAAATGATTGTGAAACCGGGGACTGGTTTTACTTTTTTATGACGGATTTAAATATATAACTAGAGCATTCAAACAGATGGTAAAACATATGTGTACTTATACTGACCCAGAGTTATTGGAAGCCAAGGCTTATCTAGGCTTTAAAAAGTTTTATGGTCGTCATCACAATATTTTTTGATAAGTACTATAGCTCTATGTCCGGGATTACCCTGGATATATTTGATGACCCGTATCTCCTTGTTACTTTCTTAATTCCGATTTTACACGTAGCGAGTGTACACTTCCAGAATGCCCAGTCTCACTTCTCTGGTAAAAGTTCGCCGTTAACCTCATTTGTCAGTTTCGATTTTTTTACTTTGCTTTGGGGCCATGATTTGGACATGGATAAGTGTATTTGGTTTTTCATTGAACACTGTTCATTTGTGTTTTCATATCTGTTCATGTTTACTCATTTAGTCTATCCTGGCATTAGTTTAGTTATAAGATAGTTTAATGTACTTTCAAGAGCACTATATATATATATATATATATATATATATTGTTCTTCCCGGTCTCGATGTTTAACGTTTTCAAAGTTTTTACTTTGCTTTTGAATTTTAATTTAGACATAACATGATTTAGACATGCATTGGTTTATTTGTTTTGGATTGATAATTCTGTCTTTCTTAATCATGTGCAACTTCTGTTTTGAAAGTTGTTTTTTTTTTCCTTTTGAGATTGTAGTTTTGATTTATATACTAGTACCGATATGTTTGTGTTTGAAGCGGGACCGCTGGGTTGGTAATAACATTGCTATTTTAGTCAAAAGTATTTCATGTGTATTGCGTCAAGTTGATTTAAACTTTAAATCAAACAAACTACTTTTGAATATCTAAATCACGCTAAAAAGAACACAGTGACTATAAGCATCGGAAAATAACTAAATACCAAATAATAAAGGGAGTATTCATATTAATGTCTCCTAATTATAAGTAACTTTCATTTTAGAAATAGTCCAGCCCTTTCAAACACAAACCAATCCATGTCCAAATCATAATCCCAATGTCAAAAACAAACATATCAATCCATATCAAAATCATAATCCCAAAGCAAAATAAAAACTTTGAAACCGGCAAATTTTAAACACGTTAACTCCCACCAGGGAAATGAGGCCGGGTGCTCCGGAAGGGTAAGTACCTCCCGTTTCGCTAGCTACACCTTACACGTGTGTAATCAAAATTGGGAATGAAAGGAACATAGAACTATGGGAAGTCAAATATATCCAGGGTGATTCTGGATGCCAAGACATCATACTTATCAATATTGTAATTGTGGTCATAAAACTTTTAGAGCCTTGATAAGCCTGTGCTTGCAATATCCTTGGGTTAACAATTTATTTTCATGTCTTAGCGGGTTTTTTCAACAGATACGGTCTGACCTATAATAGGCACCACATGACAACATGTTGCCGAGACATTAAAATCTAACAACTCACTACTAAATTATAGCACAATCTTACAGTGACTTAAACAAAAATAAAAACCTTGTCTTCAGCAAGAACAAATGATATAACTTCGAGCATAATTTTCAGCTGTTTTTTTTTTTTTTTTTTTTTTTTTGCACGGTGATCTTATAAGCAATAGCAGCAGCACTTCAGTAATGAGATCTATCCACTGCAGGTCCTAAATGTCGTATTAGACGACATCTAGCATAACAATTTACAACATGACCAGAACAAAACATAATTTAGGATATATACACAAAATGGAAACTTTTCGGAGCACCCGGCCTCACTTCCCTGGGTGAAGTTCACGTGTCTAACCTAACTTGTCAGTTCCAAAGTTTTTACTTTGCTTCTGGATTAATTGTGATTCGGACATGGATTAATATGTTTGTTTTTGATTATAATAGAAATATTAGAATTAATTTTCTAATAACATGTATTTTAAGGCAAATTTACCTTGAGACATCAGAAACATTGTACGTTTAACATGGTCATTTGTTGCTGAATGAAAAATCAATGTTGAATTTTTTTCTTGGGTCAGCAAATTTTGAATTATGTTATCTTTTGCTTTTTTAAATTTGTTGGAAAGTACTATTTTACTTTCGGATTTTCCATATGAAGTAAAGTAGATCCTCATTTTCCGGATTTAGTTTCGTTTTCGGAATCCAATTTGTGTCTTATATAAAGCGCCGCACCGACAAAGATTGTTATTTGAATTATTCCCCTTTAATTGGGCAATGAATTGATTAAGTAATGATATTACAAAATAGGTAGTCACGAATTTGTGTAGCATTTTGGTAGCATTTGTGTACCATTTTTAAACATCAATTTCGCCTGAAGTAACGAATACTGTGATCTTATATTTTCTATAAATGTGTTATTATATGTTTATTTTACATATATCATAAGAATATTTGTTGTTATGGCGGTTTTAATAAAGAAATCGAACGAAATCATAGGGGTGTTTACCGACTATATATCATAGTCCGGCCATTTTCATAGTCCGGCCATTTTGGTAGCATTTTTTAACATTTTCTAATGGTCATTTCTCTAAGAATACAAAATGTCACGTTTTTATATTTTCTATAAATGTGTTATTATATGTATATTTTACATATAATATAAGAATTTCCATTAAGACGATACTTTTAATAAAGAAATTGAACGAAATCGTAGGGGTGTTTACTGACTTCGATTGAGAAAATATATCGTAGTCCGGCCATTTTGGTAGCATTTTTAAGGATTTTCAAATGCCCATTTCTCTTAAGATTCAAAATTTTATACCTTTATATTTTATATAAACGTGTTATCATATGTCTATTTCACATATATTTTAAAAGTTTTCATTTATATGGGGAATTTAATAAAGAAATTTAACAAAATCGTAGGGTGTTTACTGACTTCCGTTAAGGAAATATATCGTAGTCCGGCCATTTTGGAAAATGATAAAATGGCCGGACTTCGATTTATTTTCTCCACCGATGTCGGTAAACACCCCTACGATTTTGTTCAATTTCGTTATTAAAACCGCCATATAAATGAAAACTCTTATAATCTGTGTAAAATGGACATATAATTACACATTTATATAAAATATAAAGGCATGACATTTTGTATTTTTAGAGAAATGGACATTTGAAAATGCTAAAAATGGCCGGACTACGATATATTTCCTCAACTAAAGTCAGTAGACACCCCTTCGATTTCGTTCAATTTCTTTATTAAAATTATCGTGTTAATAAAAATTCTTATAATATATGCAAAATTTACATATATAAGCACGTTTACATAAAATATAAAGTAAAAATATGCATTACTTCAGGTGAAATCGATATTTAAAAATGGTACACAAATGCTACCAAAATGGTACACAAATTCGTGACCACCTACAAAATATAGTCAGTATCATTCGGTTGTGACAACCAGGAAAAACCCACACCTGAGGGAAAGCTGTAGAAACTCCAAGAAAGTCAGAACGTAGTGAAAATAACAGAACATAGAAAGATATGGCGTTTCAGCCTGGCAGCGCAGCTGTTCCTTCGACATTAGTCGAGATCAGTATATCTGCAAGGTGTGATAAATTTGGATTTGGTTAAAACATTATGTAACATGGGCGTTTTACTTATTCATAATGATAGATTTATGTGTGGGTTTACTATCTATTTTTATGCATTACTTCACTGAATAAATTATGAAATTAAATAAAACGTTTAAACTTTCTTAATTTATATCAGACACCAAACTCCTTATAAATTTAAAAAAAAAGAAATTTGTCTTTTGTATATCAGATTTTAAGTGTTTAATAGTATTCAGCCTAATAAATGAAATAAATTTAGATTACCTACAACCAGAAGTCCATAAAACTTGAAATGAGTAATCTCGTATAGTTGTATAGTCTTATAATATAGTAGGGATCTATTTGAGACAAAATTCTTATGTCACAATATAGACCTGAGATTCATAGCTCCGAACAGCTTGATACTGATGTTATCAGTCGTAAATTTTTATGCTAACCCGAAAGTTTTTGCAAAAATATTTTGACAAGCACTGTTGGCATCATTGTCCCATATGGTCAGTTTAAAAAAACCTATTAAAATTGACTATCTCCCATGTCCTAATATTTTTCTAAGATCATTAGCAGAAACACCACTTTTTCTTTGGCCTAACCTTTTATTTGAGGAACCTCCTAGCTCATACCCTGATTAAATTGTCTCAAAGCATTTGTTTACAACGAAAAGAATAAATATATTTAATCAATTATATATTGATTTACATGATTTTGCTCTTTAAAATTTTGAAAAAGGAAATTTAACTCCTGAAAATCAAGGCTCAAATGGAAGCACTGAGAATAATATGTATTTATATTCTTTTGTAGAAATCTCAAAGACAGAGATGCCTTTTCAAAGTCTGATCCTTTGTGTGTGGTGTTTAGTAAAGATTTAAAATCAAATTCATATTATGAAGTAAGTGTAATTAAGCAACAAATAAAGTTTTTATATTCAAATGTTCTTTTATGTTTGGCATTTAGAAATGAAAGTCACTGGGTCCTTTAGAGGAGACCTTAAAACTGATGCTGTGTGTTATGGCAGGTGTAGCACAATAAAGAACCCTCCCTGCACATTGCCCTGGTCACATTGCAAAGGTAAACAATTCTGGTGCTTTACCTTTAGCTGGTGATGCGTCAAGTAAAGTTTAATATTCTTGACTGGACGTAAAACCCTATTCAATCAATCAATCAACCGACATGTGTTAAAATTTGATAAAAGATTTGAGATTTAAAATCTTAAAACACACAAGAGTCACTACACTTGGTCCTCATCCCAAGCCTTAGCTTATCAGATTTTGTCATTTGGCCACAGTGATCTTTTCCTGCAACTCGATCCAATATATACATGTATATTGCATACATACTGTTAGTCACAATAATGTTTTAGATGCTCATCATAGTTTTTTAGTTTTACCAGTCTGTTTGAAAATTATTTAATTATTCAATGGTCAAACACCAATGAGCAGAAATGAATTTTTCTTCAAGTCATTAAATAGGATAAAATTGAAATTAGAATATTTTTTAAGTTGATTTGATATTAATTTTTATATTTTAATTTTTAGTTGGGTAGAACAGAGATGATAAAAGACACACTTAATCCAGAATTTGTGAAGACTTTTCAAGTACATTATTATTTTGAAGAGAGTCAGAAGTTTAAATTTGAATTGTAAGATTTTATACTTTAGACATATTAAATCCAGAATTTGTAAAGACTTTTCAAACACATTAGTATTTTGAAGAGAGTCAGAATTCTAAATTTGAATTGTAAGATTTTATAATGAAAGTTTATTACATTATAGAATCCTTATTATCACCAGAGGTGGTATAAAGACTTTTCATTCTATCTCTTCTAACATTTTGTGGAAAAAGACAATTGGATTTGATTTGCTAGTTTATCACTGTTGTTTTGGGAATTTTAATTGTGGAATTGGGGAAATTTAGTCATTTTTCACCAGGGGAAACTATCTTTGTTCGGTAGTTATTTTAGGCAAACAAAATCACTGTAACATATACATTACATGTATTTTATTTGGATGTTCATATTCAAATCTCAAAGTTATCACATAAATTAATTAACTGCCTTTTATCATTAGAATAACAGTCATACATGTAAATATAAAAAATACATGTTCATATGTAAAACATGTAGAGTGGAACATGTCTTTATACCTTAACTTGTGTTCATATGTAAAACATGTAGAGTGGAACATGTCTTGATACCTTAACTTTGGATAAAAAAGGTTATGATTCAGTTTACCCAAGTTTTATCTGTCTATACAGTCAAACCTGTCTATAAAGGCCACCCAAGGGAACCTGTAAAAGTGGCATTTATGGGTAGGGGGTCTTTATTTACAGGTTCAAATAATATGGATAAAGAACAATCGGGATTTAATTCTACTGGCCTTTATAAGCAGGTGCCCGTTATATAAATGTGGCCTTTAAGGCAGGTTGGACTGTAATATGTATATAGTGGAGTCTATCTTAATTGAACACCTTGCAGATAAACGTTTTACTTTGGATAAGACAGATGTATGTATTCAGTTTACCCAAGGTTATTTACCAAACACTTTTATCAGCAAATCCTTATAAAATAGTTAAGGAAAGTTTAGACAGGTGTTCAGTATACTGAACATTCAGTTTTTACAGGTTGCACTGTACTTTGAATCTTGAAGTAATTGATTATTTGTCTTTTGTAGATATGATGTAGATTCTGCACAATCTCGACTAGAAGCACATGTAAGTATACAGTATTTATGACAGGGAAACAAGATCAGTTTTGAAAGTTCTAAAAACTAACCAGAGAAAACTTAACATTACAAATTTACAAGCAACTTCTGATTATACATGTACAAAAATACTGCATTTGGGTTTTACATTCATGAAAAAGAAAAAACAAGGACTCGGTTGCATAATGATCTTTGGATTCTGCCAAAAGATTACAGCACCCCTCAGTGCCAAGGTTTGAATCCCACTGGGTTGGCTTGTAAGAAATTTAAAAGTTTGCTTGCTGAAGAATGTACTTTTTTGGTACTCTCAGCTGCACTGACTGCCTGTCTATAAGTGAAGATCTTTAAATGGGCGAAAAACACAATTACTTGTACTCTACTCTATACCGCTGAGCTAATGCATTGGACAGGATGAAACAAATCGCATCACAATGGAACAACATTATATAAACTTATGTAAACCTAAGCTAAACAGACTCTAAATGCGTGATTACGACCCTTTAGTGAACAGTTAATGTAATTATCTCCCTTTAATAATTGTGCCGTCATAATAACATTACTAAAACAAATGCATCATATTCGCCTGAAGATTGCTGCCATAAGCATGAAAGTACTAGTGAAATGTAGTTTTTGAACTGTTTCTGTCATTATGTAATAATTATTTATATCTTATCTGTATAATATATATATGTATTCTGTATATTTTTAGGATTTCTTGGGAAGAATTGAAACAACTCTAGGTGAAATTGTAGGAGCAGCCAGTGGGAAGATGACCAAACCACTACAGTAAGTATTATATTTAATGTTGATTTTATTAGTAACTTACAAAAAGATTCTCCAATTTTGCCATTACCAGTATAAGAATCTACGTCAATTTCTAAATCATTGTATCTAGTGGTGCTTTATCTAATACTCATATATGATAGATAAGTGGATGTGATGTTGTAAAAAATGCATAAGCAAATTTTTTGACCGATGATTTTATTGATCTCTGGTGTTTATCTAAATATCTTGATTCTGTACCAGATCATTCTGATAATGACTACTATAGTGAAGTATACATATGATATACACTTGGCCACTATGTCACAAATTAAAATGCCAAAACCCATTGTTTGCAATATACAGCACACACCATTATAGTCCCATAGCAGGGAAAAAGGAACATCTAGGGTTGAACATTTTACACACAGTAATAACATTCGTGAATGTTTAGATGAGTGGGACCTGGTATGTGATTTGAGTCAGGCTGTAGAACCAGTTTGTAATTGTCTGTGTGTTTTTGACCAACCTCTATGTACTTTTCAGTGAGAGGGAGGTTGTGGGTTTGATCCTCTTCCGGGTATGACCCAAGACTTGAAAGTGCATAGTGACTGTTTTTTAATCAAAGCACTCAGCATTACGAAATGAAAGTCGCAGTTCTTTCGGATGGGACTTAAAATAAATGAGGTCCTGTGTCATGGTGGGCTTGGCACGCTAAAGAACCCTGCTGTATGATGCCATCAGTGCAATGCACAGGCAAAATTTCTCCACCTTCGTCTATAGCTGGCGACATCTCGATATAAAGGAGATATCTCGACTTGGACGTTAAACACCATTACTCAACTCTATGTACTTTTACTTCTATGACTGCGGCCACTATGAATCATGAATGATACAACCACTTTGGTGTGCATCCCAATTTAAAAAAAAACTTTTCTGAAAACAATTATGGCTGTACTCAGTGTACTGTGAACATTTTAAGATGAATAAGTAAACATAACCTGATTAGTTAAGACTCTTGGAAGTTACAATGATAGATGACAAAGCGTTCCAATCCCAGATGGTTCTTTGGTAGAATCTTAAACTGCTATTACATGTATAATTTTTATGTGCTATTTCAGGGGTCAAGGTAGCACAAAAGTCACAGGTGATATTACAGGTAATGAATTCTTAACAGTACCAAGATGATTTTTAGAATGGATAAGATTTTTGTTACAAAAAACTGATAAGATTTGTTGTGAACCTGAACATTTTTGTGTGTGTGTTTTATTGTTGGGTTTGTTTTATTTTTGTGTTTGTTTTATTTTCGCGTGTGTTTTATTTTCGTGTATGTTTTATTTTCGTGTTTGCTTTATTTTTACAAAAATTTGCAAGGATAATGAGATGTGATAAAAAACTCTCCATATTTAATTAAGATTTTGCTTTTGTACTGGCCATCATCCCTCATGATCACCAAATATCTTGAAATGCCGATCGTCACAGAAATTAACCGACACAGAAATCCTAATATACTTGTTTGATTTTGTTAAAATATTGAGCAAATCACTCTGTGCCACTGTAATGGGGTTTGCCGCTGTATTACATGATACCCCCTACGTTTATGCGAAACACTTATTGCCAATGGATATGGAATCTCATGAGATGACTTTTTCCCAGGAAAACGACGTCACCCTGGGAATGACATTTTCCAAAATGTTCCGCACAAACGTTAAGAGGTATTGATCACGTGGTACAGCGGTGAACCCCATTGTGACAGCAAAGCATGCAAATTTTTTACACAAATTCCATCAATTCCATGAAGTTTGTTATCATTCAACTACTTTAGTCCAACTGAAAATCACAATGCATACTCTCACTTACTATATGATATTTCAGAGATAAAAATGTTGCCCCTTAAGGAATTTTCCATGTTAAAAAAATGTTGCAAACAAAAAATTATTGCTTCCACAAAATGCAAAATACCCCTAGTATCCACATAAACATCAATTGTTAAGTTTTTGGAGAAGCTCTCTAAGAGGATGCAGACATACAGATGGACTATCTGTAGGCATTTCCTTCTGTCTTCCACGTGATATACATGTATTTTACAATATGTACCGGTATGTGACTTTTTCTGTACTTATATTTTCCAGTTCGAGCAGAGGAGGTTGGTACTTGCAAGGTTAGTCTTAATCATTAATCTTTCTGTCATTTACTTGTGTATATATTTAGGTTTTCACAAATTTAAAATCGATATAGCCAAATTAAAAAATTCTCAAAAATATTTTGTAAAATATGCTACTTATTAAAAGAATTTCTCGGAAATTAATTGCCAATGGCGATTTTTGCTGCCAGCAATGAACCTGACATATTATTTTTTGTTGACTTGATGGACATTAGGATATTATGTCTTTATTCTGAATTATGTTTACCATAGAAATGCAATCTTATCTGAGTTATCACACATTTTAAATGGCAAATGAAAAATGATTACCGGGTATTAATTTGGCAGATTCAAAATTGACCCTTATTATATCCCCTCGGACTACAAAATGTAGTTTATATACAAGGGATATATATGAATCGTCATATCTATCTGTCTGTCTGTCTGTCTGTCCATCCCTGTAAAATCAAGTTGCTTTAGACAACTGTCATAAAACTTTACATGAATTATCTTCTTGGTCCATAGGTGTGTCATGGCCTTGAACCAAGGGCATATCAGAAAGGTCAAGGTTGTGGGAAATGTATGTTTGAAAATCATGTTCGGGCCATATCTGATTGCTGCTTTAGACAACTGTCAAAAACTTCACATTAATAATCTTCATGGTCCAAAGGTGTGTCATGACCTTGAACCAAGGTCATATCGGAAAGGTCAAGGTCGTAGGGAATCATTAAATGTTGAGGACGGGTGGTATTTGACCCAATCAATGTCAAGTTCAAAGGTTAAGGACAAGCTATTTTGGGGATTTTAAGTGAGTAAACATCATTAGAAGCTAAATGATAATAGTTGTGAATAATTGTTATGTTAAAGTTTGTTATGGAAATTAAATGTTATATTTTATTAGCACCTCACTTAATTAAAGCAGAAGATATCTCAATGTAGTTGAAATAATCTTTATCCAGACTTTAAAGACAAGTATATAAATAAATCAATTTTATTATGATATTTGAATGTAAAATTACTATTACCGGTATATGGATAAACCAAATTTTCAGTTACTCTTTGGAAATTTGAGTTGATGTGCATAATGTGGATGTGTGATTTGCAGGATGATAATTTTTATAAATTTTATTTTTCAGGAAGTGGCTACTCTACATTTTAGTGCACGCAAATTAGATAAAAAAGACTTTTTAGGGAAATCAGACCCATTTTTAATCATTTACAGAGCTAATCAGGATAATTCGTAAGTTAAGGATTAGAGTACACAAGTCTGTTGTAGGGATTACTGCTACAAATTTGCTTAATTAGGTTTACCAGCATACTACAACTTGTACATGTATATGAAACTAATTTTGCTAATTTGATCGCAAAAGGTGAAAATTTCCCTAAAAATGACTTTATTCCAGGAATTTGCAACAAAAGCATGGTTTATGGATTCAATAGATTCATAACATTCTTCACAAATGTTATGAAGTATTGATCAAAAGATACACTGGCGAACCTGATTTTTGATTGGAATACTGGAATTCAATGAACAAGTTAAGATTTTTTCCCTTATATCTAAGCAATCAGTCCAGGAAGGTAGAGGATACCTCAATGCCTGGAGAAAACCACTGACTTTCTGCTAGGTACTGATGGACATCCTTACACTAGGATCTGCTTGAACATAAGCAGCAAGAGTCACTCTGTAAGTGATGTGTAAGTTGATATTTAGACCACCTGGCCACTGAGGCTCACCTTTTCTTCAACGTATTGGTTATCTAACAAATCTGCCATATATACCGGTAGTCATGTTCTTGTACAAAAAGTAATTTGTTTTTGTATAATTTTACAGATACACAGCAATACATAAAACAGAAGTCATCAAAAACACACTAGATCCTACCTGGAGACCATTTACAATACCTGTACAGAAATTATGTAATGGCGACTATAATAGGTATGGGAGTTTTTCCTCAGTTACAATGAGAAGCATTTGGTGTAGAACAAGAACAGTACTGGGTCATTTATTTACCAAGAATATCAGCTACATTTTAGCAGCAAAAGTTTGATTCTTTGGAAATTTTGACATATTGACATCATAATTTCTATGGATTCTGTAGTTTTATTTTGAAACATAAGCTGAATTCATGTGACAAATAAATGATTCCGTCTTGAGATTGATTTGTGCCAAATGTCCCTCATATTTATGTTTGTTCTTTTTCAGTCTTATTGTCAGCAGTAATGTTTATATGTATATGGAGTTTTCAAATTTGTACCATACCTTACCATAAAAGTGAAACTGAAGGACATAGCCAGACCATTTATTCTTGTCTGGGAAGTTAATTGCTGGTAATTATTTCCTCTTGTATAGTAAGTTGTAGTGGATACAAAGTTGAAAAAAGGTTGCTGACATTGTTTGATTATTTTCAAATCGATCAAAGATTTGAACTGCTTATTAAACTTTCTCAATGATGCACGTATATCGTTTGTAAAAGTCAGGTATAGTCATATACATGTAATATAATTCATTAGTTTATAATTAAAAAAATATATTTTTATTTCAGGTCTTTGAAAATAGAATGTTTTGACTGGGATAGTGATGGAAGGTAGAGTTTTAAATTCATTATTTTTATCATCATGGTTGACCTACATGTAAACTTGAAGCATGTTGTGAAAATTCTTTTGTCAAGTACACAAAAATTAAAAACAGTTTTGTCCCTGTCATGTTACTTTCGTGACATAATAAAAATTATCATAGCTCATTGCTTTAAACTTATCACCTTTAGCTGATGATGCTCTACAAAAGTGAAATAATATTGACAACCACTACAGGTTTATGGCTTTAATATGGCACTCTGGTTTCTTCCACCATCCCAGAACAGACTGCCTTGATCTTGATAAAAGATAATAGAATTTTCAATGGGGCACAATGTGCCTAATGCAGATTCAGTTGCTTTAGAATAGCATGTAATGTATCATTTATTATTTTTAGTTGACAAAAATACAAAGAACATGAATGCAGTTGTTTTAAGTTATCTGTCATTATGAACATAATTTCAAACTAGTTTCCATTTCTTTCTTGGTCTGGTCCGACTTTTAAAATGAAAATCTACCAATGACAATGACAATCCACATGCTATCCCTTAATATTTGTGCTAATTAAATGAATTATTATTATTACCATTTGATATAGAATCCCATCATATAAGGAGTGAAATGGTGATCTATGCCCCTGTCAAGATTTTTTTTTCACTTACATGTATGTCTTGGCATTCAGTTCTGGGACAATGGAAAAAAACCAAAGTGTGTAAAGAAAACCACAGACCTTTGGCAAGGGAACTGACAAACTTTCTCACATTTGGGTCTGCACATGTAGGAATTTTAATGAAGGTGATGTTACTTCTAAGTATATGCTTTAGACTACGATGTCACTGAGGCCCCTTATAAATTAGGAAATTCATCATGCCCTAGAAATAATGTTTTTATTCTGGAATATGTGGCATTTATGTTTTCTAAACTAATGGATATGATTGTTTTGCACAAAGATCAGTGTTTGTTGTATAAGCTTTTAAGTTAGTATCAGGATAATTTGTATTGTTTCAGTAGCCATGACTTAATAGGAGAATTTAGAACAACGTTAAAGGAATTATCTGAAGGAGTAAAGACTGGGAAGACATATGAGGTACAGTACTATAAATTGGAAATTTTATGTCACCAGGAAAGACTGTGCAACATCTGGCTTTAACTAGTAATTTTTAGACGTGACATATTTGGTTATTAGACAACTTTTATATCCATATCTAGTTTTATACTGATAACAATTGGGACAAACACCAACATCTGATATTTTGAAACTTTTATTATCGGTATTATGGTGCTGGTCAAGCTTTCCGCCGTGGTTGGCCTTCATCAGGACCCATCATCTTCACCCAATTAGCATATCTAGAGATCATAAATGATGCACATTGAAATTACAGATACTATTCTGCACATACACAATTTAGCAAGTTTATATCTATGAAATTGGAATGAATAAATCAATATTTTTAAATTAAAATATCAATTTTTGTGGAGTTCAAGGCCAAAATAGTAAAATTTCAAATTTAATTTATCTTATTAGGTGATAAACCCAAAGAAAAAAGCAAAGAAAAAGGGATATAAAAATTCTGGAACGGTAAGTAATTCTTATTTTTTGTCTAGGAAATAAATTTCACTTTTTCTGCAGCTAGCTGTACAGTTTGTGGTAGCATCACTAAAAATTCGTTCTTAGTTTGACTGCATGAATTGCAAAGAAAATCTATTGTCATACTCCTGGCACCTGTGTCTGTGTCAGTTCATGGGATAACCTCAGATAAATCATGTATCCACAGAGGTGACATTTGCAAACTCTTTGGTTATACTGTTGTCATTTTCTAACAATGAAGTTTTAAACCATAAGGGATAATGCAGGGGTATACATTTAGGGTTGTTCAGGGGAATGAATCCATGACTTTTCACTTGCAGAGCAATTGTACCAATGAGTGGTTATGTCATGCATTTTGTATTGAAAAAAAATTTAAGATTCTCCATTTTCATCAGGAGGTACTATCAAGGAAAGGGAATAATAAAATCTTACACCAGTAACAGGGTAAGACGGAGATATCTCAAACGAGGATGAATATTTTTATATCCAGAACAAGCTTTAGACATTGAAAATATTCATCCAAGTTTGAGATATCTGTCTAACACTGTTACTGGTGTAGGATTCTTTTTCTCACACATTTGTAGCATAAAACACATGATTTGTAAACAAATATTTGCATCAAATGTACAGTTTCATGCCACCATTTGTGCATTCTGAAAATGATGTAATCAAATTTTGTTGATGTTCCTGTGTAAAATGATTATTACGTCATCAATTACTGGTAAACGTGTGTAAGTGATTGTGACATTAAGAAAATGTTGGTTGAGACAAATGATCTCATCCCTAGGGTGAGACAGAAAAATCTCACGGGAAAATTGTGTGAGTTCCATGTCTCATGTGTGAGAAATAAAAATCCTATCCTTAAGTTGAGATTACTGAAGCTTTGTTGAGGTCTGTATTAAACACTTACCTTACATTATCGTATTGTAATGACTTGTACTTTTAACATATAAACCTATATTGATTATATTTTTATTTTTCAGGTTAATTTACATCCTGTAAGATTGATGTGCAGCCTTCATTTTAGATTTTTAAAAGGAGGGTAATGTTTTATTGACTTGCATCTTAATGATATTCTGTTTGTCGTTACTAAAACTGTGACCTTTATTACTGGTATAATTTTCTAACTAAATACATAAATGACACCATGAAACATAGTGTTTGACCAGCATTTCCTTCAGTTTTTGCAGGGGTTGAAAAAATGAAGATTGTCAGTTTCACTTTGGCAAAAAAGTTGAGTCATATTAGAGATTGTCTGTCTCACATTAGAGTTTGTCAGTTTCTCTTGTACCATTAGCAGTGATTTTGTTACATTCTTTTAAAACAACCTTATGCTTTAATATTGGGAAAATTGTTATGAAATATATTTGGTCTGCATTACAACATGGGAATTTTGATTGTCAGTCTTACTTTGGTCAAACAGTTAAAAATGTGTAAGTCCATCTTTAACTTTTATTTAGTGAAAATTTATATTACCTTAAATTGACATTATTACCAAACCTTATATTTAATATGTGAATGGAGAGACATAAAACTGTAAAGTAATTCTTTTATTATTTAAATTTTTTCACCCCTTTAAATATTATTGTTTTGTTATTTTTTCAGAACACAGTTAAACTTTACAGTAGCTATTGATTTCACAGCATCCAATGGTAATCCATCACAGTCAACATCTTTACATTATTTTAGTCCATATCAACCAAACCAGTATTCATCAGCAATCCACGCTGTCGGAGAAATTATCCAGGATTATGACAGGTATATCTTCTAACAGTGGTTATACCCCCTGCAAACAAAGTTAGGAGGTATAGAGAAACCACTCCGCTTGTCTATCAGTCCTTATATGGCGTCTGCTCAATATCTTTTATATCTATGGATGGATTTTGACCAAACTTGGAGTAAATGAAAATCAACATGAAATGATGCATTGCATACCAAATTCAGGCACATAGTTCAAGGGTCACAAAGTCAGATATATTTGGATGGATGGGGTTCAAAAATTTAAAAAATAAAATTCAAATATCTGCAAACTCTACCCATTTTAAGGCAGTTTCTCATCATTAAATTCAAATAAAGATTGTGAGTTAAAATCTGATATACTTTGTACACATGTACATGTATGTGTTTAAATTTCATTTCAAATACTATTAAATCGTTTATTTTTCTGGTGTTCAATTTGTGCTTTTTAAGAAAAAATATAATATTGTTGGGTATGAGTTATTTTTGGTTATTTTGTTAATTCATAGGTCAGGTTGTTCACCAAAACAATGATAATATTGGGACATCATGAAAATTAATAATTCATGATTTCACTTGTGTTTTTTTTTTAATTCTATATTGATCACACTGCAATTTGGTTTTTTGTTTGTGCTAAAAATTCCTGAAATATAATGATTTCACCAGAACACTTCTACTGTAATTGTTTGATGTTTTCTATTAAAATTACAAATGTAGTACATGTTTGGATAAACAAAATTGAAATGTATCCTGTGGTGTCCAGTTAATCTCCATTGTCACACTAGTTAAAAGAGTGGAGTAGAGTGATGATGTTTTTTGCCCCAGTCAAGATTCTTTGATGTATGTTAAGACTGCCAGTTCAGGGATTGTGGAGGAAATTTGAGTGGAGTGATGATTTTTTTGCCCCAGTCAAGGTTCTTTGATGTATGTTAAGACTGCCAGTTCAGGGATTGTGGAGGAAATTTGAGTGGAGTGATGATTTTTTTGCCCCAGTCAAGGTTCTTTGATGTATGTTAAGACTGCCAGTTCAGGGATGGTGGAGGAAATTTGAGTGGAGTGATGATGGTTTTTGCCCCAGTCAAGATTCTTTGATGTATGTTAAGACTGCCAGTTCAGGGATGGTGGAGGAAATTTGAGTGGAGTGATGATTTTTTTGCCCCAGTCAAGGTTCTTTGATGTATGTTAAGACTGCCAGTTCAGGGATTGTGGAGGAAATTTGAGTGGAGTGATGATTTTTTTGCCCCAGTCAAGATTCTTTGATGTATGTTAAGACTGCCAGTTCAGGGATTGTGGAGGAAATTTGAGTGGAGTGATGATTTTTTTGCCCCAGTCAAGGTTCTTTGATGTATGTTAAGACTGCCAGTTCAGGGATTGTGGAGGAAATTTGAGTGGAGTGATGATTTTTTTGCCCCAGTCAAGGTTCTTTGATGTATGTTAAGACTGCCAGTTCAGGGATTGTGGAGGAAATTTGAGTGGAGTGATGATTTTTTTGCCCCAGTCAAGGTTCTTTGATGTATGTTAAGACTGCCAGTTCAGGGATTGTGGAGGAAATTTGAGTGGAGTGATGATTTTTTTGCCCCAGTCAAGGTTCTTTGATGTATGTTAAGACTGCCAGTTCAGGGATTGTGGAGGAAATTTGAGTGGAGTGATGATTTTTTTGCCCCAGTCAAGATTCTTTGATGTATGTTAAGACTGCCAGTTCAGGGATTGTGGAGGAAATTTGAGTGGAGTGATGATTTTTTTGCCCCAGTCAAGGTTCTTTGATGTATGTTAAGACTGCCAGTTCAGGGATTGTGGAGGAAATTTGAGTGGAGTGATGATTTTTTTGCCCCAGTCAAGGTTCTTTGATGTATGTTAAGACTGCCAGTTCAGGGATGGTGGAGGAAATTTGAGTGGAGTGATGATTTTTTTGCCCCAGTCAAGGTTCTTTGATGTATGTTAAGACTGCCAGTTCAGGGATGGTGGAGGAAATTTGAGTGGAGTGATGATTTTTTTGCCCCAGTCAAGGTTCTTTGATGTATGTTAAGACTGCCAGTTCAGGGATTGTGGAGGAAATTTGAGTGGAGTGATGATTTTTTTGCCCCAGTCAAGGTTCTTTGATGTATGTTAAGACTGCCAGTTCAGGGATGGTGGAGGAAATTTGAGTGGAGTGATGATTTTTTTGCCCCAGTCAAGGTTCTTTGATGTATGTTAAGACTGCCAGTTCAGGGATGGTGGAGGAAATTTGAGTGGAGTGATGATTTTTTTGCCCCAGTCAAGGTTCTTTGATGTATGTTAAGACTGCCAGTTCAGGGATTGTGGAGGAAATTTGAGTGGAGTGATGATTTTTTTGCCCCAGTCAAGGTTCTTTGATGTATGTTAAGACTGCCAGTTCAGGGATTGTGGAGGAAATTTGAGTGGAGTGATGATTTTTTTGCCCCAGTCAAGGTTCTTTGATGTATGTTAAGACTGCCAGTTCAGGGATGGTGGAGGAAATTTGAGTGGAGTGATGATTTTTTTGCCCCAGTCAAGGTTCTTTGATGTATGTTAAGACTGCCAGTTCAGGGATGGTGGAGGAAATTTGAGTGGAGTGATGATTTTTTTGCCCCAGTCAAGGTTCTTTGATGTATGTTAAGACTGCCAGTTCAGGGATTGTGGAGGAAATTTGAGTGGAGTGATGATTTTTTTGCCCCAGTCAAGGTTCTTTGATGTATGTTAAGACTGCCAGTTCAGGGATGGTGGAGGAAATTTGAGTGGAGTGATGATTTTTTTGCCCCAGTCAAGGTTCTTTGATGTATGTTAAGACTGCCAGTTCAGGGATGGTGGAGGAAATTTGAGTGGAGTGATGATTTTTTTGCCCCAGTCAAGGTTCTTTGATGTATGTTAAGACTGCCAGTTCAGGGATTGTGGAGGAAATTTGAGTGGAGTGATGATTTTTTTGCCCCAGTCAAGGTTCTTTGATGTATGTTAAGACTGCCAGTTCAGGGATTGTGGAGGAAATTTGAGTGGAGTGATGATTTTTTTGCCCCAGTCAAGATTCTTTGATGTATGTTAAGACTGCCAGTTCAGGGATTGTGGAGGAAACTGGAGTGGAGTGATGATGGTTTTTGCCCCAGTTAAGGTTCTTTGATGTATGTTAAGACTGCCAGTTCAGGGATGGTGGAGGAAATTTGAGTGGAGTGATGATTTTTTTGCCCCAGTTAAGGTTCTTTGATGTATGTTAAGACTGCCAGTTCAGGGATTGTGGAGGAAACTGGAGTGGAGTGATGATGGTTTTTGCCCCAGTTAAGGTTCTTTGATGTATGTTAAGACTGCCAGTTCAGGGATGGTGGAGGAAATTTGAGTGGAGTGATGATTTTTTTGCCCCAGTTAAGGTTCTTTGATGTATGTTAAGACTGCCAGTTCAGGGATTGTGGAGGAAACTGGAGTGGAGTGATGATGGTTTTTGCCCCAGTTAAGGTTCTTTGATGTATGTTAAGACTGCCAGTTCAGGGATTGTGGAGGAAACTGGAGTGGAGTGATGATGGTTTTTGCCCCAGTTAAGGTTCTTTGATGTATGTTAAGACTGCCAGTTCAGGGATGGTGGAGGAAATTTGAGTGGAGTGATGATTTTTTGCCCCAGTCAAGGTTCTTTGATGTATGTTAAGACTGCCAGTTCAGGGATGGTGGAGGAAATTTGAGTGGAGTGATGATTTTTTTGCCCCAGTCAAGGTTCTTTGATGTATGTTAAGACTGCCAGTTCAGGATGGTGGAGGAAATTTGAGTGGAGTGATGATTTTTTTGCCCCAGTCAAGGTTCTTTGATGTATGTTAAGACTGCCAGTTCAGGGATTGTGGAGGAAACTGGAGTGGAGTGATGATGGTTTTTGCCCCAGTTAAGGTTCTTTGATGTATGTTAAGACTGCCAGTTCAGGGATGGTGGAGGAAATTTGAGTGGAGTGATGATTTTTTTGCCCCAGTCAAGGTTCTTTGATGTATGTTAAGACTGCCAGTTCAGGGATGGTGGAGGAAATTTGAGTGGAGTGATGATTTTTTTGCCCCAGTCAAGGTTCTTTGATGTATGTTAAGACTGCCAGTTCAGGGATTGTGGAGGAAACTGGAGTGGAGTGATGATGGTTTTTGCCCCAGTTAAGGTTCTTTGATGTATGTTAAGACTGCCAGTTCAGGGATTGTGGAGGAAACTGGAGTAGAGTGATGATTTTTTTGCCCCAGTTAAGGTTCTTTGATGTATGTTAAGACTGCCAGTTCAGGGATGGTGGAGGAAACTGTAGTGCCTGGAGAAAACTACTGACCTTTGGCAAACAAATTGACAAACATTCACGCTAGGATTTTTCCTGAGTAGAATTTGTCCTGAGCAGGATTCTAACCTAGGTACATACCAGTTATAATAGATGGCTATATGTAGTTGTATGAACATGTTATACTATATATTTTTAGTGATAAAATGTTTCCAGTGCTAGGATTTGGTGCTCGACTACCAGATGGCACAGTGTCGCATGAATTTTCAGTGGTAAGTTTATTATTGTCTGTCCATATATATTTTTTAAAATGCAGTCCCTCAAGTCTTTCATGTAGAACTTTAATAGAGACAGCCTTCTCATGAAGCCATGTATAATTTACATTACCTAAGTTAGCCCCATTTATCATGCCATATTTTAACTACATAAAAATTATGACTGCTGTGTATTTAAATTAGAGTTACTTCCCTTTAAGTTTTGCAAACTAGGGTTGGTCTGATGAAAATATTGATTTTCTCACTTGACTTGACAAAATAAATTTCATATTGATACTTCAATTAAGAAATGGAATTTTACTTTTTTTTATACCATGAGGTCATGGAGAGGATGAGAATGGCCCTAATTGAATGAAATGCAAACCACTTTATGTTGATTTTGCACCATTATCATCCTCTCTATAACCTCATGGTAGAACAAAAGTAAAATTCAATTTCTTATATTTACATTCTTTCAAAGACAAGAAACTCCTGAGCAGAATGATGTTCAAATTACTTGCTTTCCCTACTACCAGTGGTTGGAGAAATCATATTATTGAAACAGATATGATTTTAATAGACGTGAAGCTCTGCCTTCTTAACCAATCATCTTCAATGTAACAAACATGAAGCTCCACCTACACTCGCTGACAATTTGAAAAAAAAGTTATGTTCGTAATGTCAAACTCAACCATGTTACCTGAAAGTCTGCCCATATTCATTGAAACTTTGAAACAAGTTGTGTTTGTGATGTCAAACTCGGCCCTTCGCGTGAGCATCTCCATGAGGTTTTTGGGATTGTTTTGATAAGATGTATTATATAAGGAAAAATAATAGAATTGTAAATATTGTTAAATATCTTCTGTTTATTTTTATACATATTGTTATTTCAGAACTTCAATCCATCAAATCCCTATGTACAAGGTGTTGAACAGATAAATCAAGTTTATTATACAGCGCTACAAAGAGTTCAGTTATATGGACCAACTAATTTCTCACCAATCATAAATCATGTTTCAAGGTAAGTTAACCAATCATAAACCATGTTTCTAGTTCAGTTCATCAATCATAAATCATGTTTCTTGGTAAAATTACCAGTCATAAACCTTAATTTATGTAGGTTGACCCATTATAATGGTCTACATTTGATAGCAGGCCACATGTAGACATTAAACTTTGACAATTATAATCAGTGTTTTTAGGTAAGTTCACCAATCATAAAAATCAACAGTCATTAAACTTGTTTTTAGGTAGGTTGACAAATCATAAACCATATTTTAAAATAAATTCACCTATCATAACCCATGTTTCTTAGGGCTGTTTATGATAAATATTACTCTGTTTTACCAGTACATATGACATATTTTGCTATGATTTAGCTTTATTAGGATTTATTTTACAGATTTGCCTCAGAATCTCGGGATGGATCTAACTATTTTGTACTGTTAATCCTGACTGATGGTGTTATTAGTGATTTACCAGCTACTATTGATTCCATAGTCAGGGTAAGTTGTACCTAATTATGTCCCCCAAAGGAAGTGTGATGATGTTTACTTTCTACTTCTTCTGCCAACAGTTTATCTGCCTTTTTTCTTAAAAAACAGGTCTTTATGAAACTTCACAGGAACAATCTTTTGGCTGGGTAGATGTGTCATTGGCTAGTTGTATTTTTTAATCATACACATGGCTGGGAAAACATGGATTTGGGATTTCATTTGAGGGATATCCCATTTCATTTATAATTTGTTTGCTATTGTGATAGATTGTTGGTCCTGTAATCTTGGGTTAGATTCTTGGCTAGATCAATTGGAAAACTCTTTAGGTAAGCACTCTGAGTTTAGAGAAAGATATTACTGGGTCTTTCTACATGAGAATTTAACAACTAATACCTTTGTCGGTCAGTAGGTATGGCAGGACAAACTTCTTAATTTACCTACATGAATTTCGGTTAAAAAATTGTCATGCTGTCATGCAAGAGTGTAAATATTAAGTCATATTCTTCAGTTTTCTCTATTTGCGTTTTAAAATATACATGCATTTTTGAGATTTTAATGTAATTTATTGTTATTTTTAGGCCTCTCAGCTTCCTATGTCTATTATTATTGTTGGAGTTGGAAATGCTGATTTGATGGTAAGTAAAATACACACACACACACACACACACACACACTTTTCATTATTATAATGATGTATAATATTATATACCAATAATATTTATGTTTTTTCAAATAAGAAAATTCGAGTCGATTGGCAAATCATAATTTTCAGAAAGTATTAGAAATTGGTTAAGTTAAACCCAAACCTTTATTGAAAGAAAAGGATGTGTTCTCCACTTAGTTGTGGTAGAACCAACAGTGGCCTTGAAATAAAGGGGGGACAATAACAGTCACAGAGATCTAACCATTACACCAAATTTTAACATCACTACCCTATATGCTACTCTTACTACTTCCTGTTTTGTCATGCAATATGATAAACAGATTATTTACTTAATTGTGGATTTGTTGTACCCCCGCAAACTAGTTTGAGGGGGTATATAGGAATCACCATGTCTGTCTGTGTCCATGTGTGTAAACATGTGTCTGGACCAATATCTCATAGCTGCTTTGGGAGACTGTCATATAACTTCACATGAACAATCTCCATAGTCAAATGTGTGTCATGAGCTTCAATAAAGGTCATATCAGAAAGGTCAAGGTTGCGGGAAAACATTGAATATTGGGATGGGGGTATTTTTCTCTCAAGAGACAGTTCTAGTTAAAAATTATTTCAGCTATGTATATGTTTGATGTTGCTTAAATTATTCACTTGATCATGGATTTTTTTTTTTTTTTTAACTTATTTCAGCTATGGATGTGTTAGATGCTGATAATAACAGATTGTCTAGTAATGGTAGATATGCAGTTAGAGACATTGTACAGGTCAGTTTTTATCATTTATATTAATACGCCTCAAATGACTTGTCAGTTTTAATGCTGATGTTTATGACATGATATGTTAATAAGTTTAAGTATATCTGTCATGTCTTTTAGTATTCAAAATTATTTATTCAATGCATTTTGCTATTATTTATACTTAGTATATTTGATATGGCATAGTTTCATGTTCCTTACATTCTCAATTTTGATTGCACATGTGGTGGTAAAGTGCTAGCTAGGCAGAAGATGTTTACTCTGCCAGACATCCCTGCCTTACTTCCCTGGTTGAAATTCACAGTCACTTAGTTTGCCAGTTTCAATGTTTTTACTTTGCTTTTAAGATAGTGGTTTGGACCTTTGCTTTTAGTATTGTGGTTTGGACATGGACCAATATGTTTGTGTTTTATTCTTACTATGTACTACTCCAGCCAGTTTTGAATGCTTTAACAATAACTAAGCTTAGCATAAAACACTTCCTATTTGAATAATTATAACTTACAAGACTTGTAAGAATTATGACTCTTTCTTTTCTAATATGTAGACATGATTCTGAACTTAAAGAATATTTAAACTCTTTTTCAGTTTGTTCCATTCAGAAATTTCATTGGTGGTGGCCATGGTAACAATTCACAATTATCTCAAGCAGCATTGTCAAAGGAAGTTTTAGCCGAGATCCCAACACAAGTATTAGAATATATGAAAGCCCATGGAATCAAACCAAAACCACCAAAAGAGGGAGTAACACTACCAGGCTCCGCTCCTCCCCAAGGTTATGCTCCGCCTCCAGGTACAGGTGCACCTCAAGGGGTACCACCAGGACAACCACCACAGAGACCACCTCCCCCATCACAGGGGTCTGCTCCATATCCTCAAGGAGGACAGCCAAATACTGCACCATATAATCCACAAAGTGGTGCTTCGGCTCCTTATCCGCAAGGAGGAACAGCTCCACCATACCCTCAGGCAGGGGCACCATCACAAGGAGGAACAGCTCCACCATACCCTCAAGGAGGGGCACCACCACCACGTCAACAAGGCGGTACAGCACCACCATACCCACAAGGAGGAGCAGCAGCACCCTATCAACAGGGAGGTTCAGCACCACCATACCCTCAAGGAGGGGCACCACCACCACGTCAACAGGGAGGTTCAGCACCACCATACCCACAAGGAGGGGCAGCAGCACCATATCAACAAGGAGGTTCAGCACCACCATATCCACAAGGAGGTTCAGCCCCACCATATCCACAGGGAGGCTATCAACAACAAAGACAATAAAATGCTCAGAGACTGTTGTTTGTCCACAGGTAGGAGGGGCACCCTATCCTTCAAGTGGTTCAGCTACCCCATATGGTGGACACACTTCAGTGTAACTACTGTAATGGGTAAAGTGCTTCATTGTGCAGAATCTCTTGTATAATCAAATGTTGTGACATTAATATGAAGATGCATGACTATCATGTTTCATTTGAGCCTAACTGCCATTTCTTATGCCATATTAAACTTAATTCCTAGAGTTTATGACAAACTTAATTCCTAGAATTTGTGACAAATTGGGAGTAATTGATGCATTTTGAAGAATGAAATAAATCCTTTTCCCTTCCCATCAGTTTTCTGAAATAAAGATAAAAATATGGGAATTAGTGACCTAATTGCCATATATACATTTTGTGCTTCTATTTATAGTCATTTTTTGCAAAAAGTTTGAGTAGAGTAAGGTTGAAATCATCAAAGACAAAAACTAAATAGCCTTAAAAAAGGGGCAAAGCCCAAACTAGGTATAATTAATTGATTATAGAACAGCCTCTCTGTTTTATTTTTGGGTAAAAAAAAGTCAAATGCTTTACAAGAACCTTTATTTTTTAATAGTTTTATATTGAGTATAAACTTAAAACAAGGCAAAACAAGGCAAAAACAGTTTGCCCTGTTTTGAGTCTGTACGCAATATAAAATTAATTATGTTGGGTGCATGCAATTTATTGGTATGCAAAAAAAGGTTGAACAGTTTGGGTGAAAATTATAACATCTTTCTTAAAATTCAAGTTTTCCATATGCGTGTATTTTATGTCTTCCTATTTTAAAAATGTGCAACTGCTGTTGATGTTATGTACTGTAAACATTTTAATTTTAGCATGTACAAATTTTAGCGCAAATTATAATTTGGATAAATTCACATGGACTTGTTTTAGTGTAAATCTTATGAATCCACTTGACCACTAAGGTTGTATTAAATTTCATGATAGATTTAAATTACTACTGCTCTGCCAAAGCAAAAATTTATTTAATTAGTACATAACTAAAATTAATATGTTTACAGCATCATGTTAACATCACCATAGAAACAACAGTATTTTGATTGCTTGTTGTGTTATTAGCATTTGTAGCATAAAATTCAGTAAAACTTACGGTAGATACCTGGATGTGCATGAGACATAAAGCTTGAATTTGAATTACACAGGATTTTTGAGTTTAGGAACAAATAAGAACCTATGAGGCAAAATAAAGACTTAGTTATCCTTGGATACTAAAAAATATGATAGTCATTATCTACTGCTAGTATATTTTCTGGTAGATAATGAAATCTTAGAGTGAGACAATATCTGCAATATTTTTCAGTTTACCTTTCATGTTCAAACTTAACACGTTTTCTCAGGGCTGTTCCTTTATAAGCGCTAGGAGTTGTTAATTTGGTAGTAATAGGTAAAGTAATATGGCTGGATAATGACACAGAGAAAGACTTTGGCATTAATTGTTGCAGTAAGTAAGATGGCAAAACAAATGAAGGGCATTTATAAAGATTATACTTTATTTCATTCAATAAAGCAAACATTTCACTGAAAGTTGTGTACTGTAATTACTATTGCTAAGTCATGTTTATGTTGAAGTTTGTTTGTTAAATCTTATGTTTATCATATGTTAATCTTTATATCATATATTTATTGATTTGTTATGAAGATTTTGAAGATTTTTTTTTTGAAAATGTTGATAAAAATATGTTTTTAACTAACCATATTCTGTAGAGTAAAATGCTGCTGATACAAATTAACAAAAGAGTTCATTTCTCCAATTCTTTTATATTGTTACCTTGGTGACAGAGTGGTCTAAAGCATACACTTTCGGTTCGGAGCGCAATTCTCACTCCCATGGTTCGAATCTTACTAGGTATAGATCATACTATGAGAAAGTTTGTGAGTCCCTTGATGAAGGTCCATGGTTTCTCTTGACCCTCGGGTGTTCTCCACTATTTCAAATCTGACCACCTCAATATAAAAGAATTATAACTGGAGCATAAAACACCATTATTCCACCCCACTCCAACTACCCTCACTTTGTCATTTGCGTAATATGACCAATACAAAATTCAGTGTTCTTGTAATTAAAATGCAAGTTGACCAAATTTTTCGGATCTGTCGAAACTATTGGTGTCAAAATCTGAACACTAATTACATTTTCTGTTAATTATTTTCATAACATGTACCAGTATTTGAGGACAGCATTCATAAACCGGTAATCAGTTCTGACTTTGCTTCATTTAAAAGATAACAATTTTATATCAAATATCTAAAGATCAACTATATTAAATCTGAACAATTGTTTCATTTTCTGCTCAATTTGAGAACACCAACAGCTGTGTTCCTGCATTATTTAAAAGATAACAATTTCATATTTCATATCTACAGACCAGCCTTTACTTTCAAAATGTTATATCATACAAATTGTTCACAAAGTGTCAGTTTTGTCTTTTTTTTATACAATGTATATACATTATGTAAATGAGGATTCTAGGAGCTGATTAAATAGTCATAATTTAGTAGTGCTGCTTATAGACCTATTATAGTATTAACGCTTATAGTCATAATAATAGATGTAGTGTAATTGTTATACAAATGTATAGTCATAATAGTTTAGTATATGTATATGGACATGGATCCAAGGAATTTAAGAGGGGAGGTATTTTTTCCCTAAATGTGATAGAAGGGAGGGGGGGGGGGTATTTTTGGGGCATGCTCAGAAATGTTTTGAAATGGAGTATAAACTCCTGTAATTTTCTGCAATCTCAGCAATTGATGCACACATGCATAATATCATGGGAAAAAATAAAGGGTGTTCCAGGTGTTCGCCACTGTACATGTTAATAAGTCTAGTCTTTACTTGATACTGTAGAAAGTCAAATACCTGATTAATGTTATATATTACTGTAATCATGTGATAAAAATAATTTTCTCTGAAATGATGCTTTTAATTCCCGAGGCAAAGTTATTTGAGCTTATTTGTAGGTGAGCCATGCAGCCCTTTGGCCTTCCAAGTGCCTGCTCCATAGCCATGTCAGTTTTATTATGCTCATTGTTATACTAGTAATCATGAAAAATTGATATAATACATTATCCGCCATAATATTGTGTATTAATATTCCTTCTTTCTCACATATGGTGATGGTGCTCTGTGTTTATCTTTTCTTCTAAATAACAAATAAATGATGTTTTTGAACTGTAAATTCTAAATTTATCAAATTGTTTTTATATACTTTTACTTTATACAAATAAGATGAATATCTTAAATTAAAAATCATCAAAAATATTTTTAATGTTTTTAAGATTCAATTTTTAAATAAATGCAAATTTCCATGAAAGGAAAAATTTTACTTTAACTCCACTAGAAGTATAAAATATCAAAAAACACTTTGTGAGTTTTTAAAAAAAAATTGAAAAATTTTACAATCACTGCTGTTGGAAAGTAATGGATGCACAATAGTTTTTTCATAGAAATCTTGAAAAAAAAGTTTAAGAATTTGATATTAACAGTTCAAAAAGTTTAAGCAGAATGGATTGATAAAACGTTTCACATAGAACAATGGAAGGTATAACATACAAGAAAGAAGGAAAAGTTAATGTGTATACTTATTTATTATGGATAGTGTAATAATAATAATAATAATAGTAGTAATATAAAAAATCTAAATGTTTGATCTGTTGTAATTTTGGTGCTTTGTTAAGTGCTTTTATTCTGAAAGGACTGGGATATTGTAACATTTTCTACATATAACAAATTGTAATTAATCATGATATTTAAATATATTTGTCTATGTATATAAATAGCAAACTTAATTTAAAATATATGAATTTCATATCAGAACGTAGTTTAATTAAGATATCACTTTATTATTACCAGAGGTTCATTACACTATAGCATTAATGGACTTTTGTAACATTATAACTTCAATTTTTCTATTGTCAATTTTCTTTTTCTATACAACAATATACCTGCTTCTCCTGCTTATGGTGTATTTGTTTTCTAATTCATACACTGTGGTAGAGCTTGTTCCCACTATGGGGAGTTTGTACAATGAAGCAGGCTGCTTGCAAATAAATTGTTGAAACTGGGATATTGCAAGCCTAGGCTTATCAATGCCCTCAAAACGTTTTATGGCCTTTATTATAATATTGTTGTCTATGTTCAGGATTACCTTGGATATATTTGACGTCTCATAGTTTCATGTTTCTTCCACACAATTCTGATTACACATGCGACGGTTGTAGGTAGCTAAACTGGAGGTGCTTACCCTTCTAGAGCACCTGACCTCACTTCCCTGGTGTAAATTCAGGTGTCTAACCTAACTTGTCAATTCCTTGCTTCTGGATTCTGATTCGGACATGACTTAGTATGTTTGTTTTTGATTAATACATGTATATGTATATTTAAAATATGAATGAAAACACAATGAAAGTTTAGTTGAAAATAGATATTGACTTGAAGTTATAAATTTCAAGTTTTCAAATTAAAACAGTTGGGACCAAATTAAGACCTTTAGACAAATTTCAAATTACATTTTTTACTGTTCTACTCTGTGTGTGTGTGTGTGTGTGTGTGTGTGTGATATACCCATATATAAATCATATATATTATCGCGAGGTATATAATTAAAATTTTAGGGATTCTATAAGGGTAGATTTAGTATTAATGTGAAATTCTTGTATTTTCTACCTCTTCATCTTTAAACTTTGTACATTCTTATTCTTTGTTACTTAATATACATGTATCATAATCTATACAATTCATCAGTGTTATCATAAAAATAGATGTGCAATATTTTATTCTTTCATTAAAGCGCAAAATACTATAAATAATGTTTTTGTTATTTATGTCATTTTCGAAAACATGTTCCTCTACTGTCATAAAAAAGTGAGATGATTTGGGCCAACCAAATGAACTATAAGTAACCACACCACCACTAGATATCGTTTTGCCATTATCAGTATCCCGTGTTCATTAACAGTCCGTGGCCATTTTATATGATGTACATGTATCTTGTTAAATAATAAGAGGACCTCTATCAATGGCCTAGTGGTCTAAGGCGTGCGCTTAACGAACACAACCGTTCTTGCTTCCTCCGTTCAATGTTTCCTGAGGCACTTCCTAAGTGAGAAGTTTGTTGGATTGCTTGCTGAAGGGGCAATGGTTCACAAGACAATCTGATTTCCTACACCACCCATGAACTAACCGCCTCGATATGAGGAATAATTTTGCTGGGGGTGCAAAAACTATTACGCCAATAAATTAACCAGTGGTCTCTATAAAAAGTAAAAAGAGATGAAAGAAATTGTAAATTCTGTAACACAATTGATGATGAGCAACATTTTATTTTTGACTGTACAAATAACAAGGAACTCGGTAAAGATTTTATAAAGTCAACCAAAGCTTCTTTAAACTGTAATGTTAATGAAAATAATAAGTTTTCAACAATGATCATAATTTTGAAATCAACATCCCCTTGTCTTGTACGTAAATTAGGTGCCTTCATTAAAAGTCTTTTGAACTGAGGAGGACAGGCTTATTGAATATTTAGGATATTAAACTGAATGTTTTCATACAGATACATATATATCATTTATTTTATTTTGTGCAATGAATATGCTGTCAAAGGTATTAATTTGCAATATTGCATATTTTATGTAATTCTTGTAAGATGATTGTAACAAACTATCTATGTAGTTTATATACAATAAAGTATTATTATTATTATTATTATATATACCAAGTAATTGATTATATTCTGTTTTTCCCTTCTTAACAATACAGAGAAACTCGAACTGTCTCATGAGAGCCAAATACCCCCCGCCTCAACTTTTAAAGTTTTCATGCGACATTGACTTCTCCGATATGACCTTGGTTCAAGGTCATGACACTTCTCAGCTGCTCCTTGGACCATGAAGATTATTCATGCGAAGTTTCATGAGAGTTGCATTGATGAGATGTGCCCCGGACACAATTTTACACTGACAGACAGACACGATGATTCCTATATACCCCCTCAAACTAGTTTGCGGGGGTATAATAACCGATACTGTAATATATCCCTATGATTTATTACACAACGTAGGGATTAAAAATACTACCAATGAATAATTGAGTTGTATTTTATGTCACGTGTACATTGATTTTATTTTATGAAATAAACACGCCATTTTGATTATGTTAATTTCAATAACTCATGTTTAAGCAACGGAGATAAATAGGACAGCGCTACAAAGGAGTCGAAGACATTACGTAATTTAATTGTATGTAGTCAAACATCATAGACCTGTCTGCTTGACCTTATAATAGAATATTCATATAGGATGTTCCACCAAATAAATGGGTAGTGTTAGGATACACAATGCAGGCGTGTAGTCATAAAATATATAGTAATAGTGTTTCCCATTATAGCTGTGTTCCCTATAATAAATGTACTCGTCCATAGTAAATATTTAATTTAAAGGTCAGGCGAACAGGTCAATGTTGTTAGCTTATACCCTTAAAAGATAGGTGACTACTGGTTCATCATAACAATTTTAAATAATGGCTGAAGAGGCAGTATCACGGTCAGAGAAAATAGTCGTGATTGCCGTGGACGGAAGTGACCATTCCGACTTTGCCTTGGACTGTAAGTATGGTCAACATTCAGCTGTGATGGTTGCTTTGAATTCGTTTTTTACTTAATGCGTTCGTAGTGTATGTGCACAAACGCTTGCTACGATCAATAAAAAGCATCCTATGTATCTATTCTTTCAAAGGATAAAAGGATAGAGGTATAGGATTTTTTTATTGACCGTATCAAGCGCCTGTGTGTATGCGGTAGAAATATGGCAGTATCATCATTGTGGAGACATCGGAAATCAGCACTGAAAAGCTAACCGAATGGCGCTGTTTATAGTCTTAATTAATAATGAACAGTATCCATTATATATATATATCTAAAATTTATTGAATTTACAATGCTTTAATGTCCAGTCAAGAATAGTTCATTTATATCGAAACATCGCCAGCTATATAGGTGAGGTGGTAGAAATTGTTACCTTTTCACTGCGCTCAGAGCAATATGCAGGGAGAGTTGTTAAATAATGTGCCACGCCTACCGTAACACGGGGGATCGCCGGTTTTCAAGGATTCTTCCGAAGGTCCTACCGTAATGTAACTTAATATACACAGCGGAAAAGACAGGCGGTGAATATTTACAGTGAATAACCCGACAAAGAAAATAACCTATCTTTAAGTGACCCGATATTATGTTTTATTGTATGTTTACAAGTAAGCAAGTCTTGCTACTTATTTAAGTGTCTCAATCGGGTGTATTATTTCTGTCTTTTCAAAATAAATGAGGCCTTAAGTCAAATTTAAATTTAAAATGAAAATTAAAACTCACGCAAGATACCCTTGACATACCTTCATGGATACAAAATACGTTTTGTATGTTGTTTTTTTCTGTTCTCTATTTAAAATATATACCGGTTATAACCAGATCTAGCAGGCAATGTTTTGACTTATTTAAATAGTATTTTGCAGAAGGTTTTGAAGAATTATGATAAAAAACTATGCAACAAAACGCTTAGCATCCTTGTTTTGAGAGATGTTCATCTAGTTTGTCACTATGAAAATTACATCAAACATTATCCTGTAAATATTTGACGTCCCATAGTTCTATGTTCCTTTCTGTCTCAATTTTTATGTCACACGTGGCAAATGTAACTGGATAGACGTGTTTAGGAAGTGCTTATCCTTCTGGAGCACCCGGTCTCACTTCCCTGTCGCAAGTTCACGTGCTTAACTTTATTTGTCAGTTTTGAGTTTTTGGTGTGCTTTTCAGATTTCTAAATCGAAAACTTCCAATCTCCTGTTTCATTAAGTCGGTCACGACAAAGTTTTCCTGAAGGCAGTGTTATCTTTACCTCGCTCCTTAGTGCCGCATCACAAGCAGATTTACAGAGGTAAAGAAAAAGAGAAAGCAGTGTTTTCCAATCACTTATTAAAACGTATGATAGATAGAAATTTGCAGCTTCAAAGACCAGTATCTGGCAACATATGAAGCACGCAAAAAACACTAAACAGCTGACGAAAGAAACAACCAAGCAAAGCAAGGAAAGACCAATGCATTATAGTCTATGCAACTGCACTTGATTATCATACGTGAACTAGCATGGCGTTATGGGTTAAATGGGATTCGATTTAAAAAAAAACATTTAAGCTGTGGCCCTGCAACCAGATATTATATGCTATTTGGTTAACATTTCACCTGTGCTTGGTCCAGGCCCCGGTTTCACAATCATTCCTTAGATAAGATTTTCCTTAAATCTTGCAAAATTTAAAATCTTCATAATTTTGTTAATTGTCAAGATATTCAGGAATTTAAGGTGTTATTTTTAAGATCACATCAAGATTAACACATTTGCATTTAGTTTTGACAAAAATATTCATCAATAGTTCCAAAAAGAGAATACCAAAATTTGCTAAATTTAAGTTAAGGAAAATCTTAGCTAAGGAATGATTGTGAAACCGGGGCTGGTCAATAAAACCTTTTCAAGTACATGGTTTATCCATTACCATCTTCATAAATATATGTGTATTAAAATTTGTATTTTATAGGGTATGCGAAAGAACTGAGAAAACCAGAAGATAGAATAATTCTAGTTCATATTCCGGAATCCTTCGATTTTGGTCTAACAAGTATGGTTTATATATATATAATTAGAAGCCCATGGTCTTGTGATGTAACTTTAACATTCAGTTGTTGCTCGAGTGGCGTGAAGCACCGGCATTCACGCATCACAGCACCAACTTATATACCTAGGTTGGAACTTGGGACAGATTCTAAGTATGAGAAATTTTTTTATTTCGCTTGACGGAGGTCGGTTATTTCATTCCTACACTGCGGATTCCTTTGCCATCCCAGGTCTCTCCGTCTTGATACAAAGTAAAATATTTTGACTGTAGAATACACATTTCGTTCTTGTGATTGTGAAAAATAGTATACGATGTCTAGAGCATTGTATTTCCAGTGGCCCAGTTTTTGTTACTAGTCTCCAAGTTTATGTTATCATTCAGATCGAGATCCATATAGCAATTAAAACAAATAGAATGGTAGAGTTTGAACAATTTTGGAGACATTTTGGACAGCTGTTTTAAGTATTTTTTCTCACCCCTCTCCTCTGTCAGCATCAACTATGCGACATTGATTCTAAAAAATCATAATACATGTATTAAATTTTATATTAGAGTAATTATAATTCATTTATATTTGTATTATTTATTTCAGCATTATTGGCTATGTTGATTTATCTATTGTTTTTGTATTGTGTGTAAATAACCGTATTGATCGTGATTGTTCTATGTCAATAAAAATATACATTGCAAAAAAAAAAAAACAAACAAACAAACAAACAAAAACAAAAACCACCTTCATCTTTGGTTCCAAGTAATGTATCCATGTCTCGTCATCCTGTCTCTGCTTCTGTGGACCTATCAACTTCAATAGTTTCCGTGCTGATGGAACATAAAACAACATTACAACCTACAGTGTAAATTTTACTCCAGTGTCCATTTGCTGTTCTGTCAGCACATGTGGTATCCAGCGTGTAGATACCTTGCTAATCCGTATCCGTCTCTTTGAAATCACCAGTAACATGAGTAATGTCACGTAACTGACGCACACTATTAAAGCGGCCATCTGTAGCAACGGTTTGATGATTGTTGGTTCATTGGCTAAAAGATTACCCAGATTTTGGCTGAATGGATCATTTTGGCTAGTAGAACCAATTGTCATGTAGGGTATTCTGTAGCAACGGTTTGATGATTGTTGGTTCATTGGCTAAAAGATTACCCAGATTTTGGCTGAATGGATCATTTTGGCTAGTAGAACCAATTGTCATGTAGGGTATTCTCGAATATATTATAATTAAATCTTAGTCATATATTGTTTTATCAAGTTTACAACTAGCTTGAATTATAATTCAAATATATCAGGTAAATCTACGTACGAAGAACTGAAGGCAGATATAGACAAACGTGTTAAAAAGTTGGAGGTAAAATATGGAGAGAAGATGAAAGAAAAGAATGTAAGTACATATAAGTAAAGAAACAAGGTAAGAAAAAAAATGGAATTTAGACAAAGGCGGTTGTTTGTATTAAGAATTATATGAGCCCAAAAGGCCATTTGGCTGTCATAATGGCCACCAAATTGCGATAAACACAAGTGACACAACCTTAATGAGACCATATGCCAGCGATTAAATGCTTCTTTGCTCTTAGAATAATAGAAAAATTCAAAGGTGAAAAATAACCGAAACCTGAATAATGTTTGAAGTGAATCCCCGCAGCTTCTTGCCAAATTTAAAGCTTGACAATTTAGTTTAAATTCTTGTGATATTATCTATAGATAAAATATACGTGTTACTAGTCGGTGCTTACATACTCAACAATTTATACATCGTTGTTAAATTTCGAACTTGAAAAGAGGTTGTGAGGATTTATTTCAAAAATTATTTCATGTGTGGTAATGTTTCATATTTAAAAAGAAATATTCTGGGACAAAGAAACTTTAAATCGCCGAAATATGCTCTCATTAGAGCTATATAAACTCTAACTGGCTGCTTGATGTGATACCCAAAGCAACATTCTTGGTTTCATATGACTTCATATACCTCGGTATTCAACATTGTAGTCTATTTTTATTTGACAAGATGTGTAGCGATCTCTATTGTTGTTAAAGAATTGTCATTGCCATTATCACAAGAACCAAATTAGAAACATGTTAAAGATTCAATCAGAAGAATTACTATTTAACAAACTTAATATGTCAATCGATCCATGTAAGACTGCTAAAAGAAAACCTAGTCCTATGACAAAATTGACGACCATTGTTTTGGAGAACACACCCCTGCCACTTTCTTATTGAACCGCCCGGATTACTGTAAACATATATATATTCGCGGTGTACCAATTTTCGCTTATTTGGTGGTTGTTTGTTTTGCGCGAAAATCAATATTAAGCTAAAATTATATTATGCTTTTTGTTTTATAGTGCATATTTAAAAACGCAAATATTTAACTACGTGGATATGTCTAAATTTTCTATACCGCGAAAATAAATACACGCGAAATTAAATACGTTTACAGTATACAAATACCAGAAAACAGAACGTCAATGGTAGAATTTTTAAAATAAATATCAACAGAGACACCCACACAAGTTAAATTCTTTTGTAAATGTAAAATAACTTTATTCATAAAGCAATCTATTTATTTATAGATACATAATGTTAAATTCCGATCAATGGCGGGTAAACCCGAGGAGAAGATTGTAGAAGCAGCCAGGGACGAGAACGCTGACGTAGTTGTGATGGGTACCCGAGGTTTGGGCAAGTTTAGAAGAACGTTTATAGGAAGTGTTAGCGATTATGTTCTTCATCACTGTCACTGCCCAGTTCTTGTCTGCTGTCAGAAACATGACAATTAAATGTGATTCTCAAGCACCCGTTGTTATATTGTGAAGGAAGAATGAGAAATTGACATTATGCTTTAAGCGGACAGTTTTGGCGAATACTAAACACTATTAACTGGTTATAAGCAGGAAAACTTTGTAAAAATGAAATAAAATTGCGATGTGTACATACCGAGCATAGCATAGAGAAACAACTTGAAACTCATGTCATTTCTCTGTTCAAAGAGAGACAACTCTAATTGAATCAAAGACTTTTTTCAAGTGGTCCTAAAACTTATATCACTATTTACTAATATTCTTTAATTTTTTTTAGTTTAGTCTATATGTTTGTCTCTGGTGCCTTTGAAAATTGCATTTAGTTTAAAATTTATGTATAAAGAGTCACCCCCAAAAATATCATCAAACTATTATACCAGTTTTAATTTTACAAATTTTAAGAAATGGTTCATTTATACGCTACTAATATTACCCAAAACTTTATTCAAACATATACAAATATGGATGAATTCATGAAAATATTTGTACGAAAGGACAATAATATGTAAAACCTAATAGATTTCTCAAAACTACATGTATACTAATTTGATATTAACTTTTAAACGGCAATATAAACTATTTGTGTTTAAATCATAGAAATATATTCTTATTGTATTTATATTTGAATGTTTTTATTTATTATTTATTCTTCAATTTGGAGGTGTCTGAATTACCATTTCGAAGCACCCGGCCTCACTTTCTAAATGAAAGTTCACGTTTTTAATTTAATTTGCTAGTTTCAAAGATTTTACTTTGCTTTGGGATTGTGCTTATGACTTGATTTGCTATGTTTGTTTTTAAGTTAGATTTCAACAGAATTTGACTGACCACATTTTACAATTATGTCCAATGCCCGTTGATAGTCGAGAGTAATAAATAGTGGTCTTTATTAAATATGTTTATCTTGTTTTTTTCTATTACTTATCTTTTGTTGTATTCGTTTAGATTTTGTTTTTGATTGGTGTTAGTTTAGACAGCGAGTGCGTACTGCTTTACTGTTTCGAAGCACCCAGTCTCCCGACAGTTTTCTAATTTTGGGGTTGTGATTTGAACATGGATCGGTATTTGTACAGTGGATACAAGTAAAAATAAAAAACAAACATACTTATCCATTTCCGAATCACAATCCAGAAGCAATGTAAAAACTTTGGAACTGACAAGTCAGGTTAGACACGCGAACTTACACCAGGGAAGTGAGGCCGGGTGCTCTGTAAGGTTACGCACCTCCTGTTTAGCTAGCTACACCCGACACGTGTGCAATCTTAATTGTGTGAAAGGAACATGGAACTATCTGACATCAAATATATCCAAGGCAATCCTGGACACAGAGGCATCAAACAATACTGTGATGACAGCCATAAAAGTTTTTGAGGGTCTTGATAAGCCTAGGCTTGCAATATCCCTGTATCAACAATTTATCTGCAAACAGCCTGCATCGTTGTACGTAATGGGAACAAGCTCTACCATAGCGTATTAATTGGGAAACAAATACACCATTAGCAGGAAAAGCAGGTATATTGCATAGAAAAGGAAAGTTTACAATAGAAAAATTGAAATTATCACGTCATTAATTTTTAAATGTAGCCTTTCGTGGGCGTCATAATTGAGGTATATGTCTTAATATGAAGCAGAGTTTGAAGAAATACTCGAAATTGGTTTTTCATTTTTTATTTTAAATAATTGAAAGTTGTTTGTTTTGAAAACTTTTTACAGAACAGATGTATAGTTAGTTATGTTACCAAAATAGCTCTCCATCTCCGGATCTGAATGGAGATGATGTTCACCTACTTGTTCATTATGAAATCTTCACTACAACTCAGTGGTTCATTCTATATCAAAACGACTGGACACTATAGTCTTACAAATTTACAGTAGTGTAAGCGAAGAAATAAAAATGATTACAAATGTCTAGCACATATGGTCTACCTTATGGCGGAAACACTACTCTTTTCGCTTCATTCCTATATTGAGGCACACAACCGTACTGCGAGTAGACAGATTTACATGTCGTCACATGTAGAGAAATCAATTACAAGGAATTGGCAATTCATTATCATTCCTGATACAACACATGAGTGCACACAGACTCTTTGTGTCATATAATCAAAATATATTGAATTCATTACTACAGGGAGAAACCTAGCAAAATACCTTTTTATTTTATTTATGAAATAATGGGAATGGTTGGTTACCAGATGCTTTAAATAGATTAAACTCTTCTTTCTTGTGATGATCAGTATCGAAAACATACCGATACTCTACTTTGTAATCAGTCTAAGCACAAACCTGTGCTAATTGATCAAATATTCAAAATTAACATTTACATTTGTATCATTGAACCATATTTAAAAAAAAAAAAAAAAAAAAAAAAAAAAAAAAAAACTACAGATACAACGACAGATAATATTGGGCATAAACGAGATTTGTGATGTCTTCAATTTATTGGTTTTAAATGAATAAATTCAGATTAAAAAGATCTCCTTTAAATCAAAACGTGTTTAGGAAAAAAAATCGATGAGTCGTTTGATTTTTGTTTATCTAGAATCAATATGTTAACTGATTACGTTTTGCTTAGAAACAAGAATTCATTTCTTCGGTTGCATTGAAACACCAATTTATATATGTCAGTGGTATTGATCAACAAATTGCAGTGATGTGAAATCCGTGTTTCCTAAAAATCACATTTTATAATTTATTGTTGGGGAAAACGGAGGTATTTTAACTGAGAATAGGATTCCTCAGCTGAGACATGTACGAGGGGAGATAAAAAAGTTCATAGAACGGGGTATATATTGCCGCAACAAACAATACATTTTATTATTATTTTTCAATATAGTCTCCATTTACCCCAATGCACTTAGCCCACTTTTCTTTCAGACTGTCTATACCTTTGAAATAGAAGTCTTTGGTTTGGTCCTGAAACCATGCCTCTGTGGCAGCCTTAAGTCCATCATCATCAGGAAATCTGATTCCTCGTAAATGGGATTTCAAATTTCTAAATAGGAAATAATCACTGGGTGCCAAATCGGGACTGTAGGGTGGGTAATAATGTTGTTCGAACTTGATTCACGATTCGCTGGTTGTGCAATCCTTGACTTGTGCACAGGGGCATTGTCGCAAAGAAGCAATACCCCTCGGCTCAACTTTCCCCTCCTTTTTAATTTAATAGCAGCTTTCATCTGCTTCATTAGATCAGCATAGTAAGCCCCAGTGATAAAGATTCCAGCAGGTTTATAATTGATTAACAGAACACCCTTAGAATCCCAAAACACAGTGACCATGACTTTACCAGCTGATGGTTGGGTTTTGAATTTCTTTGGTGGGGTAAGCCAGAGTGCTTCCATTGCATGGGCTCCTTTTTTGTTTCTGGGTCCCAATGATGAATCCATGTTTCATCACCAGTTACTAAACGTAAATAGAAGCTCTCCGGGTTATCATTATAAATGCTTAAGATGCTCTCGACTTGACTGGGGTCTTTGGAAGCGATTCTGCACATCAAAGTTTCTAGGGACCCATCTTGCGGATACTTTTGACATCCCAAGGTGCTCGTGGATAACCGTGTATACACTTCCATATGAAAATGTCACACTCCCTGGCTATGTCATCAACCCCAATTCGACGATCATTCATGATGAGGGTCTCAACAAGCGTGACAATTTCCTTTGTGATAGCCTCAGCTGGCCGACCTGACCGTGGGTCATCCTTCAGTGAGGTGCGCCCAAGTTTAAATTTAGCTGACCATTTTGCCACTGTGGAATAGGCAGGACCACTGTCACCGTATACCTCGGCCATTCGCCGGTTAATTTCTTTGGTATTTGATCCCTCTACTGTGAGGAACTTTATTACTGCCCTAAACTCAACATTTTGAGTTTCCATCATTGCTTGATGGTCACCAACTTTGAATGTTTTTGAGAATTACACAAATATGTTGTGACAAATAAATTTATGTTTAAAATGGCGGAATGTTGTGTTGTCTAAATCAGTAAAGAAAATGTGTGTTACGCTTGGCTGAATAAGCTGTTCTATGAACTTTCTGACTTCCCCTCGTACATAAAAACTTGAATATCTGATAGTAGATGAAATAATCAACAATAAAATTGAACAAACACTATAATCACCGACATTAATTTGAATCACATAACATGTAATTCATTATCACAAAATTAAATCTGTCATGTAATAAACAAAGCAATTACTTGGTAATTCAAAGATTTCAACTAACTTATCTGTGTTCTTTCACTCAGAGACTAGTATTTATGAAAAATAAGATGTACGAAAAGAAATACTATATTCTTTTTAGTGTCAAGGACAAGGAACTAATCAAATATAAACATAACGCCAAAGTTTAAACCAAAAACTCAAAAGAAAAAGCTAAATTTAAAATACAAAAAGGAAAAAAAGAAAATAAAGGATCAAAACATAATAACTTCTTTAGAATGTTTGTGATTAAACAGCCGTATTACATTGATTAATCAAAACATATTTTCAAGAATATTAAACATAAAACGATAATTATTTCTAAATACTTGCCGTTCTCCTAAGATTTCAGAAAAATTGAGAAAACATATGCCAGCGTTATTGATTTGAACCTAGTACAATTGTATATAAAAAGCTCAATTATCAAAATATAATACCCCGAAATCATTTCATTACAGCTCAATTCCCTATTTGTCACATGAACAACCCTTTCACTTCTAGATTGAGATGCTCTTTAAACTATATCTATGAAATTTTGAAATGTCAGTCATCAAAAATAACAGTTGCTACCAACTTTCAAGTCTTGGGTCAGACCCGGCCCCTCCCACTTACAAAATGAGCACTCTACCATCTGAGCTACCACAGTGGTTTATTTTTAAAAAAGAGATAAAGAAAAAAGAAAGAAGCGGACATTATCAAAAGGATTCTCTCTTTGAAGCAGTTATCATGTTTTTGTTAATGAATTATCTTGGGCTGTTGGTGTGACATTTAAAAATCCAATTAACAGTAAATACAATGTTTTTATAGGATAAGATCTAGTTGCTATCATATAAAGCTAATATATACGACAAGATTTGTGAAATTGAATGCGTATGACAATACTATCAGCCAGAGTTACCAAGAACAAATAAAATATAAAAGGTGTATAAAAAATGAAAAAAAAACTTTAAGAATAGAGCTTAACAGCACACGACACACAACTATCGATGGATAATGGAAATAACCATCTAGCAAGTCACAATGAGGTCGTCAATATCGTATAAAGTGTCCTTCTCAACAAGTTACTAGACGCCCCTTGCACTGCAGTTCAGGTGATGTTTTAAATGAGAATAATTACACATTATAAAAATTTTGACTTTAGCTGGCCGTGTCAGTAAACAATTCTCATTAGAAGTGCTGGGACCAAAATTATTAAACCAAAATTTCTTCAAGAGGATGAAAAAATATCCAAAGGACCAAACTATATTGATCAAAATTTAGCTAAGGAAATACTTTGCATGAGGGATTAAACCCTAGTTTTGAGAATTTTACATTTAAGAACAATATAAGGAACAATCAAATACAAATTTAAGATTTAAGTTACTTTGGAATTTTCAACGTTGATATATGCCTTAATGAACAACTCATACATAGCAAAGAAACCGTTAAACAACCATTCTTTGAAAAATAATTGAAATCTGTAATAAACTAGTTATTTGTACACGTCGCTGTATGTATAGAAACCAATTATGAAAAAAATGAAATCGTATTACACTCTTGATACAAACCATCTATGAACAAACTAATTTTCTCTCTCATAAGTATGTTGAAAAAATTACTTCGGGAGAAACCTGAAAAGTACTTATTTTTTTCAATGTTTGTACTAATAGGAATAATTCGTGACCAGATTCTGAAATAAAGTGACTTTTTCTGTGGATTCTCTTAGAATCGAACGCAAAGAGAAGACTTTTCGTTATTATCAGTCTGTTTTATAGCTTTTTGGTTCGACATTGTCAAATGGTTGATGAGACTAATGGCAGTCTGTAAGAAATCCCCACCAAGATGCTCTAAAAAGCAGAGGGAAACATTATGCACAAACCTGTACAAGATTAATATATTTTTAGAATTAATTTGTAAATTTATATTTATCATTATCTGTTTATCAAAAGAAAATGATAAGAGTTTTGAGATGTCTTCAAATATTGATTTTAAACAAATAGATTTCGATTTAGAAAAAAGCCTCCTGCAGAACATGCGTTTCAAAGAGCAAATCATCAAACGATGAGTAATGTTTGTGTTTGCTTATCTAGGACTAATGTGTTAAATAATTACGATTTTCTAAAAAGCAAGAAGCAATTTCTTCGCTTGGTTTTAAATACCAATTTGTATATGTCAGTGGTATTGATCAAATTTAACTAAAATTGCCAAGAACAGAATTGAAAAAACATACAGTTTATTTACCGGCAGCGTTTTAACGACATTACATGTATAAATTGTTGAACTCACTTTGGCAGTTTTAAAGTTATACTTTGATTTGTTTGATTTGGAATTGTGATTTGGACATGGATTGGTATATTTGTTTTTGATTTGTCTTGTCACAAATAAAACAATAACTCAGTAATTCAAAAAAGTGAAATTGATAATCCATCTTATTTTCTGAATTTCCATGAAAAGTATGATATAACAGACATAAAGAAGCATAGAAAAGTACCGTACTTAATTCGTTTTACATGAACTAATCAAGACATAAGATTACTCAAAGAGTACAAACATATTTTCAAAGGCAATTAAACACCAAATAACGAGTAATTTCTGATTCCTGCTTCTCTGCAATGGATTTTTCAACAATTGACGTTTTGCTAAGATACCAGAAAACCTTAATTTATTTTTGTCAGTGGTATTAAATTTTACCCTAATGAAATTTTATATAAAAATGGCATTTTCAAATGAAAATACACCATAAAACTTTTAACAATGCTCAAACCTATATCTGCGTCCAGAAATAAAACCGTTTTACTTGTTGCCTGATACTCGAATACGCTTTCCATAGAATGCTCTTTAAACCATAACTAAAATATATTGACGGATGGACAACTTCAAAGAAAAATCTTTGACGCTTAAGTTGACTTGTAGAAATAAGAAAAATATTAAAAAGATTTTTGAAGCAGTTATCATGTTTTGCTTAAAACGTTAATATTTTTAGTACAACACATGCTAAATTGTAGGGAATTGATTGGATATGTACATGTACTCTATTTTGTATAGTTTCTGTCTGTCCTTAGCAACGCGTATAGTGATTTTGTAAACAAACATGGCTTCGAGGTTCGGCGACGAGGACCCAGATAAATTCATTTTGGACCTGGATGTACACTGCACAATTGAAATTGCTTTATAATTAAATGTTTGCCTGTAAATGTAAAGGTCAACAATAAATGCACTATGCTTTAAAGTGATGTAATAAATACATTATTATGTTTTCCTTCTTGACCCTTGCGGCTCAGCCACTATACTCCCCTAGACATTACTATAGTAGCACTGGTCCCGAAGACATAATAATGTATAAATATGACATGGGCCGGCATGTTTATGATTAATTCATCTATAGCCCAGACATTTTATGGTTTGACCACTAAGTAATTTCAGCAAAATATATTTTGTTTTTATATGCTCTAAGATGCATTAAATGTTTATGAATAAATTTTAAAACAATGACTTACATTCTTATAAGGGGTAAGCAGTTTTTGTTAATTTTATTTGTTTTAATTTCTTATAGGGGTTTCTTTAGAAAATAAATAAAAACGTGAAGAAAAGGTATATATTACGGTGCCTGTCAAAGATTGTTTCATATCAATAAATCCAAATCTGAAAACAAAACAAAACATAAGTACGAAATAAATTTAAGATTGCTTTCAAGAAAAACAAATTGAAAGTTATGTTTATTAATCGCTTCTTCTTCCTACATATTAAAAAAAGAAAAAAAAACCTGGTTTTTAATCAAATATAAAACAAAACGTCTTTGGTTGTCTTTCAATATTCATTTATAAGTCATATCTTTTGATTTTTTTGTATTTAATTTGTTAGAATTTAAAGAAATAATTGTCAGTAAAATAATTTCGGAATATTTTTGGTGCTCACTGTAAATAATTAAAAGTAACAAGAAACTACCAGTGTCACACTTTGTGTTGTTATTGTATTTAATCTGAGTACATGTTGGTAAGGGTAATAGAGAAACAGGTGTAGTTCTACTGCCAGCTGGTCATTGTTGTGTAAGATTCATGCAAATGAATTACCTTATATGATCAATTTTTACCTATCTATGCTGTGAGAGTTGGTAGCAGACCATGTGCTGAGAAGGTCCTGTGTAGATGGTCATTTTTTGAGAGAGAATGATCTGACATTTTTGAGTTAATTAAATTGCCTGTGTGGTTCTAAAATTATATACATGTATATTTAAACCCGTGTGGTTAAGACTTTTAAAGCTGTAAGTGACAACCATATTATAACAAAACAAATAATGCAATTATTAAAAAAAAGAAAATGGACATTTTAAGTACAGTAAGTTACAAGCACTGTGGACGTTTTAGAATATCTAAAAGGAATGATAAATTTACACCCCTAACTGACAAAATAACTGGCTTTAAATACAAGAGAGATAAAAATCTCTTCTAACACAGGGACGCATTATTATATCTGTCTTCAATTTGTAGTTAAAACTTTTTAAACAACTTACATTCTTTTTATCCATTCAGAGCCTATTAATTTGTATACAAATTGAGCATCCGGCATCACGTTCCTGATTGACGTTCACATGTTTAATTTGCAAATTTTATTTTTTTTAATTTGTGTTGGGATTGTGATTTGGACAAGGACCGACATCTTTATGTTTATTCACCCTATATATGTATAATGTCAATGACTAAAGTATGTAGCTAGCTAAACAGGAGATGCTTACACTGCCGGGTATACGGCCTCATTTCCCTGTTGAAAGTTCACGTGTTTAACCTAAGTCAGTTTAAAAGTTTTTACTTAACTTCTGGATTGTGGTTCTGACATAGACTTGTATGTTTTGTTTTTGATTGATATAAACTTGATGAAATCATGTGTTTTGGATGCATATTCTTGTTATATTTCAAAGGCATAATCACACCTTTCCAACGAGTGGTTCTCACCGTAAAAACATAACCGATATCATATATTGTTACTTGTGCTCTTACCCGTGAGCTTTATTTTTTATTTGTGCAACTTAAATAATAGTTACATTTGTATGCATATGCAGTCAATATTTCTTGTGTAGTTTGTTTGTTGTGTTATATTTTTGCTTGCTTCTTTGACTATTCAGACCACTGCGGTAGCTAAGTTGGTAGAGTGCTCGCCCCGTAAGTGTGAGGTCGTGGATTTGAATCCCGACCGGGTCTGACCCAAGATTTGAAAATGGGTAGTGACTGTTCTTTCGCCAAGTGCTAGGCATTACGAAATGAAAGTCACGATTCTTTCGGATCGGAACTTAAAATAAACGAGGTCCCTTGTCACGCTAGTCTTGGCATGATAAAGAACCATGTTGTTTAATGCCATAAGCGCAACGCACAGGCTAAATTTCTGCACCTCCGTCTATAGCTGGCGACGTTTCGATATAAGTGAAATACTCTTGACTGTGACGTTAAATACCATTACTCAACTCTTTGACCATTCAAATACCTGTTTTCTCCATCTACAACTGTCTTTATTCGACTTTATACTGTGATAAAATTAAACCTATGGTATGTGTTTATTCTATGTTTACTTCAAACAAATTTAAACAGATCTGTAAATAAGTCAAAAATAAATTAAATGTAACATAAACAGTTGTAAGATTTATGTCAAGTGTTTGTCGATCGCGCGATCATTCTCCGTTCAAATGAGAATCTAAATAATCTAGCTCCGAATGAATCACAAAAATAAACATACTTATCCATGTCCGAATCACAATCCAAAATCAAAATAAAAAGTTTGGAACTGATAAGTCAGGTAAGACACGTGAACTTCCACAAGGCAAATGAGACCGGGTGCTCCGGAAGGGTTAGCTAGCTACAATTTGAAAGGTTTGATTTGATTCTTGCTTCCGTGTTCGTTTATTTTCTTGATATCTCTTGGTGTTTTCTTAAAGTTAACAAATTTTTATTTGCTTGCATCTATATAACAATTTATACCAATTTATACCAATGGTATTGATTTTCTGCAAAATATGAAAATAACAAAAAATAATGTTTGTTATTGGTTTTTTGAAAAAATACGAAAAGAAATGTCTGGCATCTTTAATAAAATAAAGTAATATAATGAAGGCATTATATAAACGTAAAAGTAATATACTTTTCCGCCTTTAATCAATTCATCGACATTACAAATAAGGAATTGGACACAAACATTAATATGAACGCAAGTTGACTTCAGTTCTAATAACATGTCTGAAATCTACAATAACGTTAAATCAAAAGGCGTCTGGAAACCAAGTTCCTTGTTTTTTATTGTGTCGTTACACCAAAACTTTATCCAGATAAGAATCAGAATATGCAACGTTTGAATTTTTGAGAAATAAAACTTGCAGACCACGGATATGTTAATGACAGTGTGATGACATTTTGAAGTTTAGGGTATAAATCAAAAGCAAACACACTAACCCATGTCTAAATCACAATTCGATATTAAAGTAAAAACTTAGAAACTCGCAAATCAAATCAAAACACGTGAATTTCTACCAGGGGAGTGAGGTCGGGTGCACAGGAAAGGTAATCTTTTTTGCTAGCTATACTCGCTGGTTTGAAATTAAAATGAGAATAAAAGGAACATTAAATTTTTGGACGTCAAGTATCTGAAAGTTAAGTTTGGATACTGAGAAAACATACTTATCAACAGTATTGCAATATTTGGTATAAAACTTTCTGGACAGTTTTATTGTTATTTGTGTTGAACTTGTTATGTAGTGAGGACAATATAACACAAAATATCAAGCTGAATATGTAATCAAAATAGCCAATCAAATTTTGAATAATTATAAAAAATGATAATGATATGTACGATACATCTGTATTAAAAGTTATTCTTGAAATAATCGATGTCTCACAGTTCTATATGCATTTTATTCTAAATGTTTGATTTCGGATGTGGCGAGTGTAATGAAATACAAACATACTTATTAATGTCCGAATCACAATCCAGAAACAAAGTAAAAACCTTGGAACTGACAAGTCAGGTTAGACACGTGAACTTCCACCAGGGAAGCAAAACCGTGTGCTTAGGAAGGGTAAGCACCTAGGTCGTTATAAGATGCTAACCTTCCTGGATCACCTGGCCTCACTTCCCTTAAAAAAATTCATGTTCTTTTCTTAATATGCCAGTTTTTGAAGTGTCTAAGTTTCTTTATAGGATTATGTTTCATTTTCGGTATGTTTTGGTTGACTCTTTTGATTATGTGTGTCAGTTGAAAATGTATTACAGGAGGTGTTTACCCTTCCGGAGCACCCGGCCTCACTTCCCTGGTGGAAGTTCACGTGTCTAACCTAACTTGTCAGTTCCAAAGTTTTTACTTTGCTTCTGGATTGTGATTCGGACATGGATAAGTATGTTTGTTTTTGATTAGCTATTGTTAAAAGAGAAACCTATAAAACATTTCAACCCACAAGTGAAAGGTTTATTTTGGTGGCAAGTATAGGTTTGAGCCCTAATGGACGTTAATCAGTACTAGTATAATTATTTGAAACTGATCTATTCCAATAAAATTCTAGTACATTCGGACAAATCAATACCACAGACATTTATAAACAAAATAAACATACTTATCCATGTCCGAATCACAATCCAGAAGCAAAGTATAAACTTTGGAACTGACAAGTTAGGTTAGACACGTAAACTCCCACCAGAAAAGAGAGACCGGGTGCTCCAGAAAGGTGAACACACCCTTTTTAACTAGCTACACCCATCACTTGTGTAATCAAAATGGAATATGAAAATCAGAATGGAATATGTATGTATGTATGGGATGCCAAATATATCCAGGGCAATCCTAGAAACAGAGATATCAAACTTATAAACAATACGGTGATAACTGCCTAAAAACTTTTTGAGGGCCTTGATAAGCATAGGCATGCAATATACCCGAGTCAACAATTTATTTGCAAGCGGTTTGCTTCGTTGTACAAAGTCCTTGTAATAGGAACAAGCTCTACCCTAGCGTATTAATAAATGTTATACATATACAAATTAATAATAACCGTTTGCTGGTATTCTACAAAATGTCAACTGTTAAACCATTAAATACGGTATATAATAGCAGAAAACAGAAATTACTCATCCTGTAGTGTTTAATTTACCTGAAAATAATTTGTACTTTTTAAAGCTTTTGAATATGTACACTTCCTTGGTGGAGATTCACGTGTTTACTGGTATGTTAATTTGCCAGTTATCAAACTATTCATTTTGCTTTTTGGATTATGATTTAAACATGGATAGGTTTTTGCTTGTGTTTGATCGCTGACTCAGAATTAAATATGAGATATATATAATATTATCAATGGTAGTACTGAATTTGTTGTCTATAAATAACTTTACATTAGGAGTATTTTTTTCTGTTTTTTACACTTAGTCTAGTCTAGTACTAATCATCAATAGATATCCATGTATTATACAATTATCATAATACCAAAGCCTTCTGTTACATGTTTAGATGTGCATTTAACATTTAGTTGCTACGATAGAGGAGCGTTGCACATTGCAGTTGTATATCAATACCGTCGTCTTATCTCTAGAACTTTAAAATCGATTATTGTATTTCACACATGGTGATTATCTTATACGATTAAATCTGACATTTTCACAAAATGCAATTACATTTCATACACTCTTCATAGTCTCTCGTGTACATATATCACACGTCTTTTTCTCGAAGTACAATAAACACATGTTTAGCTGTTGTTCAAATGTCTACATAATGCGATAATTTATTTATACCGACTGCATTTCAAATATATATAATCATGAAGTAAAAAAATAAAAGGATTTGAAAAATACATATATAAGTAAAATTACTAGTTTTTAAATGTAGACTTTTTCAACAAACTCTCATTATGTAGGTCATTGCAATACTTCTGTAAAGACTGCGAATTCTAATCGATTTATACTCATTTATTGCCTTTGATCGAGGGAGATATGAACATTTGTTCACCCGCAAGAAGTCATATGACTTGTGCATTTAACATTTACAACGTTGTTATGTAATATGATTGTAACAGATTTATCAAACATCCCACTTCCTTATCATCTGAAGGTTTTTATCGATTTTGTCTTAGAAACTCAACATGATTTTATTAGAAAACAACACATAACATGCGATCAAAATAATTCATTTGGAAATTATGTATTATATATCACTAACATAATATTGGTATGTACTGAATAATTTCGTAACATGTGTATGTATGACACATTTTATTGGATATTTTATCTCTGCAATGGAGGAGTAAGACTTTAATAAGGATAGATACAAGTAAAGTATAAGCTGGCCTTATATCACGAATGTGTATTATTTTGAAAGGAATTTGAAAGTAAAATATTTTCCATCAAAGCAAGCTGAAGATGTTATTTTTATTTTTCTCAGATGCTTTCATGGGTTTTTTGTAACAAGAAAATTATCAAAGAGAGTTGCTCTACTTGTATTGTTATTTGACGTCCCATAGTTCGATGTTATTCTTATTCTCAATTTTGTTTTCACACATGTCAGAAGTAGATAGCTAGTGCGCTTATTTTTTCGTAGCATCCGAAATAATATCCCTGTCCGAAGTTTATGTATTAAACTTAATTAGACAGTTTGCAATGGTTTCACTTTGTTTTCTCTTGGATTGTGATTGTGATTTGAACATATACCGATATGTTCGTGTTTTATTGCTATTCAACGTTATAATCAAAAGCTTCTTTTACATGCACGGTAGTCTATACAACATTTATAACGTTGTTATCTAAAACAAATGCATCTCTGAATCACAATCCTAAATCAAAGTAAAGAAAACTGGCAAACTTATCTAAAACACATGAACTTCACAAGAGAAGTGAGGTCGAAAGATTCGGGAGGGTAAGCACCGTCTGTTAGCTAGCTAAAAACGCAAGAAGAGAATGAAAGGAACTATGGGACGCCAAATATATCCATGGTAATATTGGATACGGATATATCATACTTATCAACACTATTATGTTGACGTTTAATAAACGTTTTTAATTGTTTGATAAGTGTAACCCAGAGTGGGGTTGGAATATCGATGAATTAACAATTAAATTGTTAGCAGCTTGCTTCGTTCTTTAAAGTTGCCGTAGTGTAATATTATGTAATATGCTACAGATTGTCATCTAAAAACAACAGTTTCTTGTTTCTGGCGCTCTAAAATCAAATATTTCCTTAAAATGTTGTCTTTATCTACAGACAATTGGTGTTTATAACCAATAATTACATTTAATGAGCATTTTACAACCTTCCATGTAAAAAAATTCACACAATGTGTATATCGTTAATCAAATCGCAATAAACACATGTTTAAATTGTTGTTTAACTGTCTAGAAATTCATAAAATTATACCAAACATGCTATCAAAATAATTCATATGGACATTATGTGTTATATAACACTAACATTACATAGATTTATACTGAATAATCTTGTAAAACGGACAATAAGCATGTTTGTCAATATTATTATTGAACATTATCCATATTTTGTAGTAAGACTTAAATATACAGAGATACCAGTAAAGAATATGCCGACCTTATAGAATTTATATGAAATTCGAAAGTAAAAAGATTTCTTCAAGAAATGCTTAAATTTTTCTTATAATTTTCAGGTAGCAAGACAGATTAACCCTGTTGATTTAATCAAAATCGCTTACAATGGATGAAGATAATAATAATCAAAAGTTTGTTTTACATGTTCAAAAGTACATCTTATAATCATAACATTGTTATGTAATATGTTTTTATTTCGCCTTACATCCATACTTCTTTGTTATCTGACGGCTTAAAATCGATTATTTCCTTGAAAGTTTGTCTTTATCTAGAGACAATATGATGTTTATAAGTCATTATTACATTTGATGAGCTGTTTATGATCCCCCAAGTAGCTATATTATATATTTGTACATTGTTTGTCACGATAAAACAACAAATAAACGTTTAATTATTGTTTAACTGTCTAGAAAATCATACCAATAATGCTATCAAAAGAACTCATATGGGAATTATGCGTTATATAACTCTGTAATTACATTGATATGTGTGAATAATCTCGTAACACGGACAAAGTGCCAATCATTATTGGACATTATACACGCAATGTAGAAAATCATACCAAACATTCTATGAAAATGACCCAAATGGGCACTATGTGTTACATACCACTGAAATAACATTAATATGTACTGAATAATATCGTAAAACAGAAAATGTGCCAATTATTATTTGACATTATACATGCATTGTAGTATGACATATTTGCATAGGGATGGCAATAGGGTATTGGTTTTCAAAATTATCATCAATGCTGTCCTTATATAATTTGCAATTTAACCTGTATGATTTACAAACATAATAATCTTTGGTTCAACCTACATATAAATTTAAGGAGAACCTTACCTCATTTTATAATAATAATAATAATAATAATAATAAATACATATTATATACACAGTGTGTCTGTACAACCCTCAGTATCAGGTCAATTCCTTTTTTCGTAGCCGTATCACTACGAGTCGAGCTTGCGCGCAAGTAGTGATACAGCTACAAAAAAAGGACGTACAAACTGTGTATATAATATTTTTATATAACATTTCCAATTAGTTTATTTAAAATAATAAAAAAACAATACTTTATGTGAAAAAATTACATTTTACCACAGAAAACCACTGAACTGTGTTATGACATTTGTTCTACATTTGACAAATCGAAGACTCCCTAATGGCGTGACAATGAGAATGTGAACGTGCACTTTACCGCCAATGTTGTATCACCATAGTGTAGTGATACAAGATTCTGTATCATGCGTGTTCGATAAAACTTGTATTTCGTCAAATCAGATAGAAAAACTAGTCTAATGTTAGATAAAAATAATAATAACTAGCAAGTTTTATCAAGGTTAGGTGGATTGCATTGGGATCTGCATTTGGTTCACTGTGTATCAATAAAGATTTAGCAAACTAACCCTGATGCAGGCAGATGAGAACGCCATAGTAATAATAAAATTGCTGTGTATATAATAAATTTGTTAGAGAATAAAATACAAATAAAAATATCTTTTAACTATGTAGTTTCTCATCTTCGGCATGCAGAGTTGTTTAGATATATCGACCTCAACTCTGTGATGTAAAGACAAGGGTAATGTACAAGAATATTCAATGAAGTGATTGTAAAATTCCCGATCTTATTTGGAAATAAAATTGTCAGTTCAGGAAATTCGTTCTTAAATATGCTCTTTTCAGTAGTGACATGAATATAACACAGACACATGTAGTCAAATGAAAAAAATCTTAAAAATGAAATGAGCGTAAAATAAAACCCTAAATTAAAAATAACGTAATTGACGTGATAAAACAATAGATTCATTTGTAAGTTCTCAACACTAATTCTGTTGATAAAACAAGTCAATTTTTGAAATTCATGCATATAACTGAGGCGTCAGTGAGAACAAAAATACATTGTAAGGCTTCCACTATGTTTACTTAGAAGAAAATAGCTTAGTTAAATTAAGTTTGTTTGGCTTTAGATTGATCAACTAAATGAATGTATTTCGTATGTAATATCATCTTGAAGTTATAATTAAACCAACAAATTACAAAAACCATTCACGAGGGACTTCCGTAACGTGAAGAGAAATAAATGGGATGTTCGAACTAACTGTATTTAAGAAGGTAACGTATCCTTATAAATAAATAAATGAATGAATCTGGAACACAAAACACGTTAAATATCGAACAAACAAGCCATTTTTGCAAAACCTTTAACATATTGTCTGGAATATTTTGTTTTGTGACTAAAGCAAAACAGAAACAGATTATTTCAGCCACATTTCTGAGAAAAACAACGTAATGTACTGGAATGTAGGAAATAGATGATCAATAATGAAAGTCAAAATTAAAAACAAACATTCCAATCTATATCAAAATCATAACCCCAAAGCAAAATAAAAACTCTGAAACTGGCATTTACGATTTACGTTACGAGTGCTCCTGAAGGGTAAGTACCTGTTTAGCCAGATACACTTTAAAAACTGACTAATTAAATAACACATGCGATTTTCTATCAAAGAAGCATTACAAAAGGATAGAAAAGGAGTGGTAAGTATCTACTAGTATGTTTCGTTACTTTGATATTTCACATTCAAATGTAGTTAAAAAATCTTTACGATCAATATCTATATAATCTGATTTCAAAAACACTAAGAAAGTAATGTCAAATCATACATTTTCTATAAAACTTGATACTTGTCAACATCAACCTTAAGCTTTTTATTTATCAAGATCTATTATATTAGACTCAATCAATGTGCACTGATACAATATCATGTCTTAAATACTTAAGAATACCAAAGAGGATTATACCATTTTTCATTTACCTGAACTATACAAATTATATTATCAATCAAACAGTTTATTGAAGTTGCTCATACACCCAAGCACTATCGTAAATTACTGTGGTTTAACCATTGTGACATCCGCAAAAGTACAAACGCAAAAATGTCCGATCTTCAAATTGATTTTGTCAATTGATGCGACTTCTTCATATTTCATACTCCAAAATCACAAAATTGAAAACGCAAATTGGCCTAATCTACAATAATTGTACAAAAAAATGTATTTAGAATTTTCAACGTGCATACATACAATTTAAAGTTAGACTTTTATAAGTAATTTGTTTACCAGTTAATAGTTAATGGTTAACTATGGCAAATTTTAATGACCGTCATCACAATATTGTTAATACGTGTTCTGTCTCGGTACCCAAAACTATCCTAGAGATATTTGATATCCTATAATTCTATATTCATAACATTCTCATTGTTTTAACTTCACGTATGGCAGTTGTAACTAAACAGAAGGTACACACCCTTCTGAAGTACCTGGTCTCACTTCCCAGATGAACGTCTGCCAGTTTTTAACGGTTTTACTTTGCGTTAGCGATTTGTAATTTGAACATAGATCAGTATGTTTGTGGTTGATGGTAAGTAATAAGATTGTTGTGAAACCCAAAAGTAAAATGAAAGGTTAAAGAAACAATTTTTTACACAAGAGACACATATGCAAGTTTCACACTACAGATGATATAAAACAATTATAAAATCATCAAAGCCCTATGTTATTTTTCTAACGATATAGGACGTTGTTTTGCAAGAAGAATGATTTTTTATATCTCAAATCATATAAGTAGTTTAGAATAAAATGTTAAAATTCTACTTCATATTCCTTAATCAATATTATTTCTGACATTTTCTTAAAATGTATTACAGTTTAAACAAATTTGACAATGTTACAATTTACTATGAACAAAATGAAATAGTTGTTACTAAACATGCATTGTAGCTGCACGCTGGCAACAAAACACCGATGTATTTAAGAGAATAGTGAAAAAAAACCTATATTTCTTAGAAACCCATATTAAGGCGTTCATGAAACCGTACCCATTAAGACTCTACTAATTTTTAATTTCAAGTCAATTCTAAAAGATCTCCAAATAGATATGTCGTTATATTTGACCATTTTTACCGACTTGAATATTTAACAGCACAATACTAAAATCCACTTGAAGATGTTTCTAAGCGGAAAGTCACGCATTTAACTTAATTGGCTTGTTTTCAAATTATTGCTTTGCTTTTGGGATTTTAATCCGATATGTTTATGCCTCAGTTATATTCAAAGTTTTAATTGAAGGCTTCTTGTACACATTTGTTCAGAAATACATCTAACATCAACTTGTTATGTAGCAATTTGTGTTTGATTATGTAACATGTACTACATTGGATCTAATGTCGATTCTTCCTTCCTGTCTAGCGGATTATTATTGGTTATTTTGTCGATCTTTATCTTTAAAGAGCTGTTTACAATTCTTCTCGAATTATGGGTAAATAAAGAATCTTCTATGTAGATATGTCATACAATTTATGAATTGTTACTAAATATCACGATAAATGCATGTTTGAATCGGTACTAAAATGTCTAGAAAATCATACCAAACATGCTATCAAAATAATGCATATGGACTTCGTTATGAAACACTGAAATTACATTGATGTATACTGAATTATCTCGTAAAACGGACAAAGGTATCAATTTCTACAATAAAAAGTATTGGACATTCTCCATGCAATGTAGTATAATTTTTCAGTAAGGGGATTATAGTAAAGTATTGGTTTCCACAATAATTATTGCTGTTGTCTTTTATCATCATTTATGTGGGTTTAAACTGTCGAGTTTGCAGGCATAATAGATATTAAAACGAATTTATGGGATACCCGAACAGATTTACAAAATCTTAGTTACATTGGAGTTTACAAATGCATCGTGGCAAGTATGAGGGAAGTGAATTAGGTTATATAGTGATTCAGTTAAGGTTGAGTCAGCAAACTTTGTTTTAGGTAGAGAATTTGCAAATGATAGTAGCAATGGTATTGAAGTCTTTTAGTAGATTCTATAGAATATGAAATTAAATAACCTAAATAGAAAAAACGTCTTGGTGCTTCTCTGAACACCTTCGTATGATAAAATGTACGCAACACAGAGAAGCTTCAAGAAACGATAGCATTGCCTGTATTGTGTCAATTAGGATAATTGTAATAATGTGATGTGTAATTCATACATTTCAAAAAGCGTGACCAGCTACAGCATAACCACCTGCGAAAACAATTTTACACCGAGATAGATTTACCTACAGAAATATTTGTTCACATATTTCTCACTACATATCGATGAATATTACACTTAGATGGTAACATTAAAGCAACAGAAAGAAATGAGCCTAGCGGTAAACATTAAACAAAAACTGATTGATGTGAGAGAACAATAGATTTGTTTGTAATTTTGTTTATTATATTCAGATAATGGATACCTTCTCAACATTGTTTAAGCTGATAAATTAAACCAAAAGGTTAATTTAATAAATTCAGGCCTATAGCTGAGAAGTCAATGAGGACAAAGAAGACGGTATAAGGCTTCTACACTGTTAATTTGAGGAGTAATAAATTTTAATAAAGTTTATCTAGACAAAGTCTGTTTGTTTTAATATTAATCAACAATATAAAAACGCCGAATGTAATCTGGAAACTACAATTAACAAAAAAATCTGTAGAAAAAATCATTAACGATTGGCTTTCCTAACACGAGTTAATGGCACTTGAAAACGGCAATGTACCGTTACAAAAACTAAATAAATGGATTTTGGAGATACTTTTCTAAATAATCGTCAGGTACTACATACCCAAGAAATTGGGCCTATTATTTCAACAATTATTACATTTAGTCTGAAATGATTTTATTTGTTAATAAATCGTAAAAAAGCGAATTATTTCAATCACATATCTCAAAAACAACGTAATTTCTAGAAAATAGAAAAAAATAATTATAAATACTGCCTGTTAAATCAATAGCTATCTGTAGTATTCTGTAAGAATGTTATACAGTTTTGGAAGGCCAGTGCTTTTCCTCATCGTCGAAGACTTCATTACCTGGATATAATCACCTACAAATATACAAATCTATGCTTAAAAAATACTTTAACACACCCAAGTGAAAAACCACGTGAATTTTTCTCGTGTTCTGGTCAGTAGAGATTCTGAAACTGATTGTAAAACATTACCCGTTGTTTCAACTTTTGTTAACAAATTCTAAATTAACAAAATATCGTCGAAATGTAAGCATACCAGAGGTGTAAGAATATGGTAACACCATCTCCTTATTCAAAAAAGCACAAAAGTTTAACACTGAGCGATTTGCTATAAAAAAACATATAGCCAAGTTTCAAAGGACTAATGTAAAAACAGATGCCGTTGACTGGTACAGATAACGGCACCGATATTCCCTTACAAAGATAAACGGAATCATGATAATTGTTTATAAATGAAACACAGGTTCGGTTTTGTGCATGTAAGGTGCTGGCCTTATTATTGTTTCAAATATTTGTAGTTATCTTCTTTTATTTTAAAACATGGCGCATCGGAAAATGCAAAAAACTGTGGTAGCAAATTATTAATGGTTTAGAGACTTGATACCAACCAGAAGCTACCTTTCATTTAAAGATAGCAGATGAAATGAATTTCAACACAATTTTGAAATCGAAACATCATACCTCAATGTCAATTAAATATTTTCCAGTCTCAAGTGTCGTCTACCGTGTTTCGTTAAAATATACTTAGTATTATAAATATCAATTCTGTTCACTGTCTATATAAACAAATCCGATTTAAAAACACTCAGAATCTATTATCAAAGCACACACTTTCTATTTTACTCAATACTTCTTAACATCAACCTAAATCCCTTTACCTATCAGGATTCGTTACCAGAGATTTCCGGAATGGAATCACTCAAAAACAAAACTTAAGGATACCAAAAGGGATTATAACATTTTAATTACCCGAACCATACAAACTATAAAATCATTCAATAACCCATCATGTTTGGTTTATAACTGTTGTTCATATAACAAATCACTATTCAATGTTTAACATACATAAGTAAAGTCAGAAACTTCAGACCTCAAACATTTATGAATTAAGGGTTTTTACCTACCTCCAAAATGTTTGCAAAAAAACCAAAAGACCAAATAAAATGTATGATCCGATAATTTACATAAAATGTAAAGCGTTAATATAATGCCTAAAACATATATGTGATTATATGCAACTTCCTACATATTATCAACAAAATAGAGATGACGAGGAAAATAGGTTTTTCCCCTAAGTGCGAACTAGCTTTACCATAAACTGTGAAAATGCATTCCATATGCAGGAGAAGCAGATATTTTGCTGTTTAGAAACATATTACATCAACTAAAAAGTAGTCTTTAGTAGGTGTCATATATAGTTGACTGAATACTATGTCAATTGGTGTCCGATAATTTCCTTGTCATGAGTTCTACTGTTATTATCAGCAAATAATATACTGCTTTCTCTTAGCTAAGCTGTATGGAGTTATTAAGCAAGAACGTGTTATAATAGACCGTATAACGGCAAGATTGGTAAAACACTAATTGGAAGGATATGCGATTATCCTAGAAGCATGTAATTTAGTTGGAGAGCTGAATAAATTATACAACTCAATTTATTCTGCTATATCATCTTTAAGGTCTTCAACAAATTCACACAGGACATTCGTGATTCTATAAACCACCAACTCCCTTGTCAGTTAATTGCACTAGGGAAGGAAACTTGACGTAAGTAAAGGAATTCATTTTTTCTGATGAATCAGATCTAGAGAATTATATACTAGATTAGCTTTACATGTCAAACACACGTCAAGGATATTATAATCAAAAGGCGAAAATTAAAGAAACAATGAAAATACTGTACCCAACATAGCATGTTTTATGAGATATTGTTGATAAATTCGATGTCTCCGTTCTTACCTAACCCTTCCGGAACAGCAGGTCTCACTTCTCTTTGGACCTTCTTCTATATGTTTGTTTTATATTGATAATTAAACGTGTATTAAATATCATCAGAAAAAAACCTATGAATCGATTTTAAAACCACAATCTCAAAGCAAAGTAAAACAAACATACCAATGTATGTCTAATCACAGTCCCAAAGAAAAGTGAAAACACCCTATGGATACGTCCAGTAGCGGATATATTTACTCAACTTTTAGATATATTTGGGTTTTATGTGATTCATGTTTCTACGAAAATAGTAGAAGTAAATATAGATCAATGGAATGGAAATCGTAAACATTTGAACAGTGTGCCATGAATAAATCATAACAGTTGAGAAAAGTATTTGAGCATAGCCAATGTAACAAGGAAAATAACTTAGAAATCCTGACATAATCAATTCAAGATCAAGAAAAGAAACGTACGTAACCAACTGGTATGCATTGACGAATATTAGTTCTATAGGATAGTTTTCAGGAGATAGTATTTTTCACATGAATTCCATAGATTGTCATGGCACCCCATAAGAATCAATCAAGGAAATTATAAAATTTGTACCAATTATGGTATACGATGTTGCATGTAGGTGTCTAAGAGCTTTGATGTGCAATACAGATTATTGCTATGGCAACCTAATGTTCTGTTTATGCTATTTCAAACTGCTGTGATAATTAAAAAGTAATAAAGTATTAACGCATTACTCATGATGCCGAGATGAAGATTTAATTTTCATTTTATTAAAAAATTTGACATAAAAACTATTTGACAAACCTATTAACATTACAATGCACAAGGCAGTAAAGTTTGACCCCTGAGATGAAATTCATTTCCAGGAAATGTAATTACATTTCAGGATTAACATCAGGAAGTTAGTTTCATTTGACGGAAGAATCTCCAATATAACATAGAGACATGTATTCATCTTCAGCACTTTAATAGCACAATGACGTTTTATTTTCAAAAGCATTAGTATCTAATTTAAAGTTCATGGTATTGGGCAATATAGCATATAAGTGACCAGTTAGTATAAGTACCATGTCCAAATAACAATCTAGAAGCAAAGCAATAACTTTGAAGCTTACAAGTGAACTTCCCTCAGGGAAGTGACGCCACGTGCTTCTAAAGGGTAAGCACATCCTGTTTAGCTACCTACACATACCACATGCGTAATCAAAATTGATTGACAGGAACATTGAACTATGGAACGTCAAATATATTTTTTTCATATCGTATTTAATATAATTACCCAACTTACACACTAGTATACCAATGGGCACAAACCGCGAGCCGTTGATATGTCGCAGAATTTATGAAAACACTTGCTAAATCTCTCATCTCAGCATACAGATATATAAATAACGTTCTATCTATTGATAATAGAAAATTTCGTGATTATGTGGATATCATCTATTACAGTGAGCTTCAAATAAAAGATGTGACTGATTTATCAAGTTTTGCTTCATATTATTACGTCTTATACCGCAATTATGACGCCGACGTAAGTCTGCATTTGAAGCTATATGACAGACGTGTTGGCATCATTCTTTTTTCTGCAGTAATTTACCTGCTTCTCCTGCTTATGGTGTATTTATTTCGCAATAAAAACACTATAGTAGAGTTTGTTACCACTAAGAGAATTTAATACAACGAAGTAAGCTGCTTACAAATAAATTGTTAACGAAAGGGTATTGCAGGCTTATGAACGTCCTCAAAAGTTTAAATACAGTTATCACACTATTTCGTCATAAGTATGATGTCTCTGTATCCCTTGGCATGGTTCAATGTTTTATTTATTCACAAGTTTGATTGCACACGTAGCGAGTGTATCTAGCTAAACAGAAGATGTTTACCCTTCCGGAGCAACGGGCCTCACTTCTGTGGTGGAAATTCACGTTTTTACGTAATGATTCAGCTTTAAAGTCTTACACTGTTTTTGGATTGGGGTTTGGTTTTCTTTTGGTTGGACACTAATTGGAATGATTATTAGGATCCTATGAAAGTAACCACGCAATGGGCATGTTGTTTATTAAATCCAGTATCCGTGTAGATTTTGTAGACGTAATCAGTGAAACCGGTCACTCATCACAATATTGATTAGAAGTATGATAGTTCTGTACCGAAACTATCCTCGATATATTTGACGTTCAAGGTTTTATTTTTCATTCCCAATTTGGATTTCACACTTGGTGGATGTGGTTAATTAGACAGAAGGTGGTTACGCTTCCGAAGAACCCGGACTCGCTTCCCTAATAGAAGTCAACGTGTTTCAAAATTTGTCAGTTTTTCAAATTTTTATTTTGTTTTGGGGATTATAATTTGAACATGGACCGGTATAATAGTGTTTGGTATTATTGAAAGATTCAGTTCAGGAAAAGAAACATCAGTAGTTTTTGTTTTAGGATTGTGTTCAGGGCATATCAATCAGTGTTAGAGAAAGTCTTCAAAAGTTTTTGATTCTGGATTTGGAAACTGTTTTGCGCATGAATTGGTATGTATACATTTGATCAGAATATACACAAAATAATATATGGAATATATCGCTGTCTGGGTCGCCCATTTGTGTCATTGTTGTTTTGTTTTTCTCGCATAGATTTGTCAATAACATCATAAAAGGGAGCAGTAGTTGCGTTAGTTGGTTTACAATCACTTCAATAAATGCAGATAATTATTTGTAAATATTACATATAAAATTTAACTAAACATCTTCATGGATTTATTTTATGATGCAAGAAGTAGTTAGTACTAAGTGTGGTGTGTACAAAATATAGAAATATCAACCATCGTTCTAATATGATAGGGTTCTAACAAAGTTTGCCAAAAACTATAACTCGGATTGAAAGTTTTGTATATGGCACCAAAGGTAGATGATAGATGCTGTGAATCTTTCTTGTTAGCTTACCTTTTTATTGTCTTAGTCCATATACTTAAAAGCAGTTTTGATGGGTCATCGCCAATGCTCGTTGCATAAACATTTATTCAACTTGTTTAATAAATTCAATATTACATAAACACTCATGCAAGATCCTCTATTTATTGGAGATGTTTAGTAAGTGGATCATTATAAACTCTTCAGGGTATGCGAGCGTACTTTTGCATCTTCCGTGGTAGTTTAGCGAATTAAATTAAATAATCATTATTAAGGATGTTTAAGTTTTTTTCAGAATATTCAATAAACCTAAAAAAATGAATTAGATCACAGTAACCGTTTAATTCAACCCACTTCAGTTAGGTATTCTAATCAATTCTTGTTGATAAAAATGTAAATTTTAACAGTGCTTGGCATTTTCGCTTTTAAAGATTTTCAAAAGAATAAGCAAGAGAATCAGAAAATATGTTTAATTGGTTGTAGAAATGTAAGGCTTCGACAGAGGAAACAGGAGGGTGATGTATGTACTCGATTCAGATCAATCTAAAAGAAAACTTGAACTAAATAAAAAACACATACAGTCAAACATGTATTAAAGACCCCTATAAGGACCAACTGCTTTTAAAAGCCAGTATAATTTTATTGGAGTTGCTATTTATTCATGTTCTTTGAACCAGTATATAAGGATCACCTGCCCATAAAGGTCAGTTTAACTTATCCCCATAGGTGATATTTAAACACATGTTTGACTTTACATGTATAATTTGATCTGACATGCATTTAGACATGCATTCATTGTGATATATGGACTTTAACACCATTAAATGGCATAAATGACCACTGTTGTAGGGGAAATCAAAGGCTTCCTTTACATAATAAGAAGAACATCTAATATTAATACTATTGTTATGCAACACTTTACAGATTTCATCTAACATTCATACTTCCTTCTTATCTGACGGTTTTAAATCGATTATTTCTCTGAAACTTTATCTTGATCTAGAGACAATAACGTGTTTATAAGTCATTTAATGAGCCCTTTACAACTTTCAATGTTAATAATTCATACAATATGCGATTTTCTTCATAAAATGAAATAAAACATGAATTGCTTAAATGGTTGTTTAATGTCTAGAAAATCATACCGAATATGGCATCAAATAATTCACATCGACATTATGTGTTATATAACACTAACATAAAATTGCTTTTTACCAAATAATCTTGTAAAACGGACAATAAAATAAGCATGTTTGTCAATTATTATTGGAAATTATCCATGTAATGTAGTAATATTTAAATATATAGAGATACCAGTGAAGTATATGCTAACCTTATAGAATTTACACCTAATTCGAAAGTTAAATGTTTTCTTCAAGAAATTCTTAAAATTTCCTCGGATAATTTTAATTATCTTCAGGTAGCAAGAAAGATTAAAATATGTTGCCTAGGTCGCATTTTCTTTAACCAATTATTTCTGATATTTTTATAAAATGCACTACAGTTTAAATAAAAAAACATACTAATCCATTTCCGAATCACAATCCAGAAGCAAAGTGAAAACTTTGGAACTGACAAGTTAGGTTAGACACGTGAACTTCCACCAGGGAAGTGAGGCCGGGTGCTCCGGAAGGGTAAGCACCCCCTGTTTAGCTAGCTACACCCGCCACGTGTGTAATCAAAAAAGTGTGAAAGGAACATGGAACTATGAGACGTCAAATATATCCAAGGCAATCCTGGACATCAAACTTATCAACAATACTGTGATGACGGCCATAAAACTTTTTGAGGGCCTTGATAAGCCTAGGCTTGCAATATCCGTGAGTCAACAATTTATTTGCAAGCAGCCTACTTCGTTGTACAAAGTCCCCGTAGTGGGAACAAGCTCTACCATAGCGTATTAATTGGGAAACAAATACACCATAAGCAGGAGAAGCAGGTATATTGCTGCATAAAAAAGGAAAGTTGACGATAGAAAAATTGAAGTCATCACGTTTGTCATAAAGTTTCAAATGTAGCCTTTCTTGTGCGTCATAATTCAGGTATAAGTCTAAATATGAAGCAGAACTTGAGGAATCAGTCGTGTCTTTTATTTCAAGCTCACTAGGATGGATAGATGACATTTACATAGTCTCCAAATTTAGGATTGTTAAGAGACAGAACGTCATCTATATATCTGTATGTTGAGTTGAATGATTTGGCGACAGTTTTCTCTACAGATTTAACAAGGTTTTGCATAAATTCTGCTTCGAAAGAATAAAGAAACAAATCAGCAAGCAATGGTGCACAGTTTGTACCCATTGGTATACCGATTGTTTGCTGAAAAAACGAATTTGACAATGTTACAATTTACTATGTACATAATGAAATCAGTGTAACCAAACATGCATTGTAGCTGTACAATCAAACATGCTAGCAACAAAATATCGATGTATTTAAGAGAATAGTGAAAACTCCATACTTCTTAGAAACCCATATTAAGACGTTTATGACAACTTACCATGTTTTAATGTCACGTCAATTCGAAAAGATCTTCAATTAGATATGTCGATATATTTAACGATTTCTATCGACTGAAATATTTAACTGCACATTACAAAAATGCACTTGAAGATGTTTGTTTCCCTAATGTATGATCAGTTTTTATCTAAATTGGCTAGTTTTCAAAGTTATTGCTTTGGTTCTGGGATTGTGATCCGGTATGTTGATGACTGATTTAGATTCAAAGTTTAATCAAAAGTTTCCTGTACACATTTGTTCAGAAATACATCTAACATTAACTTGTTATGTAACAATTTGTGTTTGATTATGTAACATGTACTAGATTGCATCTTATGTCGATACTTCCTTCTTGTCTAACGGTTCATTATTGGTTCATTTGTCGAAACTTTATCTTTATCTAAAAGACGAGCTGTATACAATCTTCCATGTAGATATGTCATCCAATTTCTGAACTGTTACTAAAATCACAATGAACACATGTATCGCATTGTTATTTAACTGTCTAGAAAATCATAAAATCATACCAAACATGCTATAAAAATCACCCATAGAGACATTATTAGGTGTTATGTAACACTGAAATAACATTGATATATACTGAATTATCTCTTAAAACGGACATAGATATTAGTATATACGACAAACTGTATTGAGCATGCAACCTAGTAAAATTTATCAGTTAAGGGGTGACAGTAAAGTATTGGGTTCCACAATTATTATAACTGCTGTCCTTATATCACCATTTATCACGGTTTGACCTGTCGAGTTTGCAGGCATAATGGAGTTTTTGTCTGGACAGCTTTTAGATAAATTTATGGAGTACCCGAACAGATGTAAAAAATCTTAGTTACACTTGAGCTTACAAATGAATCGAATGAAGGTTGAGGGAAGTGAATTTGGTTAAATAGTGATTCAGTGCAGGTGGAGTCAGCAAACCTTGTTTCAGGTAGAGGATCAGCAAATGATAGTAGCAATTGTATTGAAGTGTTTTAGTAGAGTCTACAGAATATGACATTTAAAAACTTTAATACATGTCTTGGTGCTTCTCTGAACACCTTCGTATGATGAAATGTACGCAACACAGAAAAGCGTCAAGAAACGATAGCACTGGCTGTACTGTGCCCATTTAGGGTAAAAAAAGTGATGTGTAATTCATACATCAAACAGACAGTGTGACCAGCTACAGCATAATCACCTGCGAAAACAATTTTACAACGGGATAGATTTACCTGCAGATATATTTGTACACATATTTCACAATTCATGCATATATATTGCACTTAGATAGTAAAATTAAAGCAACAGAAAGTTTCTTAAAATGAGCCTAGCAGTAAACAGTAGATAATACAAACTGATTGATGTGAGGAAAACATAGATTAGTTTGTAATTTTGTTTATCATATTCAGGTAATGGATACCTTCTCAACATTGTTTCAGCTGATAAATTAAATCAAGTAGTTAATTTTTGAAATTCATGCCTATAGGTGATAAAACAATAAGAACATATAAGGCTTCTATACACTGTTAACTTGAGGAGTAATACATTTAATAATACATGTATGTGACTAAATGAAATCTGTTTGGCTTCAGATGAAATAACAATATTAATAGAATCTGTCACCTGTTTGTGACCGATACCGGTTGATCTCAGTCGAGGGTGCTGTGATGTAATATATATCCCAATCGAGGTTTTGCCGAGATTGGGATATGTTAAAAATAAAATATAAAATCATACCAAACATGCTATCAAAATCACCCATAGAGACATTATTAGGTGTTATGTAACACTGAAATAACATTGATATATACTGAATTATCTTTTAAAACGGACATAGATATTAGTTTATACGACAAACTGTATTGAGCATGCAATCTATTAAAATTTATCAGTTAAGGGGTGACAGTAAAGTTTTGGTTTCCACAATTATTATAGCTGCTGTTCTTATATCACCATTTATCACGGTTTGACCTGTCGAGTTTGCAGGCATAATGGAGTTTTTGTCTGGACAACTTTTAGATAAATTTATGGGGTACCCGAACAGATGTAAAAAATCTTAGTTACACTTGAGCTTACAAATGAATCGTAGGAAGGTTGAGGGAAGCGAATCACAATTTCGGAAGCAAAGTAAAAACGTTGGAACTGAAAAGTCGGGTAAGACACATTAACGTCCTCCAAGGAAGTGAGGACGGGTGCTCCTCTTTAGCTCCGATAATTTAAATAAAATGCAAGGCGTGAACATTATGCCCTAGAAAAATATATTGGATTATCTGCAACTTCCTATATATAAATTGGTAACTCAGTAATTTAGTATTGCTAGCTGAAGCATATCTATGTTCTAAATATTTTCATGACTTTCATTACGTTTATTTTTGTAACAATGATGCATCCGTATGCTAAACACATCCTGAATATATTTGACGTACCTTTGTTCAATGTTCCTTGATTTCACAATTGGAAGGTGTTGCTAGCTAGAGGGAGGTGTTTACCCTTCCGTTCATGCATCTGACTTCCTTATTGGATGGTAGGGTATTTCTTTGGCTGCCTCATCGCAATACCCAGACTCTGTTTCTGTTTTAACTTGTTTTTCTTTGCCTGTCTTATCGCAATTCTCAGACTCTGTTTCTGTTATACCTAGTTTTTCTTTGGCTGCCTCATTTGCCAGTTCTCAAAGTTTTTACTTTGCATTTAGGATTGATTTTAACATGGACCGGTATATATGTGCTTTATGTTTAGTGATAATGCTGCTGCTCAACCAAATTTTAGATGACAAAAGATAAAAAAACCTAGTTTCACACTAGAGACATGTTTGCATGATTTAAACTGCAAGGTAGTGATGATCAATGAAACCATTATAAAATCATCAAGGGCCTCTGTTATTTATCTTATATGTAGAGCGTTGTTATGCAAGAAAAGTGAATGTTTTATATTTTTAGTTAATACCAATCCAGCAGTTTTATATAAATTACTAGTAATGCATTTCATACGTGGTTTTTATCAATATTATTTCTGACATTTTCACAATGATGCATTGCATTTAACAAGACTTTGACAATTTTACAATTCCCTAATTAAATACACGTTAAGGGTATTATTATCAAAAGGCGAAACTCAAAGAAACAATGAAAATACTGTACCCAACATAGCATGTGTTATGAGATATTGTTGATCAATGCGATGTCTCTGTACTTACCTTACCCTTCCGGAACACCAGATCTCACTTCCCTTTGGACAGTAATTGATAGGTTTGTTTTATACTGATAATGAAACGTGTATTATTCTTACATAGTTGCATGTTAAGCTTGCAATATATAAACTAGTTAAATTTTTTCAGCATTGTATTTTCAAAAGACCTACTTCCAACTGTTTCTTGTGTTGCTGACACATTTGAGTTGCACGATTGTATGTAATGTTTTTGTTTTAGAAAAATGCAACACGTTTTACAAACGAAAATATATTGGTCCTTTATATTAGGCTCTGGCTTTTAATAATAAAGAAAAACGAGGTCTAAATGTATACGTCACTAAATTAAGTAGAAGATTACCAAATATTATATAACTATGGACGTTTTAGTGGTTGTATATGGTGTGATATTGACCAGAAAAATTAATATTGACCTAGGCGACAGCCGGCAGATTATCATATAAGAAAATCTTATCAGTTCCAGATAAAAAAAATACGTAACTAACTTGTTTGCTTTGGCGAATATTAGTTCTTTAGGAGTTTTCAGGAGATAGTATTTTCACATGAATTCTATAGAAAGTCATGCCTCCCCATCAGAATCAATCAAGTTTAAAGGAAATTATCTAATTTGTACCAATTATGGTATACGATGTTGCATGTAGGTGTCTAAGAGCTTTGTTGTGCAATACAGATTATTGCTATGGCAAAACTTATTTTTCTCTTCATGCTATTTCAAACTGCTGTGATAATTAAAAAGTAATGAAGTGTTAACGCATTACTCATGACGGTGCAATGAAGATTTAATTTTCATTTTATTAAAAAAAAATTAAATTAAAAAAATCGACAATTTGACAAACCTTTTTATCTAAAAGGAATAAAAACTTGATTTAAATTTAAGAGATGAGATATAAAATATTCTTCGTCATGAGTTTTGGTAATAAAACAGCTTTTAATGCATTTTTAAAATTCATTGAACTCCATAGGAGTTGTGAGATTGAATTGGAAAACGCGAAAAGCATATACATGTATAAGATTGCAATGCACAAGATAGTCGAATGAACCCGCTAGATGAAATGCATTTCCAGGAAATGTAATTACAATTCAGGATTAACACCAGAAAGTTCGTTTCATTTGACGGAATAATCTCCAACATAACATAGAGACATGTAACCAGCTTCAGCACTCCAATATGACAACAACATTTTAATTCCACAACCATCAGTATCTAATTAAAAGTTCATGGTATCGGGTAATATAGCATATAAGTAATCTAACTACGGGCTAAATACACAAAGCAACTTACAATAATTGAAAACTTTAAACTGCTGAACATTAAATGAACGAGAATGAAAGGTTAAATTATAAAGAATTACTTGAACGTCTCGCTTGTAATGCTTTTTCCCGTAAAAAAGTTTCAAAATCCTTTTGATTTTTCTACACTTTACACAACTATCCTTCATATAAAAGAATGTCCAAACTAAAACAAATTATTCACTTGTAACACTTTTAAAAAAACGGTAACCTAAGATAAAAATAGCTATTGTCGGATAGGATTCTGATTGTTTTGTCAAGCATCATACGGATTAAGAAAAAAATAATATTAAAGAAAAATCGTAGATTTAGAGGTTTTATGGATGGCATCTATTCCAGTAAGGTCTTTAATATAGTTATCAATTTTTTTTTTCATAAGTTTGATGTTTCCGTATTCAGAATTACTCTTGACATATTTCATATCCCACAGTTCAATTTTCCTTTCATTCCAAAATTTTGAATGCACGCGTAGTGGGTGTATCTAGCTAACCAGGAGATACAAAACATTCCTCACTTCCTTGGTGGAAATGATCGTGCTTAACTTAATTTCCAACTTCAAAGTTCTTTTTTAACTTTGTTTTGGGATTGTGGTGTGGACAGGGATTAGTTTGTTTTTTTTTTTGGTTGGAAAATAAGTGAAATGATTATTAGGATCCTATATAGTTAACCACGCAATAAGCACGGTGTTTATTAAAGCCAGTGTCCGTCTTAATTTGGTAGCGGTAACCAGTGGTGCCTGCCACTCATCACAATATTGTTGACAAGTAGGATGGCTCTGTACCCAAAACTATCCTCGATATATTTGACGTTCCATAGTCACAGGTTTCTTTCATTCCCAATTTTCATTTCACACTTGGTAAGTGTAGTAATAATAAAAAACAAACATAGTAATCCATGTCCGAATCACAACCCAGAAGCAATGTAAAAACTTTGGAACTGACAAGTTAGGTTAGACACGTGAACCTTCACCAGGGAAGTGAGGCCGGGTGCTTCGGAAGGGTAAGCACCTCCTGTTTAGCTAGCTACACCCGCCACGTGTGTAATCAAAGTTGTGTGAAAGGAACATGGAACTATCAGACGTCAAATATGTCCAGGGCAAGTAAGATAGACGGAAGATGCTTTCCTTTCTGAAGCACCCGGACTCACTTCCCTGATGGAAGTTAACTTTTTCATTAATTTGCCAGTTTTTCAAATTTTTATTTTGTTTTTGGGATTGTGATTTGAAGATGGACCGGTATAATAGTGTTAGATATTATGTAAAGATTCAGTTCAAGAAAGGAAATATACGTAATTAATTGCCCTGGATATATTTGACGTCCCATAGTTCCATGTTTCTTTCACACAATTTTGATTACACACGTTGCGGGTGTAGGTAGCTAAACAGTAGGTGCTTAACCTTCCGGAGCACCCGACCTCACTTCCCTGGCGGAAGATCACGTGTCTTACCTAACTTGTCAGTTCCAAAGTTTTTGCTTCTGGATTGTGATTCGGACATGGATTAGTATGTTTGTTTTTAATTGCTTTAGTATTGTGTTCAATCAGTATTAGAGGGAGACTTCAAAAGTTTTTGATTCTGGATTTGGGATTTCTGCTTTAAGCATGAATTTGTATGTTTATGTTTTATTAGAATATACACAAAATGATGTATGGAATATATCGCTGTCTGGGTCGCCCACTTGTGTCCTAAAGACTGAACGCTGTTTGTTTTCACGCGTAGATTTATCAATAACATCAGGAAAGGGAGTGTTACTCGCGTGTTAGTTGACAATCACTTCAATAAATGCAGGTAGTTATTTGTTAATATTGCATATAAAATTTAACTAAAAATTTCATCAATTCATTCTGTGATGCAGGAAGTAGAGTTATTCCTGTGTAATGTACAAAATATAGAAATATCAACCATCGTTCTGATATGATACGTTTCTAAGTAAGTTTTCTGAAAACTATAACTCGGATTGAATGTTTTGTATATGGTGTCATATACCACTTTATGATTTAAAAGTGGTATAAGACAATGGCACTACAAGTAGATGATAAATATAAATCTTGTCTTGTTTGGTCACTTTTAAGTTTCTTGTTCCATAAAGGTGTACTTAGAAACATTGTGGTCATTGCCACATAGTGTTTTAATTATTTTGAGATACAAAGGCGTAGATTCCATAAAAATATATTCCTTGTAAAACTCCTTTATTTTATTTAAGCCTTTATATTATCACGTTTACTGTAGTGCCAAGGGGCGTCTATGAACTACTTGTAATAAAGGGAATTTTGCTATACTATTCAGACGTCACAATGACAGACAAAATGAACATATTCAACCAATTAATGATATTTTTGTGGCTCAATGTATTTACCGATTATTGCTTTAGATGCTTTAGTAAGTTGATCACCATTACCTCTTCAGGGTATGTGGCGAGTGTACTTTTGCATCTTCCTCTTTTTAGCAAAAAACATTAAAGAAGCATTATTAATAATTAGTAATATATGTTCTTTAACCACACTAAACAGCGCAAACGTCTAATTTAGGAAAAAATAGTTTTTCCAATTACCTAAGGAAGATGACCATAAGAAACCCCGTCCATTTACTGTAATACCTAAATAAGGGGAGAGCTGGTTCTAAATTAAGATTGATGGATTGAGTTGAACATAAATACTATCCAGAGCCATGCAGCAGAATAACAATCTCGCATTATACCTAGTGGTTCCACAAACCAGATTTTTATAAACAATGATCTCAATGCATGTAATGTGTTATTAATATCATTCTTTTCCACTACGAGAACTTTATATAATAAAACAATCTTCTTACAAATAAATGGCTAACTCAGGGATACTTAGTTAATGAAAGCCCACAATACGTTTTATGGCCGTCATCAAAACATAGTTGATAAGTATGAAGCACCTGCTGCCAAAAGCATAATGGATACATTTGACCCCCAGTAGTTCTGTGTTATTTTCATTCTCAATTTTGATTCCATACTGCCCGGAAGTGCTTACTCTTATGGGGTACCCGGCCTAGCTTCCATGTGTTTAGACAGAATATACAGTCTTCAAAGTTTTTTCTTTCTTTTTGGAAATGTGATATGAACAATAAAAATAATGTTTGTGTTTGACTACTAATATCTTAGGCAATTTTTTTTCTTTGTTCCAATAATTGCTTAGTACATGTGCTTATAATCAAAAACAAACATACTAATCTACGTCCGAATCACAATCCAGAAGCAAAGTAAAAACTTTGAAACTGACAAGTCAGGTTAGACACGTGAACTTCCACCAGGCAAGCGAGGCCGGGTGCTCCGGAAGGGTAAGCACCTCATGTTTAGCTAACTACACCCACCACGTGTGTAATCAAAATTGTGTGAAAGGAAGAAGGACTTATGGGACGTCAAAAAAAAATCCCGGGCAATCCTGGACACAGAGACATCACACTTATCAACGATACTGTGATGACGGCCATGAAACTTTTTGAGGGACTTGATAAGCCTAGACTTGAATATACTAGTACCTGGGTAAGATGAAATAAATACGTCATCTTTGATATTAATGAATTATGAGTTTTTTTCAAATCTTGAATATAAACAGCTAAAATATTCTTTGAAAGAAAACAAATATAACAAGATAATGGTGTTTCGTAGCTACTGAGGCTAGAAGTATAATCATGGCACTTTGCTGAATACATGGAAATAGAAACTGTGATAATTGTGTATTGATAACAGTTGATTTATGAGAACTGTCAGGAATCCTTATTATGAAAATCAAGATAGCTTTTTTTATCCCAACTTGGATGAATATAAAATTTCACAATAATTACTCAATATGCACATGTTGATTCAAATTTTTTTACAGTTTGGTGTTATTTACACTTTAAAATCACCTTATTTATTGGAGGTGTCGTGATGAATCGACAAGGTACTTCAGTAGTAAAATGATCAACAACTTATCCATATCCGAATCACAATCCAGAAACAAAGTAAAAACTTTGGAGCTGACAAGTGTTTCCATAAATTGAGTGCACATGGTCTTTAATATTTATTTCTTTTAATTGAAAATGTTTCCATTAAACTTTCACTAAATGCATTGAAAAAGCACTGACCTAATTGACTTATATTTTTAAATGAAAACATTGTTATTCAGTTCTCCTGTACATATAAACAAATTTGGTGAAATTTTGTAAATTTGGTTAAATTAATACACCGATTGGGCCTCATTCAAATGTACATCTGGGTATTTAGGGTCAGGAAGGTTATTGTTAACTTGTTCGGGTTTTTCAAGTGTGATCATCATGAATAATCCAATCATTGTGAAATATCATTTATATTTCTTCTAAATAAGAAGGTACAGAAGAGATATATTTGACATAGTTATATTTGTTGCTTTGTTAAAAGATAAAAAATTTTGCTGTGTCGTAGTACAGGATTAAATTCATTTTTGGGTGAATAAAAAATATTTTACTCTTGTTAGGTCAGTATTTTTTGTATCTTGTTTTGACAATTTTTTTGTCAGTTTGTTGGAAAATTCGACTTTATTCTTTCATTTTCCATGTGCACTCAATTTGTGGAAACAAAGTAAATCGCCGGATTACATATTACAGCGCCGCCTGTTGTCAATGTTCGAATGTAATTCGGGCAGATCCTAGTGTTAGGAAATGTTTAAGTTCGGTTGCTAAGGTTGATGGTTTTACCGGGCACTCAAATTTTCCCGCTTTGATATCCTAACACCTGACTGTGACGTAAACATGTTTACTCCACCACATGGTATCAAATATTTAATCTTAGCAGAACAGAACGACCAAGAGAAAATCACGTGCCGCCGAAAAGCAGATCTTTCTGAGAAGGATCCACAACTAGCCGATGAGTGTTGCTGTGATCCATAGAGCAAGCCATAGAGATTCCTGTGGTATTGTTTTATAGACATAATGCTAAAAAGGATTCAATTACTTTACCAGCATAAATAGATTGTCATATCATGGTAACATAAATGCTTTATTGGTTTACATTATATTATATTTTTGATAATTTTAAACCGCATTTCATTTGCAATTAATAAAAATTCACAAAGACAAACCATGTTGATACCGGTCCATGTCCAAAACACACAGGAAGTCATGGGGTCAAAATTGTTTTCTTCATTTTTTTGGAGTGTGCCTTGATTTTATTATTATTATTATCATTATTATTATTTTTTTATTATTGATGTTTCGTTTTTGTGTTGTGTCAATGACTTTTTTTTTGCTATTTTCAGGTACATTACAAGATGCTAAGCTGCAAATCTATACTCAGATATTCTACGAAAATATGTTTTGACTACTATATTGATATATTGAGAAACTTTTCACCATTAATTGACACAGTGGGAAACAAAACTACGTTATGTAGATGGCAAATTTGATTTAGGAGAACTGTTAGAAAATATTCACTCCGAAAAATACATTTGCTTCTTTGGGATTTGCTCTTTTATAAATGGCCATTTCTACAAAAAAATGATAATCGATCAAAACTGAAAGCTAATATTATCAAAATGCCATCCAAGCAAACATAGTCATCGTGGGTTTACTGGTGAAATTATGTGGTCAGTCAGGACAAAGTGGACATCCGCAGGCTGGATTTCATTGTTTTGTCGATATTTCTATGTATGGTTATTTGCAAAGTAATTAGAATTAATTTAAAAGAAATTGAAAAAAACATGTTATTGACAACAGCTAACGCAATCAAGAGCAAAACACGGCATAAGCTCGTGATAAAACGACCAAGCAAGCCATGGAAAGAAAATAAGAAAATACAACCATGGTATGGTGCCAAATAAATAACTAGTTTTATAAATAATCAACCGGTTAAGAAAAATTCATTTTGTGTAAATAAGCTCTCTCTCTTTCTTTCTTTCTCTCTCTCATGTTGTGCTTGAAATAATCTTTTAGAAACTTTTCCTAGTTATCAGCCTTTGATTTTTGTTGGCAATCTAGCCTCTAGCATGAAGTAATTGGTGAGAACTCTGTCATTTACCCCCCCCCCTCCCTCCATTTTTAACATTAATTGAACGTTACGGTGTCGTAATTTGGCTTAATACTAAGAGTTTTATCAGATCAAATGTTCCTCTCGGTATATTATCCTTGTACCCACCGTCATCAACACCAATGCGCGGCCTTCAAATAAAATGAATTCCATCAAAGGGGAATAATAACCATGTATAAATCAGGAATGGTTTCTCTGAATTCGATTGTAATTGAAAATATATTATATATTGTCTTTAATGGTCTTTAAGGAGACAGAAGAACTACAAACATTCAATCAAACAAACATTCTAATCCTTGTCCGAACCATAACCCGGAAGCAAAGTAAAACATTTAAACTGACAAGTTAGGTTAGACACGTGAACTTCCATCAGGGAAGTGAGGCAGGGTGCTTCGAAAGGGTAACACAGTATGTAAACTCCGGTGTACGTCTAACGGAAGCTGGGCTCGCCGAAGCGACCGTGTCAAGTTGATTGTCCCATTGACTGAAGTTTAAAGGTATGTTAACACTCTGAATTAAATTGTCAAGCATTGGATATCACTTACAATTTTGGTTGCTGAAGGCAGTAATACTTTGACATTACAATTTGCCCGCAAATATCACCATATAATGTCAGAAAACACAATTGATCATCGACAGTCGGTGAAAAATCAACATCCCCCTTGGCGTACGATTTAATTTCGCCTTAATTAAATGCTAATCTTACCGTTTTATAAGGAAATTGGAACAAAGAAACATTAGAGAGTTTAAAAACAAATCGCATGTGCAAGATATACCTTTAAATATTTAACTACAACAAGTATTATTTTTTTCTCGGTGTACGCCTAGCTGCATTTTTGCAAAATCATAACGTACGCCTAGCTGGGATTTTACTGTACGTTAGCTGCATTTATGTGAACATCTCATCATACATATATTTGTGTATGCTGTTGTTATTAAACACTATAAAAGCAACTTTGTTCAATGACAAAACGTTGCTTCGTCTTAACTTGTTTAAAGTATTCTTTTTCCGTTTCAGACATGGATAAGTCTTTTGAACTTGAGGGGCAGAACGAGAGTTTTGTTGAAGAATCTGTATATTCTTGCGAGATTTGCCAATTCATATCGAAATAAAAATCGAAATTGAAGCGGCACTTAATAAATTCAAAAAGATTTAACTACTACATCTTCTGAATATATGTGCGATACATGTGGCAAAACTCTCAAGTCAAAATATGGCCTTAAACAGCACCAAGATTCCTTTCACAAACATATTTTAGATTCACATGTCAGTGGTGTAATAGAGGATTTAATTCTTCGTATAATTACAGAGGTCCCATGGCATCACATGACAAAACACTTAAGGAAAAATGTCCGTTTTGCAAGGTAACTTTTCAATATAAATCGAGCTTGCAAGAGCACATTAAATGCAACCATGGCGATGATGACTTTATTTATATGCGATGTTTGTGGGCGAAAATTTTCCGGAAAAGGATCCCTTGTAGACCACAAGAATGCTGTTCATAACTTGAAAGTTTATCGCTGTGACCAATGTCCAAAAAGTTTTAAATGGAGATCAAGCGTGACAGCACATAAAAGAGTACATAACAATGAAAAGTAACTATATAACATTGATGTTAGTTGTGAACAATATGACCGTTTTAAGCCCCATTTATACGGCGAGAATTGCATACCTAAGTATTTTTACTCATATGCAAATTTACTCAAAAAAGCAAAAGTATAATTTGCCTTGCGTTCATACATAATTTATGTACCATAAGTAAATTTGAAATTTTCAACCAATTTTGAATTATTTTCATTCTGAACATTGAACAGTTTTGACTTGATTATCAGATAAAACGTTTCTTTACTATTTAAGCACTGATTTGATACTGGGCTATTATAATGACAAAGGAGCAGTTCTACTTGGTGATCCAGCATATCTGTCAAATACCAGTTTTTGAATTTAAATTTATTCAATAATCATAAAAAAACATTAAAAAATGTTATGTGACATATCCTTTAAAGACTCGTTTTTCTCAAGCCTTATACAAACAAACAAACAAACAAAACGCCAGTGCAGAGCACATTTTTTTACCGTCTAGTTAGGGTAGAACGACACTGGATCTTCGATCTCTTTGGGTTGCTTGAAATACCCATTGTGATGTTTGCAAAAAAGGACCGATGCCCATGTCGTGTTTGCTTGTTCTGTAAACTTGTGTTGTTCCTCATATCATATATCAGATATTTAGATTAGCCAATGTATCCTAACACCCAGTCTAGCCCCCAAAATGTTTTCACATTTTAGCTATTTATTACATTAAAACTTCGTTTTTTAAGCTTCATCCCTGTATATGAAGCTGCAAATTAATTCTTTAGGGATCGGTCGAATGTTTTATTGAACTTGATGGTGAAAATTATTTCAGTGATGTTGAAGATGATGATGCTTATAATATTTGTTCTCCCAAAACACTTAGTGACGACATGACATCTCCTTTCATGGACAATTCATTGCCAAATTTCTAAAAGTAAATTTTCTTTACATTCTGTGGTTGGCTTTTGTTGCTCAAGCACTTTTCTTTGAAAACTAGTTAAACGTCAAATTTTGGTGACAGTTTGTCACTAGTTTTTGTGCTTTTGCCAAATAAATATATTTCAATTACAACTTTTGATCTTTATTGGATAATTATTACAAATCAATGAGGGCCGTGGTGGTTAATAGGCGTTGGCTTCTTTAACCGCTATGAGTTGGATCCCCGATTGTAGCACCATATGTGGTGAGTGGGTTTCCATTTCAATTGGCACCTGTTGGTTAGCTCAATGTCAATCCGATGGGATGTATGTAATGTTAATCTGTAACATTGTATATCAGTGGACAACACGATTAAACATTTTTTTCTAGTACAAGGCAGATTACAAACACCTATATTCACTCCTGCACCACATGTTAACCCATAGAGATAAATAACCTGGCATAAGTCCATGTGTTTAAAATTATGTGAGTAAATATTACTGTGCGTTCATACGACACTCTAGCAAAATTTGCTTACCTAAGCATAAAATACTCACATACTATAGCAAATTTGCACTTGGTCCCTACTAGGTGCAAATTTACTTACATGAGTAAAATTTGCGTATATGCAAAGTTGTTCATACGACACAATTTGCATATGTGAGTAAATTTACATATGAGTATAAAATACTTAGGTATGCAATTCTCGCCGTATAAATGGGGCTGTAGATAATGGTTAGAGTATTCGACAGATAGTCGACAGATGATATATTTGTAATTTTTTACCTCGTGCTGTTTGGTTTGGGAAGTTGTAATTAATTAAATTTCTCTTTAGTAAACACAAACAACCATGAAAGAGCCACCATATACTCAACATTTTAAGATCTATTTGTGCCTATATTTTGGAGCGTAGAATACTAGTAGCAAAGGGAAATTTAAATGATTACAAGCCCCTGTAGTGTCAATACTTTTTTCTCGGATGAGCCGAAAGGTCTCAAGTGTTTTTAATTTAACATGACTGTCATTGTTGTTTTTTACTATTTATAAAGTTACTAAATAAAGTGCAACATTTTATTTGTAAACGATAGATATACTTCAATCAGTACAAACTGTTGTGCAATATAACTAGACTGTTTAATAACCGACTGGGTGGGGGGGGGGTGTAAAAGTTTGCTTTAAGAATGTTTTATCGTCAAACCCCAGCTAGTCAGAATGTCAAGTTATGGGGAAGCTATGGCAAACGAACATTTCGAAACATACGAAATTTACGATTTTTTTTATTTATCGCTTATCTCGATTATTTTTTATTTTCACCTGTCGATTGATTTAAAAAGAAAGAAATTGTTTTTAGATCCCGTTCTTACCAACAACACGCAATGTTCATACGGTAGCACAGTTGGTAGTGTGCTCAGTCCGTATGTTAGAGGCCATGGGCTCGAAACCTGGGTCTGACCAAGGCTTACAAATAGGTAGTGAATGCTCCATGTACTCGACATGTAAAAATAAAATTCGCGGTATCCTCTCAGATAGCATATCACAACAGGCATGGCAATTTAAAAACCCTACCGGAACATTACCCTTAGCGCACCACAACGTTAACATTTTCTATGGCTACTTTACCTTTAGCTGGTGACGTCTCGATATGAGTGAAATATTCTTGACTGGGCTTAAAACCGAATCCAATCAATCAATCGATTCATAAATGACGTCGTATTTAATTTATAATGTATTTTGTATCTTTTGCAGTAGTATAAAATAACTCCTAGTGACACAAGCACTAGATACATGGTACCATGAAGGGGTTTTCTCAACCTGGTCTCTAAGAAAAAGGTGAAAATTGGCAATAAATTGTACAATTTTCTGCACAGCTAGGCGTACACATTTTTTTCACTTAAATCCCAGCTAAGCGTTCATTTCTTCATCAGCTAGGCGTACACTATTGAGAATCAACAGCATGAAATGAAATCGGAATTTCTTCTAAACTGTCATGTGTTGAGATATAGGGGTATGTCAGCCTTAATCAAAACACTTGGCTTCTTAAATGAAATGCATTAAATGTGGTATTTATCATATCTTTATGGTCGGGAAATAAAATTTATTGTGCTCTTTTGAAATTAACACCCAAAAGTTGAATGATTAACAATCATTTTTTTCGAAATGGAACAATATATGTGATGAACTATGTTCAAAACTAACTTCGCTGTTATCCGTGATAAGTTTCAGTGTAATTGTTGCAGTGAAAGTATACAAGAAAACTCACTAGCAGCCAATAAAGTGTCCCAGGACGACAGTGTAACTATCTATGTTGACTTTTTCTCCGCTTCGACGATCCCAGCTTCCGTTAGACGTACACCGGAGTTTACATACTGTGGGTAAGCACCTCCTATTTAGCTAGCTGCACACGCCACGCGTGTAATCAAAATTAAGTGAAAGGAACATGGAACTATTGGGCGCAATGTGAGCAAATGGTTGTATTTAAACGTTACAATTTATGACATGTCGCGCAACCCGCCAGTGCTACTTGTTTGTGATTTGGTGGGCTATAAAGAATTGAAAATATATTGCCGTTAACAGTCTTTAAAAGAAGACATAAGCACTTCAAATGCATGTTTCATGTGAGTGTATCTGTTCTATGGTTCTTGTTTTTAATTAGTTTGTTGAAAAATATATTGTCTTATTATAAGTCTTTAAAGGAGACAGGGGCACTTCCAATACATGTTTCGTGTGAGAAATTGAAGAATTAAAATTTATAATTTTTGACATTCGCTTAAAGCGAGACAGGGACACTTCAAATGTTTCATGTGAGCAAATGACGTTTAAACCTTACAATTTATAATATCGCACAACCCTCCAGTGTAGCCATTTTTTTTAAAATTCTTTGCGCTAGAAAGAATATTGAAAATATATTGAATATATTGTCTTTAAAGCAGACAGAAGCACTTCAAGTGCTTGTTACATGAATTGAAAATATAATATTTATTATTTTCAGCATTCACTAAAAGTAGACAGAAGCTCTTTAAATAATGTTTGTGTTAAACTTGATGATTTATGATAGTCGGTCATGTCACAGCCAGCCAGTGTAACTACGCTTAACGACAGGATTTAGCTGTACTTGGTAAACAATACAGTAAGTAATAGGTAAACAACATGGACCTGTTCGTTTGACCTTTCATTAGTACTATTCATATAGGTGGGGCCACCCAATAAAGATCTAAGTTAATATAATTATTATACACAATACACAGGTGTAATCTATGAGGCGAGTACACAGAATAAACAACTGTGTTCCCTATACATAGATGTATTGTACTTGGTCCGTGATCAATATATAAATGAAAGGTCAAGAGGACAGGTCAAAGTTGCTTGCCTATACTGTGTCTCTATTTACATTTTACATAATAGCACACACATCAAACGTCGTGCACAATAGAATAGGTATCTCGTTACATATTTACCTTATCGAATTTGATATTCATTTTGTTTGAGGTCTATGACATTCAGTCCATTACTGGATTATTAAAACAAGACCTAACTGTTGGACGTTATACATGCTGCCTAAGAGAATAATTTTACGCACGATGGCCATAGTGAATGTGTAAGTGTTTACACTATATAGGTTGTTCAAAGCAAGTTATAAATAGGACGGCGTTTATATCTTACTAAAGGAAATCATGGCCGAACAGAAACAAGCTACGGATGCAGACGGAAACAGCGGCGAACCCAGGAGGGTGATCGTTATATCAGTGGACGGGAGTGTCCACGCTGACCATGCCGTTAACTGTAAGTACCTGATAAGTTGATGACCTCTAAACCTCACCCAGCGTCTAGTATTTGTTTACATTATTTTTGTCGGTCGAGTGTTTATTTCGTTTCAAGTATTAGCAGACGATCATTTCACAACATAATGTCAATCCTTTTATATTATTTATTTTATTTTATGGATTTGTTTACTGATATTAAACTACTTCTTGACATATATGTAGAATATCCGCGCGATATTTATCATTTAAAAATGTTGTCATTCAGGTACACTTCAACATGCCCTAGATTTGGTTTATTTACCTGTTAAGAAAAAAGTTTACTGACCAAGTTAGGCTATGTTTACACCCTGTTTTAAATTAAATAGTAGGACTTCCATTTATGTAGCATTTACTAAAATCATAATTTCGAGTTTAAAAGTGTAAAAAATACCGAATAAACCTTAACCATTTCAATAAAAAATTTACATATCAATGGGCGGGGAGTACAAAAGGAAGTATGTTTTCCTGTTTTAAAAGTATTTTATCTGTGTGGTTGAAGCGTCCGTGGGAGGAAAAACCGCAATACACTGTTGTAGCACGTATACCCTTACTAAATTAATCGAAAATGATAAATTTTCAGCGCGTGTATCGGGTAAAATAACATGCATGGGTGAAGGTGCAATTGTTTTACATCCCAGTCAGGATTATTTCACTCATAACAAGATGTCACTAGCTATAACTTAAGTTGCAGAAACGTATGCAAATATTGCAGCTAATTTTCAGTGTACCTACTACCCAGGTTGATCCTGAATAAGCCTGGAGTGAAGCAGGGGCGGATCCAGGATTTTTTTTAAAGGGGGGGTTGAGAATTATCCAGGTTTTTTTTTAAAAGGGGGGGGGGGGGGTTGAGAATTATCCAGGATTTTTTAAATGGGGGTGAGAATTTTATCAATGCTAGGTGCGAGCGCCGAAGGCGCGATCTTCCAGGATCGAGGGGTCTAGGACAGAGCCCCGATGGGGGCCAAGGAAATAATTTTAATCAGCCAATATCTCTCTCTCTCTTTTTAATTTTTCCAAATCCGCAAACCCCCCCCCCTTAAATACGCCACTGTGAAGTAATAGTTTTATGCTCCAGTCAATATGCTTTCACTTATATCTAGGTTATATATTCACATATATAGTTCATAGATGGTGGAGAAAACCCGGAGTGTTTGGAGAAAACGCCGACATTGGGCAACCGAAATGACAAACTTTCTGTCCCGAGTGGGTTTCGAAGGTAGACCGTGAGAGTCTTTGTGAAGCACAAACACGCTTAGGACCAATCTGCCATCGAGTTTTTATCTTGATTTAGATTGTCGGATCATGCAAGTGTGGACATAACAGAAAATTTCAAAGCGTGCTTAAAGTTTGACTCAAAACCAGTGAAAGCAACTAAGCCATGATCAGCATACGTATATTTGATTGATTACACAGACACCCAGGGAAGATTTATATTACAAGCCGACATTTCTTATAATTGAAATTATTATCAATATTGCTATTCACCTGAAGCATTCCCATAAGGTTAACCATGATAATAGATCGTTATAAATTACATATTATACAGGCTTGTCGAAGGTTTAACATAAAGCTAACGAAAAAGTACCTCATCAGCAGGTCATTTCGGCCTCTCGTTAGCTATCTGTCGGCAGCTGCTATCTGTCTCTTGATATTTTGGCTACTGGCTACATATATTCATAGTTCGGAAAATGGCAGTCGTTTCGACTCCTTTTCGTTACCTTGGTGTTTATGTACTGTGCCATTTAGACATTAACACTTAGCTAACAAATTAGTGGCTAATCAGCAGTTCATCTTGGCTTCTCGTTAGCTTTACCTCGGCAGCTGCTATCTATCTCGACATTTCGGCTTCTCGTTAGCTTTACCTCGGCAGCTGCTATCTATCTCGACATTTCGGCTTCTCGTTAGCTTTACCTCGGCAGCTGCTATCTATCTCGACATTTCGGCTTCTCGTTAGCTTTACCTCGGCAGCTGCTATCTATCTCGACATTTCGGCTTCTCGTTAGCTTTACCTCGGCAGCTGCTATCTATCTCGACATTTCGGCTTCTCGTTAGCTTTACCTCGGCAGCTGCTATCTATCTCGACATTTCGGCTTCTCGTTAGCTTTACCTCGGCAGCTGCTATCTATCTCGACATTTCGGCTTCTCGTTAGCTTTACCTCGGCAGCTGCTATCTATCTCGACATTTCGGCTTCTCGTTAGCTTTACCTCGGCAGCTGCTATCTATCTCGACATTTCGGCTTCTCGTTAGCTTTACCTCGGCAGCTGCTATCTATCTCGACATTTCGGCTTCTCGTTAGCTTTACCTCGGCAGCTGCTATCTATCTCGACATTTCGGCTTCTCGTTAGCTTTACCTCGGCAGCTGCTATCTATCTCGACATTTCGGCTTCTCGTTAGCTTTACCTCGGCAGCTGCTATCTATCTCGACATTTCGGCTTCTCGTTAGCTTTACCTCGGCAGCTGCTATCTATCTCGACATTTCGGCTTCTCGTTAGCTTTACCTCGGCAGCTGCTATCTATCTCGGCATCTTGGCTTCTCGTTAGCTTTATCTTGGCAGCTGCTATCTATCTCGACATTTCGGCTTCTCGTTAGCTTTATCTTGGCAGCTGCTATCTATCTCGGCATCTTGGCTTCTCGTTAGCTTTACCTCGGCAGCTGCTATCTATCTCGACATTTCGGCTTCTCGTTAGCTTTATCTTGGCAGCTGCTATCTATCTCGGCATCTTGGCTTCTCGTTAGCTTTACCTCGGCAGCTGCTATCTATCTCGGCATCTTGGCTTCTCGTTAGCTTTACCTCGGCAGCTGCTATCTATCTCGACATTTCGGCTTCTCGTTAGCTTTATCTTGGCAGCTGCTATCTATCTCGGCATCTTGGCTTCTCGTTAGCTTTACCTCGGCAGCTGCTATCTATCTCGACATTTCGGCTTCTCGTTAGCTTTATCTTGGCAGCTGCTATCTATCTCGGCATCTTGGCTTCTCGTTAGCTTTACCTCGGCAGCTGCTATCTATCTCGACATTTCGGCTTCTCGTTAGCTTTATCTTGGCAGCTGCTATCTATCTCGGCATCTTGGCTTCTCGTTAGCTTTACCTCGGCAGCTGCTATCTATCTCGGCATCTTGGCTTCTCGTTAGCTTTACCTCGGCAGCTGCTATCTATCTCGGCATCTTGGCTTCTCGTTAGCTTTACCTCGGCAGCTGCTATCTATCTCGGCATCTTGGCTTCTCGTTAGCTTTACCTCGGCAGCTGCTATCTATCTCGGCATCTTGGCTTCTCGTTAGCTTTACCTCGGCAGCTGCTATCTATCTCGGCATCTTGGCTTCTCGTTATCTCGGCATCTTGGCTTCTCGTTAGCTTTACCTCGGCAGCTGCTATCTATCTCGGCATTTCGGCTACTAGCTTCATGTATTAATGAGTTGAGTTGAGTAATGGTGTTTAACGTCCCAGTCAAGAATATTTTACTTATATCGCGACGTCACCAGCTTTAGGCGAAAGTGCAGAAATTTTGCCTCTGCGTTGCGCTGATGGCATTATACAGCAGGGTTCTTTAGCGTGCCTAGCCTACCGTGACACGAGACCTCGTTTATTTTAAGTTCCGAAAGAACTGTGACTTTCATTTCGTAATGCCGAGTGCTTGGCGACAGAACAGTCACTACTCACCATCAAGTTTTGGGTCAGACCCGGCCGGGGCTCGAACCCACAACATCCCACTAACGGAGCGAGCACTCTACCAACTGTGCTACCGCAGTGGTCAATAGTTCGTTCACTTGGCAGCCGAGATTAGACTCCTTTTCGTTACCCCAGTGTTTAACTTTCGACAGGTCTGTACTGTACCATGCGACTTATGTTCTATACCACAGTACAGACCTGACGAAAGTTTAACACCGAGATAACGAACAGAAGAGTCGAAGCTTGGCTGCCGAGAGGCCGAGGTATGCATAGCTAGTGGCCTAAAAATGCTCAGAGATAAATAACAGCTGTCAAGATACAGTCAAACCTGTCTATAAAAGCCACCAAAGGGAACCAGTAAAGGTGGCCTTTATGGGCAGGTGGCCTTTATATACAGGTTTAAATAATATGAATAAAATCATCTGGGATACAATTCAACTGGCTTTTGTAAACAGGTGACGCTTATATAAAAGTTGCCTTGAAGGCAGGTTGGATTGTATATATATATATATATATATAACCAACGAGGGGACAAGATGAGCCGCTTCGGCACTTATTCGTTAGCTAAGTGTTAAACTTTCGACAGGTCTGTACTGTAAATATGGTATTACTTAGCGATCTTCATAATTATTAAGCCCCATCTCTCAAAAGGTTAAAACCACATTTTAGTGTTTCTATAGTGACATGACTTAACTATGAGATGACTTAATGTTCAATATCAGATTCTACTTAAAATTTTATGTCATATCCAAATCTCCATACAAAGAGCTCTTAAAATATTATCAGAATAAATGGGAAACAAAACTTATTGGTTTTATATGAAGTGCAATTATGTTGTTGAAGAGCCATTTATCCACAAAACGTATTTCAACGAAGCACGCACGTTTTTGAAACGAATAAATAACCACATTGAAGGGCATTTTTATTTGCTAAACCAAATGGTACTCGTAAGTAAAAATTCAAAATATTGATAAAATTAATTAAAAAATTAATTTAAAAAATACAACTTTGAGCTGAACTGTCTCATTTTTGATAATAATAATTGTGTGAAACAACGGAAATTTTAATAATATTGCCTAAAACATATAATACAAATTCTGACTAACCAACTGTTTGTGCTAATAAAGCTTTGAGGAATCAAACCCAGATGTAGAAACAAATTGTATTTTCAGAATGAACGGTTAAATACGACTGCAGTTATGTAGTAATTCATCTTTACATGTAGTAAACACTTGCGATTGATAAAAATAATCCTGACAAAAGTCGGAAATACCAAGAACACAATATTTCAAACCATGTGTGGAAACACAATTAACTTGCAAATAAACCAAACCCATTTATTAAGCGAGTGTACAATATGTCACGGTATATTATCGGCAGTATTTCATAGGCTTAAAAGGCTTACCATGGATACAATATATGACATCTGAAATACACTATTATAATGAATAAAACATGTAGGGTGCATAAATGATTCATGTGATATTTTGTTGAATTCAAATAGATAGGCTTTGGTGATCAATATTTCTTGTCGGGTTGACTAACAATCCCACTGCTCAAAGCCACTTTGATACTTGAATACTTTACTTGCATTCTTTTGTTTTTATTATGCCGGGTGTAGCGAGTTAGACAAGTGGTGCTTATCCATCCGGGGTATCCTGCTTCCTTTTCTTGTTGGAAGTTTATGTTTTTAAATAAATTTGAGATTTCAAAGTTTGTAGTTTGCTTTTATGATTCTGATATGGACGTGGACAGGGTATGTCGATTTTCACTTAATTTGCCATTTTCCAAAGTTTACTTTTGCTTAGGGATTGTGATTTGGACATGGACCGGAGTTTTTGCGTTTGATTACTAACTACAAATGAATATAGCTAGCATTTGCAAGTCCATCGTACAAGCATGCATTGTCAACTTGACTTGTCAACTAACTGTTGTGGGAATTGCTTTTCTTTGGTTTTGTCGCTTACGAAAAAATATTATTTGTTCGGTCAAACCGTTGATGAAATAGAAAATTGGAAAATCCATTATTGATTTCCACTATCATGAGCAAAAATGCTATTGTTTTAATCATTCAGAAGGGATAATGCAAAATTGAAATAAGTACATCATGTGCTAATTTTAAAATAGATGTATCACGTGCTAAATTTCGAAATTTTATTAAACAAACATACTGGACCATGTTAAGGTAATTATTAAAAAAAATACCACATGGCAACCTGCTATTGATTCATAAGATTAAAAACAAAATTAGCATGTAATTGTAAGTACATGTAATATAAATCCTGATATGTATAAACTGTTTTCAAATTAACAAGTTTTGTCACTTTCTTGACAATTTATCTTCCAAAACAGTACAGTGAATTGTTTGCATTGCTAGTTTTATTTAACAATGAATAAAGCATTTTATATGTTAATGATGCTATTAATTAACTCATATACGACAAGGAATTTCGTCAGAGAATAAACTGTCTTAATTTATAAACGTTCTATTGAGTCAATATCCTTGACCTAATTAAAAAGCTTTCATTTTCTCTTACTGTTGCGAACAGTACATGAAAACCTCCGTACAAACCATACAGAACTTACGTAGTAAAATAGTAGTCTCAGAAATAAAACAACTAAACCCATAGTGAAGAACTTCAAGGTTTCCTGTAGTATAAGTGATCCAAAAATAACTACAGTTCAACCTGCCTTAAAGGCCACCTCTATATAAGAGCCACCTGTTTATAAAGACCAGTAGAATTGTATACCAATTGTTTTTTATTCTTATAGTTTGAACCTGTAGATAAAGGCCATCTGCCAATAAAGGCCACTCTTACTGGTTCACTTAGGTGGCCTTTATAGACAGGTTTGACTGTATAGTTCATTACTTCAGACAAATTATGGCATTATAAGGAGTTTAGTGATAAGCATTAAAAAGGATGAGGACGGTTTACAAAAATTGATTTTGAAACCTCACAAAACTGGGTATACTAACGATGTTTTATTGTACATGTTTTGGCTTAGAACGCTTACTATGTGTGAAGGGTTCATTAGTAACAGCGTGTCCCTAGATAGAGGGTTAATTAAGACAGATGTTTTCATTATCATCTAGCGTTAGGTACAGTTAGTTATATATAATAAATGGGAAATGTAATGGAACTATTTACACTGATATTAATGTAGGATATGATATATGAGAGATGAAGTGATATGCATACATCCTGCTACAGCTAACAATCTATTGCTTCTGTTGAGTTCGACGATTTCGTCTTCAATTTGTTTCAACAATGTACCTTGTGATAACCAATAGTAATTTTGCGGAACTGCAATTCTCTTTTGATATTGAATTGCGTTCGCTATCACCCCACGTGATACCCCCTAAAGTTTATGCACACTATTATTTCCATTGACTATGGAATCACACAAATTATGTTTTCCCCGGAACTTGTGTCAAAACGTTTCCACAAACAAGAGATATTAATCACGTAAAACACTGGCGGACCCCATTGCATACGTTGACGTTTTTCGACAACAGCGAATTATTCTTGAAATTTGCGACTTGTATAATTTCCAACGTTCCGCACAAACGTTTTAGGCTATTGAATACACGGACCATTGTCAGAACTTAAGTTATAGCTTTGTTATTTCTAAATTACCTTTAGATGCAATCATCTGCATAATATAAAACATTAATTATAATAAGTATTGTAAGAGCACAATAGAATCTACAGATAACTCGTCATGTACTACTTTTGGTTTTTATGAAAGTACCACATGACAAAATATCCTGGAAATGTTTTTTTCCACCCGAGTCAACTGCAAATTGAAGTATTCTTTTTAGAAGATTGACAATTGTTTTAATGGATGCCCCTTAACAAACTACATATTCAATGCTATGGAATTACATATTGTATGCCGAAGATAAGAATAAAAATTTTTGTGCCTGAATGGAAATGCACATGTAGTAATTGAAAACAATCTTCAAAGATTTTAAAATTAACTGAGCACTTAAAGAATTGAAAACGTAGAATTAAGGCTGCTTGATGCGAACATGAGACGAGATTATTGACCTTGTGTGTTGACCCCAGTATGCTGCCACAATAAAACATTTTATATAAATCATTTTAGGCACTTTGTCTGAACGGATAAAATACGCTTTCTACAAGATTACCATTTTGTTGAATCAATATCGTTCTGAAGTCAAGCAAATGAATCCTATAGTTAACTCTTTGTATTATTTAATTAGCATCGTTATTTTGAATGACTCCTGCTCAATTTAGAACACGTCAAATCACAAGTACATTGTTCCAACAACTTAAATCTAAGATCCTCACTGTTGGAAGTTGACATATTTAACTTAATTTGCCAGATTTCAAAGTTTTTACTTTCTTTTTGGGTTGTAATTTGGTCATTGACCAGTTCGTTTGTGATTGATTCTATTATGTTAGTTTAAGTTTTTAGTCGGAAGAAAATTTCTCGAAATTAGAATAAATGTGGTTGTTACAGAGGGTTTATTGAATTCTTGTCTCATTATACTAATTCTACAAAGCTGACTCGATGTCAAGTTATACTTCTGGCATATCATACATTGTTTTTGTATTTATCGTAATACTAACTTTGACTTCTCAACATCATGTCTTTCATGTAAAGTAGATAATAAATGGGTTGTATTTTACAAACACTTCCAGTTTGCCAAAAAAGAAACCCGACAGAAAAAAAGATTATTTTCACAGCGTCCGATCAAACAGCTTAAGATATGGATACTAGATAAATCCAGTATTGGTGTTTTAGATAAAAATACTGAGAAGTTCAATCTATATAGCCATCAGCGCAGCTCCTTCAAGTCTTTTTAAGTTGCAATAGAATTTGAAGATAAAATCCATTGCAAATGTTCTCTTTAAATCAATATTATAAAATGACAGTTTTATAGGATGTTTTTAATTTCTTAATGGTTTTACTCGACACGTGCCAATGGACAATTTGTGTTCGAAGTGTTATGTAATTTTTTCAAGTAATGTCATGATTTTTGGTTAAGGCTCTTAAAGAACCGTGTTTGCAGTTAAACATTAGAGGCAGACGACAAAAACGACTTTTGGTAGCAGTCTTCTATTCTGTGTGTAATTCGATTCCTGTCTGCTCAAAACTTTTTTGAGGGAACGTTTATATTCTATGAAACATTCTGTGTTTTTCTTGAATTCTGGATAGACTAAAGGAATGCAATTTAAACTTCTTCGAAAGAGGTTATTATTGTTTTTGAAAATGACATTTGATTGAGGTGAATGTCGGTTTGAATTTTTCGAAACAGATGAATGACGCATTTTTGAATCGTAGTGTATGATACCAGAACTGTTTTGGAGTAAAACTTCTTGTTGCATATACTGGTGTTTTCATAAATGATCTGTTATCATAAGATTAGGAAGCTAGACGACTAGCAAATTTTAATTTTGCAACCAAACTGATAACAATTTCTTTTTAAGGTTATGCAAAGTGTCGCGCGTCATTGGATGTAATTTAATATGATTATAAGGATAAACAAGATGTAAGCGAGTAGAATAATTCTTCCCGTCTTTCTAGATTTTGAAGCAGGTTTTACTCGCCTAGGCTTTAGAATGGTCGTTAGTTCTTTTTCATCGGAAGTGATGAGGTCAAAATTTTGAATTGATTCCAAATCCAGAAATCACAAATTGATGCTGATGACATCCTCAGACTTTGGAGACCCGGCTGAGCAGTATGTTGTCCCAATGAATAAAATGATTGCTTCGATTCAGGATTTTATCTACATAAATAAATATGTTATGTGTATGATTACAATTTTATTGAATCAATGATTGAACATTCCTCGTCTCAATGGGAATTGGTCTGAAGTCAGGTTAATGAAATGTTCGGTTAATACTTTGCATCATTGAATTGGTATTGGTTTCGACTGTACATAATTAAGTAATTGTTTTGTTTAATATGCGTATTTATGGATCATTGGTTGCAAATACGTGGACGGTTAAGGGTATATTATAGCTAACAATAATATACTCACCACTTGAACATTTACACCAGTGTCCGTGTAATGGAAAATTTGATGACTATTTTGTCATTATAACAAAAAGCGTGGACCTCCCCTGGAACTTTTCTGAAAGCTAAGAATAATAAGCTGCATGCAAGACAAGGATACTAATATTGGTTGAATAGAAACACGTGGAATGTAATTCAGATGCGGCGAATGGAATGTCAAAGTGATGTGGACTTCATTTAAAAAAAATAATTTCGAGCGTAAAACAAAATGAAGCATTGCATAATTGCATTTGAAGCATCATACTAACATATGAGAGATTCTGTTCTTTATATTATTGTTTTAATTGGGTCAAGGCTTATTTTTACACTGCATATTACGTGGTTAAAATGCTCTATTTGTCAGTAATAATCAAAAACAAACATACTAATCCCTGCCCGAATAACAATCCAGAAGCAAAGTAAAAACTTTGGAACTGACAAGTTAGGTAAGACACGTGGACTTCCACCAAGGAAGTGAGGCCGGGTGCTCCGGAAAGATAAGCACCTCCTGTTTAGCTAGCTACACCCGCCACGTGTGTAATCAAAATTATGTGAAAGGAACATAGAACTATGAGACGCCAAATATATCCAGGGGAATCCTGGACACAGAGACATCAAACTTATCAACAATACTGTGATGACGGCCATAAAACTTTTTGAGGGCCTTGATAAGCCTAGGCTTGCAATATCCCTGAGTCAACAATTTATTTGCAAGCAGCCTACTTCGTTGTACCCTTGATAACGATTGTCAATGTAAAAGTAAAAAAATGAGAATTTTACAGAACGTATTTACAATTTTTACACCGTATATATCCAAATGATACATGAGAAATAAACGTAAATATATAATGGATAGAATGCACCAACATCAAAATAAGTATTTAATACACAATATACCTGTCTTAATTTTACAGCACTAGACGACCGTTTCGAATACAATTCCTCATCAGTAGTGCTTGGGCCAAAATTATGAAACAAAAACTTTTTCCACGATGTTGGAAACAAACCAAAAGGACCAAAATCAGCTAAGAAAATACTTTGCATGAGAGAGTGTATCTTAGTTTTAAGGAATCCAAATGTTTACCAGCAGCAAATTTAGACAATAGTATATTTCTGAAAAATAGTACACAATTATTGTCTACCAAGTTTGTGATATCCTCGGGGCACCACAATAGTATACTTGAAGCACTCTGGGAAAATAAATGAAGAATACTTTCAGGTAGTAACTCCTTGTCCCCTGCCGAATGGAAAATAAATTCGTTTCATTGCAGAAACAATGATACACAAGTGTTAAGCTATTTCTAATGCAGACATTCCTTTCACAATCAATGTCAAAAGTCAAGCATTAACCAGAAGCAGTATAGATCTGCTCCGTGATTGAGGATTAATTTAGATTAATGCTCTATTTATCAGTAATAACCTTGGTAACGAATGTGAAAATGAGAATTTTACAATTTTTACACCGTACATATCCAATAATATATGAGAAATAAACGTAAAGAATACTCCAACGTCAAAAGTAGTATTTGTTATAAAGTATTTCATTATAGACGCAATGATACATAAATGATACACAACTATTTCGCAACTAGCGCACCGACGTCTTTTCAGTACAATGTCAAAAGCAGACGCGGTCTGTTCTCTGATGGATAAATAATTTAGACTATTGCATTATTTATCAGTAATAACCTTCACAATGGTCTTCAATGTAAAAGTAAATGAATAAGAATGAAGTGTCTACATTTTTACACGAAGGCTATCTAAACGATATGAGAGAAATAAACGGATAGACTACAATAACGACAAAAGGAGTAATTAAAGCATTTCATTAGAGACGCAATGATACAAAAATCTGCAATCTGTGATCAGTATACTTTAAGCACTCCGGGAAAATCGAGATTACTTTCAGCAAGTAACTCCTTGTTCTCTGTCAAACGGAATAAATCTCGTTTCATTACAGACAAAATGATAAACAATTGTTTAGCTACTACTAACGTACAGACATTCCTTTCACAATCAATGTCAAAAATGCCAAGCGTTAACCAGAAGTAGTCTGTTCCTTGATAGACGATTAATTTAGTCTATTGGATCATTTATCAGAAATAACCGCCACAACAGATACCAATGAAAAAAGAAAATAAATGAGAATTCACAGAAAGTGCAAAGATATCGAAATAATGTATGAGCGGTTAAGATGTAATATATAGACTACTAAGTTATGAACAAACGACATTGAACCGTATGCTTGATCTTTAATTTAAATGTCTATTATAGATAAGTTCATTTATGTATAGGATATACAGGTGTTAATTTCATCTACATCGGGGGAAACATGCATTGATTTTGGTGAATTGCGAACTCTTTTACTACCCAAGTATTGGGTGGATCGTCGTGTATTAATAATCCAAATGTAAAGTCAATCGGGCAGGTCAATGATGTTTGCCAATACAATCTGTTACAAGCATCTTGTTTACGTCCATTGATACACAGTGTTTCATTTAACCGACGTCAAATCTGTAGTGCTCAACTGTAGGAGTTTTTATGTGAAGCTGTATATACTGATTAAATATTGTCCCTTACTATTGTCAATATCATTTTCGGGGCACTGCTAAAATATAATAAAACAATTATACAGACAGCTTTTACAATGTGATTGGAGAGCGTACTATGTGCAACATGATTAATATCTCTAAATGTTTTTTTTTCGGAGAACGTCAACTGATGGGATTCCATATCCAATGACGATAACCGGTATAAATTCCTTTAACAGTTCCTAGATTGCAAGTGGGATCACCAGCGTACAATCTTAGAAGTGTTAATTGTTAAGTGTTGATTGTGTTAATTGTTTCAAAATGATCATTGCTGAGCACCCGGCCTCACCTCACGGTTGAAAGTTCACGCGTTTAACATAATTTACCAATATCAACGTTTTTATTTTGCTTTGGTTTTTTGGTTGAACGTTGCTTAACGTCGCATCAGCAATTTTTCAGCTATTGGCGACGAGAACTATTTTATTATTCTATATGGGTTAATTCTATAAACAATTTTGTGTTTGCATGTGAAGTGCGAGTATGTTGTATGGTCTGCCTTCTACTAGCGCGCACTTGGGGCGCATTTTACCTGCTAGCATACCGAGTCAATACGCCTCAGACAAGCGTACCCCAATCCATTATACTGATACCAGGTGAACCAGTAAAAGCCAACGACAAGGAAAATTCACTTTTCAACATGTGGTCTGAGCGGGACTCGAACTCACAGAGGTGAGAGACTCTGGATTTACAGACTGACGTTTTATCTATTAGGCCACCGCGGCCTCCTTTCATTTTTTTTTGGGATTGTGGTTTGGATATAGATTGACACTGGTCAATAAGAATCACACGTGACAGTCCACGTTAACTTCTACCCATAGAGTGAGGCCATGTGCTGTGGAAGGGTGCTACACCTGCCAGGTGTTATCGAATTTCATATTTAGTTTGAGTATTATGTATCGTTTCTGTACCTTGTTATGAACTTGTTTCTGTATGTAAATAGAAAAGGCAACGTAAAATATAAAATAATGAATGTTAGGACAGGTATATAACCTATATCTCGAGGGGACATATGTATCTGATGGTAGAGAGACAGTATTTATCCTTTCCTTCCCAGGAGCATTAATATACTGTATTACTTGATAATATTAAATCATTCATTCTTATATGTAATGTATACTATTTTTGTCTTTCTATTCTAGGGTACTTATAGCATATAAGAAGACCTAATGATCGCATTGTATTCTGATATATACATATGTACTAAAATTTTTCTCTTACTTTTCTAGGGTACTTAGAACATATAAGAAGACCCCATGATCGCCTTGTATTAGCACACGTACCAGAATTATCTAACTATCCGTACGACTACACGTTATCAAGTAGGTATGTTTACTAGTTTCAGAACAAACCCTTTTTCAAACACTGCACCCTTGGAAACATTTAATTACTAAATTCAGTGCTCATTCATAAAACACATTTTTTAAATCAAGTGAAAGTATGTTGTCACTAAATTCAGTGTTCATTCATAAAATAAATTTCCTTAATCAAATGAAAGTGTGTTGTCTCTGAATTCAGTGCTTTTGTAAATCAATAAATGCCAATTTATGATGTAATCAAAAACAAACACCAGTTCTTTTACAAACCGCAAACCTTAATAAGAAACAAAAAACAATAAGCTTACAAACTAAGTGAAACACGTGAACTTCCACCAGGTAAGTGAGGCCGGGTGCTCCGTGCTCCGGTTGGGTGAGCATCTCCTGTCAACCCATGGACAGATAAATGTAATCTAAACATGTTTATTTTTTATGAAGAACGATACACAAATCTTATGAAATATCTACATGAAAGGTTGTGAATAGCTCATCAAATGACATCATGATTATAAACACTGCATTGTTTCTAAATAAATACAAAGTTTCAAAGAAATAATCGATTTTAACCCGTCAGATAACAAGGAAGTATTGTTGTTAGATGAAAATCTGTAATATGTTTCTTAACAACGTTTTAAATGTTAAATGTACTTTTGAACATGCAATAGAAGCTTTTGATTACAACGTTGGATATCAATCAAACACAAACACGACCTATGTCCAAATCACAATCCAAAATAAAAGCAAAAAAGTAAAATTGTTGTAAAATTGTAAGTTTGTTGTTGGTTGTATACTTGTCAACAAATTACCAACTGAAAGATTCTAACTATTCAATCTTGGTTAATTTAAATAAAAATATTTTAATATTTCAAAATTCATAATTTACATCTAAACGTAAATTCTGCTTGGTCTGTATTTCTATTGAGCTAAAGTACGAACAACCATACTTGCGCAATTACATTCTTTTGCTTTCTTGCTTTGCTACTCGTTCACATTATACTGACTAGTCATCAGAATGGAGGAACCTATTCTGGCTAGAATCGAATGTTTAATATTTGAAGATCGATAAGTATGTATGTGTTTGACTTCTTATATCTTGTACCTAATTCCCGAATGAAATAAAGTAATTGATAGAAAAAATTACTTGTATGAAAAAAATTAGAGATTCCATTTATTTTCATTAAGTTTATTTTCATTAAGTATAATACAAACATAACATAAATACACTGTGTATTAAGTTGATCAAGACCACCTTGCCTAGACTTGAAAGTAAACGTAGCAACTTCCTATGCATACTTTTACAAAGAACGATACACAAATGTGAAATATCTACATGAAACATTGAATAACTTGTCAAATTAAATGATGACTAAAGAACATCTTATATTTTCTAGATAAGTACAAAGTTTCAAGGAAATAATCGATGTTAAACCGTCAGATAATAAGGAAGTATGAATGTAAGATGACAATCTGTAACATGTTGCGTAACAGACTTATAAATGTTAAATGTACTTCTGATCATGTTATAGACGTTTTGATTACTACTGTGAATATCAACCAAACACAAACTGATTGATTTATCTTCAAAATCAAAATCCTAGAAACAAATAAAAACATTGAAAACTTACCAAATTAGGTTAAACACATAAACTTCACTAGGGAATTGGGGACAGGTGCTCCGAAAGGTTACGCCCCTCCTGTTTAGCCAGTTCTAATCAGCGGTAACAGCACTGCGTAATATGTGTATTATATATTGTCTGGATTGCTTTATTCATTTTGCATTGTAAGTTATAGTGAATTTTGACAAGTTCATTGTGTCAGTTCTTCTGCAATAAAGTATAAGACATGTTTGGTTTGTGAGATCAGTTTATTGTCGATGCACTGTTTGGATTGCATCAACAAATTATGAGCTTCAAGGTTCGAAATCAACATTCTTGCCCTTCCAAAGCACTCGGTCTCATTTCAGGGTGGAAGTTCGCGTTTTAACTAAATTTTACAGTTTTCAAAGTTTTAAATTTGCTTTTTAGATTGTGCTTTGAACATGGACTTGCATGTTTGGTTTTTTTTTTGGTTTAAAGAATTAAACCTTTTAACCAAACAATATCATTGGCTTAGATTTGGAACAGAGTACATTCAGTATCACGTACCTAATTTCCGAACGAAATTACAAGAAAAACTACTCGATTATAGACTCCATTAAGTTTATTTTACAAAATTAATACAAACATCACATAAGTACACTGTGTATCTTTAAGTTGATCAAGACCACCTTGCCTAGACTTAAAAGTTAATGCAGTAACTTCCTATACATAATTGTTACATCAATATGCCCGGATATAAACACAACTTACAGATTCCTGTCTACTTCTCAGAAGTATCCTCCAACGTTTGTCAGAGTATGCAATTTCCTGAATGTAGTGTTAATACGAAAAATTGTTTCCCTGTGTTAAATAAACCATTATCTAATTTATCTGAGAATCTGCTCTTAACAGCATTTCATTATGAAAAATTTGTTTTTCTTATTTTGCTGCTGTAATCTGGTAACAACTAACTTAACACAAATCAATGTCAGAGGCAGTCAGATAAGACAAGAGAAATGCATATTTGAATATCTGACATTGTAACCCCTGGGACACGGTAGTAAATATTCAATGGTGCATTCATGATGTCTTGAACTATAAGGGGACTCATGTCCATCCCACTTATTTTACAACAAGTGGTCCATACGCGAGGAATTATATGACGATTATGGTTAGATACATATTTGAAAATTAAAAATAAACTTTATTTGAAAACAAATGACGAAACAACACCTGAATGTTTGTTATCCGTTAACTAAGAAAGTATAATGTGTTTCCATTTATATTAAAGATTTATTTATGGCATCAAGAAATCTTTTAAGAATTTAAAAGTACGGTACGGCATTTTCACCTGACAAATTTTGTAAAAATACATTATTAACACGTTGAGTCAATTATGTGTATGTTTTAGACTTTTGTAAACAATCTGTACTCAAATATTTTCAGGTACGTCAGTGTTTGAAGAGATGCGTGCCGAAATAGAAAAAAGTGCTCAACTGTTAGAAGAAAAGTATACGCAAAAGCTACTGGATAACAATGTATGTACAGGGTATTACGTTTATTCAACTAAAGTTTATAACCTGCACTCAGAGTTATCGCACTTTATATCACTTTACGAGATAGTAAGACAGATCATGAGTAGTGGAGTAAAGACATTTTACTCCTCAGTGCAAATAATACATCATCCATAACAAGTAATGCATCACACCTTTCAGCATGTATGTAAAAACAACACTCTAGTTTTTAACCAAAGTTGATATGAAAGGTCCATAGAATATCAATATAGATTGAAAATTGTGTACGTCTTGCCAGTCTGAAATAGAAGATGACTGCAATTATCTATTTAAAAAAAAAGATAACTGTCGTATCGGATAAATTTATGGGCCGATTAAGTTCAATAACTAGATGTTTAACAGTTGAACATAATTATATGTACCGTTTGTTTCTGAAATTTTCCGTTCACATAGTTTTCACAGTGTACATGTATGTTAATAAGGTGTTATTTTAGCAGACTTGCAAGATCGTCTCTCTTCGTGAATAACTTAGACCAAATAGAACGATAATCACTTTGAAAATACCTTGATGTGTGTATTTTAAATTTACAAAAGCAAATGAAGTATTATATAAGCAATGCAGGCAATATGGTGTCCTTATTTAATGATTAAATAATTATAAATTAGTTTTAAAATTGTAACGTGTTACAAAAGCACTATGTTTCAAGAAAACTAAGTGTTAAAATAAGTTGGGCAAAACAAAGAGGCGCATGTTTCACTTACCTTCAAAGAGCTTTGATATGGATCTGTCATTGATACCCAACAGCGTTATCAATCATTAACCAAGGGTTGAGGGTTGTGTTGGTTCCTTTAACCATTAGTATGGTCCGTTTTCATTGTAATATAGTTATCATAACTGTTATTTGGGTAAAGATGGTAGGGTATTTTAATTGTTGCGTTAAAGCAAACTTGTCATTTTAAAAGTTTTTGCTTTGGTTTTGGATTGTGATTCGAACATAGATTAGTATGGGTTTTGATTTTATGTAAAAATAATAAAAATGTTTGGATTGAGACAAAAGTTTTATATTCGATACCTTGTGATTATATTAGAGGCCACTGTGGCCTAATGGATAAGACGTCAGTCTACAAATCCAGGGTCTCTCACCACTGTGAGTTCGAGTGCCGCTCAGACGCATGTGGGAAAGTGAATATTCCTTGCCGTTGACCTTTACTGGTTCACCCCGTGTCAGTAAGTAGCTGGTGTGTGGTACGCTTGTCTGCGGCGTGCTGGTACAAGGCAGACCATACAACACACTCGCACATCACATGAATACATGAAGTTGCTAATAGTTTAATCCATAGAGATTAATAAAATAGACCTCGTCGCGAAGAGCTGAAAAAATGCTTATGCGACGTTAAGCAACATTCAACCAACCAACCTTGTGATTATCGTTTGGTATGGTGATGACTATGCCCAATATTATGGGTTAGACAAAGTCTGTTCGCTTCAATTCGTTTAATACTAGGGTACAGATTCTACTGATGAGTTTCAATTGTTTTTATTATTCATTTAGGTAAAAGATGCAGAGTTCCGGATAGCATCAGGACATGTCGGAGAGAAAATAGTAGAGATAGCGCTTGACGAAAATGCAGCTTTGGTTTTGACAGGATGTAGGGGACTTGGAACACTTCGAAGGACTTTAATGGGAAGTGTTAGCGATTACATTCTTCATCATTGTCATTGTCCAGTTATTATCTGTAGGCATTGACACTGGCAATTTTCATGTGGAGACAAACGACATATATGCAGTAAAGGTTATAGGTATTATTTCGCAAACCGTTAATATACAAGAAGTCCAGGTAAATAGTATTGACATTATACCAACAATATGCCAACTTGAAAATTACTGTCTACGTTAAGGGGCACAACTTTATATCCTTATACTAAATTGTTCGAATCTGTATAATGAATCAAAATGGGGAAAATGTTGCGCTAAATTGCCTTATTGGTGGCTTTGCTGAATGTAGACTAGTTATTGTTCGGGAAATGGTTATATTAACCAAGACATGATATACAGTGCGTTGTGTAGTATTTTATATTCATTTTTTTCATAACACTTGGACTCTAGGATAGCTGTAGTTATTTTTTAATTCTAACAATTCCTTTTTGAAGAATAGAAAAGAAAAGTTCAGAAAGCATGTAGTTATTCTTAATATTACTGTATTATTGAACAATATAAAGGAATCCTAGTATACAGATGTATGTGTGCGTATGTGATAACCATGTGGAAATTTTGTTCATTTTTCTTACTTTGTTTATTTCGGTGTTCACGTGTTGGAAAAAGAATTAGATGATTTACGAGGCAGTGGAAAGAATTGCTTTGATATTGCCTATATTAATTTTATTCATTTTTAATGTCGTGTATTACGCAAAATATTTTGTTCAAGGAAGCATTCCTTTACTAAAACATCAGAATATAAAGGTTCCAGGGTCTATGATAATTGTGTACATATACGATATACTGTTAATGTACCGTGATGAGCAACTTTCTATACGAATTTGTATTTGCGGGTATGTTTGTGTTTATACATGTATACTGTGTATAACAGATCTTTGTATATTGAGTAAATAAAGGTTATATTTCTATACTTTTCTCTCTGGTTTTTATTTTCGAGTAAAATCCAATATTTAAAATCTATGTATCACGCTTTATATTAACCTATTTCCTACGACTGACGTTATTTTTCGATGAACTGTTAAAGTGTAAATAGTTCTTTCATTGTGTATGAAACGTAATAATGCACAAGCAGTTCCAATAAAAAACAAACATATTTATCCATGTCCGAATCACAGTGCAGAAGCAAAATTAAAACTTTGGAACTGACAAGTCAGGTTAGATACGTGAACTTCCACCAGGGAATTGAGGCCCGGTGTTCCGAAGGGTTAAACACCTCCTGTTTAGCTAGGAACTTTGGGACGTCAAATGTATCCAGGGCAATCCCGGACAAAGAGACGTCAAATGAATTTCTTCTCTTCAATCAGGTACTATTTAAAAATCATCATTCACAAAAAGAACATTTATAAACTTTGAGTAAAAGGTACAGTTTATCTAAGAAAATGACGAATCGAGCATTCTTGTTTTACATATGAAATCAACCACAAGCTATGTTAAAATCAAAATTCCAAACGCAGAGTTTAACACTTGACAACTGGCAAATTAAGTAAAAAAACTTGGTCCACAATGGAATCTCTTAGGTGGCAACGTCTCGATATAAGTGAAATATTCTTATTGGGGCGTTAAACATCATTACTATACTCAACTAGTACTCATGACTGAATAGATAATACATGTACCTAAAAGGAATTATGGTCATGTAAGCAAGTTTATGTTATTAATCATTTTATCTATCTTTATATAATAAATGTACTTTTATCTCTCCACCTGGGACACGTGTACTGATCATGGAATTATCAAAAGTTTTCATATTAAAAACCGATTAAGAAAATCCTATTATCTTGATATTAATTTTAAGAATTTATGTCAAAATAACTATACATATAATTTTAAATGAAAGAAATTTGTGGCGCAAAACATGTACATGGGAAAAGCCGACGCAACCACGAACACAAAACAATACAAGTTAATGATAAAATAGTCAAGTTAGACAATACAAATGAAGACAAGCTGAATAAAATATTTGCTGGGCAAATGTTCAGTGTCGTGCGTATAGAATTATTAAAGGGGCTTCAAAGGCCATTTTACACATTCAACGTGCAACAGAAGAACCATAAAAAACGGTGGTATATTTTACCATTAATTCAGTTATGTTTTAGAAAACACTTAACGTTGTGGTAGCTATGTCATCTGCTGATTTGAATTTTCATTACGATAATGCATTCAAAATCAGCACATGACAGCTATATATGGCAAAGTTGATGACAAAAACATATTATCTATGCAATATGTGATGACAATTAAATTGCGGATTTACACCTGTTAAATTGCTATATAATTATTATAAACCTTTGAAATCGATTTGCAATGTACAACGTATATTATATTCATGTGTGTGTAGGTATCAGTTACTGGTAACAGCTGAATGCAACAATAAAATCTATACTTTCTACAAAACATGGTATGTTGTACCTATATAGAACAAGTGCATGGATTAAGATATTGAAATTTTAACTTTAACAATAAACTATTTTATTCATTGTAACATTGTTTTATTTTCAATTCGGTCCATTTTTGCTCCAGTTATCGTAATTCTGAATCATTATTAATTTTTCCTCTTCAAAGATAGTAAAACTTTCTCTGTGTAAGAAGGTATGCACAACGCGAGGGTAATGATACTGTCACGTGCTGCTTTTGATTTTTTTTATCAAAGTAAATCATTGAAAAACAGCACATGGCAACTAATTTTGAATGATTTATTTTAATAAAAATTTAATTTAGCACATGACAATGCTATTTATTCAATAGACAGTGCGTGAATAACTTGCTAATCTGGAGACGTTTCAGATGGTATCTGCAGCTTGTAGCGTATCAACAATATCACGTGTAAGCATCGCAAAATAATGTAGCTGTTTACTGTACCGAAGCCCTGGAAGCCGTAATGTAATAATAATAATTGAAGCATCTTAATCCTATTGGTACTTATATTCCTTAACAGTTCAGTAAATAAGTCCTTGTCTGTGTATAGTGTCCTCCGGAGTGTATGCATGGTGTCTGGTGCTGTGTCTGTGTGGGTGCCCAGGTGTTTGTCCAGGTATACATGTGTGTGTGCGTGTACACGTGAAGCCTGTGACAATCTTATATATTGTTCTGTTAGGTAACAGAAGAGAAGAGCATGACCAGACCTTTTACCAAATATCATGATTTGTAAAGGTCAATTAGACAAGGTATATACATCATGTAATGACCAGACTGTAAGTTATTGAATAATTACCAAGAGGCTTACAAGGCTTACCTGTCCATTGACATGCATGTGAGGATGACCTGAGTAAGTAACCTTATAGACGCGGTGAAATTACGATATAGTTTTCTATTTTCACACAGTAAGAGACATAACTCTATCGGAACTTAATTTGCAAGTTTTCACTTTGCTTTTGTAATTGTCAATTAGACAGGTACGTTTGTGTTCAAGTCGATTTGTTATAAAAAGTCAATACAATAATCCATAAGGCGGGTATCCAAAAGAAATTGCATAATTAAAGTTTATTGTTTTCAGCCATGTTTTGATAAAATTAAAAAAATTGGTTATTCCGTAGTTTGAAAAAAATCATGTGATCCTAGTGAGGTTTCCGGAATTTGTAACTTTCAGCTATTTGAAACAAGATCCAAAGTCAACATACAAACAATCAGCTTATAACTAATAATATTTTCGGTAGCCGGGGCATTCAGTGAAAATGTTGATACCAAGAGTTGGCTGAAACAAATTTTCGTACGTGATGTGGTCATGTGATTTTACTTAAACACGGGGTAGAACCACGTGACTTTAATTGTTATTAAGGCAGACAGATGTACCTTGAACATGACTTGGTTATCTTATGTATACACAAACCTTTAATATCACTATCATCAATGATCAAGTGATAAAATTCCAATATTAAATATATATTTAAATTTATAATTTTATAATAATATAACAACTGTAATGAAACTTTTAAATGTCAACAAAACATTGTTGTGCCTTTGCATCGTAGGTCAAACAGAAAATGCAATCTAGACTTTGTCTGAAGTTGCAAGCAACCTCGAAAATAAGTCACCCCGGCCCCCAACTTTTAGTAAACGCCCTCATATTGCTTATGACCTTATAACCGAATACCAATATGTCTGTTAGACTGATTTATTTTTGACTTTGGAACAAAATATTTCTTGTTTATGGTTGATTGTATTGGATGGACAAAATGGCCCGGCCAAATGTAGTATCTATTTATTGTAATTGTTTATTGTGACGTCAAAGAATGCAATGCCAACTACTCTGAAAGCATAAAATGACGAAAAAGAAGATTAAATGCCCTGAGATAAAAGGCGCAGTCTCATTCACTGACAAAACCAGCGAATGGGAAATGAAAACCAGTATACTAAAATGGTTGACTTTTGCAAATTCCCAACTTGAAATGTCAACGATCAATACAATGTTAAGAAATAACTTTCATTTCTTTTGAACAAGATTGCGAAACAATTTATAATAGAATGCCACTTCCAAAATCTTGTTACATCCTGTAAATCACAACAAATTGCAAGTTATTTCTAAAATAACCTGAACTTTTTCGTCTAACCTGTGATAAAATCATTAGAAATTTGTAAAATTTTAATACTAGGGAAATAACATTTAAGATGAAAAAACATACCTAATTTATCAGTTTCAAAGTTTTTACTTTACTTGGGGTTGTGATTTTGGACATGAAGTAGTATCTTTGTTTCTTGACACTAAGGGGAAAATATATCACGTATTAAACATAAATAACGCTATGGAAACATAATGTTTACCAAATTTGGGAAGATTGTTTTAATTTTTAATTATAAAATACATTTTAAATAACTTGATCCTATATCACACACACACACACACACACACACACACACACACACTCTCTCTCTCTCTCTCTCTCTCTCTCTCTCTCTCTCTCTCTCTCTCAAATGAGTATTAGATATCATTGCAATTTATAACCTCACTCGGCTGCATTTTCCTGATATGGAAAATAAATTAAACAATTAAAAAAATCGGTTATAATACCACCTACCCCACAGTGTGGATGGTAATTTTGTTTATATTCATAAATCAACTACCATAAGATTTTCTGAAAAATGTCATAATTTAGTATGTCAATAAATAAATTAATAATGCCAAATTTCATTTTTCCACAACGTACGTATAAATTAAATCCTCTCTCACACATTTGCATTAAATATGTTCACTGCTTGTTCTTATATTCGTAGTTCTAGTCTCAATGTGCGTATATCGATGCTGCTTCTTTTTCGAAAACGGGTTGGTTTGTGTTTTTATCATAAGCGACTTTAACACAAAACAGCATTCATTATTTTTGAATGGGTGCCCTTTATAATCATAAATCCAAATAAATAAAATAGTTCCAGGTCAAAGTTCAAGGTAGAAGTCCTAAACATCCTTTTTCACAACTCCATTAGACTCTTTATTTTTCTCCGAATCTTCAAAGTTCCAATCGACCGGGGTAATCATTTGCTGGGTCTTTTTGTATGTCCAATATGGCGTCATGACGAATGTCACAAGTGTTAGCTGAACATACAAGAACGTGAACAATACTAAAGGCATGGCATCCCAAATTCTGTCCCAATGCATATAGGTTTCATACCAGAGGTAGAATTCGACGACAGATCTTAAATGAAATGTGTGAACAAGAAAGAACTGATTTGCTTTCCAGAAAAAGGTGTGTGCTTTTCCCGCCTTTAAAACTGTCCAGCATATGGCGGAAAATGGCGTACTCATTTCCAGAATCAAGCCTTTAGTCCCAAAAAAGTGAGAACTTTCGACAATCATCAAAGTGGAATAACCGATTAACGAAAGCCAGTGATGAATGTTTAAAAGAATGCTCACTTGTTTGTAAACAATGTCCGTGACCAGAATCATAGAGCATTCAAAGACGAAGAATCCAACCGTGACCGTCAGGGCGAAATAACTAGTGGGCGTAGTGGCGTATACAGCATCTTTGTTGAGTTCAGTGTCAATGAATATGGCCCAGATTCCGACGACAGTACAAAATATTCCGTAGACAGCTCTGACGATGGCTAAGTTCCAAAGAGTTTTTCCTTGCGTCTCAAGTTATTGTAGGTTTTGGTGGTAGCGGAAAAAGCGGCGCAAATACTGTAAACAGCGGCAAAAAAGAGAAATGATGCAAATATGAAGAAAAGCTTAACTGATGTTTTCCTGTAGTCAGCTGTGGCCAAAGCAGGGTGAATATACTCAACAAGTCCCATTGTTTGTGAGGGTAGTGTCTGTAAAAAATAAAATAAATTATAAAACAATAAAAATAAAGAGTATCCTTAAATGAGAATGGTATGAAAACAAAAACCAAAACGCAATCACGAATAAAAAATGAATGAATTGAAATTATAATGGAAATATAATATAATATATGTATAAGTTAAAATTTATGTTGCAAATAAATCTTTATCAAAGATATCATGGAATTATTGTTTGGAAAAATGAAAGTTTGGAAAAAATGAAAAAGGCATTGGTGTCATATAGCTAGAGACCCGTAAAAGGCCTGTTGTGCTTATCTGGCTGTAACTATTACAAATAAGACCCAATTAAAGTCATATGGAATCCTTAAAAAACTCAACATTGTTAAACTGATCTCATTCAGAACAACTACATATATTAATCAAATAAATAAATTATGTTGGACAATCCCAGAAGTTGATATGGGTAAACGTTTAAGAACACTAAAGCGCAAAGATGGATGCACGTTTCGTTATGCCATTAGCTAAGTTGAGCTGAATTTTTTTCAGCACCTTATGAAAAACTTTTCTTTTCTTTTTTATTTTTTCTAAAGTTGATTTATAGGGTAGTTTCAAACCAGAAACTTTTGTATGAAAACTTTGCTCATCATTAAACAGGAAAAAAGAACAAACAGTTTAAAAGTTGAAGAGTTAAGATTAAGATATTAAACAAAAGATAATTTATATTGCCACTCCTTATCATGCTAGTTTCAATTTCAAAATAACTAACTAACGAACGAACTAACTAACTAACTAAATAAATGAATAAATAAGTAAATAAAAAATAAATAAATAAAATAAATAAATAAATAAAAGAAAAAACAGAAAAACAAAATTTCCTCTTAAAACTTGTAAAAACATGGAATTCAAAAAATGACTACAAATGTGCATATTATACTTTGATTTTATTATTATTATTATTATTATTATTATTATTATTATTATTATACACCTGTCTATAAATGATTTCACTGTCTGATAAACTAATTCCACACCTTTATAATCATACATTACAGATTTACATATATTTCATCTACATATCTATATATATATAGTTTATCTGTCTAAATAATGTTTTATTTACGTTTCAGTAAATTAAAGTGGTCCAGTTACCTACCAAGTTGTGTGATCATGACCTTAATTATTTAATGGAATTATTGTTTCATCACGGGTTACGTTTGATAATAGTCATGGCGTTTTGACAAAAAGTGTGTCTAAATCTCTCTCTCTCTCTCTCCTCTCTCTCTCTCTCTCTCTTTCTCTGTGCATGCGTGTGTGTGGTGAGAGAGGGGAGCTGAGAGAGAGAGAGAGAGAGAGAGAGAGAGGTGGTTCTGTCATCCTTTACAACCTAAAAAGGTTCATGGGCTTGCGCCGTCCTTTATGTACAATTCAAGAGGCACGACACGTTGTATCTTACGAGGGACTTAAACCCGCTATTTGAAATTAATTAATGCCTCATCTGAAGAGAACTATACAGTTAAAATGATTTAAATGAAAAATATTCCAAAGCAGTTTTAGTTTTATTTTAATATAGTTTCTTTTTGAGCTACACTCCCTTTTATTACAGGAACATTTTATTGTGTCAGTATGGTTAAAATTATTTTACAAGAGAATGAATTACTAACTATTTACTAAAGATTACAGAAATTATACTGTAGAACATGCTCTTGTAAATCACAATCTGTTGTGTAATGACTTTTTTAACAACAGAAATATAAAATATTATATATGCGTTGGTTATTTTTAATGTTTTGACAGAATTCATAGATCTCGACTTAATATTTCACCAAAATCGGCGTCTGTTTTTGTGACAATTCGCCATGTGTAATATATCTTTACATCTTATTTTTGTCTTTGAGTTGAGTAATTGTGTTTAACGTTCCAGTCAATTATATTTCACTTATCTCGAGACGTCGCCAGCTATAGGCGAAGGTGAAGAAATTTTGCCTGTGCGTTGCGCTGATGGCATTATACAGCAGGGTTCTTTATCGTGTCAAGCCCACCGTGACACGGGACCTCGTTTAATTTAAGTTCCCATCCGAAAGAACCGTGACTTTTATGTTGTAATGTCAAGTGCTTGGCTAAAGAACAGTCACTATCCACTTTCAAGTCTTGGGTCAGACCCGGCCGGGGATAGAACCTACGACCTCTCACTTAAGGAGCGAGTACTCTACCAGCTGAGCTACCGCATTGGTATCGTCGATGTAAAAAGATAATAAAGATGTTGCTCAGCTTGGTTTTATCAAATGTAGAAAAGTCACACACACACACACACACACACACACACACACACACACACACACACACACAAAAAAAAAAAAAAAAAAAAAAAAAAAAAAAAAACCAAGAAAACGTGTAAAGACAATGTATACATATATATATTTAACATTCCCGACTGTCTAGTGGTGAGGTTGAAGCTTAAGTGTTTTTAAGAGGGCCAAAACCGTCCTATTTGCAACCAGTGGCCAAGAAACACGCAGATGTTGATGTTATGTTTGTTTCAATGGATTAATAAATAAAATATTATAAATCTAAGTTTTCTGAATCAAATATTCAAAAAATTATAATATGGCATCAAATTCAAAAATTATAATATGACAACAAATTAATAATTATATAATATGGCAACGAATTTAAAATTTTATAATATGGCAACAAATTCAAAAAATTATAATATAACACAACGGTTATTTAATTATTCATGTCACCGGTTGTATAAATAAAATCTGTTATCTTCAACTGTAAGTCCTTTGTGTTACATAATTGACCCAAGTGCGGAAAGTTAAACGGTTTAGTTGTCATAGTAATTCTATTTAGGAAAAACTTTCATTTATGAAATTATTAAAAAACACTTACACAATTTTCTGTATTTGTAGAAGGTTCTTCAAATCAATTATTCATTTTTCACAATTGACCATGTATGAGTTAACCTGCTGTCCTGGTCTGACCACGAGCAATAAAGTGGACACTTGTACCGCCATCATATGACATGTTGAGATAAACCGCCCCTATCTCTCTAGGGTGATTAGTTTGCATATCCAATAGATAACATATATTACGGTATTTATCTTTAATATATTACTCAACTTGGTGTACCCTATGCTTTTAACCAGGTACAACAGTACTTAAAACACTAAGCTCAGTTCGGGGACACAAGGTAAGTCATCGGAAAAACTCGTGCAAATTCGTTGTTTTACGGGATCGGCCGAGGATCTACGAGGGGCATCCATGACACAAGGCCTCAATGAATTCCGTATTGAAGTTTAATGCGTCTTATTGCATTTGTATTTTTTGACTGTTGATGAAAAAATTAATTTAACCGATGAGAACAACACGGAGAATGTCAGATAAAAGTTGTTGATACCATTATTAGAATTAGCTAATTTAATTTTACATGTATTAAATTTTAATCATCAGTTGAGTGCATCTATTTGTGATTTACGCTATTAGGTTGAAGAAGATGTTCATTCCCATGGCCATGTCGCCTCGATCAGTTTACCAGATTAGACGGATTACAAGAAGTAACAAACGCAAACCTGCGCGACTTGTTCTGAATATTATTCAGCTGTTTATCAACAAGTCTGATAGATTTGTCTAAATAACGACTGGTAAATTGATTGAATGAAGGTTTTACGTCCCAATCAAAACTAATCACTAATATCGAGACGTCACCAGCTGTAAGTGAAGTGCCGGAAAGTTTTACCTTTGCAGTGCGCTCAGGGCAATGTGTAAGTAGTTTGTCGTGACACGGGGTATCGGTTTTAAAGGTCTCGTCTGGACTACGTATACACCTTGGCTTTCATTTCTAAATGCCGAGTGTTTGTCGAAAGAACTGTCACTACCTATTTTCAAGTCTTGGTCAGACCCCGACTGTTGTTCAAACCATCAAACTCCCACATACAAAACCGAGCACTCCAAAAAAGTGAATATTCAATGAAAAATCTTTATTGGACTTAGTTTAACCTTATTTAATCATCAGTTAAGTGCATCTTTATAGTGAAATCATAGGTATTTTCTGGAGAAGATGGCCACCCCATAATAATTTTCATGACAAGCCCCGTAGGTTCCTTTTGGAATTCATCTAATCTGACAGACTTTGGAGACATGGGGTGGCATAAAACATCTTGATATACAATAACATCTCCGACATTCAAACATCAGGTACACATTACAGATAATGCTTGTTACGACTGATGAGATACATATTGAACTATAGAAAAAACAAGCCTATATATTTATTCCCCGCCTTTCGAAAAAAAGGGGGGGGGGTATTAAATACAAGTTTTCTTCCATTCGTCCGAAATACTATTTTGCCTTATCCTGATTGAGGAGTTTGCCTTATCCTGATTGAGGAGTTTGCCTTATCCTGATTGAGGAGTGTATGACAAGTTTTATAATTAAACACAAATGTACCGGGCCATGTTTAAACCACTGTGACAGCGGACTTTTTAGTAATTTTGAACTTTTCAATATTTATAAACTTTTTCGTTAGTTTTATTCTATTTTAGACATTTTAGTTCCAAACAGATGTACATTCTTTTACATTAGTTTTCTATATAATATTTACTTTATAATTAACTTATTCTTAATCCGTCATTACTCTCTTTTGAGATGTTATTCTTGTTGTGACATTCAATTAGCACCTTAATATGATGTAATCCTTATTTCGTTAGTTCTTATTTACCATGTTTGTTTGTTCACGTGTTACATGACTTACAAGTCTTCAATATTATATAATAAGGGTCTACCCAGCTTTTCAATAATCAGCCAATCAAATTGCTTTAAATTAATCTTTCCCCAGGGTAGACGGATTAAGGTTTCAATTAGGAGAAATCCCGAGTGTTATGGACTTCTCGGATAGCCGGAGTACCGTGCGGTTGTATCGGAATTTACCGATCAATCAGTTTTTCATTTTTGTATCTTTTAGCGGAAAATCGTATCATAGTAATTTAATCTTGTTATTTAACATAAACATCAGTGATTTACATTTGTATTGCGGATTGCCGCCATATTGTTATAATATTCTAATTCAAAAACAGAATACAGTCATAGTTCAAACTTTACAGACTCGTTTTAGTTTTTCCGCATTCAAGTTTATAAAGTGACAACGGAGTCCCGACTCTACCCAGAGCCACAGAGACGAAATTCGCCCCTTAGGGCTCGTTGTCATACCACCATCCCCAAATCAAAGCAACTGGAAGACTGGCAAACTAGCTATATATAAATTAAACTCGTGAACTTCTACCAGGGGAATGAAGCATGTCTCAAGCATGGGTGCAGCTTCTGTCTGGTTCAGCTAATGGTACTCTCGTCAGCATAAAGTAGAATCATGAATAAATTAAAAACAAACATACTGATCCATGTCCGAATCACAATCCAGAAGCAAAGTATAAAACTTTGGAATTTGAACTTCCACCAGGGAAGTGAGGCCTGGTGCTCCGGAAGGGTAAGCACCTCCTGTTTACCTAGCTACACCTGCCACGTGTGTAATAAAATTGTGTGAAAGGAACATGGAACTATGGGATGTCAAATATATTCAGAGCAATCCTGGAATTTTTTTATCATCGCCAATTTAAACACCAATTTTAAGCCGTTGTAGAACTTTCAAATAACATTGCAGTGTTAACAACCAATAAAAATAAAAATAAACATCCTATATATATAAAACTGTTCGTATAAAGGGCAGGTTAGAATGTTTAGAAATAGAAAATTTAGTACACATTCAATAACAGAAAGAGAAATCATGAACAAGATTTTATCAATAAAGAAAATGAATTGGCATGCCGTAATGATACAAGCCACGTGTTGAAGAAGATGCCAGTTGTAGGCCGGGAGCATTTTACAGTGTATAAAACACAGTATAACCAGATTTTTTACCAATACACCATTTGTTTATCCATCTGATTTTTATATTGAAGATACAACTGGATCAATTACATCTGGATTTTCTCAACATAGAAACCAATACATACATACATCGGTTTTGTATGGTCTGTAAATAGTTTTTATACAGAAGAAAATATATATAAAATAGATTTTTATACAGATCTATTTAGAACAGATTTAAGAAATTGAAGTAACAAGAAGATATTAAAGAATGGAAATGATTTAAATGCAGAAGAAATGTTCACTTTTTTTCTTACATCAGCTACTGTTCTCATACACATGCAATTGAAATTTAAGTTAAAATCAAAAACAAACACAATAATCCATGTCCGAATCACAATCCAGAAGCAAAGTAAAAACTTGGGAACTGACAAGTCAGGTTACAAACGTGAACTTCCACAGGGAAGTGAGGTCGGGTGTTCCAGAAGAATAAGCACCTCCTGTTTAGCTAGCTACACCCGTCACTTGTGTAATCGAAATTGTGTGAGAGGAACATGGGACTATAGGACGTCAAATATATCCAGGGCAGGGCAATCATGGGGACAGAGACATCAAACTTATCAACAATAATGTGGTGACGGCCATAAAACTTTTTGAGGGCCTTGATAAGCCTAGGCTTGCAATATCCCCGAGTCAACAATTTATTTGTAAGCATCCTGCTTCATTGTACAAAGTCCCCGTAGTGGGAACAATCTCTATCGTATGGATTGAGGTATTATATACAACTGTTATCATAACTGAAGTTAAACACAAGCAAGTCTAGTTTGGCCTTACAAGTTTACGCACTAACTGACCATTTCACCGTATTTCTCCAATGAAACAGGATAGTTCATTCTCAAGGACATCAAAACTGAAACCACCTTTTCATACATTCAGGATTTAAGCTCTTTTACGAAATTTCTGATAGTTAGGACAATAACGCTTTCAATGCATTTTTAAGAAATAGCTTAAGACCTTACAGAATGCAAATATCGTTTCAAATTTCTACTGCTAATCATCAATAATGAAGACATTTTTTGACTCGCTGTAACCCAATTATTAACATGTGCCTACACAAATAAACACGAAAGACACTAAATACGTTGCGCTTCAATTTGATTGAATTCTAACCACTGGTTTCAGAGAAGTTATTTGAAACGAAGGTTTACAGACGCACACCATATAAAGGACGGTTTAATACAGCAATGACTAATCTGAGCTAAAAAGTGAAATATTGGTTATCATCAAAAGCAATATATCAGTCCATGTTAAAATTATATATGAATATTATATATTATATAGATAAGAAATGATTTTAATATCAATGATAAACAGGTGACCGTCATGTGCTTAATTTTGAATTATTTCTTTTATTTTTCCATACAAAAAATCAAATTTGAACTTATTAAAGTACATAATATATACACCATCACTTGATATGTTTGAAATAAAATTATAGATAAAATATTATTAGTCAATAACTTTCCCTTTTTTCTTTAAAAATCTGTGTTGACATCTGAAAAATATATTATTAGTCTGCACTGAGTTTACATTTGAAAAGACTGGCCAAGAAACCGTTTTAGGTATTTCAATTTTTTAAATATTAACATGCTGGTAATACTCTCGACTTTGAATTGGCATTGGTTTTTAATGCAAAAATATCGCCAAGTGATGTGGTCTTAGTAGTTTAGGGGGATTTCTTAACCATCACATTTATTTTTACAACTATTAGTTCATAAAATAAGGACGACTACAATAGGCCTAAATATTGCATATGTCAATTATAAATCACAGCCCAAAAACATATCTTCAGTTTTATTAGAGCTGTTCATCAAACCGATCATGCTGATAAAGTACATTTTGTAATAGTAGCTAGACGTTTCTAGCCTTGCAACATTAGTAAACTCAAAATCGTTGACTAGACTATATTTCATTACATAATAAATTGAAACTGAAAATAATTTAGTTAGTATTTCATTTTTATTTCAAAACAAAACATGTGTTAGATAGCCCATTTTTGGCATATTTAAATATTTTCAAAATAACAAATTTACATACATTTCTTGCTGAAATAATTGCATTTGATAAATATTTCCTTGGTCAATTGAATACATCGAAGTGTTTGTTAAATATGAATTATAAACATAAAAATAAATATCCCTATTAAAACTGTCACGTTTGGAATTATTCGACCTGCCAAGTTTCCGTCAGATTGAGAATTTGGTGCCTTTTGAACAGCCAAATTATTTTCAGAATTAGAAGCGCAATTGGAGTCGGTTTGTTTCGCATCGGAATTTATTTTATCCATGTCTTTCTCATTATCCTCAAAATTTGGAGCATCCTTTGAATCAGTTTGGTTTGACTCTGTATTCTGGGAATTATCCTCATATTTTGGCGCACTCTCGAAGTCAGATTCAGTATCAGTTTTATTGGAACCAGACTGTTTATCCTCCGAGTCAGAAGAACGTATCTCCTTAAATTCTGGAGCACCTTCCATGGTCATGTATTCCATCGGACACATATTAACTACGGCATCTGAGGGCGGTTTCCATTTCTGTGAATTTAGCACAATAGCAGACTCATTAAAATTATCACCAGTTCCTTCGAAAGCCGCTGATTGTAAATTGTTAACCTCGTGCCATTCAAAATTGCCACTGTCAGTTCTCCGTAATGATACTATAACTTTATCTCCGATTTCATGCCACGTGGTTGAACATGAACTCCTTGGTATAATGGTTTCTATGGTGATATTTTCATTAATTTCTTTACCATCTGATTTTAGGATGCAATATATTCTAAACAAACTGTTCAGAGCCGTTGGTATCAGTTCAATGGACGTGTTCACTTCGATATGTTCCATGTCTTCTCCGTATACAACTATATCAGACTTGTTCAACAAATAAGACATTGGCTTTTTGTAATCTCTCTCCACATAACAGGAAAATACACTTGTAGCAAAGCAACCGCATAACACTATTCCCAAGAAATACATTTTAATTGAAAATGGATCTACTGTAAAACAAATAATAAATTCAGAAAATCAGAACTTAATATCCAATTTTATATTATTATTTGTGCCGTCCGTTAATTAAAATGTTCTACTGATTAAAAAAGACAGCATCCAATTTTAACTTATTATTTGTACTGCCCATGGAAGCATCACTGGTGTGATTTACAGCTGTTTCACAGTTACTTTAAGAAATATATATACGATCCTTACTAATCACATGATATCAAAATTTGATGATCTGAGTATGTTTAAATCGGAAATCCTTCAACTAACAAAGACACCCTTCTCTTATAAATTATACAGATATTACTAATGTGAAATACTGTATACTAAATTGCTACATCCGAATTGTGGCGTAAGGAAACTGCTCGCCAGGAATGCACTTGGGAGGGTGTATTTGTATACAGCCGATGTTTATATCGGTAAAGTGGGGGATAAACTGCGTGTTAATCCCGTAACAGACATCAGATAAACAGATTGTTATTCAGACAATGTCAGAAGAAAATAAAAGTGCAACCACCGGACGAACATTTTCATGTTGATGGTCATAATCCGTCAGCTTCATTACCTATCACTACTTACAAAAAATAAACAATCATAATACCGTATAAATAAATGGTATTTTGGCATGATAGGAAGCCCCTCCCGAACGACTTGTGATTATCTGTCGATGATAACGGGAATATATATTTTTATTCCGGTTTCATAGTCAAATTCATATGGTATTTGTCCATCAAACGTACATTGTATTTCAGAATATTTATAAAAGTGTTAATCAACATTATTTCTGTATGAATCAGGTACTAGAAATAAATATAAAAAAAAAAACAAACCGCTAGGGATAATAAAAAATCGAGATAGTTTTTTTTTTATTCGGTTTTATAGTTAAGATTTTTATGGTTTTTTGCCCATCAAACGTATTTCAATTTTCGTTTTTCTCTAAATATTTATGAAACTTTAAATGGTCATTATTTTTGTATATAATCAGTTACTGGACATAAAAATTAGAAACAAACCACCAGGGATAATAATAAAATCGAGATTGTTTTTTTCTTTCGGTTTCATAGTAATGATTAAGATATTTATGGGGTTTTTTTTGTTCCTCAAACGTATATCAGAATCGTTTTCCCTAAATATTTATAAAATTGTTAATTGCCATTTTATCTGTGTATGATCAGGTACTAGCCATAGGTCACTTGGGAAATCTAAATATCTTGACCATCAAAGATATCTGAAATAACACCTTGTTTTGAAGTTTTGACTATCTCTATGTACGATTGTCTTTGGTCTTGTTAATTTCCTACCATCAATTGGTTTTTATGGTTCACGTGGATGGGAATGTTTGCATTTGTTTTCATGTGGTTCCCTTTTAATTCAATTTCTCATATTATCTTTATTTTCATTCTTTTTCTTTTCGAATGATTGTCTAGTATATTCTTCCTAAACTATTCATGTGATCTTGATAAAACATCATATAATTTTTTTTACTAAAACTGTTTTAATTTTCCCGGAGCATTAGACGACCGTTTTGGAATAAAAATACCCATAAGTAATGCTCGGAATAAAATTGTGGAAATATAAATATATTTATGAAGTTGAAATAAGAAAAGTAGCTTTTACCAAATCCACCTAAGGCTTTGAGCAATAAAGCATAACTTAGGTTTTTTTTATTCTTAATTGGTGTAGAAGTACAATCCCACACTGTAAATTGGGAGAGTAAAAGGATACGAAAATGAAATTTTTAATATTATTTTGCATTAACTTTTATCAGTTGATACAAAAAAAAAAAAAAAAAGAAAAAAAAAAAAAAAAACAAAACAAAACAAAAAAAAAAAAAAAAAAAAACAAGAGGCCCATGGGCCTGATACGCTCACCTGATAACTAATGGCTAGCTGACAGATTTAAAGATAAATACTAAACCCCAATGACTTTTTTTTTTACATCATGATAACCGTTGTATTAATACCTACAACATTCTAGTATACATGCCTACACAAAAAGTTAATAGTTTTCAAGATAATTAACAATTTCAGTATTGTTTCACAAATAATAACACCAATGTAAGTTCCCAGATAGAGGAGGACTTAACACCACCATCTTACATAAGTCAAAGTCAAACAATACTTTTAGATTTAGACGCATCGTCAATGTTTGAGCAATCCCAAACTACAAATACACCAAATCAACTAACTCAAAACAGACCGGACAGTATTAGTGACGAATTTAATTACGATGAAACGTTTACTTTACTGGACGACAAACTCTCACAATTACCGCGAGCTTCATATGTATCAACATTACTGCAATTGTGCAATAATTCAGACCAAGTTATTAGCTCGTACAGAAATTATTTGATCAAACGTGCTCGAGAAATTGAGAAATGCCCGACCGGAAAACCGATTGAGCGTCGAACAACAACAAACAGTTCAAGTCAACAAAAGTTTGCGAACGATTGCTTTATCCTATCACAATTCATCCAGGGCGACGAAGGCTTTGAGATAAAACAAGTTTTCTCAACATCTAAGCTACAACGCCTCGATTCGGTACATTCGCAAGATTATCTATCAGAAAATACACCGAGAAAGTCTTCTCTAAGCGAAGGTAGGGAAATGATTCAGTTCCTATCATCAGAAATAAATGCACTTAAAGACGCATTCGCTTGCCTGTCAACTGATGTTCAGTGTCTTAAACAATCCTTCACACAGGAGCTCAAAAATCTTCAAAAAGAAAACGAAGAAGCGCAAAAGGACATAAAAAGTATCCTTAATACCATTTCTGACTGTAAAACTAAAATAGATGATGTATTTTCAAAAGAGTTTCAGGGAATGAATTCGATTGGTAATTTGTCAAACAAGTTACGTTTCGTTTGCAAGAAAATACAAACCGTTGATAAATCCAGATACGATATAAATGATCAACTAAACAGTGTTGTAACAGCTACGCGAGATAACGCTTTGGGTATTGAAAGGCTGGAGGATAAACACAAAAGCAGTCAAAACGTGAATAAGCCAGATTTACAAGAGCTAAAAGAGCGGTTGTCATTTGTTGAGACAAAACTTCCTTCGCTTACATCGAGCAACACCGAAATGGACCGTCTTCGCTCGAAACTACAACGGATGGATGCCCAAGTCAGTGAAATTGAGAATTCTTTCTGCGTTAAATTACAAAACTCAATGGAATTGTTTGCTAAACATGTTTACGAAGATATAAACGAAATCCGTGATCTCTATAATGCTAATCTCAAACATGAACCCGAAAGTGAGGCCTTCGCTGAAGTGTTAGATAAAAGTAATACGTGCAACCCTCGTCGTCTTCTTTTTCTCCAAGTACTAACCGCAAGTCGAGCCAACGGAACAAACAACAAAAAGCTCATAAAAGCATTGAAAATGTTTCAACCGATAAAGAGAACAGCGACGAGCATACGCCAAATCACGATGTAGGAAAGACTCTTGACGGACATGTTGTAATAAACGATAAAAACACGAAGATGCTAGTTTGGAGTCTGGTTCAATCCTCACAAGGAAGTCACAAACACATAATGACATACATGTCTCTACGGTTACTACTAGCGAGACTGGATTTGTTGCAGTTCGCCCAAAACACGTGCGCACAAAACGATATTATCTCGGCAAAATATCGGATACTGTTACAATTGATGACATTAAAACATATCTGAGAGAACGTGGTGTTGTTTGCACTGTTGTTCGTTTGATGAGAAGTCGAATTCGCGAATCAGTAGCAGCGCGTGTTAATATCGTGAGAGACGACACACAAAAGGTTGAGAAAGCCGGCTTTTGGCCACCCGGAATAATATGCCGTCCTTGGTTGTCACAAAATGAGTATTACAAGAATGAATAAGCTTATATTATATCCGATAGTATTTCTTATCTATAACATGGTGAACTTAAATATATTGAGTTGGAATGCAACTGGAATTATGTCTAGTTCATACTATTTGTCTAAAACGTTGAAAGCAAAATGTATTGACATATGTGGTATATCTGAACACATGCTGCTACCAGAAACGGTTAGTTTCCTTGGTTCTATAGAAAATGACTATGAATATGTCTCAACAACAGACTTTAGCTTACATCCACTTTTTCCTCGGCGTGTCGGTAAGGGTGGTGTAAGTATACTGTGGCATAGACGTTTATCAGGTATGATAGAACCAGTATCTATTGACCCCCCTGACGATAGAATTATTGTAGTAAAATTAACTCTTAGTGAAACAGAAGTTGTGCATATAGTACAAGTTTACTTGCCAACTATGAAATATCCTGTCGACGTATATAGAGAGTATACCAGTCGACTTTTTGAGTTATGCAATATCTATGGATTACAAGGTACAGTTGTCTTAATGGGAGATTTTAACGGTCATTTTGATGGCGATAGATATTATAACAACTTTAATTTTAGAGACAAATATTTGAGATGTTTAGTTACAGATGCAGACATGTTTTGTCTTACAACATCTACAGCATGCCTTGGCCCCAGGTACTCATATGTTCCCGATGGACACGGTTCATCTAGTTTAATAGATCATGTTCTTATCACAAAAACTGTAATCGACTGCGTATCTGAATGCGCCATTCTAGACGATGATGCTTTAGACGTATCTAACCATAGACCAATATTTTTGTCATTGTTTCTTGAATCTCAGACATGGTCCGGTGCACATGAATCTAATTCGCGCTTAAGGAAACGTTACAAATGGACATCTGAATATGTCGCCCTGTACAGAGAACAGTTAGAATGTAATTTGCAAACTATAGGCAATACTGAACTTTCTCGTGAAAACATAGAGCAGTTTTACAAGGAACTTACTGATACAATTATTTATACTTCAGATAGAGTCTTACCTGTAAAAAAGTTTAAACCGTTTTTGAAACCTTATTGGAATAAAGAACTCAAACAGTTACATCATAATGTGCGCGTAGCTAGGTCACGTTGGATTATGGACGGAAAACCTAGGGGTTTTAATTTTGTCACTTATTCTGACTACAAAAATGCAAAGCGCGTATTTCGGTGTCACAAAAGGCAGTTTGAAATCGATCAAATTCGGCAAGATTTTGAAAAAATAGATCAAGCAGTTGATGTTGATCAAAACCTATTTTGGAAGTTAATGAATTCAAAACGAGGTCGTCATAAAGGTAAAGCCGGTACGGAAATAAACTTTGACGGAAAGATTTCTCGTGACCCCGTTGACATTGTGAAAGGATGGGGACATTATTTTAGAAACCTGTATAGTTTTAACAGTCATAACGAAACTGACAGCGGAAATACCGATGCGTCAGTGACAGAGTGTTTAACCGACAATACCAATTACGACAGAGACTTATTGCGATATGAATTCACTGTCGATGAATTAGAAGCTGTTTTACGCAATCTGCCAAATGGAAAAGCACCAGGTATTGATTGTGTCACTTACGAACACTTGAAGCATGCTGGACCAGGACTAGTCACTAATTTACTGATCCTTTATAACGCATTTATTCGCTATGAATTTGTGCCAGACACGAGCAAAATAGGTCTTATTATTACGCTACATAAAGGTGGAAATAAACCAAAAGACTCCCGGATAGTTATAGAGCAGTATCGCTTCAATCTGCTCTAATTAAAGTTTTTGAAAAAATGATTCTGAACAGAATAGATAAATCAGGATTAAATGACAAAATAAGCGAACTTCAAAACGGTTTCAAAAAAGTATGAACAGTACCATGGCGTCCTTCACAGTTAAGGAATGCATCGAATATAGTAGGGAACAAAATAGCAAGTTATATGTAGCTTTCATGGATGCCGAAAAGGCGTTTGACCGAGTATGGCACTCCGGGTTGTTTTACAAACTATTCAGATTTGGTTTAGTTGGCCGTGGATTAGGATGATTGTCGAATTATACAGAAATATGACTGGTGTAGTTGTCCATCAAAATTTGTTATCAGATGAATTTGAAATTCAGCGTGGTACAAGGCAAGGAGGTATTTTATCCCCATGGCTTTACTTAATATACATTAATGATTTGTTGATCGAATTATCCGCATGTGTGTCAGGTTTGAAAATCTATGGAACTAATTTTTGTTGTCCGTCGCAAGCTGACGATATAGTTTTGATGTCTTTCACAAAAAACGGTCTAGAGGAGCTCTTGGGCATATGTCACAGCTACAGTGAAAGGTGGAAATTCAAATACAATGCTTCAAAATGTAAAGTTATCGTTTTCAATGAATCGAAGGCACAATACGCTGAAAATTCAAGAACATGGACATTAGGTACCAAAATGATAGATGAAGTAGAAAATTACGTCCACGTAGGTATAAATCTTAATAAATATGGAGGAACAAAACCCGACATAGAATCTGTTGTGAACAAGATACGTTCTACGTTCTTTACTTTAATGGAGCTTGGTGCTCATCATGAATATATGCATCCGGCTTCAAGCATTAAAATGTATAATTCTGTCGTGCTACCGAGGGCATTGTTTGGTTCTGAAATGTGGACATCGTTATCTTCAACTGATGTTAAACGTCTAGAAACAATTCATCATTATTGTCTCAAAAAGATCCAAGGTCTACCTATGCGAACCCGCTCGGACATGGTTCTAAGCCTTTTAGGTTGTACTTCAATTTCTTCTTTTATTGATAAGAGAAAGCTAAGTTTCTTGGCTCTTATGTGCCGTTTGCCGTGCAATCACGCAGCCAAAAAACTTTTCTTAATGAGATTATTCACCAAAGACATTGTACTATATCTAAAGCTAGTTATATTGCGGATGTTTTAGGAATTTTGAATAAATATCAACTGGAGGAAATTCTTGAACACTGGCTGGATGAATGTGATTTTCCGAGTAAGGCATCATGGAAAAAGATAACACTTAATGCGATACACAAATTTGTCAATCTGTCTTGGTCACAACGGATGGTACAGTCAACAGATTTTTCGCGTTTCTCGAAAATTCATACAGTCTACCAAATGAATCTCTTCTGGAAAATTTGCAAACAAAACCCAACACTAAAAGATGCATGTTCAAAAGCAGTAGAAATCTTGTGTCTCATTCCAAATGATAATAAACGTTGTGATTATTGCCTAGCTACAAGCGTTGAAATAGTTAATCATGTGCTGTTTCGTTGCAGCTGTATTGACATAATTAACCTACGGTACAAGTACTGGATGGACATAATTGATTTGTTCGGAGTACATGTTTTCAGCTACATGGACAACCTGGATGAGACGACGCTAGAACAACTTATCCTCGGGGAATGGTTAGTCGTTTAAAAGAACAGTTTCCTGAGATGGATGTTATACTTTTTGAAACAACAAACTGCAAGTTTTTGCATCAGTTATTCAAAAACACTGACATATATGCAATAACGGAGTGAACATTTTGTTAATGACATTACTGATATATATTTATTATCATATTGACATTGAACCTTAGCTCATAAGAAACTTACCGTGATATACTGATCACAGACACACACACACACACACACGCACACACACACACACACACACCACACACACACTCGCAACACACAAAGCACGTACAACACACACACACGTACACGCGCTACATAACGTAATTTATAATTAAATATCTATCACACACACACACACACACACACACACACACACACACACAACACACACTCGCAACACACAAAGCTAGTACAACACACACACGCGCACTTACATAACGTAATTTATAATTTATCTATCAAATATGTATATGTAAATAGTTAAATATTTCTCTCTTTTTTTGTAAATATCTTTATCTTTCTATCCATTTCTATCTACTCTCCCATGAGGAGGCAATAAAGATTATATATATATATAGTAATGATTAAGATATTTATGGGGTTTTTTTTGTTCCTCAAACGTATATCAGAATCGTTTTCCCTAAATATTTATAAAATTGTTAATTGCCATTTTATCTGTGTATGATCAGGTACTAGCCATAGGTCACTTGGGAAATCTAAATATCTTGACCATCAAAGATATCTGAAATAACACCTTGTTTTGAAGTTTTGACTATCTCTATGTACGATTGTCTTTGGTCTTGTTAAATTTCCTACCATCAATTGGTTTTTATGGTTCAACGTGGATGGGAATGTTTGCATTTGTTTTCATGTGGTTCCCTTTTAATTCAATTTCTCATATTATCTTTATTTTCATTCTTTTTCTTTTCGAATGATTGTCTAGTATATTCTTCCTAAACTATTCATGTGATCTTGATAAAACATCATATAATTTTTTTTACTAAAACTGTTTTAATTTTCCCGGAGCATTAGACGACCGTTTTGGAATAAAAATACCCATAAGTAATGCTCGGAATAAAATTGTGGAAATATAAATATATTTATGAAGTTGAAATAAGAAAAGTAGCTTTTACCAAATCCACCTAAGGCTTTGAGCAATAAAGCATAACTTAGGTTTTTTTTATTCTTAATTGGTGTAGAAGTACAATCCCACACTGTAAATTGGGAGAGTAAAAGGATACGAAAATGAAATTTTTAATATTATTTTGCATTAACTTTTATCAGTTGATACAAAAAAAAAAAAAAAAAAAAAAAAAAAAAAAAAAAAACAAAACAAAAAAAAAAAAAAAAAAAACAAGAGGCCCATGGGCCTGATACGCTCACCTGATAACTAATGGCTAGCTGACAGATTTAAAGATAAATACTAAACCCCAATGACTTTTTTTTTACATCATGATAACCGTTGTATTAATACCTACAACATTCTAGTATACATGCCTACACAAAAAGTTAATAGTTTTCAAGATAATTAACAATTTCAGTATTGTTTCACATCTGTGACCTTGACCTTTGAACCCATGACCTTTTTCTATACATCAAAATGATTGTTGTATCGATACCTACAACATTCTAATATACATGCCTATACAAAATGTTTATAGTTTTCGAGATAATTAAACATTTCGGTATTTTTTCGCATATGTGACCTTGACCTTTAAACCCATAACCTTTTTCTATACATCAAAATGATTGTTGTATCAATATCTACAACATTCTAATATACATGCCTATACAAAAAGTTTATAGTTTTCGAGATAATTAACCATTTCGGTATTGTTTTGCATCTGTGGCCTTGACCTTTGAACCCATGACCTTTTTCTATACATCAGAATGATCATTGTATCAATACCTACAACATTCTAATATACAAGCCTATACAAAAAGTTTATAGATTTTGAGATAATTAACCATTTCGATATTGTTTCACATCTGTGACCTTGACCTTTGAACCCATGACCTTTTTCTATACATCAAAATGATCATTGTATCAATACCTACAACATTCTAATATACATGCCTATACAAAAAGTTTATAGTTTTCGAGATAATTAACCATTTCGGTATTGTTTCACATCTGTGACCTTGACCTTTAAACTCATGATCTTTTTCCATACATCAAAATGGTCATTGTATCAATACCTACAACATTCTAATATACATGCCTATACAAAATGTTTATAATTTTCGAAATAATTAACCATTTCGGTATTGTTTCGCGTCTGTGACCTTGACCTTTGAACCCATGACCTTTTTCTATACATCAAAATGATCGTTGTATCAATACTTACAACATTCTAATATACATGCCTATACAAAAAGTTTATAGATTTTGAGATAATTAACCATTTCAGTATTGTTTCACATCTGTGACCTTGACCTTTGAACCCATGACCTTTTTCTATACATCAAAATGATCGTTGTATCAATACCTACAACATTCTAATATACATGCCTATACAAAAAGTTTATAGTTTTCAAGATAATTAACCATTTCAGTATTGTTTCACATCTGTGACCTTGACCTTTGAACCCATGACCTTTTTCTATACATCAAAATGATCGTTGTATTGATACCTACAACATTCTAATATACATGCCTATACAAAAAGTTTATAGTTTTCGAGATAATTAACAATTTCGGTATTGTTTCGCATCTGTGACCTTGACCTTTGAACCCATGACCTTTTTCTTTACATCAAAATGATCGTTGTATCAATACCTACAACATTCTAATATACATGCCTATACAAAAAGTTTATAGTTTTCGAGATAATAATTATAATCAGAGGTAAAAAAAATTAGGTCACGACCTTCACATATGACCTTGACCTCATTTTGAAGATACTAACAAGAAGATGTCAAAACTGAAAACCCCATGTCATTATCTGGTCAAATAGTCAAGTTATAACAATTTGAAGCTATTTTACGATTTTTTCAAAATTAAACGCAAAAACGCGTAACCTATTTTTTATCCGATTTTTACAAAATGAACAAACTATAGGCTTAAGACCCTAGAGAAGCCAAATATCACATCAGATTTTTTCTCCAATCAGTACTTTCGGAGAAGAAGATTTTTTAAGATTTTTGCACCCCTAGGTCACCTTGACCTAGTTATGGTAGCCATGGCAACGCCACGAACAAATCTGAATTGCACCGGCCCATATATACTTCTGACAAAGTTTCATTAAAAACTGTCCAGTAGTTTCAGAGGAGAAGTCGAAAATAGGTGTTAACGACGCACACACGCACACACGCACACACGCACATACACACGCTGCGCTATGCCATAAGCTCACATGACCTTCGGTCAGGTGAGCTAAAAAACCACACAGATAAATGGATGACTAGATTGATGGCTTGTTTGATAGCAGACTTCGATTGGGTTTATGACAACTCTTGTTGCGTTTGTTTGGTTGTGTGTGGGTTTTTTAACCGATAGTATATGCTTATATTTACAATATGACTGTATCCCTCTTCGATGAAACATACAGAAGCAATTGCATGTTGAAAGACAATAGGGGTCATGACCTTTGATGTGTATCAATTTTCCCGCAATATTACGCCATGTCCCGCACAGTGGGCACGTGATCATGTGAGTTACGCCGATCTGGCATGACTAAAAACCCTATATCACACGAGCAGATATGGAAAAAATACGGTACAAAATATTTATTAAAAGAAAGAATTGTAAATATAAGAAATGACATTTCTGCTCATGGTATTTCAAGGGGTAATGAAAGATAGTGTGGCGCGTGCCAAATTCAAAATGAAAGGCTTCGCCTTTCATCGACTTTGGCACGCGCCACATTATCTTTCATTACCCCTTGAAATACCATGATCAGAATGTCATTTCTTAATTAAATGTGACTAAAGTGTTTCCATTATCAGATTAAGATTGCAAAGTTATGTTTTGATTTTTAAAAAAAAAACCAACACATAGCAATATAATCAATAGTGAAGGTCATGAAACATATCCTCTTTGGCGTTATTGGAGAAATATATTTAATAAGTTAATGCTTGTTAGACTAAGCATATGCAACAAGTGCTGTAGATCTTTTATAGAACCTTCGTAAATGCAGGCAGGTGTAAGGATGGATCAATTCAAGGTGCTATACGCCGTGATCACGTTTTCTTTCACTCAGATTTATAAAGGTGGAGGATAACCGGGTGGCCAAAAAACAGAAACTGGAAAACGTTCCCTCACTAAGATCTGTAAGACTAGGTTTGGCTGTACATTCAATCATGTAGCTATTTATTGAGAGTAACAGACCAAACATCTTTATGAAAACTATGTAATTATCGTTTTGTTTTTTTTAAAAAATCTCAAAATAAAAAGGAACATGTTTATTGTATCTAACTATTGATGGGTTGATTTCTTCAATCTGGCTAAACGTTAATGGTGTGTTTTTATTTAGTTTCTAAGTACATCAGGGGTCTGACTAGAATATGTCACTCAGTACTGTAAGATAATCAATTGTCTTTGGCCAAATGGATTTTTAAAAAAAATGTCTACTAGTACAATGTTTGATACTGTATAAGATTTCATTTTTTTTAACCTATTGGGAAACTTGATTTGAAGATGTCATGGGACTATCGTAATAAGTCACGCATTTATATTGGCTTTATATACAGACTATAGTTGATGTTTATAGATTCGAAAGAAGTATTAGTATTAATTATTCACTTCCAGCGAATGTATCACTAAAGGTTACATTTTTGAGGAAAAAATGTAACATTATATCACACAGATTATGACAAAAATAACTTAACAAGACAAGGAAAACACATCATATAATGACTACAATGATTATGAAGTTCTCAACTTAAGACGGACACTGGAATAAATATCCAGTGACGTGGTGGCGATATTAATTGGAGGGACGCAAATCATCATATGAACAGCCATTGGTCCACACATGCGCGCATTGATTTTCATTGTTTTTTGAGGTATCAAGTAATGAACCCGATTTTAGAACAACTACAAATCTAGTGTTCTTGTTAGTCGATTCTTATATTTACATCATTTTATAATTCAATGTGAAACAAATTTGACTATTTCCTTAAAATAACAAAAATAGCAACTATTTTCATGCTTTGAAATACCCGGATCCTCCGAACCAACAGCTATCCCGATTTCAAAGCATACCAAGAAACAAGAAAACGTGTTTGGGATGATTCAATGTTAATCATAATTTCAAAAGTTATCTACATAATAAAGAAAAACTTTAACCTAATACAATGTGTATCATTGATTTAGAGTTGAAAATTATTCCAAGGAAAATATGCATCCATATAGTAGTATTATAAATATACAGGGTAATAAAGTTTGCTTACAAATTCTGAGTAGTTAACACAAAAGCGGAAATCTTGAAACCAAATGTGTATTAGCGATATCCGTTTTTATCACGTAACAAGGTAATAGAAACTCATTGTTATATATTGTACTTATGTAATGTCTGAATAACACTTAATAAATATTTTACAAAATAGAAAATTTGAAAAAAATGGCATTACATCAATCTTCCTTTTTATATAAAAGACGTCAGATCTAATCGACCGATTAAGAATCTTGCGAACATTATTATCTATTTTGGGACGCCACTAAAACTATACAAGCCCAAAAGTCTAGACAGAGACACGTCATTTGTATTGACATCATTGATGACGTCCATGTAAAAATTACCGGAATGTTAACGTTATACTTTGATAAGAGCTGTTGTAAAATATGCACTATTCTCAAGTGCATCTATATTTAAAAACAAAAGGGAAAGTAGCACACTTGTTAAAGTCCAAACGGAAAAAATACCACCGTCACAACAAACTATTCTAAAGTGTATCGATATTTGAAAACAATAAGAAAAATAAGACACTTGTTAAAGTCTAAACGGAAAAGCCCACCTTCACAATAAACTATTCTAAAGTGCATCGATATTTGAAAACAAAAGGAAAAAGAACACACTTTTTAAAGTCCAAACGGAAAAAGACTACCTTCACAATAAATATATCGGTATAGTGCGCCGTGCGTACCCATATTTCTGCAGAAACTTCGAAAACATGAACCACTACCTTAATCGACTTTTCACGACCTTCGCGCTTTAAACGATATAGATACATTTTTATTGTACTGTTCAAGGTTTATTTTGAATTCAATAAAGTTGACCATGTTGATATATCTAATTTACAAACTTAGTATTATAACGGAATAACAATAACAGTTTGTGACAATGAGTTGTTCCATCTTACTCGATCCTCATGTATTTGGACAATTTTTGACTTCTCAGAGTTCTATGTTCATTCTCAATTTTGATTTCAAATGTGGCAGATGTAGCTACTTATACAAAGAGGTACTTGCCCTTTCAGAGCATCCATCTTCACCTTCCTGGTGGAAGTTCACGTGTTTAACTTAATTGTCAGTTTTCACAGTTTTGCTTGGTTATTTTCTTGTTGTAATGTGGTTTGGACATGGGCCGGCATGTTTGTGTTTGATTAGAAAGAACAAATATATCTGATCATCAAAAACAAACATACTGATCCATGTCCGAATCACAATCCAAAAGCAAAGTAAAAAACTTTGGAACTGACAAGTAAGGTTTAACACGTAAATACCAGGCAAGTGAGGACTGGTGCTCCGGAAGTGTAAGTACCTCCTGTTTAGCTAGCTACAATCGCCACTGTACTGTGTAATCAAAATTGAGTGAAAGGAACATGAAACTATGGGATGTCAAATATATCAAAGGCAACCCTGGTCCTGGACACAGACATTAAACTTATCAACAATACTGTAATGACGGACATAAACTTTTTGATGGTCCTGATAAACCTAATTTTGCAATATTCTTGGGTCAACTATTTATTTGTAAACAGCTTTCTTCATTGTATAAAGTTCCCATAGTGGGAACAAGCTCTACTATAGCGTATTAATTAGGAAACGAATACACCAAGCAGGAGAAGCAGGTGTATTACTGCATAGAAAAAGAAATTTGACAAAAGAAAAAATTGAAGTCATCACGTTTGTGTTTCAGAAGGATTTTCAAGCATGTCCTATCAGGATAGATGTTGTAAATGTACCTATAAAATAACAAACATATCCTCACAAAAATAGTGTTTTATTTTGCAGTTTGATATTATACATAACATTTTAAATACACATACATTTGTTTTACAATGTAAAATTTTACATTTCAGCAATTTTCAATATTTTAAATTGAGCATATTAATCATATTAAAATCAAGTTAATATTTCTTTGGGGAAATTTAAGTAAACTTCAACAAAAACGTACATATACAGTGAAATCTGATCATAAAGAAAATACAATTTGTTCAACTAACTATCACATCTTTACTAAGTGTAACAGGTAGGGGAAAACTCAACAACCAAACCAGAAATTTAACCCAGTCCTCCTTTTTCCAATTCAACGACCTTGAATAAAAACACCAGATTCCACCCTGGGACCAACTTGATGGTTGACAGCTTACCAGGATAAGATGAAGTAAGAGAAAATGCAGCGACCAAACCGAGACCTTTCCATCTATCAAGCCCGGGTCCACCCGCCACATTAAATACTGCCAAATATTCTGTGCACCCAATTCTAAACTAAGTGAATCTGGTTATGTTGTGACCTTTAGAACTATAAAAGTTTTCAATATATTCATGAGGACAACATATATAAGTGAAAGGTAATTGTATATGATCAAACAATTTTTGAAATACTCTTTGAAAATTAAATAAAAGTACATTTTACTGCAAAGACAATATTTCAAAGTGATTATTGATTTTTATTGGTGCTTAGAATAAATGTTTAACTAATCCAAGTTTTGAACAAATGAGCTTAGTGGCTTTAATATTTTTGAGAAAATTTTCATATCAAAATTTCATTATAAGCAGAGTCTACTGTATATAAAGAGTGGATAAAATGTGTATATTGGCAAACAACTTTGACCTGTAATTTGACCTTTCATTAGGAATATTTATATAAAAGTCTACTCTATACATAGGTAGTTGTATGATTTGCACTTAATAATGTTTACACAGATAAGTGATTCATGTTCTCATTATATATACGAAATAAACCCGTGTGATCCAAATATATATAAATGCAGTCATCCATAATAGATATTTAAATTAAAGGTCAAACGGACAGGTCAAAGTTGTTTGCCTATACCAGCTAATAACAAATGATGAACAAAACATCTAAACAAACATCAAATGATTGACTTTCTAGCATCTCAAATACCATCCATGATCAGTTACAATTAATTTTTGAAAACCATTCTTTACAAGCCATTTATTTATCAACCCCACCCCCAAATACAAACTGCAATGTTCTAAACACCATTTTTTTTATTTAACACTTAAACTTTAGAGAAAAAAACAAGTGTTTCCTATTTTGAATAAGAAATAAATATGCTGGATCTATATTTTAAAGAACATATAAAATTATGAACCAGAAATATGTTTATAAGAGCAATTATCGAAAATACTTTTTACAGATGTGAAAAACTTAAAATCTCAAATCATTAATCACCTGGAAATAAGCCCAGTTTTAATTTATTTTGCTATGTAAAATTTATTTAATGTTGTTTATGGTTTAAAACCAGAGTGCCCTGGCTAAGCATGTTTTATTTTTATAGTTTTATAAAATACTTCTGATAGATACAGTTCAGACCTGTCGAAAATTTAACAAAAACAGTCAAAACTCGGCTTCCAAGGAGGCTGAGATATGAATAACAAGTGGCTGGAAAGCTCCAAAGGAAAGATCGTATCTGCGGAGAAGCCGGAGAGGTATAGGGCTGAGATTTGCTACCACTGTGTTGGCTCAGTGTTAAAGTTTAGACGGGTCCATACTGTATGTGACAAGCCTAATAATTCAAATAAGAAATTACCTGAAAATACATCAGAAGATTTAGTGATAAAGAAAGTCTCTCTTGGTATCATTCAAAATTCCTAACTACTTAATAAAGTACTATAAAATTATTGCAACACCAGTGTGTTTCATAAAACTTTCTTATTCAACATTCCAAAAAAATGTGACAAGGTACAAAAATGGTGATTGTTACAAGTCAAAAATCTTTAAAACAAATAATATTCTAGATTCCAAACCATAGTTAAACTTTGATGACTCGCAAGTGTATTGAGATTAAAATCTTGTCTTTAGGTGTTTTTGGAGTAATGAAGTCATCTTGGAATCTGAAAAGTCAGTGTTGGTAAGAACAGAGATTTCAATGGCTTTAACATGACTATAAGAAATTAATCACCAACTGTAATATGACAGGGTGGTTTAAAGTACAACAGGGTGGTCACACATTCTATGGGTCACAACCCAATAGACTAGCTTATTGTTCACAGCACCCCTCACTGTGGAGGTGCAAAGTCTGTCAGGCAGATCCTAGTAAGTTTATTTTAGTGGGATGGCTGCTTTCTCTTTACACTTTGGTTTCCACCACCATCCCAGAACTGATCTCTTCAATGTAAGTGAGACATTAATTCAGGTATAGTGCAAAAGACTCCAAGACATGAACTTATTCTTTAAAGCTCCTCTCGCTGCCCAAGTTTGGACTACAATGTCCACTAGGTAGCCTCCTAGTAAGAAAGAGTTTTTTCAGTTTGCTCGTAGAAGAATAAAGATTTTCTCTTGATACAGTCAAACCTGTCTATAAAGGCCACCCAAAGGAACCAGTAAAAGTGGCTTTTACGGGAAGGTAGCCTTTATATAATTCAAAAATTTTGAATAAAGAACAATTGGGATACAATTCTACTGGCCTTTATGAGCAGGTGGCCCTTATATAGAGGTGGTCTTTAAGACAAGTTGGACTGTACTTTGGTTTCCACCACCCACCATCCCTGAAATGACCCCTTCAATGTAAGTGATTTATGGTATACAAGAAAACACTGTTTAGAGTTATCAAAGTGTAACTATTTTTTTATCTAAAACCACATCAATCTGATGAATTAATAATAAACAATAAAACATTTATATATACACATACATATCTCATATATATTTGATTTTCATTTATCATCCTATTTACAATAAACATATTTAAATATAGCATTTGAAATATTGCATATTTTAGAAATTTGCAGGCACAATTAAGTAATTAATATTATTATGAGATGACAGTTGAGACAGTAATGAGTGTTAAAAAGTTTTTTTTGTGTTTTTGTTATTTATCTGTTATAAAAGGTGAAAATTTTAAGTATTAGAAGCATTAGAAGCAAATTCTTTTCAGTGTGTTCAAAACTTGTGTCTTGTGTTCTTAATTCATTTGTTTGTTGCAGTATTTTGTTATATGCTTTGGCAATTACCAAGCACCTATTATTTAGCTGTATATATTTATGTTCCGAACAATGCTCCATTTATAAATCTGAGCGAGACAACACTGTAAATATCCAGGTTTTTAAAAAAAAAAAAATCTATTTCTTACTGTGCTAAGTCTGTTTCAATTGTTTTTTAGTTGTAAATGTCCTCTGTAGCAACTACAGGGACCTAGTCTTTTTCGAACTCTACAGAGGTGTCTTCAGCATGCACCGAAACATGGGACCTCGGTTTGGAGTCTCATCGGTATTTAGCTTTTTCTCAGAAAAGTTCCAAGTCTGGAGTGAGGTTAAAACCCACAATCCTTGACTTTGAAAGCCATTGACAGTACCACTTGGCCCTGTCCCTCCATAGGTCAATGTCATATGAGGAGATATTGGAATCATGAAAGGGAAAGCTGCCAGAATTACTGTGCTAACTATCGAAACCCTAGATGACTAATGTAATAGCTGTGTACAGAACTTAGAAATCAAGTACATTTTTGTATTTTTTAAATAATTTCCCTTACAATAGCATTGCAGCAATATGAATGATTGACATGCAATTTCTGACAAAACATGTATAAAACAAGTGCAATCTTCAACAAGACAGCATTCTACTTCTTAATAAATTGAAATAAAATTTCTTAGAAATAAAATATCACAAATTATTTAAAACTATTACAATTACTAGAAATTTTAATTTTATAGTTTTAATTTTTGATCAACACTCCATTTAAAGCTCGATTCACTTCAAAACTACAGTACAGGCATGTTAAAAGTTAAACACTTAACTAACAAATTAATGCCCAATTATTATCTCGGCCCCTCGTCCCCTCAATCTAGGCAGCTGATACTAATCTCTCCACAGCTTTTCGGCAAATAACTATCCATAGATAGGACACTCAGCAGCCGAGCTTTGACTCATTTTCGTAACGCTCAGTGTTAAACTTTTGACAGGTCTGTACTCATATTGTTTACACCCTAGTGTTTAAAGCACTTTAAGGAAAAGTAACATTGTAAATTTAACTGTCAATTAGTTATAAGGAAATTATGTATGTATGTAAATGCCCCTAAATATTCATCTGGCATTTTCATATTTTGAAAATGATTGCTTTTTTTTATTTGATTGTTAAATTATTTGCACAAACTTAATTTTATCATTGAGTATAGAGTGCATTTCAGCTTTTTCTCCAATTCTATCATTTATTTTAGTGTAGCAGTGTAGCATTTACAAATGACAACCCCCCCCCCTCCCCCCCAAAAAATAAAATAAAATAAAAAAAAATTAATTTTTTTAAAAGGATTGTAGGATATTAAAATGGACCAAATAGTATAATTTTGTTATTTAAAGTACTGGGTACTACAAAATTATTATATGTCACGAAGCATTTTATGCAGTATTTCAAATTAAAATTTGAAAAGCAGTTATTTGTCATTATCAAAAATTAAATATTGCTCCCATTAGAGCTTCAAGAACTGAAGCACACTTTGTACCCATTGGGGTACCAAATATTCATTGAAAAAAGATCTTCAACACTACCTAAGCATGATGCGGAAAATTATACAAATAATAACAATGTTTTCCTTTAAAATGTAATCTTTTTCAGGAAATTGTCGGAACTTTTCTTAACCAATTGGAATATGCAATTAAAACTCCTTAGATAAACAAAGTCAAAAACATAATTAACAAACAAATAACTAGTAATATACTATGATAAATCTTACAATAAACACTGTACACTTCTCAACAAATAAAACTACAGTGCCACCTCAATAGTAGAGTTAAGCCGCTTTATAATGACCCTTGATAACTTTGCCACCTCACTCATCATCACACTATTTTGGAGTCCTAAAATCCATTTATTTTCTGTTTTTTATTATATGCCTTCCTCAATATATTGCCAAACCCCTTATATACTACAATCAAACCTGTCTATAAAAGCCACCCAAGAGAAACCAGTAAAAGTGACCTTTATGGGCAGGTGGCCTTTACATACAGGTTTAAATAATATGAATAAAGAACAATTTGGGATACAATATAAGCAGGTGGTCCTTATATAGAGGTGGCCTTTAAGGTAGGTTGGATTGTAATGCCAAAGTCTGACTAAACAAATGGTGGCAATAAAACAAGGCTACACAGAATCTATAATTTTATGTTTTGACATTTTCCCTCTACATTTAAAATAAATCAAAATTAGAAATCCAGAATAATCTTTTGAAGATAACAATTATGAAATTTAACTTAGAAAGTTGAATTGAGTTGAGTAATGGTGCTAGTCAAGAATATTTCACTTGTATCCAAATAACACTAGCTATAGGTGAAGGAGCAGAAATTTTATCTGTGCGTTGCACTAATGGCATTATACAGCAGGGTTGTTTATCATGTCACACCTACCGTGACATGGTTTTTTTTTTTTTAAATTTTCCATTTGAAAGAAGCAAGACTTTCATTTTGTAATGCTGAGTGCTTGGTGAAAGAACAGTCACTACCCACTTTCAAGTCTTGGGTAAAATCTGGTTGGGGTTTGAACCCACGGTCTCTCACTTACGGAGCGAGCACTCTACCAACTGAGCTACTGGAGTGGTTAACATAGAAAGTATATAAGAAATGTGCATGTAACATAAAACTTGTGAATACTTTTGAGGTGGCACTATTTCATGTATATAACATGTTTAACTTAACATCATCATAACATTATGATATGAATACTCTACAAAAAGATCCCATGTCCTTCCTTCCAAGTATTATATCCAAGCTGACAAATCTATAATATAACCCGAGATATAGGATAATTGGTCCCTTGCAAGTTAAAAAATTTAAGTTCTGAACTTTATTGGTTTTTCTCTTTTCAGATGTTTTGATTGGTCAATTGATTCACCAAGTTCCAATTTTCTAAAATATTTTGATTGGTCAATAGTTTCCTTTCAAGTTCCAATTATTTAGGATGATTTTGATCGGTCATGTGTTTCTAAACAAGTTCTAATTATCTTTTAAAGGATGTTTTCATTGGTCAATTGTTTTCTAACAAGATCCAATGAGAAATTGATTGACAAATTTTGGCTAGAATTTCATTATAGTGTGAACTACATGTATTACCCCAGGAGAGCATGCCAACCTAAATGGCAAACAAATACCATGATAATATTATTATTAAATTCCTACTTTCTCTGGTAAATTTTCCTGGAATGGCTATGATTTATGAATGAATTGAATTATGTAATTTCAAACCAAATAGAAAAAAAAAAACAGATCCCCACCCTCATTATAGGGCTACAACATGGTAACATAGGTTTACCGTATTCTTTAAACATCACAAAAATATACAGCTACATTACAAAATGTACTCATGTTCACTTTTCTTAGCTCAGACTGTACCTGATAACTTATTTTACTTACTGATTCAGTAAACTTTGGAATTTTTAATTAACTTAAGTAATTAATCAACAAAAAACTACAAATAACATTACAAATTATTAACATGATTTTTACATATTTGAGCAATTCAAAGGTATAGACCTTGGTCCGTAACACCGAGGTTGTATTCACAAATCACAAGTTCATTTAAAATGTACAAATTATCGCAAAATCACACACATGCATCAAAGATTCCAAACCTTCCATATCAAAAAATCCATTAAGGACTTGTCCCTGTATCTTCCATAACATACAAACTTAAAAATCCATCAACAGGGTTACCCACTGTACCACATAATATCTCCTAATGTTTGCACAGAACAATTGACGTATCGCCGGCCACGCCCACAATGTTCTGACATGCTTGAATTAGACACAAAAAGAATGAAAACTCAGCCTGGATTGTGCTGTTTAATGACGTCACAGACACTAGTACGTCATTAGTTGCCTTGACGCTGCTTTGGTACCGTGATGGCGGTCAGAGTCGGAACATTGTGGGCGTGGTCGGCGAAACATCAATTATTTCCATGGATATGGAATCATATCAGTTCACATTTCCCATAAAAACATTGCTAATTTGGAAATTTGTGATGTAAACACTTTCTAAAATGTACCACACAAACAGGTGTTGATCATGTGGTACAGCATTTAACTCCTGCATTAATGTATTGTGAGTGTGGTTACTACTCAATATCCAGACTCACAATTTTATTTTGTTGCTGCTGTTTTTTTTAAATTCACATTTCAGATATTTCAAAGCTTAAAATACTGTATAGTTACTTTTTTGCTGGGGAATTTAATTTCACTATATTTGTGGTTTGACTATAAAGTGTAAAATTAAAAATTAAATACAAAGTGAATTTTTTATGTAACATTCATTAAATGTAGACTAGGGTAATCTGTACAGAAAATTGTTAACATTGGCGACTGCACTGCAAAATTTTATACCCGGATAAGTTCCAGTGTCCGAAACGCAATTTTTTTCACTCTGTAGAATAAAACAACTATACAGTATATATAAATAAATATCAGATACTGAGAGATATACCAAAGATGTGGGTTCATGTCTATTCAATGCCTAATTACAAATTATATTAATTCAAAAAGTCCATTCCTATAAATAACTCAGATTTAGCTAAGTACATTCCTATAAATAACTCAGATTTACATAAGTACATTCCTATAAATAAATCAGATTTACGTTATCAACAAAAAATAATCATCAATCAATCTGAAACCTCTAAAAGTAAAATAAGTTCATATGCCATTGTTAATTCTACAGCATATTAAAAAATCAAATAGTAATGATGTTTTATAACTCAGTTTTAAAATGAAGGTACTTATTGTATCAGTGTCGCTAAGTAACCCTTTATTGTATCAGTGTCGCTAAGTAACCCTTTATTGTATCAGTATTGCTAAGCAACACTTTATTGTTTCAGAATCGCTAAGCAACCTTTTACTGTATCAGTAATGAGTATGGCTAAGCAACCCTTTTGTCTTTCTCAGCTCAAAAATTTTGGTTTTTTAATAAACCCCCTAAGCATAAACTATACATTTTTAAGGATCTATGCTGTAAATATTAGCATTATATTGTTAATTTTCCATAATTAACTTGAATTTATCCAAATGTTGATTTTTATGTTCACTCTGGCGCCATGATAATTTGGTTAAAAAAACCAAAACCAAAAAACAAAACATTTTTTCTCTAGATGACAATTATGACTAAAATTGTGATTAATACATAATGCATGTACTAAGTGTACTAAGGCATGATAATTCAAAAGACAAACAAAAATGATCAATTACCCTGAGTGAACAATGTAAAAGAAAAATAATATTTATAAATAAAACAAAAATCAATGATTTTTTTAGATGGCCCCTCCATGGTTGCCTAAGCATGCATACTCGGGTATACTTAAAGAATTTTAAATTGCTACATATTTCTAAATTAGATACAACAAAACATGGATTCACCACCACAATTGTCCAACCAAATTTTTTGGCATTTTAACTAAGATTTGGCTTATAACAAAACATAAAATGTATTTTGGGACTTTTAAAGAATTTAAAAAAAACTTTTCAACAGTGGATATACAAGGTACTTCAGATGACAAACAAAACAACAAACAAACCGGTAAATAGAAACAAGTTATTATAGGTCAACATCATTGAACTGCCTGTTTGACCTGTAAGTAAAATATTTTTATGGGCCAGTTCATTTATGTACAGGGAACACAGGTGTTTCTTCTGTCTACATCATGGGACACATACATAACTTATGTATAAACTGCGAATCCTAACACTACCCATGTATTAGGAGGATCATTGTATATGATTATGCCTACATTTCTAATGAAAGGTCAAGTGGACAGGTCAATGTTGTCTGCCTGTAGTAAAATGTTTGCCAGGAATTTCCCTTGTTGTAGAGTAGGGCATTGATACAACTACATACACATGACAATGCAATAAACCATTAACAACAATATTTTCCTACTTTCTTTCTGTTACAAGAAAGAAGAAGGGGAAAAAAGCTTTGGTATTTAACTTCAATATTTCAAAAAATGTTTTCATTTTTCCTGAATATGCCATTTCCCAACATACAGAAAAAAATTGTGATCATATACTACTATCAGAGAAAAAATATCTAAAGTCTATGGTACTTCTAAAATCTTAAATTTCAATTCAAAATATAAAATGCTAGTTAAAACTTTAAAAACAAGTTTAATATAATCTACCAATTCTAAGTAGAACTCCAAAAAATGTAAATTAAAATTCTTAGTTAAACTCCCGAAACTTGTTATTAATACATGTAGTTCTAAGTAACTTCCAAAAATCTTTGAAAAAAAAGATTATGTTTACATTAGTTATCACAAACAGCTTCATTGAATGAGACTTTGTTAACAATTAAAATATCACAAATACAAGATAGTGATATCACACACACACACACACACACCCTGCATAAAATCAGACATTCACTAATAAAATATTAATAAAACTTCGACAACTTGGAGTCTATGGAAATTCTGGGTGTTTGGAAAGAATAAAATTTGGTATGATCAAAATTCTAGTCGTAACCACTTTATTGATTAAATTTTATAAAATGAACAAACTATGAGTGAAAGACCCTATGACAGAAGAAGATATCCAAGATGTCTGCTAATGTTGCACACACATATGTGCCATAAGCTCACATGACCAGTGGTCAGGTGTGGTCAGGTGAGTTAATGACATTCAAATTATTGAAGTTTTACTGTTTATATTCAGCATGCAATGTGCAAAACACTTGTAAACACACACACACACACACACACACACACGTACACTGTAAAACACATAGACACATGTGTACACACCTTGATTGATTAAAATTTAAATATTTGAACACGTAATGAAGAAACCATGAGGTACACACAAGTCATACAATGTAAAACCGATGCTATGATAACATGTAGTGATAACTGTTTTTACATATACTAAAGATAAGTATTAAAATTAAATAAGGTGAAATTGTGTGTACTCTACTGGTCCCACATTTACTACAATCCTCCTGAAACGAGAAAAAAAGAGAAAATATTATTAATCATTGTAATGGTAGCTCAGTTGGTAGAGTGCTCTTTTTGTATGTGGGGAGTTGAGTTGAGTAATGGTGTTTAACATCCCAGTCAAGAATATTTCACTTATATCAAGATATCGCCAGCAAAGGTGCAAAAGTTTTGCCTGTGCATTGTGATGATGGCACCATACAGCAGGGTTCTATAGCGTGCCAAGCCCACCGTGACATGGAACCTCGTTTATTTTAAGTTCAAACCTGAAAGAACCGTGACTTTTGTTCTTGGCAAAAGAAAAGTTACTACCCACTTTCAAGTCTTGGGTCAGACATGGCCGGGGATGGAACCCACAACCTCCCACTTATGGAGCTAGCACTTTTTACAAACTGAGCTACCAAAGTGATTTTGTATGTGGGAGGTCATGGGTTCAAAGCCCAGCTGAGTCAGTCTAACCAAGACTTGGAAAATTGGCAGTGACTGTTCTTTCACTAAAATTATAGTACTCAGCATTTAGAAATGAAATTCAGGGGGTTCTTCAGGAAAGACCTTAAATTCCATGTGTCACGGCAGGTGTGGCACATTTAAGAACCCTCATTGCACATTGACCGAAGTACACGGCAAAGGTAAACAAATTCTGCCAATTCACCTGGTGATTCTCAATATAAATGAAACACTCTTGACTGGGACTAAAAAACCATTCAATAAATCATTCTATAAAGTGGATGGAAGTGTGGGAGTTTTGCCATTTTGACTCTATAAAGTGGATGAAAGTGTGGGAGTTTTGCCATTTTGACCTAAGTGATTTCCATAAAATTGCATAGGTTATAAGCCTAGTAGGCAGAGTTCTAGTTCATGAAATCTTCATCGTCTTAAAAGTTAAGCATGAAAAACATTTTTACATCTAAAAAATGATATTCATGTATACCTGGTGACAGTTTAATATAAGTGAAAAGATCTCGACTCTCAACTATTCATTTCTTCTTTTCTTCATACTTATTTGAAGATGATTATCTTATATATAATACAGCTCTGCTTTATCAGAGTTATATCAATTTACACTTAATCATCTCTCTCTCTACCTTTCTCTCTCCCTCATAAAGCTAAGGTCGATCCATCTTGTGTTTATCAATTTACCTATACATCATCTCTCTCTCTTTCTCTCTCCCTCATAAAGCTAAGGTCAATCCGTCTTGTGTTTATCAATTTACCTATACATCATCTCTCCTCTCTCTCTCTCTCTCTCTCCCTCATTAAGCTAAGGCTGATCGTCTTGTGTCCTTCTCTGGCATTCTCTTTCATCATATTAATAATAATATATACATTTTGTGTGTATATATATACATACTTCAGGATGATTGTCTATACAACTGCGCTTTTTTCGTCAATTGTCCATTTTGATATGCTCCGACTTAGAATGTAGTCTTTTACACAAATATATACTTACTGCGGGATAATTGTCTATACAACTGCGCTTTTTTTGTGAATTGTCCATTTTGATATGCTCCCACTTAGAATGTAGTCTTTTACACAAAATATAAATACTTACTGCGGGATGATTGTCTATACAACTGCGCTTTTTTGTGAATTGTCCATATTAGTATGCTCTGACTTAGAATGTAGTCTTTTACACATTTCCTCTTCTTCATGTAATCATTGTTAAGGAAATTCTTAAAAATCTGACATGAAATTTTGGTAAAAAATGAAATTCAACATAATGGATTTCGCCAATGCACTACATAATATCCCTAATGTTTGTGTGGAATAATAATTTCCATTGAATATAGAATGGCATCAGTTTACATTAACTTTTATTGTATAAACGATGTTTTGCAGGAAAATACAGTGTTAACATATTCCAAAACATTCTGCACCGATGGTAAAGGGTATTGTTTACATGGTACACTGGCAAAATCCATTCAATAATTAAAACAAGAGGCTGATGCCAATGGGCCTTCAAAAAGCTCACATGAAAACATCTTGTAAATCAAAACTATAATAGAATTATTTTTATCAGCTGCACAAATTTGATAGAGTTTATTTGCTGATGCTCATACATGAAGTTTCAGCTTCTACAGTTTTGGACTTCTGACTATGAATTCCTGTAAAGGATGGACAGCTTCGAAGCAAACTTTTTAGACCTCTATGATGTGATGTTATATATTATAATCTGAAATAAAACTTCTGTACAAATATGCACATGAAATACTAGTGAAATGGAAAAAAAATTATTGCTATATCTTGTGATACACCCTAACATTTGTGTATAACAATTATTTCACTTGGATTGGAATCAAATCATGTCAATGTTTTCCTATAAAAATGATATTAATCTGTGAACTGGTAATATAAACATTTTACAAAATGTCCCACACAAATATTTTAGGGGGTTGATCACATGGTACAATAGTGAACCCCATTCACAGATTTATGAAAAAGGATATTTTCTATTTCTTTTCCTATAATGGTGTCATTGTTTTCCGATGGTGGTTCACAGTAACAAATTTCATTGGCCCATGCTGTGATGAATATCAAATTCGTATCCTCTATCCACTGGACGACATAGGGTCTGTAACATTCACGTATAAAAACAAAACAAACAAAAATTAATATTTTTGCCTCAGCTGGCTAAAAAATAAATTGTCAACAGACCAAATCTTTAAATGAACAAGAAAATAAATTGCCACTTTACCTTGTGTCATAGGTGAAGCATAAGCATGGAAAAAATAAATTGCCACTCAACTTTTTTTAAGTGAACAGGAAATAATAAAATGCCACTCAAACTCAGTTTGGTGAAAAATAAATTGCCATTCCACTTTATGTTAGGGGAATTTAGAAAAAATAAATTGCCACTCTGCAACCGTATCTATAGGTGAATTGGGAAAAAAATGCCACTCAACCTTATGTTTAGATAAATGGGGAAAAATAAATAGTCACTCAACTTTATGTTTAGTTAAATCAAAAATAAATAAATTGCCACTCTGCAACCTTATCTATAGGTGAATTAGGAAAATAAATTGCCACTCCACCTTATCGTTAGGTGAATTGGAAAAAGGTGACTTGGAAAAAAATGCCACTCAACCTTATGTTTAGGTGAATGGGGAAAAATAAATAAATTGCCACTCTGCAACCTTATTTATAAGTGAATTAGGAAAGATAAATTGTCACTCAAACTTATCATGCTTATCTTTAAGTAACATGGGAAAAAATAAAAAAATTGCCACTCTGCAACGTCTCTTAGGTGAATGAACAAAAATAAATTGTTTCTCAACTTTAGGTTTAGGTGAATTGGGAAAAATAAATTACCACTCAACCTTATCGTTAGGTGGATGTGAAAAAATAAATTGACAGTTATCCCAATCTAGAAGCATGAGAAGTGAAACTGGAAAAACAAATTTGCTACTCAATCCAATCTTCAGGTGAATGGGGGAATAATGAGTAGCCACTCTACCTCATCTTTAGGCAAAAAGGGAAAAAAAATGTAGTAACTTGACCAATTGTCAAGAATGATTCAAATGTTTTGAAATAGTGACATGCTTCATTTTATAGCATGAAACTTTAGAATTAACAGGATGTAAAAGATAAACATATATACCCCATTACAACACACAGAGGTTTAAGGGTTAATTATGTCATCTTTGTTTATGATCTCAAAGGCCAAAGGTTATGGAGTCGAGTTGAGTAATGGCGTTTAATGTCACAGTCAAGAATATTTCACTTATATCGAAATGTCACAAGCTATAGATGAAGATGCAGAAAATTTGCCTGTGTGTTGCGCTGATAGCATTATACGGCAGAGTTCTTAATCCTGCCATGCCTACCATGACATGGGACCTTGTTTATTTTAAGTTCCCATCTGAAAGAACCTTGACTTTTATTTCATAATTTCATAATGCCATGTTCTTGGCGAAAAAACAGTTATTACCCACTTTCAAGTTTTGGGTCAGACCCAATCAGGGTTTGAACCCACAACCTCCCACTTACAAAGCAAGGACTCCACACTCTACCAACTGAGCTAACCCAGTGGTCTCAAAAGTTATGGAATTGTGTGGCATAGGTTTTGGAGTTGTACATGTTATGAAGTGAACCAGCCTCAAAGGCTTTATTCATAGAAGGATAAACATTTTGAAAGTAATAAATACATACAGAATATAAGATTACTGTTGGAACCACTCTGTTTGTGACGCTGAAATATGCTTTATTTTCATAGTAAATCAAACTTGAATAAAGATTGACATTTTCACTTACTTGTGTCTTATCTGTATGCGCATCCACGATTGTCGTGAAGTATTTTTGTAGAAAGGAATATGATGGTTCTATGGGGATTTTACGTTGTGAAAATGGTAATGTTTACACCAGAAGTGTGATGTCCTTGGTGATGTGAAATAAAAGCCGCCATTTACCTGATTTTTTAACATGTGTACTCCCTCATAGTGACAATGTTTTATCCTGTGCAGATGAATTCTAGGGCAATTGCAGATGCACATACATATTTCCTGTTGCGACTAGGTACAAGTAAGTGAAAAATATCAACCTTTATCCAAGTTTATTTGATTTTCCATGGAAATAAAGAGTATTTCACTGTCATAGTCAGAGTGATTCTGACAGTAATTTTCTATATGTTTTCAAGTGCAATGTTCTATACTCAATTATGGACTATTACTAGTATGTATAAACAGCAAACGTATTGTAAGCCAAAAAAGTAAAAAAAAGTTTAATGTGATTAAATGTGATACTAAATTGTGTAAATTGTGGTGAATTAAAAAATAATCAGTGAAAAAAGCAAACAAAACAAATATTATATTTCATAAAGAATGTATAAAAGATTGAAATACTGTATAAGGTTTTTCATTTAATATTGAATTCAACAGGCTCCAGTTTCATACCAATTGTATGAGAATATAAAATATACTGTATACAAAATATGTATGGTGTGTGGGTAGATAAAAAGGTGTTTTTTGCACCAGTCAACATTATTCGACTTAAAAGTTTAAAAAAAAAATTTTTCTCTCTACCAAATTGATGAGAGGCTGTGGTGGCCTAATGGATATAATGTCAGTCTACAAATCCAGGGTCTCTCACAGCTGTGAGTTTGAGTCCCGCTCAGACCACATGTGGGAAAGTGGATTTTCCTTGCCGTTGGCCTTTACTGGTTCACCTGGTATCAGTATAATGTGACTGGTGGAGTGGTACACTTGTCTGCTGCATACTGAATCGATGAGCTACACCTCAAAGTCGCCCTGAGTGTGCACTAGTACAAGGCAGACCATACAATGCACTCACACTTGACATTCATACAGGAACTTGTTTATAGATTAATCATAGAGATTAAAAAATAGTACCCGTCGCTAATAGCTGAAAAATTGCTGATGCAATGTTAAGCAACATTCAACCAACCAACCAAATTAATGAAGCTCAAAACACATTTAACAGGAGGCCACTACCAATATCTTTTTTATTTCAAAAGATGGACATAAAAAAAGGGGGTTTCTAATCTCAAGACTTAATAAAAATTTATTAATATATTTTTTTAGTAAAGATGTTTACTTATAAAAATAATGCTACATTTGCAGACAGAGTATTTGTGTAAAAAGATGGAAAATACCACCAAAAGCTCAGAAATAGAAACTGTTAGCTCAAAAAATGTGCTATTCATAAAATTACAATGTTTTGTTCAAAGGGTTGATAAAGACCGAATGATGCAAGTTAACATCTATAAATTTGACATGCAAAAAAGGTCATCGTCTAGGCAACAAGTGTGATAAGTAATATAAGAACTGATCACTAAAGATTTTACTTATCTGAGTGATTACACTTGGCAGTCAGCCTGAAAACAATAATTATGATGCTTAATGTACAAATTTATAAACACAAATCAGAAAAGATGTGACAACATAAAATAATGGTGATTACATGACAATTACTGTCTGTACCTACTGGCCAGATATATTAATGATCTTGTGATATTTTCAATCCAAACATTACTTAAAAACAAACCCCCAACAAGCAAATTCAATGAATTAGGATCTCTCTCCAACAAGTTTCTGTTTTTGTGATTTGCACTTATGTTCAAAGGCCCATAACTCTAGGAAAATGATCAAACCAACTCCGGTTAACGATATGGGCATTTCATATCTATGTTGATACTTTACACCAAGTTTTGTGAAATAGTGCTTCATTGTTTTGGAGAATTAGTGCAGACAAGAATTTCAGATGGACAGAAAGATGGAAGGAAACTAGAATTTTAATATCCACCTTCTCTTTGAAAGACAGGGGATAACAAACTCCCCAAAAAAACCCATGAGGTCCACATAGTAGTGTACACATTATATGCCACATGTGACACGTTTGTCCACATGTGACATGTTTGTCCACATGTAGAATTTATTATGGAAAAAATCAATGTATAACTGAGAAACCAAGCAGCAGCTTTACTATGGTGTTTGTGAAATGTTTGCGATATGTTTTACTCTGCACATCATAATAAGGAAAACATTCATGGCAAATTTCAATAAAATACCCCGATACTGTTAAAATTTACCCTTGGTCTTTGACCTATACCTTCATGCACTACACATGTTGTCAAACTGACAAAGTTTATGGCAATTTTTATCAAATTGTTTAAAAGCAATGGCATGACCTTGAAATGTCAACACAAACCCCTAACTTTAGGTTTCTGTATGCAGTGACCTTGACATTTGATCTAGACCTACAAGTACTTTGTACAAATTCTTAAAATGACAAATATTGTTGTTCAAGGTTGAGAGTCACAGGTGTCATGGTCCACAATCTGTTTTACACCCACATCAGGAATATTTCATTTATATTGAGGGGGTCAGTTCAGGGATGGTGAGGAAACTAATACTGTAAAGAGGGTTATTTTCGCGGGGTGAAAAATTCTCAATTTCTGAAATCTTAAATTTCACGTGAATGTAATTTCCGCATTACAGATATAAGTGGGTGTATATTCTGTATATTATGATATATAAACCCGTATAGTTGTCATTTTTGCCTGGTCAAAATTTCGCGGTAATTTCTTGAGCTCTAAATTAGCGAAAATCATACCTAGATCTCGCCAGCATGGGATTTAAACCTAGATACTAAGAAGTGCTGTGTTCCCTAAGTGCATGCCTTAGAACTCTTAGCCACAAAGCCCCCTGAATGTTTTTTTGAGTTATAACAGGAAAATGTTAACATGTATATATGTGTGGACAGATGGACAACACAAAAACGTAATGTTTATATACTACTTATGAGTTACAAATAACAGCAATTCTGCTTAAAGGTAGGAAATTTAGGTTAAGAGTTGAGATGAGTAATGGTGTTTAACGTCCCAGTCAAGAATATTTCACTATACGTGAAGGTGCAGAAATTTTGCTTGTGCGTTGTGCTGATGGCATTATACAGTAGGGTTCTGTATCATCGTGCCACACCTACCGTGACATGTCATGAGACCTAGTTTATTTCAAGTTCCCATCCTAAAGAACAGTCACTACCCACTTTCAAGTCTTGGGTCAGACCTAGTCGGGGGTTGAACACATGGCCTCCCACTTACAGAGCAAGCACTCTACCAACTGAGCTACTGCAGTGGTCAATTTAAGATTTAGACAGTATTTGACATGTAGAGTATCATTATAACAAAGTATAAACATAAAATGTGCTATATGAAATTAATTTAGAGTTATTAATATAAAAGAAATTTTAAGCTTAAGGGAGATAACTCAATTAAGAAAAAATACAGCTGTTCAAAGATTTTTAAAACATTTATTGTATTTTAGATGTTGATGGCGGATGCTGATGGGGGAATAATTATTTTATGTCCCCAGACAATATTACACTATAATGTAAAAATAGATTATAATGAAGGTGGTTCAACATGCAAACAGTCAGGCCAACAACAACAACAACAAAAATTAAAAAAGAAATTGCACATACACTAAATTGTCTCAACATTTGCACATTTGTGTATTGATTGTGCTGTTCTATTGTAAATAAGGTTGGTTAACAGATGTTTCATAACCCAGTCAAGGTTTAAGGTACGATTGAATTGGTTTTACATTTGAATGTTGTTGACAACCTGTACTACCATTGATCATTGCTATGAGTGCTGTAATAAGTGGAAACGTGTCAAAAAATCTAACATGCACAACTAACATTGCTTAATGATTTTGGATATGCATAACTAACATTATAATTTGGAACATGCAAAACTAATTATTCCACTAGATTTTGGACATGCATAACTAATATTTCTACTAGGTATGGGACCTGCAGAACCATCATATATACTGGAACTGGGACCTGCAGAACTGATATATCTACTGGAACTGGAACCTGCAGAACTAACATATCTACTGGAATTGGGATCGATAGAACTAACATATCTACTGGAACTGGGGCTTGCAGAACCAACATATATACTGGAACTGGGAACTGCAGAACCAACATGTATACTGGAACTGGGACATGCAGAACTAACATCTACTGGAACTGGGACCTGCAAAACTAACATATCTACTGGAACTGGGACCTGCGGAACTGATATATCTACTGGAACTAGGACTTGCAGAACTGACATATATACTGGAATTGGGACCTGCAGAATTGAAATATATACTGCAGAACTGACATATATACTGGAACTGGGACCTATAGAACTGACATATATGCTGGAACTGGGACCTGCAGAACTGACATATATACTGGAAATGGACCTGCAGAACTGACATATATACTGGAATTGTGACCTGCAGAATTGAAATATATACTGGAACTGGGACCTGCAGAACTAACATATCTACTGGAAATGGGACCTGCAGAATTGAAATATATACTGGAACTGGGACCTGCAGAACTGACATATATACTGGAACTGTGACCTGCAGAATTGAAATATATACTGCAGAACTGACATATATACTGGAACTGGGACCTATAGAACTGACATATATGCTAAAACTGGGACCTGCAGAACTGACATATATACTGGAACTGGGACCTGCAGAACTGACATATATACTGGAACTGGGACTTGCAGAACTGAAATATATAATCACTGATAATGGAACTGGGACCTGCAGAACTGACAAATATACTGGAACTGGGACCTGCAGAATTGACATATATACTGAAACTGGGACCTGCAGAGCTGACATGTCTACTGCAGGTCTTATCCTAAATCTTTAATGAATCTATACCAGCTATAATATGAAAATATTCACCACAATTTGACACAAGAAAACAATTGTTACTAATGACAAAAAACAAACTCATATATAGTGGTGCCTAATAATGCTAATTGTTCTTGTGCCTACAAATTCATGCTTTAACTACAGAAGGACACCAGAGTGTATAGAAAAAACCAAGACCATTGACAAGGGAACTGACACTTTCTCTCACAAGGATCTATCCAATTGGGATTCAAACCTAGGCAGTGAGAGTCACAGTAAATCTGCTTTAAACCACTGGGCCACCTGAAACTACTTGAAACTTATGGACTCTACTGCATTATTTAACATTCTGCTTTAAAAATGGCACTGGTCCAGGAATATTTGCAATGTTAATGTTGTCAACAAGCAAATTCAGTGAAATAGTATCCCCTTGAAGCAGGTTCTTTTATTATGATTTGCACTTATGGTCAAAGGGCCATAACTTTGAGGAAATGAGCAAACTAACTCAGGTAAATGATATGTGCATCTCCTATCTATGTTGATGGATGGACAGAAACTCAAATTTAATATCCCCCTCTTCCTCTGAAAGGCGGGGGATAATAAACCAGAAGAAATGATAGTTTCACACAAAAATGAGGCTGGGAACTTCAAAATGGAGGCTGGAAACTTCAAAATGGAGGCTGGGAACTTTAAAATGTAGTGTTAACATCTTTATGATGATTTCACATTTAAGTGAACCAGAAATGCATGTAAACATGGTTATATAGGTAAACCATAGATAACCATGGTTACACAGATACATGAGATAAACCACATTTAACCATGGTTACACAGGTAAACCATAGATAACCATGGTTACACAGATACATGAGATAAACCACATTTAACCATGGTTACATGGGTAAACCACATTTAACCATGGTTACACAGGTAACAACATTTGACCATGGATACATAGGTAAAACATATTTAACCATGGATACATACGTAGGTAAACCACATTTAACCATGGATACATAAGTAAAATATATTTAACCATGGTAACACGTGAACCACATTTAACCACCCACTTTCAAATGATATCTTCGTATCTATTTACCTTGGACAATAAAAGCAGCCAGTTGTAATGGAACCATCGATTGGCTTTTTGGGATGAAATACAGAAAAATCAGCTTTATACAAAGTTATGTTTTTGTGGCATGGAATAATCTTTGAGTTACTGTAGCATTTCCAGTTCACATTTCTCTTATATAAAAAATCTCGAAATTGATCGTCCAAGGTTTCAAGGAACTGTTTTACTTCAATGGACTGTTCACTGCATTTTACTCTTTTCTTTGGTACGTCTATAAAATAGAATGCAAAAAGACCTCAGTATATTGGCCACTCAAATGTGCCACAAACTGTTTATAATCATATTATTCAGGGCTTTTTCAACAAAAATTGGGAAAATTGTCAACATTAAAACACTTAATCTCATTAGTAAGCAACACTAAGCTCTGATCTGACAAAGACAATTAGAAGTTGTCTTTTGGTGGCCATCACATTTGCAGTAAAATATTGATACAAGATCCACTTTGAGGTCTTCAAAATTTTCAATGTTTTTGAAGATATTTTTTCATAAAGTGTTATAATTTAACAAATAATGTTAAATTAGCGAGGTGGCATGGAGTAATGGTAATTAATGCCCCAGTTAAAAGTATTTCACTTGTATGCAGGAGAAAACGATCAACCCTCAGCAAGTGAACTGATTTGTAAGCACAATCTGTAAACCACTTGGCCACCAAGCCAAACCCCCCTCCCCCAACCCCAATGTTTGAATGAAGATGTTGTTGGTCATGCAAAAAAAAGTTTAACCCGATGTATATAAAAATATCCATACCTAATTTTGTTCCCTGTTGTTGGTCTACTGCCGCCTGGTCTAACGTTGCGTAACCTTGATCTTCGACATGACCTTCACCATCTCCCTCCTCAGAATTTTCTACCACTGCAGCCCATGTAGATAAATCCCAATGTGATATAAATCTATAATAATCAATTACAGCCTATTGATTGATTGAATAGGGTTTTACAAGAATATTTCTCTTATACCACAACATTACCAGCTATAGGTTAAGTGGCAAAAATATTGCCTACTGCAATATGCATGGAGGGTTCATTAACATGCCATGCCTGCTATAGTCTTCATCAAAGGACCAAGTGACTCATTTTTTAAATGCTGAGTGCTTGGCAAAAGAAAAGTGACTACCTATTTTCAAACCATGATTTGGCCGAGACCCCAGCAATGGTCTGGGTTTCAAAAATTGCAACAAGAAAGCAAAGCTCTTCATGTTAAATTTGTACCCTGAACACCTGGTATCATACTAGCATGAAGTGACCTCTAAACAATATCATTTCTTATATTTACAATTCATTTTATATCTAATCTGCTATGTGGACTTAAAACTATTTCTGCATTTAATTTTTGTTAATTAACTTCCTCCATTGGTTTTAGTACATCGTAGAACCTGTCTACCTAATCTCAATGAAGGATGACATCATCAATGAGTTGGATGACAGGTGACCCAGCCTACTCCCATCTCTCATTGGAGGATGACTCCATCGTTGGGTTGGATGACAGGTGACCCCACCTACTTTCATTGATGAAAAAATCATCAGTTCAAAAAGGTCAAACATACTTTTTCATAGACTATGAAGCAAATTTACAATAATGTTGAGAAATAGCCTTCATAGATGGAAAATTAGTGCTATTGTAAATATGATCAAATGATCTGAAATATATGATACATTATTTATACTTATATAAAGACTATTAAATAAGTTCACAAGAGAGAGAGAGAGAGAGAGAGAGAGATACTTACAAGGCAATTTCTGTGATTGTCCATATGAACAAATTGAAAAGTTTTTTAAATGGCTGAAATAATAAAAAAGCAGCAATTAAAAACATTTAGAAAAACCTTGTATCATACAGTCATAAATATATCTATCAGCCAAAAAAATCTAATAAATTGTAATTTTGACACATCACTCTACAGAGGCAAAACCCAAAAAAGTGTTCTTGATGCTAAAACTGTGAAAGCTTATACTTGCAAATATATTCACTTGACACACAATATTATTGAATTAGAATTACATTTAGACTCAATTGGTTGTTGTTGTTATTCTAATCTCCTTCTTCACGAGAAAATGGACTCTAAGGATGTTGGAATAACACTATGGAGTTTAAAGTTCCACTATGAAGAAATTAACACTTTGTACTTAGGTAGATGCTGCTGTGTGATCTAATAAGTTTTAAAAATTATGATAAAAGTTACAATAAATATAGAAAAAATATTTCATTACAAATCCTACATTTAAGAGAAACTCTGCCCCGCTATCTTCATCATCTCCATCATGTATTTCACACACAGCAAAATGATCTGTAAATGTCAACCTACAAAAAAAAATTGAAATAAATATAAACTCCAGTCAAGTACTGTATATTCTCGCCGAAAACCCGCACTTTTTTGACAAAAATAAAAAATTTGAGAAGGGGGTGCAGGTTATTCGTGCAGTTTTACAAAAAACTTGCTCCAGATATTGACGATCTAGCATGAAATTTCCATGTACACCGCAAGGCTAATGGGATAAAATCGTCATCACAAACGATGTTGGCCAATTTACTTCAGGATTGTATATTTATTATTTAATGTCTGAATGGCTGATGTAAAGTCAACATGTATGTAGATATTATTTTTTGATACATGTATGGATACAAACGATGAAGCTTGAATAAAACATGTACTTTTTGACTCCCGATCGTGAGATGGGGTAATACACATCTTGTTGTCACCGACAAAGGAAGTCAAAGTTTGATCATGCACAAAGGTTGTGATATGTATTGCATGATTTGTTTAAACAAGGGTGTCGGTTATAGCGTTTTTAGACTAATGTTTCAGATTTAACAATACCGGACTGTCTATATTATGTAAAGTTGACAATATATTGCTCAAATATCACCACATTATAATGTTCAGAATGATATGTGGTTTGTATTCGCGAGTATTGGTCAATAACTAGGACGACCTCCAATTCTTTGAACTTTTGTGAAAAAAATATTCGTATTCATTATTTTGTTACATTTGAAATATAAACATGTCGGAATTGCAAATTAAATTTGAATAAATTTTATTAATATCTCGATAAGTGATTGTCGAATGCTGGCACTTTTTACTCAAAAAAGACAGATACGAAACCGCCGTATGACCTCTGACATAGGAATATATAATAAGCGTTTGTAATGGCGGCGCTTTCTTCTTCAACATGTACACACGGGTCCAGGTAATTATGGATGATTATATCAATGAATAAGGAATCGGGAATGGCTTCAATCATTAAACAAACAAGACACATGCGAGGTGTAACCGGGAAGACATGATTAAAGTTAATTACAGGTGACCAGGTATTTACTTCTTTGCTGACGGCTATAATTTCTGTTACACGTGACAACTTACTCATACTTACCTTAATTAATTAATTATTTATTCATTTCAAAGACTTTATTGGTCAAATTTAATATAAAAATATCACAAATAATAATAACAAAAATACAATAAAGATCAAAATTTACTTTCAACTTGAAATTACCGTAACTTCCGGTTTGTCGATCTTCTATAATGCCTTAAGTTATCAAAATATTTTCTGGATGCGGGTTATATTCTGTGAATACAAATATTCCTGGAATATTCAGGGTGAAATAGGGGTGCGGGTTATGCCCCAGGGTGGGTTTTAGGCGAGTATATACGGTAACCACTGTGGTAGCTCAGTTTGGTAGAGTGCCTTGCTTCATCTTTGCTGGGTCTGACCCAAGACTTAAAAGTTGGTAGTGACTGTTCTTTCGCCAAACACTCAGCATTACGAAATGAAAGTCATGTTTTTTTGCGGATGGGAACTTAAAATAAACTATGTGCCGTGCCATGGTAGGCTTGGCACGATAAAGAAAAATGCTGTATAATGCCATCAGCATAATGCACAGGCAAAATTTCTGCACCTTCACCTATAGCTGGTGATGTCTTGATATAAGTGAAATATTCTTCAATGGGACATTAAACACCATTACTCAACTCAACTTAATAACAACTCAAGTAACAAAATTCTATGGAATTTTGACTAGTCTTGGACTACAGTCAGTAAAAGTAATATTTGCCTAAAAATGAATCAGACTACAGTTATATTTGCCTAATAGAAATTGTTGGTTGAGAAAAGTGATCTCATCCCTAGGGTGAGAGAGAAAAATCTCACATGGGTAAAGCTCCTTCTGGACAGGAAAATATTCATATATCTTGAGATATCTCTGTCTTACACTGTTACCGGTGTAAGATTCTATTAATCTTGGACAAAATTTTTGAAATATTCATCAGTTTAAGATACGTCTGTCTCACATGTTATTGATGTAGGATTTTTTCTCATTCATTTTCAACATAAAAACACATTTGTAAACAAATATTTGCATCAAATGTTCTGTTTTAATGCCAAAATGGGTGTCTTCTAAAATCATGTAATCGATTTTTATTTTTATTATTTTTTTTTTTTGCATAAAATATTTGATGTCATCAATTTAGCTGATCTAGGAGATTGTAGGTTAAAAATGGGAACAGTGATCACTTCCTAGTATCGATTAGAGATATATATGCTACACACTGTAAAATGGACATAGATGGCATGTGCAAGAAATTTATTTCTTACCTTTCATAAATTCCTTTTTTAACTAATTCATTCATCAATGCTCCTTCTACATCACCAAAGAATTTACCAGTCTTGAAATATAAAATTTATATATAATTGCAGCAAAATGAGAGTCACAGGTCAGTAAATCATTTATATACAGTAAAACCTAGATTCATCCCCACCATTTGTTCAAGCAAATTTTGGCATTATAAAGGGGTTTGGCAATAAATTGGGGGAGGTGGATAAAGAAAAACATAAACAAAATAGATTTTGGGGTAGTGCGGCGATAAGCTAGGTGGAAACGTTATCGAGGGGCATTATAAGGAGGTTTTACTGTAATTCGTTAAATAAAATATGGTAAATTTAATTCATTTCAAGATATGAAACCAATCAAAGCCATATATAGGATGAATAGATTCTAGTAAGCTTGTTTAGTTGGTGTTGTAGTAAGTTTAATTCTCTTCAAGATATGAAACCAATCAAAGCAGCTATATATAGTAATAAGCTTGTTTGAGTGTGTTTTATGCATTGCTTGCTTGGTATTGCCATATACTTAGGGCTAGTTGTGCTATGCTTGTCTTTGGTATACTAACTCACCCAATCACATTGCACTGACACACAGAGTGAACCAGTCATTATTCCATTATCTTTTAAAACACCAAAGGTTTGCCGAGAAAGCAGTATCATAAATTTCAAAGAGTCTAGTTGAGAAATGCTGTTTAACGTCCCAGTCAAGAATATTTCACTTATATCAAGACATCGCCAGCTATAGACGAAGCTGCAGAAATTTTGCTTGTGTGTTGCACTGATGACATTAAACAACAGGGTTCTTTATCATGCCACTCCTACCGTGACAATGACCTCATTTGTTTTAAGTTACCATCCAAAAAGAACCCTGACTTTCATTTCATAATGCTGAATGTTTGGTGAAAAAGAGTCACTACATACTTTCAAGCCTTGGGTCAGACTAGGTCTGGGCTTGAATACACGACCTCCCACTTGTGGAGTGAGCACTCAAACAACTGAGCTATCGCAGTAGTCAGAAGTTTTATAGACATATGTATGATCTGACTGGGGTTTAAACTCACAAACTCCAACTCTTGAGGTGGATCATGACAATAAATAATGATTCACTTACATCTTCCAAACGTTCAGCAGCCAATACAAAGCCATTATTATCCAGCAAAAAACAATCTAATGTCTAAAAATAGAAAAATACGTATGATTTATAAAAATCAATTGTAAAATATTTCCTTACACAGGTATAAAGTTTTCCATCCATTAACATAATTAAATCATGGAGTTGTTTAGAAAAAGCTTAAAGGCATATGGAAAAATGCAGCAGGCAAACCTGGGACTTAAACTCAGAACCATCTCAATACTAGGGGATGCTCTACTTACTGAGCTATCAGGCCTTCAGTCAATCCTGATCTGCCACATTCTTCCCTTCTATTTGTGGATTTTTCTTTGAATTAAAACCAACATGTCCAACGCTAGGATTGAATGACCCCCATCCCCATGTAAAAGGAGAGGGACTGAATCCGCAGACCTTCCCAATATTAGTGAGATCCTCAACAGATCTGACCACCAAATAGAAATCTGGGAGTTATTAGACAAATTAATTATGGATTTTAATCCAAGACTTTTTTTGGCAACAAGCTCACAGTTGAGAGGCATTAAAATGTTTTTAATATTTGTATCTATTTACAAGTGTTTTATAATACAAGGAAGGCACCGGGATCTACCCATGATTAGACATTTGTCTTCTAAATATCTCTGTTTCTTTAGACACCTCTAAATATTCCGACACCTTCAACTTTCCACCAATGATATTGTTACATTTTTCAAAAACTACCTTCTGCCTTTAAGATTGGGAAAATTTAAGTTCTAAGATCTAGCAAACTGCATTATGACACCCTGACAATAGCTATTATCTTCAGTGCAAAGACACTATATTGTGACACTATCTGATATTTTGTGAGTATAAAGACAACTAGATCTAATTTTTTAGTGCATCACTGTTGTTTTCTGGAATATTTGTGGATAAATTGGGAATTTTTTGTCATTTTACCCTAAGTGGATACTACCTTCATTTGGTAGTAATTTTAATCAAACAAAAACACTGTCCACATGTATGAATATCAAATTTGCTTAGTTCCCAAGACATTTGAAAATGAATTAAAATCTGTTCAAAAACATAGAAGTAATGTAGTATGTATAAATTTTACCTCATTTTGACAGTTCAGGCAGTAAGGGTCAGAGTCCGAACATTTATTTACAATATCTATAAATTTCTCCATAAAGTTTCTATATTTCATCTGTAAACCAACCACGGCCACTCTTACATTCAAATTGGTCTTAACATCCATGGTCACCGTGACAACCGTTGTATTCCAACTCTCAATACCTAAAATGAAAGATAGAAAATGGCTGATTCATTGTGTGATACGCAGTAACAGTTGGTACTTTTAGTTCAATTTCATAATCAGGAAAGATTTGAGCAAATAAGAAATACATGTCATAAGGATGCTAATTATGAAATATCAAAGATGCATCTAGTACATATTTTTAACAAGAAAAGTTTTCAGTATTTATTTGTTATTGGACCAAAAAGGAGACTTAACAGATCCTGGTGTTAGGAAGTGTGCCACTCTAAAATGTCTAACCATTGCAGTAGCTCAGTTGGTAGAGTGCTTGCTCTGTAAGTGGGAGGTGGTGGGTTTGAACCCCAGACAGGTCTGACCCAAAACTTAAAAGTGGGTAATTACTGCTATTTAGCCAAGAACTTGGCATTACAAAATAAAAGCCATGATTCTTTTAGATGGGAACTTAAAATAAATGAGGTCCTGTGTAATGGTAAGCATGACAGGATAAAGAAACCTGACCTATAATGCCATCAGCATCAGCAACGCACAGGATAAAACTTCTGCAACCTTGCCTATAGCTGGCAATGTCTCAATATAAGTGAAATATTCTTGGCTGGGTCGTTAGACACCATTACTCTCTCTTTCTCTAACACATCTAAGAATTACAGTGACTTAAGATTTGACTTGAAATGTATAGAAGATCCCAGTGAAGAAAAGTTTGTCATTTTGATTGCTTAAGCCATGTTAATTTCCTATATCACTTTAACCCTCTTGCTGCCAATCGGACACATGTGTACTCTTCCGACAGCCTGCCATACGGACACATATGTCCTTTCAATGGAATTGACAACTCTTGGTGACATGACTATGGAATACTTATAATCTCTTATAAAGTAAACAAAAATGTAAAATGTTGCTGCCAATCGGACACATGTGTACTCTTCCGACAGCCTGCCATACGGACACATATGTCCTTTCAATGGAATTGTTGACTATTGAAATTATAATCCATAATAAACTAATGATGTTGTATGACAACAAACACATCTGAAGTCATAAAGTTTCACTTTGTGAACTTCAATTTGGCACTGCCAACGTTGGGTTGAAAATTCATTTGGCAGCGAGAGGGTTAATGAAAGTGATCTAGGTTTGATTTGACAAGCAGGGGAGTGGCTTGTATTAGGAAGTCTGCTTGCCAAATGCCTGTGTATCTGTACTCTGTTTTCTCCACTATTTGATCTGACCCCTTTGGTATAAATGAAATAATCTTGACTTAATCATAGGACAGCATCATTGTACCCATCACCCAATGATGGAAACCTACCTTTTTCTGTCAAAGGAATACTAAATGTATAAGGTCCTGTGTAATGGTAAGCATGACAGGATAAAGAAACCTGACGTATAATGCCATCAGCATCAGCAACGCACAGGATAAAACTTCTGCAACCTTGCCTATAGCTGGCAATGTCTCAATATAAGTGAAATATTCTTGGCTGGGTTGTTAGACACCATTACTCTCTCTTTCTCTAACACATCTAAGAATTACAGTGACTTAAGATTTGACTTGAAATGTATAGAAGATCCCAGTGAAGAAAAGTTTGTCATTTTGATTGCTTAAGCCATGTTAATTTCCTATATCACTTTAACCCTCTTGCTGCCAATCGGACACATGTGTACTCTTCCGACAGCCTGCCATAAGGACACATATGTCCTTTCAATGGAATTGACAACTCTTGGTGACATGACTATGGAATACTTATAATCTCTTATAAAGTAAACAAAAATGTAAAATGTTGCTGCCAATCGGACACATGTGTACTCTTCCGACAGCCTGCCATACGGACACATATGTCCTTTCAATGGAATTGACAACTCTTGGTGACATGACTATGGAATACTTATAATCTCTTATAAAGTAAACAAAAATGCAAAATGTTGCTGCCAATCGGACACATGTGTACTCTTCCGACAGCCTGCCATACGGACACATATGTCCTTTCAATGGAATTGACAACTCTTGGTGACATGACTATGGAATACTTATAATCTCTTATAAAGTAAACAAAAATGCAAAATGTTGACTATTGAAATTATAATCCATAATAAACTAATGATGTTGTATGACAACAAACACATCTGAAGTCATAAAGTTTCACTTTGTGAACTTCAATTTGGCACTGCCAACGTTGCGTTGAAAATTCATTTGGCAGCGAGAGGGTTAATGAAAGTGATCTAGGTTTGATTTGACAAGCAGGGGAGTGGCTTGTATTAGGAAGACTGCTTGCTAAATGCCTGTGTATCTGTACTCAGTTTTCTCCACTGTTTCATCTGACCCCCTTGGTATAAATGAAATAATCTTGACTTAATCATAGGACAGCATCATTGTACCCATCACCCAATGATGGAAACCTACCTTTTTCTGTCAAAGGAATACTAAATGTATAATTGTATCCCCCTTCTTCCTGGCCCTCAGCAGCTCTTTTATAATAAAGATTTTCAACTGTCCGCAAATTGTCTTTAATAAAATTCCTTTAAAAATGAATGAATAAAAAATTACACATCGTTTTTTATACAGTCAAATCTGTCTATAAAGCCACCTAAGGGAACTAGTAAAAGTGGCCTTTATGGACAAGTGACCTTTATATACAGGTTATAAAAAATGTGAATAAACAACAATTGGGATACAATTCTACTGGCCTTTATAAGCAGGTGGCCCTTATATAGAGGTGACCTTTTAGGCAGGTTGGACTGTATTATGCTGAGAAGTCCAGGTGAAGGAGTGGTATGAAGTACCAGATTACAGATCACAACGCTTCTTACGCTTATATGACATTAATAAGTTATAATGGGTGTTATGCATCAGAATATTTATAATTGGATCTATAACTTCTAACTTTTGCAGGTTAATTTGGCATACTAACTCATTGTCTCATGTTGGTTTACATTTGCGTCAAGTTTGATCAAAATCCATTCATTAACATGGAAAATGTGGACCTGGAACAGTATTGGGATGGACTGATAGATGGACAGGGCGATTCTTGAACTTAGTTTGCTGGGGAATAAATATCCAACCACACTGGTGTTATGTACAACATCATATCTTTCATGTAATATGAAGTTTTTGTAGAAATATTTCTAGTAGATCAGATTCTATACATTTTATGCATGTGTGCATTTGTTATTTTTCTGTAAATGGAAACAGTTGTAACAAAAACCAGTAGCAGAAACACCATCTGAATACAAAGGTTAATTGAGATTTGCCGGCCATGCCTCTTATGTTCCATCATGATACCAAAGCAGTGTCATGGCAACCAATTACGTACAAGTGTAAATGACGTCATTAAATGGAACAATTCAAGCAGAGTTTTCATTCTATTTGTGTGCAATTCAAGCATGCCTGGCTTTTTTTAGAACATTGTGAACGTGGCCAGCAATCCGTCAATTGTTTAATTAGTAAGTACAAAAGTTAACACCATTGTTTTTTCTTTCCATTCACTGGTTATGTTCAAACCCCAACAAGGGGAGATCTTAGTGTAGAGAGTTTGTCCATTCTCCAAACACCTAGTTTCTTAAACCATTACAGAGCTGACTGCTTTAATTATGATACAAGAGGAAGAATCTATCTATGATGTAAAATTTATGAAATATTTCATTTGTGATGTCTATCATATGTTAAAACTGTCTGAGATAATTCAAACCATTTGTTGCAAGGGAAATAATTCAATCTACTTACGCATCAGTCAGATTTCCATTTTGATGCCATCGAGTTAATCCACCACTGGTACCAACAAATACCAATTCAATACCAAATCTAAATTGAAAGACTATTTATTTATATACTGATTAAGACAAACATGTAAATACAGTAAAACCTTGCTAAAATGCCCCTTGTTAGTTTGCGTGCTCACTTATAACTACACTTAGTCTCAATACTTATTTTCTCTATTATTCCTTTATAAGCCTTCCTTGATTATTGCCAAATCACTTTATAATGGCAAAATCTGACTAAATAAAGTTATATATTCTATATATTTCTGTATGACTCCCTCAATTTTTAAATCCCTTTATAATGCCAAAATCTTACCAAACAAATGTTGGTAATTGAGGTTTTACTGTACTATTCAAACTCTACTAAATATAAAAAATATCAGAACTGGGGATCAGAATTACTCACATAAAACTCACATGATATGTGTCACATAACTTGTGTTAATTATACTCACATAAAACTCACATGACATGTGTCACATAATTTGTGTTAATTAAGATTAATTTTGAGATTAATAAGAACAAACTGTCTGCTCAGGAATAGTTGAACAATTACTGATGTGACATAAAAGTAAAACAATTAATACTTACCTGGTATATATTTCCTGTTGTACTGATGGGTATATGTTTGGACTGAAATATAAAAAATAAGTTTACTTATTACATTACCAACCCCAAAATCTGTACAATAAAGCCATGTTATAACTACAACTCTCAGTATCAGGTCGAGTCCTTTTTTTAGTAATAATATCACTACGAGTCGCACTTCCGCGATGAGTAGTGATACGGCTACTAAAAAAAGGACGAGACCTGATACAAACTGTTGTACATACACACTGTGTATGTACAACACTTTGGATCAGGTCTCGTCCTTAAAATGTTAGATAAAAATATCATAAAACACTTTATTTTTACGGCATGATATTTTCACGATATTTGTATCAAAGTCATTTCGCGGCATGAAATTTTCGCGATATCCCGTTGTGAGCCTGATCCCATCGTGAGCCCCTCACGTAAAAGCCCATTCATAATTATTCGATCAAATTTATTTTCGCGATTATTTATGAACTCGCGAATTACGCGAAAATAACATGCAGCGAAAATTTCCTATTTTACAGTATATGATATTTTTATCTAACATTTCTAACAAGCTATAGGTTATTTAAAAAAATAAAAACAGCACTTTATGTGGGGAAAAAAATTTACCACAGAAAACAATGAACTATGTTATGACATATGTTCTGTAGTAATGACGTCATTATTTTCATTTGACAAATTGGAGATTCACTAATGATGTCACAATGAGAAATCTGACTAAAAGTGCACATGAACTTTACTGCCAATGTTGTATCATCACACTGTGGTCATACAAGATTCTGTATTATATGTGTTCGATAAAACTTGTATTTTATCAAATCAGATAGAAACACTAGTCTAATGTTAGATAAACTGTATGTAATAATTCCTTAGTTAGTGGCATCATAGGATTGTTGTTGCATATTATGACATCATATTTTAGCCAGCCTGACTTGTAGTTTTGCAGCCATCTTTTGCCGTTTTGTTATAGCTGATAAAACAGTACCATATTCACTAGATCTTTTTGCCGCATTAAAGATGAACCAATCATAATTAAAACTTATATAATATACGTGTAGCTAGCTAAACAGGTGTTTATGTTCCCAGAGCACCCAGTCACTTTCCTGGTTAAAGATTGCATAAGTAAATTTGTCAGTTTTCAAAATTTTTACTTTCCTTTTAGAATTGTGATTTGGACATGGGGCCGTATGTTTGTGTTTGATTATAATAATTAATGTTTACAAACAAAATGTGTTGCTATTATTAGATTCACCCTCAGAAAGACATTAATCATTTTAGGTTGATAGGAACTACCACTGACTACCTTTTAACATAATTTATACCTGTTATAATAATATTTGTGGGCGTTTTCTCTCCAGAACACTTCCATATCCTTTAACACATGTAAATCTATAGCACTAATTCTGTCCAGTTTACCTGTAATATCAAAGTCGGTTACTGTAAACATGATTATTTTCCAGTGGCTGATATTTTCGTGTGTTGGAAATTAGGTCTATTTTCGTAAATTGAAAATAAATTGCGAAAATTCCCATTCATGAAAATAAAGGCAAGCCATGATGAATATGCAATGAACCTCAAGAATGGACAAAGTAAAAATAACAGCCCCACCCCTCGTGAAATGCCAATAATATGATTCCCAAAAATTCCCACTGACAAAAATAAACATGTTTAGAGGAAGTAAAAAATTCAATTCTGTTGCAAGTAAATGTAGCTAACCATATTCATTATTCATTTATTTATTCCTCCTGCAGAAAATCTGGGCTAATAGAATATAAGTCTGTTTTGTTGTGGAGACATAGAAATTTTCACCTCTGGGGTGAGGTACTTTATTTCCCAGATCAAGCTTGCTGAGTGATATGGTTTTTTCCTTCTTGATGGTCTCTACTCTAAGGAATTTAGTCAAGTACTACTTCAATGGACCAAGCATAAATAGTTGGCATCGTAGGCAAGTGTGGTAGCACTATAAAACCTAGTTGCTACAGCATACTCTGGTACAAAGTATATCAGAAACACCTGAACAAACTTGCATATCGTTTGATGTCTCTGTGTCCAGGATTGCCCTGGATATATTTGACATCCCATAGTTCCATGTTCCTTTCACACAATTTTGACTATACACGTGGCGGGTGTAGCTAGCTAAACAGGTGGTGCTTACCCTTCCGGAGAACCCGGTCTCACTTCCCTGGTGGAAATCACGTGTCTAACCTAACTTGTCAGTTCCAAAGTTTTTATTTTCTTCTGGATTGTGATTTGGACATGGATTAGTATATTTGTTTTTGATTGAGTTTGTAATAATTAAGATCAATTTTTGAGAATGCTTAAATGTATTTTTTCACTTATACCTGAAACATTGCTGATGTGACATAAAACACTAGGAAACCAACCAAAAAATTTTACTTACAAAGAGAATTTCTTATTTTAGATGTTTGGTTTATTTCAAAGAGTTCATAAAATTTTTTAATTCTTATTTTTCCTTCTAGTTCCATTATCTTGTCTGACCGACAATACCGCCTGTAAAATCATAAAAAGGAAATTAATTAGGATTATTTAATGAAATGTGTAGATCAACAACATAAACAAATTTCAATCCATAAAGGTGCAAGGAATTTTTCATATTATATTTCAATTACTCAGTTGAACCTTGATTTGATCATTTCAACTAAAGTCAAACTTATTTATAAAGGCCACCCAAGGGGACCAGTAAATGTGGCCTTTATGGACAGGTGGCTTTATATACAGGTTCAAATAATATGAATAAAGAACAAATGGGATATAATTCTACTGGCCTTTATAAGCAGGTGACCCTTATATAGAGGTGGCCTTTAAGGCAGGTTCAACTGTATTTGTGTGTTCAGATTTTGGGTTTGACAAGGTTAACTTATAAAGAAAAACATGAAAAGAAAAAAGCTTGGACTTCAAAATACCTTGGCAATAAATGAGTGCACAAAATTATCAAAAGGCATTAACATGAATTTTTACTGAATATATGTCTACATCAAAATCTCTGCATCCTTTTTAGTCGACCTCGAAAAAATTTTAATTAGAAGAGAGAGAGAGAGAGAGAGAGAGAGAGAGAGATAGAGAGAGAGAGAGAAGAGAGAGAGAGAGAGAGAGAGAGAGAGAGAGAGGGAGGGGACTTACCATGGAGCTAAAACAGTATTATTCCACCTTAATACATCATTTTCATCTAAAATGAAGATAGAGTTATTGACCATTAATTAAATATCAAGGTAATTATATACATATACATGTACAACATTTTATACAATTTACAGTTAAAATAAAAGATATATGAAAAACTCAAATGGCTTGGTTAAATTTTTATTTAAGTCTTCAATATTTATATATAAACATTCTGTGAAGTTCTTGGTTATAAATTGTAGGACAAGTTGATTTCACAAAATAGGATTGCTCTGTGTAAAACAATTTTTAAAAACAACTAAATTATTTAAGGAATAACTGATATCATTTTATATTGTTGTATAAAAGAAAAAAAACAAAAAAAAAAAAAAACAAAAAAAACAAAAAAACAAAAAGAAAAAAACCAATTTGCACATTTGCACACTGAATAATGCGTGTAGCGTGGTACAGTTCCAATAATGGGCAGGGCTAACCTGATTTTTTTTTTATTGATGTATAAAGAAAAAAATTGGTCACGTGGTCTCTATGACTTTGTATTGTGTTTTGTTGTATAAACAAATTTGAATTAAATTATAAAGTCAGAAACAAATCCAGAAATAATTCCATAAGTTAGGTTCACATCTTTGATATATACAAACATTCTGTTAAAACTGTAGGAGTCAATTTCACAAAATTGGAAGCAAATTTTCCCAACCCACCTGCAAAACCAATTGGCACACATTTACATACTACAAACCAAACTCGCATTTACATGCTATAAACCAAACTCACAATCACTCTGTGCAACCAGGCCTCAGTTTCACAATCAATTTTAACCAAGATTTCCCTTAACTTAAATCTGGCGAATTTGAAATCTGAATAATTTTGTAAATTCTCAAGATATTCGTGAATGTAAAGTTTCGTTTTAAAGATCTTGCTAAGCTAATTGCACCTGTATTCTAATTCTGTTGAATTTTTTTTATTTGTTATACATATAAAATTGTCACAATTTACCAAATTTTAAGTTAAGGAAATTCTTAGTTAAGGAATGATCGTGAAACTGGGGCCAGATGAAAAATGGACTTACTTGGTAATTTATGGATGACAAGATCTTTGGTCTGTAGTCCATACTCTTTAGGTAAGGCAATAACTATACTAAAATATAAAATAATAGCAATATACTTAAACAATGCAAACTGCAACAAATATACCAGGGATGAAGATTAGCAGGGGCCCAGTAGCCCATGGCTCCTAAAAATCAGTCTAGGCCCCTAAATGTTTAAACAATCGAGCTATTTCTGATTTGAGCTGGGCCCCTAACTCAAAATTGTTGAGCTTCATCCCTGAATACCCCCTCTAAAAACCAGTAGCATGCAACACTGTTTTACAAATACAATATACTAGATGCATGAAACCTTCAACCTTTCTCAGGATAGAGGGTAGGTGGGTAGAATCATGTTTTAAGCTGATTATAAGACTGTTAAGATTCTGTCACCCATATGGAATCAAAAACAAACATTCTAATCCATGTCCGAAGCACAATCCAGAAGCAAAGTAAAAACTATGAAACTGACTAGTTAGGTTAGACACGTGAACTTCCACCAGGGAAGTGAGGTCGGGTGCTCCAGAAGGGTAAGCATCTCCTGTTGATCAGTTCTGGAATGTGTTAGGAAGCACCAAGAAGAAACTACTAACCAGTGAAATAACAAACTTTTTACACTAGGATCTGCTTGTATAGGATACAAATCTAGTCAGTGAGGGGCAAATTGAACCATAATATGGTTTATGGTCAAATTGGACTACTTGACCAACAATTAAGAAATTCATGTAGTGTCCACAGACCATCTTTTTAAAAGGCAACTGCATGCATTTGCATATTTTGTTACCTCACTGTACATTATGTATTTCAGAAGACAAAGTGACTTTCATTTCTAAATGCTGAATGCTTAAGAATTGTCACTACTTATATCCAAGTCTTGGTCAGACCCAGCTAAGGTTCAAACACATACAGAACAAGCACTTTATCAACTAAGCTATTGCAGTGGTCAATGTAAAACAAGGTTTAATACTTTTTTTTTAAGATTAACATGATGTATATACATAAACACTAGCTAGTCTAACAGCTGACAAATGACTTACCTAAAATCAGTACCATTAACTGGTCTAAAATAATATACATATTCCCTCTGAGCTATTCTCTTCTGAAATATATAAATATTTAAGTCTTGTAAACAGAAATTGTTCAAAAAAGATTACTACTCTGCGGAAAAACAAGACAAAATATGGTATATCTTTGCAAATGACAAATAAACAGATAAAAGAGACTGATTGATGAACTAAGACTAGCTATTGTGAAATTAAAAGCCATTTGAATCATTTTGATCTGATTTCCCAAACCCCGCTCCAAATGAGTTTTTTTTTTTTTTTTGGTTCAAGTTTCCCCCAATTTTTTTCTTCCATTGTAACTACAACTTCATTTTAAATACTACTAAATATTGGACATGGACAATGATGATTACACAGAAGGTGTGGCATATTAGCAACTTCATTGCATTGCAAACAGGATTCCATCCAACCTCCGCAGGAAAGCTGGCCTGTCATATTTTCATATCATAATTTATTAACCTACCAATGACTAGTATCTAATTATGCACAATATTAATGTTTGAACACTCGACTAACGGCCCAAGTCATGATGTTTCTTTGGAGAGATATTCCTCATTATTGCCCGCAATCAAGCAAACTGTAAAACACTACTACATGTACTCACATTATCTTGGTAAGGCAAACTGTAACATATTACTACATGTACTCACATTATCTTGGTAAGGCACTAACACTTTAAGTGTTTCATTTTGAGGATTAAAATTTTTGGAGGTTAAGGCACGTAAAATCTTCTCTCTCATCTGTAAAAAAAACCAACAAAATATAGAGAAATATTAAGGACAGTAGGTACATATATAGTTTCTTAGTTCCAAAACCTAGCCTGTATATATGTTATTAAACACAAACATACTGGTCCATGTCCAAACCACAATCCCCAAAACAAAAACACAAGACAGGAAAAGGAAATTAAATATGTGAAAGTCCAACAGAGAAGTTAGACCCAGTGCTATGGAAGTGTAAGCACCTCCTGTTACATAAGATTTGACCAAAATGAATGAATAACACAGGCAAAATTTCTATATCAGGACAAATTTATTATTCTTAATTGACAGAAAGTATCCCGAGTGACCATAAATAAAAAGTTGAGTGGAATGGGATCAAAGGAAGCTTAATGCCCAATTTAAGATTCTTGCACTTAAATCAAGTCTATTAGTTCAGGGATTGTGGGGAAATCTGGAGTTCCTAGAGAAAATCGTAATCTTTACAATTGAGATTTGAACCTAGATAGTGAGAGGCATTTTGATACCACAATGGTCACATGGTAAACAAAATTACTTTCTTTAAACATAACCTGAGTAAACTGAAAATCAATCTAATCACTGCAGAAGGTGTTTAGTCAAGACAAGTTTTACTGAATAAAAAATTCATTTTAGACAAGTTTCACTGCCTAAACCATTTATCTTGTTGACTTTCATTCTGATATAACACAGGACTGTTGAAGTGGAATGATGTTTTATGGCCAAGTCAAGATTCTTTCATTTGTATAAAGGTAGCCCAGCTCTGGAACTGCGAATTTAAGTAATGGTCTTTTACTTCCAGTCAAAATTCTTTCGCCTTTATTAAGGCAGTCCATTCAAGGATGGTAGAAGAAACTTTGGCAAGCAAAACACACAGGCCTGGTGGTGGTAGCAGGTCTCATGTGGTAAATTCAATATGAACACAAATATTAAATTGTAATCAACATATAAGATTATTTGGTATGATATATGAAATGTCCACTAACCGTCTTTAGTTTTGTTCTGTCATATGCATACTCTGCATCTAATAAGTCTAGATTTTTATAATTCTCTTTCAACTTTCTCTCTTTTGTGTCTGGCTGCAAGGAAAAAAATTATCAAAAAATAATTTTCTATACTCATGAGACTACATCATTTTGAAGTTCAAAAATACATTTCTTCTATTTTTTCTTTATGTTTTCCTCATTTTATTGCCAAAACCCTTTATAAATCCAAAATTGTATAAAACAAATTTTGTTGATGAATCAAGATTTCACCATGAATATCTTCATAACAATCAATAAAACCAGTCTTTCCAAAAGCAAACTGACAAACTTTCTCACACTAGGATCTATGTAGTATCTATAGGTTTTCAATCTAGGTGGTGAGGTGCTAGGATCTGTAAACTAACACTTAGCTAGTGAGGGGCCGTCAGTTCTGGGATGGTGGAGGAAACTGGAATACCAGGAGAAAACCAGTCTATCAACAAATTGCTGAACTTTACCACACTTAGATCTATGTGGTAGCTGTAAGATTGCAACCTAGATGGTGAGGCGCTAGGATCTGTAAGCTAACATTAAACCTCTAAGGAGTGGTCAGCCTTGGGATGATGGAGAAAAGTGGAGTGCCCAGAGACAACCATCAACCCTGGCAAATGAACTGACAAACTTTCTCACACTAGGATCTATGTGATTTTAACCAAGGTGATGAGGTGCTAGGATCTGTAACCAACCCTAAGCTAGTCAGAGGCAGTCAGTTCTGGAATGGTGGAAAAAACTGGAGAAAATCAACGACCGTTGGCAGGCGAACTGACAAACTTTCTGGCACTAGGATCTGTCCTGAGTATGATTTTCACCTAGGTGACAAGAGGCACCAGTAAGTGTACACTCTAGACCACTCAGCAAACAATGCCTAAATTAAGCCACTGAGGCCACTAAAATTAAGATTGAATAGATATACATATTAATACTTACATTTATATAAAAAGATTTCTGGTTAGGATGGAACAACACATATCCATGTTTGGTCACCATAAAAGCGTAGCCATTTGGACCAAGCTGTAAAATGTCAAATACATGTACAACTATAAAAAAAAGACAATCCATGTCCAAATTACAATCCCAAATCAAAGCAAAAAATGTTGAAACTGGCAAATAAAGTTACACATGTGAACTTCCACAAGGGAAGTGAGGCCAGGTGCTTCGGAAGGGTAAGTATCTCCTGTTTAGCTAGCTACACCCACTATGTGTGAAATAAATATGAAGAATGATAGGAACATGGAACTATGGGAAGTCTAATAGATCCAGGGTAGTTTTGGACACAGAGAAATAATACTTATCAACAATATTGTGTTGACAGCAATAAACCCTTTTGAGGGCCTTGATAACCCTAGGCTTGCAATATCCTTCGGTATAACAATAATTAAAGATTTTGTATTGTGTAGTCTTATATATTTACAAAGTATTCACAAGAACAAAAATTACATTTTTTTTTGAAGCAACATAACTGAAATAATGTCAACTGTTACAATTCTAAATCATATGCAATGTTTTCTGAACTTTGAAATTGACAATCAGTGACAGACAGAAGTGGACACTCAGAAATTCAACATTAATAAAGTAAACCATTTTGAGTAAGATATTACAGTTTATATACAATTTCAGATTATGTAAAGTTTTGTTGAAGTTGTCTCCCTTTGACCAGAATGATTTGTCTCCAATTTTTACACCTGCCCCCATAGTTTTACCAGTTATACTTACCCAATGACTTGTTATATGGTTTTTAAGTTCTTCTATTGGTACATCTGTCCCCATAACACCAAGTAAATGTCCTTCCTCAAACTATATGAGAGAAAAAAAGTAAAAGTATAAAGTGAAACCGATAAAAACCTGAATCACAGCATCTTCTTCTGCCTGGGTTTCAATCCCAATTGGTCAAATCCTATGGTGAAATGTCAGTTTGCTTGCCAAAGATATGTGTTTTTTTTTCTCTGTTTTCTCCGTTATAAAAGAAATGACAATCTCTATACAAATTAAATATTCTTCACTGGAGGGTATTTGTAAACACAATCACTCTATTTTCCAATCCAAGTGGATACAAATTCATCTAAAATCACACAAATTACCAGCACCCCATTTTCTACCTATATATGTCTTTTTTCTGATGAAGATATTTTATTTTGATATTAAACCTGCCACCTGATCATAGGGTCTACATAACAAGTGTCACTGGTGGTCCCTTAAGGACAAAAATGGTTGTGTATTAACTCACTTACCGTAGAATTTTTGACGTCATATACAGGCATTGCTATAGATGTAACTAAACCAATTCCCTGTAAAATACAGAAATGTAAAATAATAACTCAAAAATAAATAGCAGATCCATATACTAGTAAACAATATTACTAATTACCGGTCATTGTGATGGAAAAATGGTACATTTCTCATTTCTGCATATTATACTCATAATAGGATAAAGAAGGTTTAATATCCGTTTTTGTAGTGTTGACTGACAGAGAAATCAAAAACAAGCATATCAATCTGTGCCCAAACCACAATTCCAAGGCAAATTAAAGTAAATACTTTGAAGCTGGCAAAATAGATTTAACACATGGTCTTCTTTCAGGGAAGTGAGGCCGAGTACTACGGAAGGGTACACACATCCTGTTTAGCTGGCTACACCTGCCACATGTGTTATCAATATTGGGAATGAAAAGAACTATGAGACGTCTGATACCCAGGGTAATATTGGACACATCATACTTATTAACAATACTGTGATTACAGCTATTAAAATTTTGAGGGCCTTGTTAAGTCTATCACTGGAAGTCCTAATCAGCCTATAGATTCATTTGGGTAGAGCTTATCCAAGTTTAAGTCATGAAGAGGCTGAGAGTACAAGAGTTGAGTTGAGTAATGGTGTTCAACGTCCCAGTCAAAAATATTTCACTTATATCGAGATGTCACCAGCTATAGGCGAAGGTGCAGAAATTTTGCCTGTGCATTGCGCTTATGGCATTATACAGCAGGGTTCTTTATCATGCCAAGCCCACCGTGACACAGGACCTCGTTTATTTTAAGTTCCCATCTGAAAGAACCATGACTTTCATTTCCTAATGCCGAGTGCTTGGCGAAAGAACAGTCACTACCCACTTTCAAGTCTTGGGTCAGACCCAGCTGGGGATCGAACCCACGACCTTCCACTTATGGAGCGAGCACTCTACAAGACCTACAACCTTTAAGATGGTATGATATCCTGTAGTTTTCTAGATTCTCTTTTTTAGCCGACTTGACTGGAGCTATTTTAATTTGATTGTCATGCTTCATGACATGTTTGGGTTCTAACCAAAGCATGAGTCTGTGCCCTTAACCATCTGGCAATGCACAATAATTAACATACAGTTAATCCTCTTATTAAGACAGAAGCCAGATGAACATCAAAGGATTGCTCTGCAATGGACACCAGCAGAAGGAAAAAGAAGAAGAGGGCGGCCAAAGGAGACCTGGCGCAGAACTGTTGAAAGGGAAAGATCAGATTTTGGTCTTAAGACATGGAATGAAGCTGCTAAAATAGCTGCCAACAGAGATTCTTGGAGGAGAAAGATATCTGGCCCAATTCTCCACAAGGAGAGATGGACATAAGTCAAGTAAGTCAGTAAGCCTCTTAAAAGTGCCCCTAAATAACTTTGTCACCTCACTTATAACAACTAATATCTTGAAATCCCAAAATTAATTTCTTTCATGGTTTTTACAAGTCTTTCAATTTATCTCAAAACCTTTTTATAATCTCAAAACATTTTTATAATCTCAAAACATTTTTATAATGCCAAAAGTGGACTGAACAAATGATGGCAATGAATTGAGAATATAGTACTGTACATTTACAAAGGAAAACTTACATCTTTAAAGTCAGGTATTGCTTCTGTCACATAATCCATATAAGCAGATGTCCAAATAGTGTTCTCACTTCTGTGCATAACCAGTGGACGGCTCATAACCCGTAAGTACTTCTGTAAAAATTGATGGGTAAAAATTAATTAAAGTAATTATCCAAAATATAAAATCAAAATGAAATTAAGTGTTAAATTGGTTCCTCTGTTACTCTCGGTATAATGTGAACTATTACAGTGGTCTACAATTTAAGAGATTACAGTGGCCCACTGTACACAAAGTGCCTGCTTGCCTGTCCCAAAAATGGTCACAGATTGCCACATAATTTTGATATCCCCAAATCTATTTCTTATCATTATCCCTCTATTTAAACCTTCTGTAAACATAGCGATAAACTTTCTCAAAGTACGATCTGTCCAGAGTTGGATTTAAACCTAGGCAGAAAACAACTCAGCCACGGAGGAATTCCCATGCAATAAGAAACATTGTCATCTGCAAGTGGTTGCTTTACATCACTCAATCACCTGATGATGCAACAGGATTTAGTACTAACACATATAACCAGTGCATATCTGGCTAGGATCTATAAGATGGAACCATTTTTCAATACCGTAAATCGGGAAATTTTGGCGTCGGGATAATTTGGCGGTTTTCTCCCAAAATGTGGATGTTTAATTTTGGTGTGTTTAAATTTGGCACTTCACTGAAAAAGGCGTTTTGTTTTTGGCACTTCACTGAATAAGATGTTCACAAACAGCCACAAGACGAACGGATTATGCCGATTGAAAACCGGTAGTGTTGTAATTTATAAATTAGAAAATGAAATGGAATGCACTATTAAGCCTTCCGGGTTTCATATAATAACGATAATACAAATTGAAATACCGATATATCGGTATATACTATATATGCAAGTTTAAGACAAAAGTACTGTATAAGGGGACAGTTCATAATAATGAAACAATTACGAAGCGCGTAGTAGTTAATTTTCAACACCCCGCGTGGAACCTCTGTAATAACAAACCTCACCCTTGACCGACACTCGTTATGGCTTCCGTAATCAACACATTTAAACACACGTTTAAAGAAAGTTATGATGATTCTGACCGGGAAACAAAAGAAATAGACATGCGACTACTTAAGTCCATACGTATTTACTGATTAATAAACAATCACCTGATTAGATGACAAGTAAACAAGCGGTAAGGACAATATCATAGGATATACTTAGTCAAGTCAGGTAGGGTTTTAAAGACCGTCCAACTGGTGATTTTTCACGTCGGTCAAAATGTATTTTAATCGGACAAGTCCGGCAAATATGACCGTTTTCCGGCAAGTTAAAATAAAAGTGCTTTATTACGGAACATTTTCAGGTAAATTTTGGCATTTCTTTTTTTAGAATATGTATTATTTTGGTGTGTTTAATTTTGGCACTTTTAAGTTGGGTGCCAAATAAACCAAAATTAAACTACAGCCAAAATTTCCCGATTTACGGTAACTTAAATCCTCTCAACACCATAACATCAATATTTTTGCATTCATGTAATGTTAAATGTGCCCACTAGTCTTAACATTGGGCCATTTGGCATCAATGGCCCCCTTCTAGAATGAACAGCTTGTAGTTTTATATAGAGGCAAATGTCAGAAGACTTTCTGTACTTAAGTATATAAATGATAAAACATTAAAATGATATATATTTTTATCTAACATTAGACTAGTTTTTCTATCTGATTTGACGAAATACAAGTTTTATCGAACACGCATGATACAGAATCTTGTATCACCACAGTGGTGATACAACATTAGCGGTAAAGTGCACATGCACTTTCTCATTGTGACGTCATTAAGGAGAATGTAGAACAAAGGTCATAACATAGTTCAGTGGTTTTCTGTGGTAAAATGTAATTTTTTCACATAAAGTATTGTTTTTTATTATTTTAAATAACCTAATTGGAAATGTTAGATAAAAATATTATATACACAGTGTGTATGTACAACCCTTCGTATCAGGTCTTGTCCTTTTTTCGTAGCTGTATCACTACTCGTCGCGCAAGGTGCGACTCGTAGTGATACGGCTACGAAAAAAGGACTCGACATGATACTGAGGGTTGTACATACACACTGTATATAATATGTATGAATACCTGTACATTTTCTTGAACATCAGCAAGTGTTGATACATGGGTATAAAAACCTACAAATATATAAATATAACACTGAATTAATATATACTTTTGACAGCTTATATAAATATACAATATTCAAAATAGTTTTATTAGAAGTGAAGCAAGAATAGAGTAATGGTATTTTATGCCTTAGAACGTTTTCACTCATATTCTGTTGGTCAGTTTACGAATGGTGGAGGAACTGTGAACTGAGAAATTTTCTCACACTAGGATCTGTCCTGAGTGGGACTTGAACCTAGGTAGTGTGACAGGCAATGTGATCATTATACGTGGGCTTTAAACAACTTGATTACTAAGTAATGGATTAGGCTATACTCGAAAAAGATGTTTAACGGTCTAATCAAGATTATATCACTATATTGAGTTTAGGATGGTGGGATTTGAACCTAGACATTAAGGACCGCTGTGATCCATATGCATGAGCTTTATTTAAACCACTCGGTTACCCAAGCGAGGATTTGACTATACTTTTGTAAGATGTTTTATGCCCCGTCAAGATTCCATCACTATATTCAAGGTCAAGATTCTTTCACTATATTGAAGTGATCGGTTATAAGATGGTGGAGGAAACAGGAATGTATGGATAAAACTACCTCTTTCAAAAAGTGAATTGAGAAACTTTTTCACACTAAGATCTGTTGGAGTTGGATGCAAACTTAGACAGTGAGAGGAGCTGTAATTGGATAGTCGGAATTTTACACTTGTAACTGTTGGGGTCGCTCAGGTGGTAGAGCACTTGCCTATAATGTGGGAGGTCTAAGGTTCAATCTCTCACCAGACCCTACATTTTTTTTGTTCCACTTGGTAGGGTTTGGTGGCCAGACCTCTGAGGCCTTTATCAAAGAGAAATGGTTGAGAATAACAAGAGGTCATTGTACTGTCTGTATATTAAGTCACCAGTCAATCACTCTAACAAATCCTTTCATCAAGTTATACACACTTAATTAGTGAGTCAAAACTGGAGATTATTTACGAACTGACAAGCAATAATCTTGTCACTGGAGACATTAATCCTGATACAGCATGCTCAATCGAACTTGTGTGTGCTTAACACAGCGTACGGACATGGATATATTTCAGAGAAAACAAAGATAAAAAAATTCTTCACATGATGATGCAAACAATTGATAGTAATACACTGTACTTTTATATCAAAAGATTAAACTGTTGATGCAAATTTGATTCCGAATCTTTTAAAACAACTTGTGGGCCTTTTTGCTCACCTGGCTCTATTATTGAAAACCAATGAACATTTTATATTGAACTTTTATAATTAAAGATTATAACATTGATGCAAATCTATTCTGAATCCCCAAAAACAACATGTGGGCCTTTTTGCTCACCTGGCTCTATTATTGAAAACCAATGAGCATAATACACTGTACTTTTATATTAAAAGATTATACTATTGATGCAAATCTGGTTCTGAATCTTTTAAAACAACTTGTGGGCCTTTTTGCTCATCTGGCTCAATTATTGAAAACCAATTAACATAATAAAAAACAAACATACCAATCCATGTCCGAATCATAATCCAGAAGCAAAGTAAAAACTTTGGAACTGACAAGTTAGGTTAGACACGTGAACTTCCACTTTAGTATTAAAAGATTACACTGTTGATGCAAATCTATTCTGAATCTTCCAAAACAACTTGTGGGCCTTTTTGCTCACCTGGCTCTTTTATTGAAAACCAATGAACATTTTATATTGAACTTTTATAATTAAAGATTATACCATTGATGCAAATCTATTCTGAATCCCCAAAAACAACATGTGGGCCTTTTTGCTCACCTGGCTCTATCATTATAAAACCAATGAGCATAATACACTGTACTTTATATTAAAATATTATATTATTGATGCAAATCTATTCTGAATCTTCCAAAACAACATGTTGGCTTTTTTGCTCATCTGACTCTATTATTGAAAACCAATGAACATAAAACATTGTACTTTTATATTAAAAGATTATACTTATACTGTCCATGCAAATCTATTCTGAATCTTCCAAAACAACATGTGGGCCTTTTTGCTCATCTGGCTCTATTATTGAAAACCAATGAACATTTTACATTGAACTTTTTATAATTAAAGATTATACTATTGATGCAAATCTATTCTGAATCTTTCAAAACAACTTGTGGGGCCTTTTTGCTGGTTGGTTGGTTGGTTGAATGTTGCTTAACGTCGCATCAGCAATTTTTCAGCTATTCGCGACGAGAACTATTTAAGTAATCTCTATGGATTAATCTATGAACAATTTTGTGTATGCATGTGAAGTGCGAGTGTGTTGTATGGTCTGCCTTGTACTACTGCGCACTCAGGGCGACTTTACCGTGCTAGCTCACAGAGTCAGTATGCCGCAGACAAGCGTACCACTCCCCCAGTCCATTATACTGATACCAGGTGAATCAGTAAAGGCCAACGGTAAGGAAAATTCACTTTCCCACATGTGGTCCGAGCGGGACTCGAACTCACAGCGGTGAGAGACCCTGGATTTGAAGACTAACGTCTTATCCATTAGGCCACCGCGCCTTTTTGCGCATATGGCTCTATTATTGAAAACTAATGAAGCACACTACACATGATAGATTATCAGAATAAATTTAATGCACTTTATATCCAAGAGCTGTCAAAAAACGTGTATGCAGCTATTGTTCATCAAAGTAATGAAACCAGAAACTTAATAATGAGTGGAGTTAAGTTTGTGGAGCTATGAAGTTTTACACCTAGGCAAGATTTTCAGTTCTTTTTATTTAGAGGCAGTCAGTACTGGGATGATGGAGGAAACTGCATTGCTTGGATAAAACCACTGACCGCCTGAGAGAAACACTCTGACACTAGGATTCCCCCTGGTGGATATAAAACCTGAATTTAACTACAGTAAAAGAACAACTGTGTTAATTACAATATACAATGATATAATTATGCTGATTACAACCATACCTTTATTAGCACAAGCCATCCATTTCATATTTCTGTTTTCAGATACTTCTCTACCAATAAGAAATGAGAAAAATCTCACCTGAAAATTAAGAAAAATAAGTCATGATTTGAAGTAAAATCAAGATTGCAATGAATGATGGCAAAGTACATAGGGACGTAAAATATTTAAAAGTAGTATCACGTGAAAGGGAAACAGAAACTAAAGCTCTAGTCTATAATAATTCCTATTTTGTTTTTGTTCAGTGGTGTGGGAGGATTAGGACAGATGATAGAAATCAGGATTTCAATTTTAAAGGGGCACAACTCTCACAGTTATATCCTCTTCTCATGCATACATATTTTGGTAATCATGTATACCTAGATTTAAAGTAAAAATGTTTTAAACTGTGTTGGAGGAGTAGGCTGGACAAACTATTATGGATGGACGGATGAATAACATCTTACCATAATATATCCTGTTTCAAGAAACAGACATGTCAAAAAATTAATTGGCATAAAAACTTCCTGATTTAAAACAACAGGCGGACAGTCACTGTCTAGACTTACATTTGTATCCTGTCTATTACAGTTTTTCATTGCTTCATTCATCTGCCAGTTATACTGTTTAAATATTTCTACATAACTCTCCGGTGCTCCGTCTGATAATAACATGATAGCTTTATTACACAACGGACCTCGTTTCTCTTCCTCCTACAAGGATAAAACAAAACTATAATTACTGAACATGCTGAAATATTCCCATTGGGATTCACCAAGAATTTATATATAAAACAAGAATATTATAAGGTTACTGAACTGACATTGTGAAATATTGTCCCTTGCTGAATTGACATTTGAAAGAGCTTGTGAGTACACATTTCGAGTCAAAGAGGGACAATATTTCACAATATCAGTTTAATAACCCTTTTTTATATAGCGAAATAAATTTTGTTTACTTCCCACTAGTATTTCATCTAAAAATACCATTTTGTCTTACAATCCATAAATATTGAACTAGTTCTTGTGTACGGATAAAAGAACTAGTGCAATATGACAACAACCCAGGGATGACATGTTCAGCCATGTAACAACAGTCATATGACATCTTAATGACAGTATAATGTGACAAAGAGTTCAATATGAAAAATTGATTCTGGAACTGGAATAATGTGATGCATATATTGCTATTTACAGGGTTTTACACAACTTTTCAAAAATGTGGGTTTTTGGGACTCCAATGAAAATATAAATGGGGTCCAAACCTATAAATGCGGGTCCCATTGTTGAATTAAATTAAAAGTATTAATTTTATAATTATGGTTATATATAGTCCTGGTGTCGCGATAAATGTTGAATTTTGAAAATTGTTACAACTGACTGTGAATACATTTTTTTCCGATGCACAGATCACAGACACTTGTTTGTGATATAAAAAAATAACTCTGTACTTAAACTTGTTATGTTTAAGTACTTATTTTTTTAATATCAGAAACAAGTGCCTGTGACATGGGTGCATGAATCACACGTCATCACGTTTTTTGTGCAATGTATTTCAGCCATGGATACCGCAATAACCATATGTTGTTAAAAACCCTCGGTCAAGTCATACGAGCCAGACTGTGCAGGTTCTGAATCGGGTGTCTTTAGGTGTATAGTTAAGAAAATCGGCGTTTAGCCATTATGACAATATTATACAGCTGTCAGAGACATCGGCATCATGTGTCTAACCAATTCAATACGAATACGACTCTGTGCGAGCCAATCAAAATTTTGCCGAAAATTTACGAATACTATTTTTACACACCAACGTATTTATAGTACGCTGGGGAATTCCAACATTTAGAAAGTTTTCGAAAAAATCCTTGTCTATTTTTGTTTTTAGTTTTGCTAGTTTTAAAATCTTGTTCATTGCTTGATGACCCAGAATAAAATGAGACAATTTTTAAATGAACATGCAGAAATATTAACACTGGGATTTTTCAATCATTTACAAATTGGCATTAACTTCAAAACAGCATACTGAATCTAAAGCACCCAGAATAATCAACTGGTCTATATTTTATCAAAAATATATCAGTATAGTACATAAATTTGCACAATCTGTGAAAATCTCAGTGTTTCAATCCAGAAATGTAGTAGGTTGAGTCATCCACTTTACCACTACACTTAGGTTAGATTCCCAGCGTTGGGGAAAGGAATTCTTTCATTGTAACTAGTACCGGTATTTATATTACAATTAGACTGTGATTGCACATAAGTGTCCCTGATCTGCCTTTCGATTAAAAAAATTACATAAGGCCAGCCACTTAATTAGATATTATATATCTCCAACTGTCAATCTTACCTTTTTAAACAGTTTAAAGGCTTCTAGTAACCCTTTTCTAAAATTGGCTATTTTCTCTGTTTTTAGTTTACTATTCATTCTCTTCTTATTCTCGTCATTAGCTCTCATCATGGTCTCCTTAAAACATGGCTCAGGATATGTCACATTTTCTGAAAACTAAAATAACAGAATTGGCTGAACATTAATGTGACATTACAACACGGTTCCTATTAACATCTAATAAATCAAAACAATTTAACCTAACAAAATAAAAAAACATGGCTCAGGATATGTAACATTGTTCTGAAAATGAAGTAACGTAATTGGCTAAAAATTAATTTGATGGAACAGTGTGGTTCCCATTCACATCTAGTAAATCAAAACAATTTTACCAAAAATATAAAACATGGCTCAGGATATGTCACATTTTCTGAAAAATGAAATAACGCAATTGACTGAAAATCAATTTGACATAACAACATGGTTCCAATTCACATCTAGAAAATCAAAACAAATTAACCTAAAAAAAAAGATTTCAAAACATTGGACACTAATGTCAATAACTATAAACCACTTTTCCCGAGAATATGCAATATCAATGAAAATGTATTTTGGTAAAAAAAAAAACAAAAAAAAAAACGGAGGGAGTGATGTTATTTTATGCTTCAGTCAAGTTTCATTCACATATATTAAAACAGCCAGATTTGAGATGGTAAAGTAAACCAAAGTAACTTTGGGGAAAACCACCACCCTTTCAAAAGCGATTTGATAATCTTTCTAGTCTGGATATGCAAAAGTTGATTTCTAATTTTTTTTAAAAATGCATTCCATTTTTAGGGTTCTCTAGAAATTGACCCTGAAGTTTCAACCTTGTCAAACAAAAGAAATATTACCATTTTAAACCCCATAAAATAAAGAAATATCACAATTTTAAACCCCATAAAATAAAGAAATATCACCATTTTAATCCCCATAAAATAAAGAAATATCACAATTTTAAACCCCATAAAATAAAGAAATATCACCATTTTAATCCCCATAAAATAAATATCACCATTTTAATCCCCATAAAATAAAGAAATATCACCATTTTAAACTCCATAAAATAAAGAAATATCACAATTTTAATCCCCATAAAATAAAGAAATATCACAATTTTAAACCCCATAAAATAAAGAAATATCACCATTTTAAACTCCATAAAATGAAAGAAATATCACAATTTTAATCCCCATAAAATAAAGAAATATCACCATTTTAAACCCCATTAAATGAAAGAAATATCACAATTTTAAACCCCATAAAATAAAGAAATATCACCATTTTAAACCCCATAAAATGAAAGAAATATCACCATTTTAAACCCCATAAAATAAAGAAATATCACCATTTTAAACCCCATAAAATGAAAGAAATATCACAATTTTAAACCCCATAAAATAAAGAAATATCACCATTTTAAACCCAATAAAATAAAGAAATATCACCATTTTAAACCCCATAAAATAAAGAAATATCACCATTTTAAACCCCATAAAATAAAGAAATATCACCATTTTAAACCCCATAAAATAAAGAAATATCACCATTTTAAACCCCATAAAATAAAGAAATATCACCATTTTAAACCCCATAAAATAAAGAAATATCACCATTTTAAACCCCATAAAATGAAAGAAATAACACCATTTTAAACCCTATAAAATCAAAGAAATATCACAATTTTAAACCCCATAAAATAAAGAAATATCACCATTTTAAACCCCATAAAATAAAGAAATATCACCATTTTAAACCCCATAAAATAAAGAAATATCACCATTTTAAACCCCATAAAATAAAGAAATATCACCATTTTAAACCCCATAAAATGAAAGAAATATCACCATTTTAAACTCCATAAAATGAAAGAAATATCACCATTTTAAACCCCATAAAATGAAAGAAATATCACCATTTTAAACCCCATAAAATGAAAGAAATATCACAATTTTAATCCCCATAAAATAAAGAAATATCACCATTTTAATCCCATAAAATAAAGAAATATCACCATTTTAAACCCCATAAAATAAAGAAATATCACCATTTTAAACCCCATAAAATGAAAGAAATATCACCATTTTAAACCCCATAAAATAAAGAAATATCACAATTTTAAACCCCATAAAATAAAGAAATATCACCATTTTAAACCCCATAAAATAAAGAAATATCACCATTTTAAACCCCATAAAATAAAGAAATATCACCATTTTAAACCCCATAAAATAAAGAAATATCACCATTTTAAACCCCATAAAATGAAAGAAATAACACCATTTTAAACCCTATAAAATGAAAGAAATATCACAATTTTAATCCCCATAAAATAAAGAAATATCACCATTTTAATCCCCATAAAATAAAGAAATATCACCGTTTTAAACCCCATAAAATAAAGAAATATCACCATTTTAAACCCCATAAAATGAAAGAAATATCACCATTTTAAACTCCATCAAATAAAGAAATATCACAATTTTAATCCCCATAAAATAAAGAAATATCACCATTTTAATCCCCATAAAATAAAGAAATATCACCATTTTAATCCCCATAAAATAAAGAAATATCACCATTTTAAACCCCATAAAATAAAGAAATATCACCATTTTAAACCCCATAAAATGAAAGAAATATCACCATTTTAAACTCCATAAAATAAAGAAATATCACAATTTTAAACTCCATAAAATAAAGAAATATCACAATTTTAATCCCATAAAATAAAGAAATATCACAATTTTAAACTCCATAAAATAAAGAAATATCACAATTTTAATCCCCATAAAATAAAGAAATATCACCATTTTAATCCCCATAAAATAAAGAAATATCACCATTTTAATCCCCATAAAATAAAGAAATATCACCATTTTAAACCCCATAAAATAAAGAAATATCACCATTTTAAACCCCATAAAATGAAAGAAATATCACCATTTTAAACCCCATAAAATAAAGAAATATCACCATTTTAAACCCCATAAAATAAAGAAATATCACCATTTTAAACCCCATAAAATAAAGAAATATCACCATTTTAAACCCCATAAAATAAAGAAATATCACCATTTTAAACCCCATAAAATAAAGAAATATCACCATTTTAACCCCCATAAAATAAAGAAATATCACCATTTTAAACCCCATAAAATAAAGAAATATCACCATTTAAGTCTTTAGTAGAAACAGACCAGTAATCATTTAAATGTGGATAAAGGATGTATTGGACAATAAACTACCTATCATGCTGACAGTATAATGAAACTGAAGACAAGGTTAATGATCAAAATGAAGGATAAATGTCTCCGTTATAATTCAAACCTTGAAGTCTGCAGCAGATTAAATAAAAACTCTCCTCTCAGACTCTGTGACGTTTGATGTATCTTGTGTGTAAGATAATACATCATCGTCCGAGAACACATGAAACCTAAGTATAAATGAACACTACATCTCTGCCTGATAATTATATACATCAAACTTGGTATAAATGATCACCTACATTTCAAATAGCTTCAGGAGTAACCATCACAAAACATATTTGATTGATGATAAGGTAAAGAATAAAAAAATTATAAATATCTGTAGCAAGCTGCAAGAGCTTCCAGACTTGAAAAAAAAAGGATTTTTGTTTTTTTTACAGCTTTTAAAAAACAACACTTAGATACAAGCTATATTACTGGGTCATTATTCTAGCTTGATTTATGCTCAAATTTCAGCAAGCAGGTTTTTGTGTGGGTGGAAAACATTAGAATCTGAACAATTCACATGTTGATGCAGGTGATCCCATAGCTTCTTACATAAGGCAGCAGGAATTATTGATGATAAACAATAGTACCAACAACTCCAGCACTAGAATATTAACAACCATTTGAACACCTTAAACCAACAACAACTTCTGCAATTTAACCTTGGTGATCATTAAGTGTTCCTGAAGGTCAGTGGTTTTCTCCAGGTACATTGTACTTCAGTTTCCTCAGCCATACCAGAAGTGACCTACTTGATGCGTGAAAGAATCATGACTTTGAAACAAAACACCATAAAATACTCTAATTCACTCTCGGCAAAATTCTAATGTTTTTATGTCTTCAAAAACACGTTTGTCAAGTTTGACGATAGTCCAAAACCTTAAAGATGATTTTGTTTTACAATGGGCATCATGAATCCAACACTGATGGAATAAGATGTTAGATCTTTTGCACTTTGTGCACAGGGTTTGGAATTTTAGCCAGTCCCCCAGGTTTGACAAGTTTTCAGTTGTACCTGTAATTAACCTGAGCTGTGTAACTAAAAACTGTCTTAGATCAAAATTAAACATACTAATCCATGTCCGAATCACAATCCAGAAGCCAAGTAAAAACTTTGGAACTGACAAGTTAGGTTAGACAAGTGAACTTCCACCAGGGAAGTGAAACCGGGTGCTCCAGAAGGGTAAGCACCTCCTGTTAGATCTAACAAACACTTAATACCTATATATCATTTAAGCATTAAGAAGCCGTAAATGTTGAGATAGTTTCGAGTTACCCTGGCTGGCTTTCACTTTTTCAGTCCTGTAGAAGTTAGTAAATTTTCTATTATATTCTTATGGAAAACACTTTTAAACTTAAAACTACAAGAATACTTACAGTCATGACATTAAAGTAATCATTATCACTGAATGTTTCCAGAATTTTTTTGATTGTACTCCGTGTAATTTCCATACGTAAACCTTTCATACTGCCACTTGTATCAACCAAAATTATAACATTCTTAGGTGAGGTTGCTGCCTTTATATACCTGTAAAAATTAAATGTATAAATATGTATTATGTTTTAAAGAGCCTAAAATTATGGTGATTGGTGTAATAAAGCTTTATATGCCCAATACATGATTATTTCAATCATATCTTGGGTCATCAGTTCATGAATGGGTGAGGACATCAGAGTACTTGGAGAAAACCAATTTCTAATGTCGAGATTATGATTTGCATATGAAATAGTTATTTTTGATTGTCATATTTCTTAAGTCCAAATAACATTAATAGTGGAATTTCCAAGATCCCCCAGAAAGCAGATTTGGTTTAAAAAAATTACTCTATAAGCTTTTTTGTTAAATTGATTTTATGCATAACAGACCTAACCTTGACATCACTGACTAATATATCATTTGAAATTTGGAAATTTTTATTTCTAGATTTGGCAATCACTAGTTGAATATATTTCAATTTTTTAAAGTAAAAAAAAAAGTCAAATTTTAAGTATTGGTAATCAAAAGGTAGTTAGTGTAAAATTGAAGAGAAAATTATTCCAGATATTTTTTTTTTTTAATTATTTTTCAGAAAAGTTCCATTTCAGAAATAACTTCATTTAGTCTCAGATTAATTTTCTGACTCCTCGATCTCACTTCGGAGATCATAAGTGGGATTTAAAAACTTTAAAAGCAGGATTAGTTTTCTACAAGTTAATGGGCTTTAAAATAGAATCGTATTTATCGTATCAATGTCAGATACTTTTTGATGGCTTATTTTGTAAGATGTGTTGCTTGAAATTACAATTCTAAAAGCCAGAAGAAAATAAGAATAAAAATTTATTTTGCAGAAAAAAATGCTATTACGTAAAATGCATAATCGTTAGTATAGTGACATGGACACTTAAATTGTAAACTGGTAGTAAATGAGAGTTCGATTTTTATTTAAAGTTGTTAAGAGTTTGAGTTTTCAAATTTATTACCAGGAATAAAAACTGATAGAATAAAAAATGACTTTTATTTTTGCTCCTTTGTCAAATTCAAATTAACCATGATTTGATGTTTAAAAACATTGTTAAACTCTACCGCAGTGTTATCCAACCACTATCAAATAGATTTTACATGTATTTGTCAATTTTAAGATTTTACAACAAGATACATAGCGTTTTTAGTGAATCCCATTCGCTCATTTATGTAAAGAACTAGTCTGTAAAAAATCACGATTGTCATGTTAAATTTTGTTACAAATCTCACCACAAATATTTCTTGTATTAAATATATACTCCAAGCATTTTAATCACCATGAAAAAAATTCAAATATATTAGCATTTCAATAAGTGCATAGAAGAATTACCAGTAATTTACTATCTAGATACAGTCCAACCTGCCTTAAAGGCCACCTGTATATAAGAGCCACCTGCTTATAAAAGCCAGTAAAGTTGTATTCTAATTGTTCTTTATTCATATTAAGTCCACCTGCCCATAAAGGCCAATTTTAATGGTTCCATTGGGTGGCCTATATAGACAGGTTGGACTGTACTTCTCCAAAATTTGGCAAGTACATCAATAAGCAAGGAGTATAAAGAGTATAAAGTGTGTGCTTACAGATCAAAGAATCTCACAACACCTAAGTTTGAGTCCTACTCGGGCAGATTTCCAGTGCAAGAGAGAGGCTGCGGTGGCCTAATGGATAAGACGTCAGTCTTCAAATCTGGGGTATCTCACCGCTGTGAGTCCGAGTCCCACTCGGATCACATGTGGGAAGTGAATTTTCATTGCCGTTGGCCTTTACTGATTCACCTGGTATCATTACAATGGACTGGGAGAGTGGTGCGCTTGTCTGCGGCGTGCTGACTCTATGAGCAAGCACATTAAAGTCGCCCTGAGTGCGGGTTAGTAAAAGGCAGACCATAAAACATACTCGCATTTCACATGCATACACAAAATTGTTCATAGATTAATCCATAGAGGTTAATAAAATAATTTCTCATTGCGAATAGCTGAAAAATTGCTGATGCCATGTTAAGCAACATTCAACCAACTAACCATCCAATCTAGTGTAAGAAAGTTCATTTCATTTCTCAGTTCATTTCCCAGAACTTACCACCTCATAAAGAATCTTACAGGGGCATAAAAAACCAGTACTACATCCACCTTGAAATTTGGCCATGTACTTGATAGTTTTCTCAATGTTTGGTGAAAAACACTAAAATTTACATAAACCATTAAAATGAATGCTCTAAACCAAAATAATAATCCTTAGTTTTAAAAACATACCCAATGCAAAAACAAATTCAAATTTCAAAAGCTTTTTCAATAATGAAGTAAGGGAGTTAACTCTTAAATTCTTATACAAAGTTCCTTCACACTTTTGTAACACATGGCATCCTAAGTGTTATAAACTGATCAATAATTTTGAGCTGACAACCTCTTAAAGAAGCTTATAATCAGATTAACTTTGTTAACTTAGTGCTTGATGACTTGTTCATCTAATGAGCAGTAAAAGGGCTTCTTGAATTTCACGACAAATCCTTGACCCATGAGATTTAACTTGTTAGGATTTCATGACATGATTACACGATTACATTGTAAGGGTGTTTAAAAATTATTTATCTCTTATATGCGCTAGGAAGATGACAATAATTTGTCCCCAAATTACCAACTCTTTAATAAGAGAGGTAGATTAGTTCACTGAAATGCCAGTGGGTACACTGTGGTATACAACATTATGCTCCGTTTACCGAATAGAGAGTGGAGTGGAGTAATGGAGTTTTATACCTCAGTCAAGATTTTTCACTTATATCAAGGTGGTCAGTTCATGCATTGTGGAGGAAACTGGAGTGGCCAGGCAAGACCTTGGGGAAGCAAACCAACAAACTTTCTCAAACTAAGATCTGACCCAAAGGGGGTTCAAACCTAGGTGATATGAGCACTGTGATCCATAAGCATGTGCTTTAGACCACTTGGCCACCGAGGCCCCCACCAAATAGAAAGTAAACAATTTTCTAAACATCATCTATATTTCTTCTAGAGTTGTTTCAATTTCTGTACTTAAAAGATCATCATCTATAGCATTTCAAATAAGAAGCTGTAATAAGGGTTCTTGAATTACATTTCGATGCTAGCAATTTAACTCATTAGGTTATCCTAACATTATTACAGACAATTCTGATTTGTTTATCCTCTTGAACTAGTTCAATTTCTGTATCATAAGAGTACATATGGCAGTATCATTATAATAGTGAGCCATTTAATAAGTTGTCTGGTAAATTCAATACAAATCCTGTGAGATTGAACTCATTAGGATTTCAGGAATTGATTAGAAAGGTTTTTTTTAAAAAAATATTTATCTTTTGTTTTGTGTCCATAAATGACAATATTACAGACAAGTTACCAGCTGTACAAGACAATAATATCAATAGAACTGTTATAATTTTGATTCACTGTTTCTTCTTTAACTACAGTTCAACCTGCTATAATTGCCACCTCTATATGAGGGCTACCTGCTTATAAAGGACACTAGAATTTGATTTCTTTATTCATATTATTTGAACCTGTATATATAAAGACCACCTGCCAATAAAGGCCACTTTACTGGTTCCCTTGGGTGCAGGCCTTTATAGACAGGTTTGACTGTAGTTCAATTTTTGTAATCTAAAGTACATATATATGACAGCAGCGTTGTCAGGTTGTAAAAATGTGCAATAACAGATAAGTCTCCTTGTCCCCCTTTAACTTGCATCTACTTTAAGATGGTATCCTAGTGAAAAGAAATAAGAGCTTTAGAAAAGTGCATATTGAAATTCTACCGTATTAAATAACCCATTCAAGGTTGGCAAGTTTAACTTGTATGTAGAATTTACTCGATAGGATTTTTATGTCTGCAAAATAATCCTTGGATTTCCACAGAAATGTTACAGAAGTAAGTGTGTTAATACCCACCATTCTCTGACTCTGCAGTCGTACATATCAATGTTTATCTCCTGGTTATTTCTCGGCCATTTCATTCCTAAAAAATAAAAATAAAATTACTCAACATTACATCATGTAAATAAAGTACCGGTAAAGATTTCTGTGCAAGCCTAACTCTGACTTCAACAAGAATTGACATATTGCAGGCCATGCCTTTTGTGTTCCGACACTGGCCATCATCACATACAATACCAAAGAAGCATCATAGCAACTAATGACATACTAGTGGCACAATTCAGGCTGTGTTTTCATTCTTTTTTGAGTGTGTGTGTGTGTGTGTAATTCAAGAATGCAGAGCCTTTGTCGGAACATTGTGGGTGTGGCCGGGGATTCGTCAATTGCACAGAATTAGATGTCTTTGGTACCTCCTATACTATCCATGTTTGATTTAGGTTTTAAACTAATTTTTAACAAGATGCAATGTTTTACATTCTGCCATATCCCATATATGTAGATAGAAGTAGTGTTATAGGCAAGCAAGATATATATATATATATATATAGGCAAGAAAAAACTTTATGTATGTACAGATTGTCATTCAACACCTTACCACCTTAACATTTCCAGTAAGGTGTGGGTAGGCAAAACAAACTCCAGGTATTATCAGACAGTGGGAACTCATAAAAAACTTCAATGTATGTGTTTAAAAGGACAGAGATTTTTCTGGTAATCTATACAGTAAAAGAATTATAGACACAATGTGTTTTAACATTCCGAATCACCTGGCCTCACTTCTGCGGTTGAAGATCATGTGCTTTACCTAACTTGCCAGTTTTCACAGTTTTCCTTTGCTTTGCTTTTAGGATTTCGATTACAAAATGGACTAGTATGTTAGTATGTTTGTGGTGTTTTTTTATTTCTCTAGTATAAAATTCCCATATGGTTCAAAATGAATATATTCTTTCAATGTATTTTTCCACATGGTAATATAACTGTATTATTTCTATATAATTCCAATATGATTTATGTATTTTTAATAATAAAAAGTATGTGGGTTGGAATTATTTTTCTGTAGTGTAGTTAGGTCAGAATTTCAATATATATTATTGATGTAACAAGTATATTTATCTATATATATATCTATATATATATATATATATATATATATATATATATATATATATATTGTATAGATGCCATCACAATAACTTTTATAGATATCTGATAAGGACATTACAATCTGGTATTTTTAAAAGAAAATCAAAAATGACTTGAAGGTTCTATATAAACCATTAGGTTATATTTTATCGTTGTTACTATGACATTTTCTCAAAATATATAAAAAAGCATTTGTTTAATATGACAAGATTCTCAAAACAATATACAATATACAATAACAATTTCTATAACATTTAAGAAATGACATTTCTGATTTGCCCTTCATTTTGAATTTGGCACGTGACACACTATCTTGGATTACCTCTTGAAATACTGTGAGCAGAAATGTCATTTCTTATATTTACCATTCTTTCTTTCAATAAATATTGTGTACCAATATTTGTTTAAATCTTGATAACACTATTTTTTCCATATCTGCTCATGTGAAATAGGGTTTTTTGCCATGCAAGATCGGCATATCTAGCATGACCATGTGATCCTGTTGGGGGACATGATATGTCATCTTGCGGAAAAATTAATACACATCAAGGGTCATAATCCCAAATGTCTTTCAACGGGAATTGCAATACAATTGCATCTGCATCTTTCATCTAAGAGAGGTCATATTGTAAATATATGAAAACTTCAGAAAACAATCACACAAGCCTGTTTGGCTAACCACCAGGCATCCCCAACAACTAAAGAAAAGCACAATAATAGCAGTAAATATGAGCCATATAGGATTACATGATTGAAAAAAAAATTATGCTAACATCTTAAGTCTACCGGTTATTTTCCGATGATCCATTTAAATTTTTTTCCAATGGTTGAACACTAACTGCATGCAAACTGTTAGATGTTTACATTTTACCTAGGATCAGTAATTAAACCACGATAATTTCTTATTTTCTTTTTCTTTTTTTAAAAAAAAATGGTAGATTTTTCTAGAAACCATTGAGAGTCAAAACCCATTGTGTACTTAGTCACGTAAAGTAAGTGCAAATGTGTACAAACATAAAACTAAGTGTCTCTGAGTCCTTGATAACAAGCATGGCAAATAAATTCTCCATCTCAAGAGAAAGTAATTTGTCTGGAAACCATAAAAATTTCACTGCTGTATTGTAACTCATTAAACATGTGTCAATCTTAAAACTTGTTCTGCTTAACCAGTTTCTTTCAAATTTAGTTCATTTGTACTAGCATAGTCTTAAACATGTCTGTTTAGAATGATGCATGTTACATTCCTCAAAAGTCCCTGGTGAAAACCTAATTATCAAATTTTTAAAGCTACATTTTAGCAAATTCGTGAGTTAAAAATATTCTTTTAAAAAAGACTATCTTTTAACAAATTTTAAAAATTTGGCTACTAATGATTTCTAATTTTTTGAAACTACTACTGGTTTTAAAATTAATTAAGCATTGGAAATCTCATTGAAGGGCACAGTTCTTTTAGTATAATGTTTTGACAAAGTTAAAAAAGTAATAACTTTTGGAAATTTTTCTCAAAGATCACCAAAATTAGTATGTGCACATCACTGATATGAGCAAATACTTAAACAGCAAACCCAATACCATTCCTTCTATCGAAATCACAATCAAAACAACAAAATATTTAAATATTTCAACAAATTTTGGCTTCTGTCACAAATTCGATAATAATGATGAAACTCCAAGGTTAATTCCATTTTTAAATCTTATTGAAATTCTATAACCACTTTGCACTTTAAACACTTTTTTTGCACATAAATTCAGCTGTAATTCTATTTTATTTGAATTGTATTATGTGACAAGATTTTCAATATAATTATCTCTTATTTGTGTTACGTGACAACTAGATTTTCAGTGCAATCATTTTTCTGGTTTTATTTGCATTTCATGACCAATACAACTAAATAGGCCGTCAATGTAAAATACGATCAACAAGCTAATTACAACGAAAGATACTCCTCAAACACTGATTGTGTGAAGACATATATGATACTGTCTGTAGTATTGTGTTTACGGAAGCAAATTTTGCAAATTTTTCACAGAGAATCCAATAAACTGAATATAATTTGGCATCTTTCTCTTACATGCAAAACAAATCATTATGCAAATTCTGGAATGTTTCTGGTTAGTAATGTTGGTGTAACATGTTCAATTGAGCCATATTTATACCTGAGAAATGAAACTTTTGGTGACTTATTGCATCCTATATATTTTTAACCAATTTTTAAACATCTAATTTCTCCATATATAGGAATTTTTTTATCTCTACAAAATACTTTACTTAATGTTAATCAAGGATTCACATTGTGAAGCTCAAACTTATTGTGGTTTCCTATAGGCTTAGGCTCTCTGGATTTTATCATATCCCTGAAATAAACATCTTCATAAAGATGGGGCATAAACTACACCCAACAACTTATGCCAATTCAGTTTAGATAACATCAACCAACCCCATAAATCAAGATGTCTAATAGTGATCGTAACCACTTTTAAACACTCTTGCCTGATTATACTGGTCAATATTTAACCACTATTAAGTAATTATCTCCCCTGAGTTCGGCTATTCACCCCAGTTAAGTGGACTCCATAGCATTTAACCTTTGGTTTCCTGGTTTAGAACATATATATCACAGCTCTGTTTTTCTAAGAAAATTGAATGAAGACTCAATCAAGTGATCAAAATATAAGGAAAATGGAGGCTTGTATAAATGATGGCAGTTGCCTGGGTCAGACTCGTGTCAGACAAGGAGGAAATGAAATCAATTCAGCACAATCTACTGACAATCTTAAACACAGGTCTTGTATATACTGTATAAATTGTCTTCTCTTCTCTGACAGATACAGATCTGTGAAAGTGTTATTTTTTATAAATAGTAATTATTCTGAGTATTGGGCTAAAAATCAAACTTGACCTGTATGTTATTAAAAATTTGTGCAAAATTTGAAAAAAAGTTCTTTCTAAACTTGACTTTTGGAAGCCACTAGGAGCAGATGGACAGACAGAAAAACACACACATGTGCCACTGAAAACGAAAGGTATCAAATACTAGTAATACCTCAAACAACACTATCTGTGGTGCTGTGGCACTGTCCGTGACGGGTTTGCAAGATCATTTTTTAATGTCTCTATGAAGTTGCAAAGTATAGTTGATATCAAATACTTTATTGAAGCAAACATATTGCAACTGTAAATGTTTCAATGTAGAAAGGTTTCACTTGCAATTTAAAGATACACCAGGCAACAAGGTTTAACATTGCACAATGTGCTACTTCTTTTTAAATGACATAATTCAAAATTGGAAAGGTTTTTGCAAAAAGTTACCAGAGGCATAATGTCTGTTCAACAAAATAATTATGTATATTGGAAGCTTGTCAGAAGGGAAATTTAAAATTGTAGTCATATCAAGATATTACATTTCATTATGTGTTATTTCTACAAATTGCCAACCAAGTATATTACATTGTTTTCAGTTTTTCAAAAAGACTACATATGCAATTTACTTAAGGACTGTCCTACAAAATTGCTTTTTCCAGCCAAATGCTATGTTTTTCCAGACTGTAAAATTTGAATTATACCATCCTAGTGTTACCTGCCTTGAGATGTTTGTCATATCTAATTCTAATAGCCAATGATATAGATATATTAATTCTAGAGCAATTGCTATGTAATAAACAATTCCATCAGTATCCATTACTTGATTAGTACATACATACTAGGTAACTTTACCACCTCACTTATGGCCACAGTATTTTAAAATCCCAAAATCTTTGTTTTTTTTTATAAGACTCCCTCAGTTTATTGCAAAAAAACCCATTATAATGCCACAATTTGACTGAACAAATAATGGTGATAAATCAAGATTCTACTGTAGTATAGTACCAAACTTCATCACCACACCTGTCCAATACAACAGATACAGTAAACATGTTTGTTTTTTTTTTTTTTTTTTGGCAAGTGGAAATTTAGCCAAATCGTATTGTTGGTATTTTGCGAGGGGGTTATTTTCAATTATCGTGATTTTAACCATTCTAGTGTCGATAGTAAGGTCTTGTCTTAATTGGTGCAAGGGAAATTTTCGCAATTTTTTACCATTCATGAAAATAGCAAAATTTTCCACCATGCGAAAATAATCACATTTATAGAAAATAATATCTGATAAATAAAACTTACCTGGATAAATTCGTAAAAACCCATCCGAACTACAGAAATACTGCCATGCTAAGTTTGTTTTTTCAGCATTATCTTTGAATTGATTATTCAATCCTTCTGACCATTTGACACCGTTCTGTATTAAAGGTGCTGAAAACATAAAAATAAAACAAAAATTACCATACTAACTGCATGTAATACTTAAAACTGTTTAGTTTTGATGCAAGTCTCAAGCTTCTAAGTTCTGATTCATGACAAAATGCTTAAAAAGTTTTACTGTGTGATCTTGAATGAGGGTCAAGGCCAACAAGTTTTGCAAATTGGAAAGGGATGGGAAAAGGCAACATCACTGCAAAGTTTTTTTGAAACTCAGGTTTAACTCTACTAGTTCTGTGAAAAGCATATGGACAATCAACAATGCGCAATCAACAAGAGTTTTTAATAGCTCCTCAAGCATTAACTGACTGCATGGTGAGCAAAAAATTAACCATTTAGTATGGAGAATTCTAATTGGTTTTAGCAAAATGTTTCATTTCTATGTAAATTCAGTCCCTGCAGGCTATTATCAATTAAGTCATCAATGAAGCCGTTTAACATTTGTAAAGTTTTAAATTCAATGCAATATGAATATATTGAGATGCAATGAGTTAAATTTTTAAAATACCTGTATAATTGAGATCATGACCCAGTTTAAAATATTCATCTAGACAAATAAACAGTTTAGTAGTTATGATGGTATGACAGAAGTTCATGCTCAGATAGCATTACCATGGCAACATGGGACTATTATAATGAACAGTTTCAGATTGTAAAATAAAAGGTGTGTATTGCTATGGTAATGAGAAATCCACTTGAGACAATTTTAAAATATTGAAATTTTTAAATTGTTATTTAGCTGTTAATAATATATAATACAAATGCATGTCCTAATGTTGATTGCTTTGTATCATGAGGTTTTGCAGAACCTTATTTTCAAAAATATATATACAGTCAAACCTGTCTATAAGGGCCACCAATAGGAACCAGTAAAAGAGACCTTTATGGGCAGGTGGCCTTTATATACAGATTCAAATACTGTAGATAACTTATTTTTCGTGAGTAGAACATTTTCGTGTCAAGACCATCTTGGTCTTATTTGCGAACATTTGAATTCGCGTTTGGAATATTATTAAATACAACATATGTATGTCAACATAGAAATATCTGTTTTATGGAAATATTCGCGTGATATTTGAATTCGTGAATGGGATAAGTCGCGAATTTACGCGAAAATAAATCTCTCGCGAAATAAAAGTGATCTACAGTAATATGAATAAAGAACAATTTGAATAAAATTCTACTGGTCTTTAAAAGCAGGTGCCCCTTGTATAGAGGTGGCCTTTAAGGCAGGTTGGAGTGTATGTATACTACAAACAATTATTATTCCATAAAATTAATTGTTAAGGTATTGTTTTTTATTATGAACCAGCACTAAAACATATATGAGACATGGTAGGCAAATACCATGCTAAAGTCTTGTGGGCCATTTAATCAATTTTAAGTTTTGTTACTACTGAAACTAAATCAATTTCTGAGTAAGATGATATAAGAAATGTACACAAAATTTTAGCAGAATCATTATTAAAATTAAAGCTAGTCCCGACTTACAATTAAAAAAAAAACGAACTCACAATTTATTATATACACAATTTATGCTACATCATGTTATATTCTGGGAAAATGATTGGTATTTTGCTAGATGTGTTGTATACATTTATTTGTATTTACACATTCAGGTACTGTAAACTGCATTATATTGATGCATATGTATTTAAGCGATTTTATTTTATAGAGGCTCAGTTTTATTTTAGTGCATTGTCTTTTTATGCGCATATAGTCGTTTATCCATTTAATATTTTTTTTATATCCATGTACCAAATTCCATACTAAATGTGAGGGCCTCAGTGTCAGAATAGTCTAAGTAAAGCACATGCTTACAAATCGCAGTGCCTTTAACTGCCAAGGTTGAAATCCCACTTGAGAAAATTTGTCAGATTCCTTAGGATTCCTTAGGAGTCACTCTAGTTTCTTCCATGATTCCTGAACTGACCACCTTAATATAAGTGAAAAAAGTTCGACTGGGGCATATAAAACACCATTACTCCACTCCATACCAACAAGAATTGACTCCCTCCATATAAAAGAATCTTGACTGGGGCGTAAAAAACAATTACTCCCACACAACTCCATACAAGACTCTGTACAATGACATTTAAGTTTCTATTTTAGCTCAATCAGATAAGGTGAGTGATCTTAAAAAGACGGGAACCCTGCAGCTGAATCAAGTCATTAAAAAGATATTCAATAATTCTTTCGCAGATTCAAACTATAATTTAATTTCCTCAAGACACATGTTTCATACCTAATTCAATTTATCAAGACATTTTATTCCAGTTAATTCAATTTCAGGATACATATTTCATTGGTATTCCAAAATTGTCATACAATGAACAAATAAAAAATTGTAATAAAGTGAGATTTTCTTCATAAAACATAACAGCCATGAGTATTGTTTATGATTTTGCTTTAGTAAAAATGTCAAATGATGTAGTACTATATCGAAAGATCAGGGCTGCGGTGGCCTAATGGATAAGACATCAGTCTACAGATCAAGGATATCTCACCATTGTGAGTTCGAGTCCCACTCAGACCATATGTGGGAAAGTGAATTTTCCTTGCTGTTGGTCTTTACTGGTTCACCCAGTGTAAGTATAATATATCTCGGGGAGAGGTAAACTTGTGTGCAACGGACTCGGTGAGCTAGCACCTTAAAGTCGCCCTGGGTGCACACTAGTATAAGTAAGACTATAAAACACAATCAACACACTCATACTTCACATGCATACACGGAATTGTTCATAGATCAATTCATAGAGATTAATAAAGTTCTGATTGCAAATAGCTGAAAAATTGCTGATGCGACGTTAATCAACATTCAACAACAACAAAGACAACTACCGTATATCAGATTTCATAAAGAAACGATTGATTTTTGGCAAAACGAACTGACACACTTTCTCACAAAAGGATCTGCCCAAGTGGGATTCAAACCTAGGCAGTAAGATGAACACCTGACCAAATACCACCTGGCCACTGAGGCACCTACAGGTGTTTATTGTTTTACATAAATAAAAAATTTGTATGACATTTCATGATACATAACATTTATCCCATGACTATTGAACTCTGAAATAGAATAATGAGAGGATATCAGAACGCCTAAAGAAAAACAAAGAGCTGGCAGGCAAACTGACAGACTTTCATGTAAAAGGATCAAGCTGCCAAAGTCGTATTTGAAACCAGGAGGTGAGAGTAGTAAATTTTTGGTAAGGATCCAAATGATGGCCAATACATAGTTGGTTAAGATGGCTATGATTGCCTGATATCCTGTTTATGATGTATACTAAGTTTAGTAAAAATATTTTCAATAATATTTGAGGAATAGGCCAGGCAGCTTATGAATGGATGAACGGTCTGTTCATGATTGTCCCTTTCCTTAAAAACAGATATTCATTATTGTCCCTTTCTGGGTTTGATGTGCTGTTCAAACAAACAATTATAGTCTATTCCAATTTTACCTGTAAGAATTTTACCTGGTGGACTTAATGGTTTAATTTTTTACTTTTATTGTCTTGAATTAATAAAATAACTTATTCAAATGTTGCTTATTACTTGAAACAAATAAAATAAAAATTAAATTACATTTATTATAATTTTTAATTTGAAATTTGAAATTTTAGCCTGTGTCCGTTTCATTATATTTCTCATTCTTAAATGTTATTGATTTATTTACTAAAAACAAATAAAATAAGATTAACAGGAATTCCACAGAATTAGATGTAAACTTTTTTTATTTCAAATTTTGCATTAATTCAACCAATAAGAACATGAAGAATAACAGGAATTACATGGAGTTAGATTTATCGCCTGGTAAACATTTTTCGAAGAAAATACTTTTTTTCAAATTTTGCATTAATTCAACCAAGACTTACATAGCCTTTCCACTCCATATAAATGTTAAATTCTGACTACATTTATAACTTAAATACAGTAAAAATTAAATTAGTAGAACAAAATATCTTCATTTTTTTATCAGAAATTTCAAGCTTATCCTAAGATTGAATTAAATGATAAGCAGATATTGCATTATTGCAAACTCATCACATAACATGTATGCCAATTTCATATTGGTTTAAAGGAGATTTTATTATTTATTTTGTTTTTAAAGTTGTACTTATTCCTCTAAAATTTCTAAACAAAATGTAAAATATTAAAAAAACTGATAATATATGTAAAATAAAGTTCCATCTTTGTAGAAGCTATATTCAAAAATTTTAAGAAGAAACATTGAAAAATGTGTCTATTACATTATTCTTTTAAAATTCACAGGTTTTCTCTAAAAACTGTTTTTAAGCTTCTTTTTACCCCAAAAATGTAAAATATTCTTTAAAACCTGTAATATAGTTATGTTAAAGTTCCATATTGGTAGAAACTATATTTAAAATTTCAAGAAGAAACATTGAAAAATGTGTCTGTTAAAGTTCCATTTTGGTAGAAACTATATTTAAAAGTTCAAGAAGAAACATTGAAAAATGTGTCTGTTAAACATTTTCTCTAAATTTACAGTAGTTTTCTCTAAAAATGCAATGTACCGGTATTTTTACATGTATTTTGATTTTCCTTTTATTTATTTATTTATTTATTTATTTACTTGTGCATGTTTTATTTGATTTTTCAAAATGTTTTATTTGATTTTTTAAAATATCTTTATTTGGGTTTATATTTTATATTATCTAGTTATTTATTTAGATACATGTATTTGTGATTTTTTTTTAATTTATGAATAAATTTTAAAAATAAAATGCTGATAATGTAAGATATATTTTTAATTCTTCTTTTACCTTCTTTTCTGGAATAAACTATACCCCAAGCTTAACTTCAGTCCTATTGTTCCCTATTTCAGTTGAATTCACGATTGTCCCTCTTTTTTTTAACAAAATTCTTACCTGGATTTTCAAAAAGGGACAATCATGAATACATACAGATGGACAGACAATGCCATACCATAATATGACCTGTTTCTAGAAAAAAGCATATTAAAGAACTTACTGCACAAATGGTTCTGATGCATATAACATGTATAAGACTGCATGTCAATATTACAGTTCAACCTGCCTTAAAGGCCACCTCTATATAAGGGCCACTTGCTTATAAAGGCCAGTAGAATTGTATCCAACTTGTTCTTTATTTATATAAATTGAACTTGTATATTAAGGCCATCTGTCCATAAAGGCCACTTTTACAGGTTCCCTTGGGTGGCCTTTATAGACAGGTTTAAAAGTATACTTATCTTATAAGATATATAAGACAACAATTGCCACAAAAGACTCTATGACATATGATTAAGAATAATGCTTGATATACATGTATTTACTGTAACATAACTACATTTACCGGGATAAAGCCATTTCTAGAAACATGTTTATAAAAAACTTACTGCATAAATGGTTGTGTGCATATATTAACATGTACAGAAATGCATGTTGATATAATAGTTGTATTAAAAGATATACCAGTATAAGATGACAATTGTCTTATATATAAGAAGACTTTAATAAATTGACAAAAGACTCTGTGACACTCGTATGATTTAAGAATAATACTTGATAGGTGTATTTACTGTAATATAACTATGTTTACCAGTATAAAACCATTATAATGATGTAATGTATAACAAAATCATCTAACTAATAAGAAGATATTCGAGCCGATTCCTTCCATTTTTCTCGTTAATGAGATATTTGGTAGCCAATGATGTAACCATGTTTGACAACAAAAATATATCATCCTAAGACTTGTTGTTGAAGCTATTAACTAATAGTACATTAGATTTGTCTCCATTCCGTGCTTGCTTGTCGCTGTTCATAATGACATTGATGACTAAATTTATCTTCTTAGAGTACTGTCAATGGAGGGAATTATCTAACAGTCCATTAGATTTGTAGTTAAAATCGTTATCTGATACTTGTACTGTAACTTAACTCTGCGGCACCGCACTAGATCAGTCTTTTTTCAGACATATCTAATACTTGTACTGTAACTTAACTCTGTGGCACTGCATTAGATCAGTCTTTTTTCAGACATATCTGATACTTGTACTGTAACTTAACTCTGTGGCACTGCATTAGATCAGTCTTTTTTCAGACATATCTGATACTTGTGTCATCTTAACTCTGCAGCACTGCAATAGTTTGGTAATTTTTCAGATATATCTTATACTTGTGTCGTAACTTAACTTCACGACACTGCATTAGTTTGGTCATTTTTCAGACATGTTGAATCAATATTAATCTGTGTCAAGTCGACTCTTTGTGGGATTGTGTCAACACTACAAAAAACTAATTCCTACTTGTTAGTCAACTATTCCTTGAAAACATAGAAACATCTGTCTACATCACATCACATAAATGTTATACAATATTTATCAAAAAGACGGCACACCTTTTAAACTTGCAAGCCTGGAAGAGAAAAGAGGAGGGTTTTGCTAAGGCCAGCAACCAAGCCATGTAGAATTTTTAAGGCTACAAAGTTTTTTAGATTTTTAAATACATTGCTGGTAGTTTATTTAACTTGGGGACATTTTAAATTTTGTAAATAACAAACAAGATGCAAGTTTGCAAGACTGTTCAAGTTCAATATGCAACTTATTTTGTTTAAATCTGCGATTTCTGTTTGACCTATTATATATTTTTTTTTATTTGGTTTTGTTTGTTTGTTTGTTGAAATTTTATGCAGTTTATAGATTATATTCTTATATAAGCTGCTGTGATGGATTCAACAAAGCTACTTAGAGTCTAATGACAAAGTATGATTCTAACTTTTGTAGATAAAATATATACGAGATATATTTGTGATGTCTCAAAATATCACATTGTACCCCAGTTTAGTAGTATGACCACTCACTATGTACTTTGAATTGGGGGGGGGGGTTGATAAAGGTTCCAACCCCCGTCTGGTCTGACGAAGTATTGATAATAGGCAGTGACTGTTCTTTTACAAAGTACTCAGCATTTAGAAATGATAGTCACTGGGTAATATTTGAAGGAGACCTTAAAACCTGATGCCCCATGTCACTGCAGGCATGACATGTCAAAGGACCCTGCACAATTTCCCTTAGCACACTGAAAGGCAGACATATCTGTCACCTGACCTATAGCTTGTGACCTCTCAAAACACATGTAATTAAGATATTTTTGACTGGAAAGTAAAATAAATAAATAAATAAATAAATCAGATCTTTCATTAAAAAAATTGTGTTAACCCTGTAAGATAATTCTAAGATAATGTTTAAAAATTTGTTTTTCAAAACAAACTCAGTAAACAATTTCAGATAGTTCCAAGATTTTGCTTTTTTTTTTTAAATAAAGCTCAAAACAAGTCTGTCAATGATTTATTAATTCATCTAAGACTTGGTTAAACATTCCTTAAAGACATATATCATTGAAAAGAGTTCAGCAAAGTCTATTTAAGACAAATCCTAGATTTTTCATTTCAAAAAACATTTTTTTTTATAAAAAGTCAAGAATACACTGTAATTTGATCACTAAATAAACAGGATGTGCAGTTCAAACACCTTAAGGTAGTAAAGCAATGTTGTAAAGGTAGTGAAGCAATGTTGTAAACATCTTCCAACGGATTCCTTTGGTACAGATGTTTTAAGTGCAGTTGAGGAGAGTGAAGTGGAGTAATGATGTTTTACCCCCAGTCAAGATTCTACATTGAAGTAGTCAATAACTTTGGAATGGTAGAGAAAACAGGAGTACCAAAAGAAAACTACAGATTTTCGGCAATGGAACTGACATTAAACTTTCTCAGACTAGGCTCTGCAATGTGTAAAGGCAATAAGAAAATCAAAAGTCATACTCAGAAAATAGCCTCACTGGATCCATTATGAGACATATGGAGATGTATAATACCCAAAGACCTGAAATTTCTAAATAAAGCCAGAACAGACAAAGTGTTTACCAAGACAAAAAAACTGGTGTAACTTTTACCATTTGAAGATAGGACATTACATTATTTCAATGACTTTATAATGACATCAAATATATGATGCAAACTAGATTTTAGGCTTTTTTCTTAACTTGACAAAAACACAAAATAAGAGTGTTTAATGAGTAGAAACATTTTTGAGGCAGATATGGAACCTTTCCATACATAGAACTTTTAAGCTCACCTGAGCTGAAAGGCTCAGATGAGCTATTGCTATCTGTCACCGTCCGTTGTTCGTCGTGCGTAAACTTTAAATTTTAATCTTCTCCTCCAAAATTACTGAGCCAAATTTGATGAAACTTGGTGATTATTATGCCTGGGTAACAGGCTTTCAAAATTGTGTTCGGGGTTTGACCACGCCCAACAATATGGCTGCCGTTACTATAAATAGCCAAAAGACAAAAACATCTTCTCTGAAACCAAAAGGTGCAGGCAAATTTTGATTAGATTTTTGGATTCAAGATACCTAGATACATTAAATTGTGTTTTCATGAAAATTGGACGAAAAATAGGTTACGCGTTTTTTGCGTAAAATTATGTAATTTTTAAAATGAGACATTTATTGTTATAACTTCATAATGGCTGAAGATAATTGTATGAAGTTTCCACTGTTGATCTTGTCTTGCGATTTTCTTCAGATTGATGTTAAGGTCAAAGGTCAAGGTCATGTCCCAGTTTTTGACCTTTGATAAAAAAGGCTATTTTTTTAAAACATTTCTGGTGATAATGTCAAGATCACAATTACAAACAAGTACTGAAATGATTATTTATCTCAAAACTATAAACTTTTTGTTTAGGGATGTATATTAGAATATTGGCCTAATTATCATTTTGATATTTGAATGAAGCTCATGGGTTCAAAGTTCAAGGTCACAGGTGAGCGTTAAGGCCCATGGGTCTCTTGTTTAATAAAGGATGGGTTGATTTGACCTTTAAAACACATTTATCATTAAACCTAGGAATTTCTAAAAATTTGCTTAAATAGAATTATAAAGTTTTTTGAAAGTTTTTTAAAGTTTTACATGTCTGTCAATTTAACCAATTATTTCCAAGTTAGGCTGTAGAAGCTTTAAGCAAAATTCTATCATTCAAATAATTCTGGGATGATCTTATGAAAAAAAGATTCAAACACTTGATTTCAACTTAATTTTTTTCATGTCAGTTAAAATTCATTTCTCTTAAAAAATAAGTAATCTGTGACATTCAAATTAAATCACTAATAGGTTTTCACTTTTTTTTTTTTTTTTACCTTTTTTAAGTTCCAATTGACTTTTTCTATTTCTTAAGATAGATGACTTTTTCAATGAAACTAGAGGATCTTTTATTAAAATAGTTCATTGAAGCAAAATCAATTTTTATTTATAGGGACTAAGGCAGAAAAAGACTTATTTTTTCACAATAGTTGTTAAAACTTTTACATGTCTGTCAAGTTAACCAATTATTTCCAAGCAACATTGCAGAAGCTTTAAGCAATATATAAATCAAATAATTCTAAGATGACCTAATTTCGAAATTTTGAACTTAAATTTTTTCATAAAATATTTAATATTTTACTCTTACAGAAATTCAAATATTTTTTTCTTACTTTTTCCCTTTTTTAAAATTCCAATTGAATTTTTTCAGATGACTTTTTCAATATAACTAGGGCATCTTTTCTCAAATAGTTTATTGAACCAAAATCAATTTTTATTTATAGGAACTAAGGCATAAAAAGACTTAATTTTGTCACAATAGTTTTTAAAACTTTTACATGTCTGTCAAGTTAGCCAATTATTTCCAAGCAACATTGCATAAGCTTCAAGCTGTATATAGTTTAAATAATTCCAGAATGACCTTATTCTGAACATGTCTGAAATTTTGAACTTTAATTTTTTTTCTTTTTTATAAATTTCTCAAAATCAATCACTCTTAAAAAATAAGTAATCTCTGAAATTCAAATATTTGAACTGTTTCTTTCTTTTACTTTTTCTGTTTTTTAAAACTTCTAATTGAATTTTTATGGTTTTCTTAAGATAAATGACTTTTTCAACGAAAATAGGACATCTTTCATTAAATAGTTTATTGAAGCAAAATCTATTTTTATTTATAGGAACTGAGGCAGAAAAAGACTTATTTTTGTCACAAAAGTTTTTAAAACTTTTACACATCTGTCAAGTTAGCCAATTATTTCCAAGCAACATTGCAGAAGCTTGAAGCAATATATAATTCAACTAATTCTAAAATGACCTAATTTGAAAGTTTTCATAAATTTCTTAAAATCTTTCACTCTTACGGTAAAAATAAGTAATCTCTGAAATTCAAAATAAAGAACTTTTTCTTTCTATCTTTTTTCCCATTTTTTAAAGTTCCAATTGCATTTTTTATAGGTTTCTTAAAATAGTTGACATTTTCAAAAAAACTAGGGGATCTTTCATTAAATAGTTTACTGAAGCCAAATCAATCATTATTTATAGGGACTAAGGCATAAAAAGATTGAATTTTTGTCACAATAGTTTTTTTTTAAGTTTCATGTGTCTGTCAATCTAACTAATTCTTTCCAAGCAACATTGTAGAAGCTTTAAGCAATATATAATTCAAATAATTCTAAGATGACCTAATTTGGAAGTTTTGAAATTATTTTTTTTCATAAATATCTTAAAATCTATCACTCTTAAAAACAAGTAATATCTAAAATTCAAATATTTGAACAACTGCTTTTTTCACTTTTTACATTTTTTAAAATTCCAATTAATTTTTTAGGTTTCTTAAGATAGACGACTTTTTCTATGAAACTAGGGCATCTTTTATTTAATAGTTTATTGAAGCCAAATCAATATTTATTTTTTGAGAGTTAGACTTAAAAAGACTTTTTTTTTGTGACAATCTTATGCAATATAATTATTGACACACAAAACTGAACTTCTTTACTTGGTAATCCAATTATAGACAAGAAAGGAAGCTACTTGTTTCTTTCTAATATTATTTATGTGATAGTTTTGAATTTCTGAAATAAATCAATACATTTTTATTGATGTTTTTACCAAATTAAGTTCGCTCTACAAAATATTGATATAATCTGGGAAAAAATAAAGTAGTTATTGGTATAATCTTATAAAATAAAGTCCGAAGTTTTTAACAGACTCACAGCTATGAAAGCAGCAATCCATCTATCCATGTGAATCAGGATGTTTTCCAGATGACAGTTTTAAGACCATTCAAAACCACCATAAATATTTAAATATCGCTACATCACCAGCTGAACCAATGGAAAACCAAAAAGGAACTCTATATAGGACCACTTGTCCATGAAGAGAAATATTTAAGGTACCATTGCTTCATATTTTAACCAAAAATATTATAAAACTAGAAAAACTGTGAGCCAGAAGCTCACAAAAAATACCCCCAGCTCCCCCCACATAAAAAAAATCCATCGGATCAAATTTTTAAATAGGAGGTGCACATCTACATTATATCACAAAGATTGTGTGAAAGTTTCATGAAAATCCATTGAAGGGTTTAGGAGGAGTTGCGGATAAGAGATAGGTACCCTAAGGTGTAACGGAAGGATGGAAGGACGAACACACGGACGGACACCCCTATCACTATATACCCCAACTTTTTAAGCGGGGGTATAATAACTGACAAACTTTCTCAGACCTAATTGTGCCTGAGTATGGAATTTGAACATATAACCTATGGTTCATTCCCACTTAGCCAACATTTTGAAATTTTGTACCTATAAGGCGAGGTTTTAAATGTTTGATGAGTGGGAATTGATAGGTACAGCCAAGTGTAGAATGATATTCTAACTAAAATATCCAGCACCACAAAACAATTTTACTGAAAAAACTTAAACAAAAACTTTCCAGAAATCTTAAATGTTTATTTAACTATGTTGGTTAAGTGGGAATACAAAATTTTAAAATGTAGACTAAGTAGGAAGACACCAAACCTATTCAGAGAGAATATTCAGTGCTGTGTTATGTAAAGAAGTCCTTTTGATTAAAAAAAAATTTTAGTTGGTCAGTGAGGCCTCCCTCTCTCATCATGATGTACCAGAGCAGTTAATAATATATCAAATAATTTACCATCTCAGATTTAATTGGAGATGTTTACCTAATTAGCCACTATGAAATCTTCACTCTTCAGTTGCCCTAATTTCAGGCACATTAAGTTTTAGACTGTTTGGATATTCAGGAAGATAGCATATGAGCTGATGTTGAAAAAGGATGATGTTTATATCAATTCTAGAAATTTGTTTTGTCATTTTTGTGATGCTTCTAGATGTGTTCTGCTGTATCTGTGATGCTACCATCATTTTTGTATATATGAGATGATATGACATTTATTCTATGCAATATGTCCTATTCAGAAATAATTCTATTTCTTAATTTGATCAGTAAGTTGAGATTTATGAATAACCAAGGTTTCTTCATAAGATAGGGAATCATTATGTTGCTATATTCCTTCTCATAATGTCATCTTAAAGGTTCAAATTGTCAAATATTATGCAATTCCGTATTCATTGTTGTAAACAAATGTGATGAGAAATCATGATTTAATGGGATTTACCATGATTGTACCATGTGATACCCCATAACATTTCTGCATAAGAATTATTTCCATCGGAGATGAAATCATGCAAGTTCACATTTTCCTGTAAACATGACATAACTCTGAAAAGTTTCGACATAAATGTTTTCCAAAATGTTCCACAAAATGTTAATAGGGGGTATTGATCACATGGTATGTTGACAAACTCCATTGGCTATCAAATATTCTACATATAAGGTAAGAGATGATCTCAGAGCTTGAAGACAGCTAAAATGAACATTTCTGCTTCAGCGCAGTTAGTGCCTTGAACTTTCTAAACTTACATAGGACTTCAAGAATGCCTATAGTAATATCAGTTTAGTTTTATGGAAAATGAATGGACATCCGAGAACATATATCTAGATCCATTAATCGTATTGATGTATAACAAGTGTCCTTAAGCTTTATCTGTCTCTGAACTCTATATAGTACATTGTAATGTAGAGCAACCCATTCCCTCGATAATATGTAAGTCATTCCCTTGATAACATGTAAGTCATTCCCTTGATAATCTGTAAGTTAATAGGTTTGAAAGTTCATAATCAATTAGATTTGTAAGAGAACATATTGTCCTTGTTGGCTCAAGGTGTGGCAAACATAATTATCTTTATAATACCCCGGAGGATAATTAAACCAGATTTACAATAATTATAAAAAATACTGGACATTATTATATTTCTGTCTGTTGACCTTGATGGTTGGGTTAAAGGTAAGGTAAGGTCAACTTTGGGAAAACTTGCCATAATGAAATAAAGCTGAAATTTGAAATTGAAAACATGCAAACATTTTGGTGACTTTGAATCTTGTGATCAATCTTGAATGGCCTTAACCTTTTTAGCTTTTTACCAAATTTGCTTGAATTTCAATCAAAAGTTTCCAAGAAAAAAGTTGTTTGATTGAATGTATGGTTATTATTTTTACATATAGTCAAGATGTGGAATTTAAATCAAATTTCATAAACCAGGTCATAAAGACATTGCTTTGAACAAACAGTCCAAATGTATGAAAATTAAAGTATGCTAATACTACTGTAAACCAATTTTTATTCTCAGCTGTTAACTTTTGTTATTCTCTTACCAAAGCCTTTTTCAAGACTATTACAGGTCATCTACCATCTGATGGTGTCAATTTTAATATTAGGATAATTGTAACAATTTGGCATGATGATTAGTTATACACATACAGTGATAAGCTACATACATTTGTACACCTATATGCATTAAATTGAACCCAACGGTGTTCATAAACACACTGCCATTACATGGTGGATTGACTAACTTTCACGATATGGACAATAGCTGAATATTTGGTATAAATAACACCATTGTCAGAAACAAGTTTGTGACGATTTACTTTCATGACTTTTTTTTGTCTTAGTGAAAAATGCAAAAATGAACCACATTGGAATAAAAGTTTTGTTTACAGTAAATTGAAAAAATTGTTTGTCTGAAATTATTTTAATTAACAGTACATAAATGCTTTAAAGCTGTTTACCTTTATCATAGACATTTGTTGGGACATGTACGGTACTAAATGTCGTGTTCACCGGAATACTTTTAAATTTCTCGTTTTTCTTTAGATGGATATACCGATATTCTGTTGCCGATGAAAGGTTTTGGCCCATCTCTGTTAAATCAATATCACTCACAAGCTTCTTGTTATTCAGATAATCAAACTGAAAATAGAAACAAGTAAATTCAGTGAATTAGGAGGATCATCCGCTGAATTAGGAGGATCATCCGCAAGCAGGTTTTTTTTTTTTTTTTTTTTTTTTGGGTTAACAATAGGCACAATTCCTAACACTGTTGATGCTTTGTACCAGGTTTGATGAAAAAGCTTCAGTTTTGGAGAATATGGGCAGACAAGAAGTTTGGATGGGCGGACGTCGGTGGTTTTTTTCTCGGGTTAACAATAGGCACAACTCCTACCAATGTTGATGCTTTGCACCAAGTTTCATGAAAAAGTGCTTTATAGTTTTGGAGAATATGTGCAGACAAAAATTTTGGATGGGCAGACGGTTGGAAACTCAAATTTAATATTCCCCTCTTTCTTCAAAAGGTGGGGGATAAATTAATGCATATAATCTTAGCATTAAACTGTCAGATCAATAGGTAAGGACTGGATTGGCAGTTGGAATGGTGTTTCACACCCTGTCAAGAATTAATTTTTCACTTATTTCAAGGCAGGCAGTTCTTTTATCATGTTTATGGCAAAAGAAAATGCAATACCTGAATTTGGCCAGCAAACCGACAGTAAAGTTTTCACAAAAGGATCTGTCAAAGTGAGATTCAAAACTAGGACAGTTAGCAACTTGCTTTCATACATGATGTAGATACTGTTTGGTTGGGTGTTTTTGTTTTTAATAATTGTTTCTCAAATTACAGGCCCCACAATCCCCTTTCACTAGCTTTCCACAAATTTAAAATCATTAGTCATTATATTTACAAAAATTTGTAAAAAAAAAAAAAAAAAACCAAAAACTTATTTCTAAATTTTTATTTTCTTCACAAATTTGCTTATATAGATAACATTTTTTAAGAATTCTCAGAAATTACATTAGAAAGTAGCCAATGGTGATTTGTCTACCGGGAATGGAAACATAGCTATTTATAATACAGTCCAACCTACTTTAAAGACCACCTATATACAAGGACCACCTGCTTATTATATTTGAACCTGTATATAAAGACCACTTGCCCTCAAAGGTAATTTTCACTGGTTCTCTTGGGTGACCTTTATAGACAAGTTTGACTGTATGCCAAATTCTGACTAAGCTAAGGATGATGAGTGGATGCTTTACTGTATGTAGTTATTACTTACGTTTAAATGTTTGTCGTATGTGTAATTCTTGGATGCTTCTTCAGCTATCTTTACCAATTTCTACAATAAATAAAGACAAAAATATAGTCAAACAACATTGACCTGTCCGCTTGACCTTTAGTTAGGAATATTAATATAGATTGGATGGTTGAATGTTGCTTAACACTGCATCAGCAATTTTTCAGCTATTTGCAATGAGAACTATTTTATTAATCTCTATAGATTAATCTATGAACAAGTTCATGTATGCATGTGAAGTCCAAGTGTGTTTTATGGTCTGCCTTGTACCAGCACACACTCAGGGCAACTTAAAGGTGCTAGCTCACAGAGTTAGTATGCTGCAGACAAGCGTACAACTCCTCAGTCACATTATATTGACACTGAGTGAATCAGTAAAGGCCAAAGGCAAAAAAACATGTGGTTTGAGCAGAACTCTAACTCACAGCTGTGAGAGACCCTGGATTTGTATATTGGCATCTTATCCATTAGGCCACCATGGCCTCCAATATTCATATAGAAGGAACCATCCAGCATAAGGGCAGTATCAGGATTCTCAGTTACATACACCATACACATAGACATTCTTTGAGATCAGTGATGTTTACCTATTCCAGAGTTAATCAAAAATGATATTTTGTGCATTATAATATAGCAATATTTGCTTCACGTAGAAATTAAATGATAAATTCAGAGGTGTAAGCATACAATATGTATCTATATTTGCACACAAACTTCGTTCCAGTCGAAGGTTTCCGTGAACCATTTTTTTCATATTCAAAGCCTTGTCATGTGACACCATCGTTTTGTCATGTGACACCGTCATTTATGACGACATGCAATTGTTGGAGATGTCATCACTGTGTTGTTTCATATTGCCTACCTACCTACCTATCCTCTTCGTCCCTGGTGGGACATAAGGCCACAACGTTTCATATTGCACTAGTTCTTATATACATTTACAGAAACTAGTGTAATATTTATGTATCATGGAACAAAATGGTATTTTTAGATGAAATAGTAGTGGGAAATAAATGAAATTCATGTGGCTATATAATAAAATGGTTATTTAACTGATATTGTGAAATATTGTCCCGAGTTGACTCGACATTTGCACTCGCAAGTTCATGCAAATAACGGGTCAACTCGGGACAATATTCACAATATCGGTTCAATTACCCTATAATATCAATACATTGTATTTATCAATATTTCTTTGTCACAATTTGATTCTCTATAGATTTAACAACATAATCACTATTTAATAAATCTGTCTCAAATTCATTTTTTACAATTTCATATGATCTATGATTTACAAAAATATATGCAAGAGTTTTTAAAATGAATTCAGACAGGCATACAGGCTAACGTATCAAATATTAGTTCAATATCTGCAAGTATTTGGGGAAAAAATCCCAAAAACTAACATCTTAAAGAAATTGTCTGGAAAACTACTATTTAAAAAAAAATTCTAAGTCCAAGGGCCATGATTTTATTAATAAAAATAGTGAATCGGAATGATCTCAAACTTGATCTGTAACTCATGATGGTGAACTTATCTGTAGGTGTATAGAAAATTAGTCCTTCTACAAAACTAATTTCTACCCACCTGCTGCATCACCAAATTAATAGCCATTAGTTTAACATTGATGCAACTTGGCTAAAAACCAAAACGTGTACAACCATGAATTTCTATGAATTATTTTTGTTCTTCTGAGGAAGCAATTTATAAAACATCCTATAGATGACCCTGAAATCATTACAGGAAACATTTCAGTTGACACTATATCTGGCAGTTGCAAAAGCAACAAGTAAATTCAGTGAATTAGAATCCCCCACCAGCAGGTTCTTTTTTGTGATTTGCACTTATGTTCAAAGGGTATTAACTCCCAGCAGTGCTCCAAGCAGGTTTTGAAAACTGGTAGCCACATGGCTAATAATTCAAAAATTTCAGTAGCCATTTCAAGATTTTTGTCGCCAGGTAAAATTCTTGGAGGCCAAACCTTATAAATATTCTTTCTAATCACACCGCCCATCGCTTCTACTGATATAATGGTTTAGCGAGATCCTCGGATTGGTCCCACCACGGTAGGCAACTTTCAAGGCGGAGCGATGAGAAGACAATATAACTTGATCATTTAGAGGAAGTAAAAGTCGTAACAAAACCCAGATCAAAAAGTGATTTTTGCCGTTTGGCTGCCATTATGCAAAATTAGATCACGGTCAGTTATGCGCTTTAAACTATAAAGTTACCTGCTTTGATTCAAGCGCTTTAAAAATTTTATTGATGGCGAGACTATTTGTCAGGTTGGGTGACGGGTCATGAACAAAATTTCCGGATTTTCCGATTTTTAGTGGCCAAACTCAAAAAAATTATTTGACATAATGGCGATCGTCTGACAATTTGTAGTCGCAAAATCCAATTTTTGGTCGCAAATTTCGAGTATTTACTAGGCTACTTGGAGCACTGCCCAGGAAAATGAGAAAACCAACTCAGGTTAACAATATGCACATTTCCTATCACAAGCTTTGCACCAAGTTTCTTGTAAAAGTGCTTCATAGATTTAGAGAATTTGTGCAGAAAAGCATTTCAGACAGACACAAAGACAAAAACTCCAATTTAATATTCCCCTCTTCGAGGCGGAGGATAACAAGAACATAAAACCAACAAAGAGTAAACTAAAAGACATAAATCAAGAAAAAAGACTAATCAAACTTTAACAAGGACCATTCACAAAAATATAATCAACAGACAAGTTAACACATTTTAAGATGATTTATAAAAACTGACAATTTCATTTTTCTAGAATCAATCCATATTAATCAATGTATTTCAATGATACACCTTTCATGAAATAATAATCAGTTTATCCAATCAGAACCTGCATTACATCACAAATTTGACATCTTTATCAATGTCACATGATCAATAATGCATAAAGCCTGCTAGGAAATCTAAAATATTATATAATTTTTCTTTAATTTTTGTGTAAAATGCATGCTGTGTAGTTTTCATTATGGTGAAACAATCAATCTTAAGACATTTTTCAGTCATAAACCAATCTCATACAAAATACTAAGTTTAAAAGGGGAAGAGGAAAAACGCAAGAGATTTGAATATCTAACCTGATTCTCAAACAAACACAGTGGCATATTTGCATCAGAAACATGTACAACAATAGATAATGAAATTTCATTATAAGTTATAACCAAAATGGGATGCCATTTCAAAATGCCCCTATCATCCCCCCCTCCCTCATGGGAAATCCACAACCATGCGTATGATTAAAATATAAAAATAGCCAATGGCACATATACAGCACCCAAAGATTGTTCGTTTAAATTTTCATAAATGTGTGTTAAATAAAATAGTGTTCAAGAAAGGTTGCAAACAAAATATTGGCAGAAGAAACAAAAAAAAAAAAAAAAAAAAAAAGAGTAAAGACCAAATGTCCCCCAATTTGTTTGAAAAATTCATATAAAACTTGCATGGTTTTTAAATAGTTGAAAACTTTTATTGCTTTATCAACTGCAGGATGTCACAGCTGAGCTAGAGGGATGTCCCAGCTGAGCTAGAGGGATGTCACAGCTGAGCTAGAGCTAGAGGGATGTCACAGCTGAGCTAGAGGACAGCTGAGCTAGAGGGATGTCACAGCTGAGCTAGATATCTCAAAATAACTGGAATCTGTAACAGCAAAATACCATAAATCTGGGTTAAACTCGACAGAATGTCACAACAAAACTGTTTCCAATGGCACATGTGTGACATTAACAACCCAAAAATATTTGAGATTTATCTCAAGTGTAAAGAGACAATATAACTTTTTTATTTTGAATTACTGTTTTGAAGACAATTTATTACTTTTAAGCATGCATCACATTTTTAAAAGTCTTCTACATGACTTAAGACATGATTGCGTGGTTGCAGGGGCAATAATCATAATTGAAGAGTTATAAAGAGTCTAAGCTGGGCAGTATGGTATTTCAATGAGATGATACAGTGAAAAAAATGTAGTTATGGTTTTTTCACCTCAGTATTATTTCACTTTTATCTAGGCATTTTTCACCTCCGTATTATTTCACTTTTATCTAGAGTGTCAATTCTTGCAAGGTTTAGGAAACTTAGCAAAATGACAAAATATCTCGCCAAAGGACCAATCTACCAAAGCAGATTCTGTCCTAGGCTATGAAATGTCATTCAAGAGCAAGACTATTAATTCCATGTCCAAAAAGAAAATTTTTAAATTCAGACTTTGTTATAATTGCATTGTATTTGTCCATTTTAATTGGAATGTTTTTGGTTGTCCTGGCTATTGTAAAGTGCAGTGGAACTTGTCCAAACAGTTTGTGTTTGTTTTGAATAGACAGGCTTTAATACATTTGGTTTACATCTCTACAATATAATAGTGTAACTTCTGACAAATTACTTTAGTTTGGACAGGCCTATAGGTTTTAAAGTCTACACATGGTTCAATTTAGAGAGGTATTAAGTCTATTCAGTGCTGACTTTAGACAAGGTTTAAGGTTTACATAAGGTTCAGTTTGCACACATTTTAACAGATACACAGAGTTCAGTTTAGAGAGGTATTTAGGCTACTCAGGTTTTAGTTTAGACAAGGTTTAAGGTTAAAAGGTTCAGTTTGGACACACAGATCAGTTCAGATAAGTTTTCAGCTTACACAGGTTTTAAGTTTATATTGGGTTCAGTTTAGACAATTTTTAAAGTCTATGCAGAGTTCTGAGGCTGAGTGTCAGTTTACACTGATATTCAGTAAACATTGGATTCAGTTCAGACAGGTTTAAGATTTACAAAAGGCTCAGTTCAGACAAGTTTAAGGTTTACACAAGGTTCAGTTTAGACCTATTTGATTTTGGTTTACTCTGGGTTCAGTTCACACAAGTGTCATGGTAACACAGGGTTCAGCTTTAACACCAGGTTTTAAATGAAAATATGTATACAGGATATAGAGGATTTCATTTAAACAGGTCTTGGTTAACTTGGGTTCCGTTTTCAAAGGATTCTGTTTTCAAAGGTTGAGAAGCGGTATTGACTTTCCGTACTTCATTTCATTTATTCTTTAAATGTAATTTGTTACTACAAATAACACTCCTTGCAAAATGAAGATAACAAGTTATTTATCCAATTATAGCTGAAAATTACATTTCTTTCTCAAATAAATCAAGACCATCCTTTGAAGATTTTTAAATACCGATATTCTGAGAACATTAACATGTTGATAAAATGGCAAAACAAATTAAAATCATTGACAGCATTTGATCACAGATAATTACATTAGGATCACTAAACAGTTTGTAATTCTAAACTAAATTTATCAAGTTTTTTCATTTCTTTTCAATTTCACTATTTAATCAAGATTTTGAATTTTTGATTGAGTGTAATGGAGTTTTTTGTCCAGAGTCATGATTAATTCACTTATATAAAGGAACAAATAGCTAAAGTTGAAGTTGTATATATCATTCTAACAGGTGGTGGTTATCGTTCCTCAGCACCCGGCAAAACTTTCATGGTGTAGGTTAACGTTCCTCAGCATCCGGCATCACTTTCATGGTGGTGGTTATCGTTCCTCAGCACCCAGCATCACTTTCATGGTGTAGGTTAACGTTCCTCAGCACCTGGCATCACTTTCATGGTGTAGGTTAACGTTCCTCAGCATCCGGCATCACTTTCATGGTGGTGGTTATCGTTCCTCAGCACCCAGCATCACTTTCATGGTGTAGGTTAACGTTCCTCAGCACCCGGCATCACTTTCATGGTGGTGATTATCATTCCTCAGCACCCGGCATCACTCTCATGGTGTAGGTTAACGTTCCTCAGCACCCGGCAAAACTTTCATGGTGGTGGTTATCGTTCCTCAGCATCCGGCATCACTTTCATGGTGGTGGTTATTGTTCCTCAGCACCCGGCATCACTCTCATGGTGTAGGTTAACGTTCCTCAGCACCCGGCATCACTTTCATGGTGGTGATTATCATTCCTCAGCACCCGGCATCACTCTCATGGTGTAGGTTAACGTTCCTCAGCACCCGGCATCACTTTCATGGTGATGGTTATCGTTCCTCAGCACCCGGCAAAACTTTCATGGTGGTGGTTATCGTTCCTCAGCACCCGGCATCACTTTCATGGTGGTGGTTATTGTTCCTCAGCACCCGGCATCACTCTCATGGTGTAGGTTAACGTTCCTCAGCACCCGGCATCACTTTCATGGTGGTGGTTATCGTTCCTCAGCACCCGGCATCACTTTCATGGTGGTGGTTATTGTTCCTCAGCACCCGGCATCACTTTCATGGTGGTGGTTATCGTTCCTCAGCACCTGGCATCACTTTCATGGTGGTGATTATCGTTCCTCAGCACCCGGCATCACTTTCATGGTGGTGGTTATTGTTCCTCAGCACCCGGCATCACTTTCATGGTGTAGGTTAACGTTCCTCAGCACCCGGCATCACTTTCATGGTGGTGATTATCATTCCTCAGCACCCGGCATCACTCTCATGGTGTAGGTTAACGTTCCTCAGCACCCGGAATCACTTTCATGGTGGTGGTTATCGTTCCTCAGCACCCGGCATCACTTTCATGGTGGTGGTTATTGTTCCTCAGCACCCAGCATCACTTTCATGGTGGTGGTTATCATTCCTCAGCACCCGGCATCACTTTCATGGTGGTGGTTATCGTTCCTCAGCACCCTGCATCACTTTCATGGTTGTGGTTATTGTTCCTCAGCACCCGGCAAAACTTTCATGGTGGTGGTTATCGTTCCTCAGCACCCGGCATCACTCTCATGGTGTAGGTTAACGTTCCTCAGCATCCGGCATCACTTATCATTCCTCAGCACCCGGCATCACTTATCATTCCTCAGCACCGGCATCAATTTCATGGTGGTGGTTATCGTTCCTCAGCATCCGGCATCACTTTCATGGTGGTGGTTATCGTTCCTCAGCATCCGGCATCACTTTCATGGTGGTGGTTATCGTTCCTCAGCTCCCGACATCACTTTCATGGTGGAGGTTCTCATGTTAACTTGATTTGCCAGTCTTAAAGTTTTTACTTTGTTTTGGGATTATGTTTTAGACATGGATTGGAAAATGTTTGTTTTTGGTTTGCAATGTGCTAATTTAATTAAAAAGATTAGTAATGACGATTTTTTTTCTTGCTAGGTGGTCCAAAGTGCCAACTTTATGGATGACAACATGTTCAAAACACACTGGGCAGAATTTAGTTTGAGGAAGTTCACCAAATCACTTCCTGAGGATTGGACCTATGTGTGTTAGAATGTTGCTTTTTAGCAAATTTGAAAAGTCTCTCAATTGTGGATAAGGCTTCTCAAGGGACAAAAAAAATCAATTTGGCTGTTCTGTCTTTGTGTAAAATCAGACATTAAGTGTCAAAAAGTGCAGAAGATATATTTTGTTCTTCATGCTGGCATAAAGACGATCAGATATCACAAATTGCAGGAGCAGCCAAATGGAGTATTGCATGCTGTAAATATATTTAAGAAATGGAATTTTACTTTTGATTTTGACAGAGGTGAGGCTCTGCCTTCTTATTCAATCATCTTCGATTGGCAGGTGTGAAGCTCCGCCCACATCCGTTGACACGTCGAAAATGCTTGTGTTTGTGATGAGGTTATGGAGATTGTTTTGATAATGTGTTTCATATAAGGAAAAAATAATAGAACTGTAATATTGTGGAATGGAACATTGGCAGAATATGCTGAAATCACATTTTATAATACATACATTTACAGCTTTTGCTTTTTTCTTCAGTAATTTTTCTAGATCTCGAGCTATATTCCTCACATAGGCATTACCATCTAACTGACTTGCAGCTCCTATTATTTTGCTGTATTTCTGTAATTAGAAATAAATAAAAACTTTATTATATAAATGAAATGTTATGTTACCACGGGACCAGAGTCTTAGACTAAACATCAGACATGGATCTAACTAACTAACGTATCGCCGGCATTGCCTTTTATGTTCTGACACTGGCCGTCATCACGGTACCAAAGCAGCATCACAACAACTAATGACGACTAGTGTCAGTGATATCATTTCACTGGAACAGGCCAAGTTTTCATTCTTTTTGTGTGTAATTCAGGCATGCCGGTTCTTTGTCGAAATATTGTGGGCATGGCCGGCAATCTGTCAATCTAACTAACATATCGCCGGCATTGCCTTTTATGTTCTGACACTGGCTGTCATCACGGTACCAAAGCAGCATCACGGCAACTAATGACGACTAGTGTCAGTGATATCATTTCATGGAACAGGCCAAGTTTTCATTCTTTCTCAGGCATGCCGGCTCTTTGTCGAAACATTGTGGGCGTGGCCGGCAATCCGTCAATTCTTCTACAGATGGTGATGGTGAACCAGCTAAAAGTATTAAGTCAATCATCATTTTGTTATTACCGATTAGGATGGTCAGAATCTAAGAGATATACATGGTGCATGGGCATCTGTTAATGGCAAACAAATGATAGACTATCAACCATCACAATAGCTCAACTGAGGCCTTGACTCAAGTTAGCAAAAATACATGTGCTTGGTAAATCAACAATTTATTACTGTAAATGTACTTATTTTCGCAGTGTATTAAATTTTGCTTATTTTGCAGTTGTTTGTTTTGCCCGAAAATTAATACTTACAGGAAATTATTTTATGTTTATTTGTTATAGTGCTATGTTTCAAAAATGCAAAAATTTAACTATGTGGATATGCTTTAATTCCCTATACTGCGAAAATAAATACACACATTAAATATGTGTACAGTATTACCTATTAGAATGTTTAGATTTCAAGAGATATATGGTCCCGGTTTCACAATCATTCCTTAGCTAAGATTTTCCTTAAACTTAAATCTTGCAAAATTTCAAATCTTCATTATTTTGTTAATTTTCAAGATTTTCAGGAATTTAAGGTGTTATTTTAAAGATCACCTCAAGATTAAAACATTTGCATTTAGTCTTGACAAAAATATTCATCAATAGTTCCAATAAGAGAATACCAAAATTTGCTAAATTTAAGTTAAGGAAAATCTTAGCTAAGGAATGATTGTGAAACCGGGGCCTGGTTAAAGACATGACGGATAATAGACAATGAACCATTACAATAGCTCATCTGAGGCTTTTGAATCTGGTGAACTATGAATACTGGGTTACGGTTTTCAACATGCATGCAGGTTTTAAAAAATACATACAATGCATGGATACCAGTAAATGACACACAATAGGTGATAAATGGTGAACCATTACAATAACTCATCTGAGGTTTTTGACTCGAGTGAGCTAAAACTACTGAGTAAATCAACATGTTATTATTAGCTATTACAATGTTCAGATTTAAAGAGCTGGATCATCTATATTAGAACCTTATTAAAAAAACTGTGCAACAAGGTCAGATCACTAATATTAAAACCAATGACAGTGAACAATCCCAATGACCATCTAAGGCCATGTTATTCAAAGCAGATTGGTTAACGACCATTTTATCGGGTTAAGAGTTAAAACATGGATGCTACAGCATGACTTTTTGTGGTCACTTCATACAGCTTAAATAGTCTTTTTCATGAATGAAATTTGGGTATGTTTAGAAGAAAAATAAAGAGATCGTGATTTTAATTGCGTTATACAGCCTTCATTTAAATAAGGAATACATAAAAAGGTAAATATTTTCATATGTCTTATGCTATTCACACCGTTTTCCATCCAAAAAATTCCCTGTTCAGAAAGATAGTTTCTCTCTACTCTAGTGCCGGATATCTGAATGGAATTTTCACAAAGAAAGAACAATTTGTGTAATTGTTTATTTATCTATCACAGATAATAAATCCATACACGTGTATCTTAAATTAAATGACCATTAAGTACACCATGAAGGTGACAACACGTGTCCACTTGCCGATTAGGGGATTATCTACAGTACATTGAACACGGGTTTGGACACTTCAAACAATGTTTATTCAGTTATTATCCCAACTGATTGGCGTAGCTTGTTTGAAAAAAATTAAAGGGAGGCATAGCAATTTCCCGGGAGAAATCGATCTAACGCCGGGAGTTTCAAAAATAAACAAAAATCTGTGAGTTTTGTCTAACAGCGTGAGATATGGCATGTATGTCTAAGGCTTTTCAGCCAAGTGAGCTAAAATACTGGGCTTATCAAAGTCTTTTACCTACGGTAGTAGAATGTTCTGATTTTAAGACATCTGCATCTATATATATAAGGACCTTATAAAGAAAATGTTAGTTTGTATAACAAGGTTAGATCATTAATATTCAAACAGGAACAGGGACCCAATACTCCTAATCAAACATAAAAAAATAAGCCCACTATTTCAATCAAATGTCCCAATCCTTTGACATTTCTATAAGCTCGGTAAATATAGAATTTCCTATTGTGAAAAAAAGATCAACGTACAAGTCAAATGTCACGATCCTTTAGACATTTTGATAAGCAGGTACATACTTTTTGATCAAATAAACAAACAACTGTCAGGAAAATAATGGCTTGTAATTTGATTTGTCGTACTGAGATGAAGTCATATGGAGAAAAAAATAATTAACTTATTCTCACTGTCAATCACAATATCATAATGTCATTGAGATACTGACAGTTGTTATATATATGTTAATTAATGAACAAAATACCAAGCAAATCTTCAGGCTGGAATTAAAATTGTTCAAAATGGACTAATATCCTTGCCCATAATTGTGTCTTCCGATTAATTTCCAAGGATAATATTGTGACCTTCACCTTTTTCAATTTTACCTTGGTCTAAGTTTACACCTATTATGATCTTGAGCCCTTTTTGACTAACAAGGTCTAATTTTTGTCTCGAATACAAACTCTTTACTCACAAATTAGCAGTTATCCCATTGTAATTGTAGCTGTAATTAATGTTAGTTTTTGGAATGTTAAATTTGCACGTCTACTTGGAATTTTGCTATGAAAATTCACCAATATATTCAGTTGGTGGGCGATAAATACAATATCTGCCTAGAAATTTTACATGTAATGTTTTAAATATAGGTGAGGTTATTGAAGCAAAATAGCAAACTTAGCATTAAATTTGTTTTTTGTGATATAATACTCATACTCAAAACTATTATATTACATCTTTTAGCATATTATGTAACAGAAATCTTGGATAATTTTGCATTATGGTTTACTATTTTGGGTGTGAAAAAGTTTGTTGACACAATTAGAGGGTTCTTTATGTGAAATAATTGGATTACAGCACCAGGTACCTCTCATCAGCTAGGTTTAAATCCCACATGGACAGATCATAGTGTATGTGAAAAAGTTTGTCAATATCAGTGAAAAGTTCTTAATGTGAATTAGATCACAGCATCTCTCACCAACTAGGTTCAAATTCTACATAGGCAGATCATAGTGTATATAAGAAAGTTTGTCAACATAATTGGAAGGTTCTTAATCTGAATTTGTTTACAGCACCTCTCACCAACTAGGCTTAATTTGCATATTGGCAAATCAAAGTGAAAGTTTGTCTATATCAGTGTTCTTAATGTGCATAAAAATTAATTGCATCTGTGATTTAACTGTTACAACATAAAATAAAATTTAATCAAATGATTGCCATGGTTATATGTTATAACGACTCTATACGACATTAAACACAGATATCATGGTGCAGTTATTGCAGAAGTTCAAAGTCATGCATGTTAGCGATAATTACAATTATTTCAAAAATTGTTGTAAAATTCCATCTCAATAAACATGGTGATATTATTACAGTGTTTTCATTAATTTCATTGCATGGGTGTGAAATTAAATACTATTTAAATCATTTCCGTAAACTATAATCCATGGTATAATCTAATGGTTATATGTTTTTATTTCTGTGTGGCGAAGATAAATTATCCGAAGTGCAAATATTACATTGTAATCACAGATCATACATAACAGGAGTAGATATGGGAAGGTGCCTTTGCAGGGATTTATCAAGGGCCTATTTAGGGCCGAAATTTGGCCCCATTCCCAATGGAAAAAACATCATTTTTTTCCCAAAATGGGCTGAAAAATTCCCAATTAGAAAATCGTACCAGATACATAGTTGAAGTCTGGCCATATTGTGGCTGCTTTTCTCAATCTTCAATCAACTCAATACACTAAAAGCATTAGATTTAATCATTAATGGCATCAAAAATGATGTCAAAGTTTTCCCAAAATGAGCAAAAAGTTGATAGTTTTTGCCAATTTTTAGGCAACTATTTTGTTGGCTCATAATGTTGAAAAATGGCCACCATCTTGAATTTTCAATTGGTCAATTGGGTAGATTTGATCAGTAGCGCTTGGAGATCATTTGTGCCAAATTTGATGCTTGTATCATCATTTGCATGATTTTTCTCAAAAAATGACTCTTATCTGCTTCACTACATATATACGCCATCAATTAAGTTTAACATTTAACAGGTTTTATAACAGGGATATAAATTAATAGTCAGAAGTTAACATTTTTAGGCACCCGTGGTACCTAACCATAACTACTCCTGTTCAAGATTAATTAAAACTTCACATCAAACATGCCATTACCTGGCTAAAGGTTGATCAGAAACACAAACATACCTGGCCTGCTTGATGAGAAAAGTCAATTATCTTCTCTGCAGGTAACTTTACGTAATATACATTATGAATAGGTGAAACAGGCCTCTGTGATCTTAATGTTTTTTTAATGCATGTTTTGTGAGAGTGAAATCAGTAAAATTTTCAAAGGCAATGAAAGAAACTAAGATTAGTTCTAGCCATTTACTAATAACCACTGCAGTAGCTCAGTTTGTAGAGTGCTCGCTCCGTAAGTGGGAGGTCATGGGTTCAAACCCTGACTGGGTCTGACCTAAGACTTGAAAGTGGGTAGTGACTGTTCTTTCACCAAGCATTCGGCATTACCAAATAAAATTCACGGTTCTTTTGGATGGGAACAAGATTCCGTATCACGGTGGGCTTGGCATGCTAAAGAACCCTGCTATATAATGCAATCAGCGCAATGCACAGGCAAAATTTCTGCAACTTCGCCTATAACTGGCTACATCTGGATATAAGTGAAATATTCTTGGCTAGGACATTAAACACCATTACTCAACTCTACTCTAATTTACTGTTGTTTAGTCGTAACTTGAGCCTTGGTGGCTGAGTGGTCTAAAGCATGTGCTTATTGATCACAGGGCCTCTTACTGCCTAGGTTGGAATCTCACTCCAGACGGTTCCTTGTTTGAGAAAATGGTAAGAGTTCCTTTTGTACCCCCATCTATAAAATTCTGTGTAAAATTTTTGAAAAATTATTTTTAGGCTTTTTAGTCAAAATTAAAATTTTACTGGAAGATACAAATGGGACTCTTTTCAAGAAAATTTGTCTGTTTGCTTGCTGTTGGTCTGTGTTTTCTACAGGCATCTGTTTAATTCACCACCCATGCATCAAGTGACCACCTTGATTTTTATAGGTAAAAGAACTAGTTTTAAAACACCAACACACCTGACTGCACTCATAGTTGTAGCTATGTGCATTTTCTGTTGAAAAAAAATATCTCAATAGATTTGACATTTTGAAAATGTTTGTATTTATACATGACTTGAAATGATGATGTTCTTGGTCATATGTGAAAAAGGAACTTTTGGTAAAATTAATCTGGTTGACTCCATCTATTACCATAGCGATTCATTTATGACAAAAAGCTATTTAAGTGTTTTTGACAATGCAGGATCAACTGCTGTATCAATCATTTTCTTTCTTTCTATATTTCTTGGAATTTGAAACTGAACCTGTTCGAGGAAAGTAAATTTATAGCTTCCTGAAACACTTTCATTAGGTCAAAATAAAACTGAAGACCAAATCAAGCTGGCAATAAAATGATGATTCAAAAGTCATTACAATGGTACTCTGAGTTAGTTTATGTTTTTCCAGGAAATCCAAACCTGAAACCTCTCATGAAACTAAATTTATTGTTTCCTAAAAGGTTTTCATTATGTCAAAACAAACGTGATAATCCCATCTAGCATGATAACTGAATGACGATACACAAGTCATTAGTTTGGTTATACAACTAGTTACAGTTAACATTCAACTATCCATTTACAAGTCATAAAAATTATATGTTCATCCCTTGATGGTTAAAACAGAGCATTATATGCATGCAAACCTGTAATTTACATGTTAAATGCTTTCACGACAATTGCCTCCCTTTATTAAGTGCGAAGTACATACATCCTGATTTATGAGGTCTACGAGTTACTTTTTTTTTCTTCCTGGAATCGAGCAACCACTTAAAGTAAATCATCATGGCCATCATCATCATTTAAGTTACTTAAGTTTCTGAGTTATAGAACAGTAATATAATTGTCCATTATACTCGTCTATATGTCATGATTATAAGTTCTTTGTTTCTATAAGACGTGGGTTTTTTTTTTATATTATTTTATGTATAATCATATACAGAAAAACTTTGATTCATAGCCATCATTTGTGCATTCAATCTTTGAACTTAGAAACAGAGCGTCAATAAGAGAGGACATACTTATGGAGTAAAACCGGTTGTACTATTTACACATGGGCGGACATGGCCAAGTGGTACTGTCACTGCCTTTTTCTAAGCTTAGGGTCATGGGTTCGAACCTCACTCTGGACTTGGAAATTTTCTGAGGTGATTCTCATCTCCTGTGCAAACCAGAGATGTAAAAAACTCATTACTAGAGTAGTCTTAGGGATGAGACTCAAAACTGAGATCTCATGTTTCATGCTTAAGACACCTCTGAGGAGTTTAAAATAGAGTAGGTAACCCGTGGACACTTAAAACTAGAAGCAACTGAAACAGATTGAGCATGATAAGATTCAAAGAAGATAAATTATCTTTATTATTCATAACTTGATGAACCTCTATCACTGTTGTTTTTTTTTTTGCTGTTACAAACCTTATCTCTATTTTTAAAATAAACCACTGTGGTAGCTCAGTTGGTAGAGTGCTTGCTTCGTAAGTGGGAGGTTTTGAGTTTGATCCCCGGCCAGGTCTGACCCAAGACTTGAAAGTGGGTAGTGACTGTTCTTTCACCAAGCACTTGGCATTACGAAATGAATGCCATGTATAATGCCATTAGCGCAACGCAAAGGCAAAATTTTAGCACCTTTGCTTATAGCTGGTAATGTCTCGATACAATGAAATATTCTTGACTGGGACATTAAACACCATTACTCAACTCAACTCTCTTTTTAAAATACTTAATTTTGATTTATTTACTTCAGATAATAAAGCATTAGACTTTAATTTGTTGATTTGTATTCAGAATAAAGATGAGATGTTCAGAATTATTTACATTTCAATAGACAAGACATGGAAATGTTACATAATCATCAAATCAGATTCCAAGTCACAGTGTAGATTTCTCTTATCATTCTGTAATGTTTATGAATGTAATTTCCTTTAGAATAGCTTATGCAGCACGGTGCAGGTGACCTTCTGGGTTTGAATCCTACAGATTCCAGTACTGTACAAGAAGAAACATTCACGAAGAAATATTAGGGATTTTCACGATGACACTCAATGGTACCATGAATATATCTTCTCAGCAAAAATGATTTATTTCCCTTGGTTCCTACAGTCGGAACCATGGAAATTTTTTTCTGTGAAATAGTTTAGCAGGTGAAAACAGAAAAAGTTTCCTACAGCTAATATTTCTTCTTATACAGTATGGGAAAGTTTGTCAAGTCGCTTGCAAAAGATTTGTGTTTTTTTTCAGAGTACTCTTAATATACAGTCAAACCTGTCTATAAAGACCACCCAAGGGAGCTGGTAAAAGTGGCCTTTATAGGCAGATGGTCTTTATATACAGGATCAAATTACATGGTTTAAGAAGATATGGGATCAAACATCACTGGCCTTTATAAGCAGGTGACCTTTATATACAGGTGACCACTATGGCAGGTTTGACTGTAACTGAAAGAATCTTGACTTGGGTGTAAAACCCCACTACTTTACTCTACTCCTTTAAAATAACACTGTGTTCTTGGTTTAATAATTTTCCTTTATAATATATTATAGTTTCAGTAATACAAATTAATACAAATTATAGCATGTCCACATTTTATTTTCTTCTTATTCTATCTTTCTTGTTATAAATGACAATAAATACCAATACTATTATGTTCTCAATTTCTTGCAGTTGCATCTTTCTTTAAAATAACACTGTTCTCGATTTATATCTTTCATTAAAATAAATCTATGGTAATACATATTATACCATGTCTATGTTTTTTTCTCACTATCCCATTTTATCTTTAAATAAATGGTAATATTTAAATATAATGAACAATTTTTTTCCTATTTTCCTTTTTTTAATATAAATTGTAGCTATGGTAATACAAATTATCTTCTCTTCATATAAATGATAACATATAAATACAATGTACAAATAATTTCAAGTTCTCAATTTCTTTTTTTTTTTCCCCATATGTTTCCTATTTTCCTTTTTTTAATATAGATTGTAGTTATCGTAATAGAAATTATCTTTCTCTTCAAATAAATGGTTATAAATAATTACAAAGTACCAATAATTTCAGGTTCTCGATTTATTGTTTTTTGATTTCATATATTTCCTATTTTCCTTTTTTATATAAATTGTTGTTATGGTAATACAAATTAAATGATGTCTGTGTTTGTTTTACCCTCATCATTCCATCTTTATCTTTATATAAATTGTAATAAATACATGTACAAAAAATATCACATTCTCGATTCCTTGTTTTTACCTCTTTCCCTTAATACAAATCATAATAAATACATATTGTGCACAAATAAACATCCAATTCTCACATCCTGCGATAATATTCAGTACCATCTTAATTTCTCTGTAAATGTTTAAGAAGTAGAAATAAATTGTTATATAGTGACCCCATAATGACATCACCGTGGTTGTAGAGATCGCAGTTTGCCATAATAACCGTCACTAGATCTGAGTTAAGCGGAATCCTCTATGGTAATATATTTGTCATTTTATAGAAATATCGGAGAAGTTCACTATCTGGTTGTCTCCGTAGAGTAGTGTTTACATACCCTTATGTTAGGTTATCAGGATATAATGGACATCGTAAAGAAGTATTAGTGTCCAGAGATACAAGATTTGTACCCTATAATTCCAGTGTAAATCACATACAAAAGTCAAAAGTTAACGCGATAATGATGATTTAATACAAGGATTCTTGACCAATTATATTTCTCGCATACCTTACAGTATGTTTCTGCCGGTTGCTATGGAACCAGATTATAAGAATCCATTGAGTATCCATGTGGGAGTGGAGGGGAGTAATGGTGTTTTACTCCCCAGTCAAGATTCTTCCACTTATATATAATCAATAGATGGCGCAGTTTACCAGTGCCCAGAGAAAAACACATAATTTGTGTGAGCTGATAAACTTTCGCACATAAGGGTGTCTGAGTTCAGACTGGAACATTAATAATGAAAAGCCATGTGTTCTGTGAGCACTGCAAAGTAGGAAAGGAAAATCTCATGAGGGGTTGAACATTTCAGTCAATTAAAAACAATAACCATCCACCCATCCATCCACTCACCCACCCATCAATGAATGAATGAATGAATCAATGAATCAATCAATCAATAGACGTGTTTATCAAGTTATATAATTAGAATAATTGAATTGGGTTTTACAATTTCACTATTGCCGAGTCACCACCAGCTGTGGCAAAAATTCTGACCTTTGCAGTGTGCTTAAGGTAATATGCAGGGAGGGTTCTTTAACATGCCAAGCCTAGAGAGACCTTCATTTCTAGATGCCAGGTTATATAGAAGTTATATACTTAGATCTAGCTGCATTTAAATGGAACATTGTACAAATGATTGAAGGTCTTATGCACCAATGCAGCTATGATGTAAAAATCTATAACATCGGCATCCTTGTAAGGCGAGATTCAAATTATATTTACATACATATAACCCGTAAAAACTTGATCACAAAAGCAGAAAAAACTACTAAACACTAACTATATTGACTGACATCAAGGTGGTGTTTTTTGTTCATTTTTCTAATGGAGTTTCTACACCAAGATGTATGTGTTATTTCCACCAGGAATAAAAGCTATTGACCGCAATCACGCAATCCTGTAATATTTTTGTAACAAAATATATAATGAATTCCACATTATAGTATGCATGCAATTAAGTTTACACCATAACAAGAAAACTGTGTCATTGGTATAAATTTTCTGAGTCAAATATAGACACCTTGAATTTTAGTATCTGTAATGGAGAGTGGAGTAATGGAGTTTGATGCCCCAGTCAAAAAATCTTTCAATGGTGGAGAAAACCGAAGTATATGGAAGAAACCACTGACCTTCGGCAAGCCAAACATTCTCACACCAGAATACAGATTAGGATTTGAACCTAGGCAGTGAGCGGCAAGTGTCCTTTAGACAACTCAGCCACCAAGGCCCAATACGTGGAGACATGAACTAGAAATGTCTCTTGAGAGCCAAAAACTTTCCCCAACATCTACAAGGGTTTAATGATTTCCCACGACCTTGAGCTTTCTGATATGACCTTGATTCAAGGTCATGATACACCTTTGGACCATGAAGATTCTTCATGTAAAATTTTATGACAGTTGTCAAAAGCAATTATGAGATATGGCCCAGACACCATTTTACACGAACAGATAAGACAGACATGGTGATTCTTATATACCACACAAACTTGTTTGCGGGATATAAATAATATCATGGGTCTGTCAACAAAAAGACCGGGTATAGAAAAGTGACCAAGCAGTCCAAATCAGGCTTACAGATCATAGTATCTCTCACTGCTTGTGTTCAAATCCAAGTTGGGTTTATCTTATTGAGGAAGTTTATAAATTCATTTGCACCAGAGGCCACTGACTTTCTCTTATAACCCTGATTTCCTTCACAATTCCAGAATCAAAAGTATTGATATAATCTGAAGAATCTAGGACATAAAACATTATATGTACTCCACCTCCTTTTTTTATCTACCGCCTTTCAAAGGAAGAAGGGGGATTTTAAATTTGAGTTTCCATCCTACCATCCTTCCGTTGTCCGAAATTCTTGTCTGCATTATACTTCACAACAATGAAACACTATATTTCAAGAAACCTGGTGCAAAGTATCAACATTGATAGGAGATGTGCATATTGTTAACCTGAGTTGGTTTGTTCATTTTCCTTGGAGTTATAGCCCTTTGTACGCAAGTGCAAGTCACAAAAAAGAACGTACTGGCAGGGGATCTTAATTCTCTAAATTTGCTTGATCATTTTTTAATTGTGAATACAGTAATGTGTTGCAATAATTTGCCATTCTTTTTCCATTATGTATTCACACTTGTAATTTTTTGTCATTTTATCATCTTAAAATGCCCACAATATGACTGAACAAATGGTGGCAATGAAACTAAGTTTTACTGTCGTTTAAATAACTTTATGTTAATTATATAATTGTGAAGATTAATATGTTAATAATTATGTCAACGCCATTACAATTACAGCGTAAAAAATCATAAAATATAATACCCACAATCCATTTGAACAAATAGTAGCAATGAAACTAGGTTTTACTGTAATTTATAACTACATTTTAATTACATAATTGCACAAATTAATTATTTTATGTTATTATGTCTGTGCCATTATACAGCTAAGACATGAAAAAAATCTATAATATCAGCATCATCAGGCGATATTCAAATTGTGTATAAATAATTTGTAAAACTTTGATCACAAAAGCATTATAAGAAACTACGCTAAAAACAAGTAGATATTTTTGTTCATTTCTCTAATGGAGTCTTCCACGCAGAGATGAATGCGTTAATTTCACAAAAGATGAAATGCCAAGTGACTGAATCACGCAATCAAGTAATAATTTTGTAACAAATATGTTCATAGATTTCTAGCCATTCAGATAATTAAATCTACCAGAAAACCGTTGGGATATAATGCATTTTTTTGTTGATCAGATGACTAAATGTGTGGTATAAGAAGTGGATTGGTGATTTTATAGCCCAGACAAATTTTCTCACACTAGATTCTACCAAAGAGGGACTGCAAACTATTAAGATAGACAATGTAATCCGTAAGCTGTCCCTTTAGACTGGTAGGTCACTGTGAAGTGTCTTCAGATTTAATGGAAGTCAAACAAGAAAAGCAGAGTATAAATGCATATTTTTTTGTGATGTTCTATTAAATTTATCATATCAAAGGAATGGTTTGTGTCACATTCATCCATTAATCAAAATTAACAAATGTCAAGAGAGTCTTCAATATAAGACTTCAATGTCAACATGGAGGGTATGATTCATGCAGGTGATTGAGTGAACAATATGGAATTTCTGAGGTGTTCTTGAAAGCAGTCAGATTTGGTTAAGAAATTGCACATTGTCATATGATTGTTTTTATTTAGTTTGGCATATGTCACGTAATGTTAGGCATAACAAATTCTAATTTGACAAGGATTGATTGATTGATTGGAATTTTGCCTCCCAATCAAGAATATTTCACTTATACCTAGAGTCGACCAGCTATAGGTGATAAGACAGAATTTTTACCTTTTGCCATGCCTGCTGCGATATGGGACATCGGTTTTAAAGGTCTCTATAGAATTACCACCGACATTAATTTTTAAATGCCACAACAGTCACTATCTATTTACAAGTCTTGGTCAGATGCTGGAAGGGTTTTGAACCTATGACCTCCCACATACAAAGGGAACAAGCTTCCAACTGATGGGTCAAAGTTGACAAGGAAATTAGAAGGATGAGAGAGAATACTGTATTTAGGCATATAAAGGAAGAAAAACAAGAGGCATTTGAGGCTAAACTGATTTCACTGTTCATCAAAATGAAGACAAACTTTGGCATCAATTGGCCCAGTAGTAGTTACAGAGAAGATTTTCAAAATTAAATAGTAGAAATGTGAATAATATTTGCATCCATCTTAGAACAAACAACTGAATGTTTTTATTACTTTTTCAATGTATTACAATGCATGGAATACAATGTAAAGCTTCATATAAAGTCAAATCATGCCAACGTTGTTTTAACACAAAAAGCATTCTGAACTCTGAAATCTTGTACTTAATTAAATTTAAATACTCTGTAAACCACAAAAACGAGTGTAAATGTTCTTGTATTTACCAATATATCATATCATCTTTGATGTTACACAGATATAACATTGTTAAATGTAGCAGATTTGTACAAAGAACATATTAATTTCCCCTTTTAAACCTAAAATGTAATTATTCTATTTCAGTTTTATCATTAAATGCATTGTAACACTTTAAGACTTCATTTCAACAAGAGCCAAGCTAAACTGAACTGCAATTAAGAACCTATGAAACCATTGCACTACAATGTAAAGCATCATACGAAGTCAAATCTCATGCCATCATATTTTTTTTATACATGTATCTAACACAAAAAACATCCCAAACTCTGAAATCCTGTATTAGTTATAATCAAAATTTAAACACTCAGCAAACCACAAAAATGGGTGCAAATATTTACCAATATATCATCTCATCTTTGATGTTACACAGTAATAACATTGTTAAATGTAGCAGATTTGTACTAAGAACCATATTAGTTCCCTTTTTAAACCTAAAAGGTAATTATTCTAAATCAGTCTTATCATTAAATGTGTTGTAACACTTTGAGACTTCATTTCAACAAGAGCTTAGCTAAATAGAACCTATTGCAATAGAACCTGTAAAACCAAATTATGAATACAGTAAAAATCTGTCCAATTAAATTAACTTATTTTAAAGGACATAGATTATATACTATTTATAGCCTGTTAATTTGCCTGTGTAAAACAAGCACCTGTTTAATCCAAACGGAAATGTTATGGCTAAAAAGTGTTAAAAATCAAGATTATTATAGGGGTCCTGATGAAATCAAAAACATATCAGCTTTGTAGAAAGTAGGGTTATGGTGTTTTACACAGTCAAGATCCATTCATTTATATCAAGGAAGTCATGCAGTTCTTGGCTGGTGTAGCAAACTTGAGTGCCTAGTTAAAACCAATGGCTTTTGGCAAAAAATTTGGCAAACTTTCTCATACTAGAATCTGCCTGAGTGGGATTTGAGGAGATGAAAGACACAACGGTGATCCATAAACAAGTGTATTAGACAACATGGTCACCAAGACCTCAATCTCAAATGAAACAACGGAGCTAGAATATGTCTTGCATTTTCAGCCTCAGGTGTAAAGAACTTTGCTTACACCATAAGTATCATTTTCAGGATAAGAGTTAACTCATGCCCAAGCTAGAGACATTTATAAGATGATAATTGCTAAATATTTGTATAAATATAATCTTGACTTATTGAAATTCAAATTTTATGGCAAAATAGATTCACCCATAAAACAAGATGGCTCCATTTCTTGATAGTGTTACAACATACAATGTCCTCCTAGAGAATTGTAAGTGATATATGTTTGTGTTGACTTGTAAGTATAGAAAAATAAAAATGTGAAAAAGAGTTGAGATTACATAAATTTTGTATTTTATTATTCTTTTGAGAATCCATATTGTTATTGCATTTCAAAATGAATTAGATATTGACAAAGATTATTCGTATTTTTATCTGGTATTTTTGCGTGTTGCACTGCTTGAACAAAATAATTTAGATTTTGATAAAGATAATTCATATTTCAAAGTCTTCCTATATTTTTCTTGTCATGCTTATTAAAGCTAATCATGTTCAACAACATGAGTTTGATTTTCATATAGATAATTTGTAATCTTTCATATAGTCTTTCAAAGATAATTAAAATTTTACATTTTTTAATAGTCTCTGATTATTTGTTGTGCATTAAAGCAAATATCTTGACCAAAAAATACCAGTAATAATAATTTAAAAAAAAAATTTAATTAAAAAACAATTTCATATAAATAATTGACATTTTATATTTTAAAACCTTTCTGTATTCTTGTTATCAAAGTATTTCCGTATTTTTAGGGACCTCGGTGGCAGCATAGCTTTAAGAATAACAGTGCCTCTAAATGCCCAAGTTTGAATCCCACTCAGGGTAGATCCTAATGCAAAAACCTGAATGGTTCCTAATGTTTAGCAAGTGTCTTAGTTGGCTTGCCAATGGTTTATGGGTTTCTCTAGGTACTCTGGTTTCCTCCACCATCCCAGAACTTATCACCTCTATATAAGTGAGAAAATCTTGACTCCAATGCTTCACTCTACTCTTTCCATATTTCTTTTTTGTCATGTTTGTTGTGTTGATAAAATATGCATACTTTTCCCTTATCAGACAAGAAAATGCCACGTTTTTACAGGAAAGGTTTTTCTGTCTTACCCTAGGGCAAGACAAACTACGTGCACTGTCACATCACAATATCACTTTTATTGTGACGTCAGCAATTAAGATTGTGATGTTATTGGTTGCAAATGCAATCAATGCACCTTTTTGCAAAGTTTTAGGATATTTTTTGCCATAAAACATTCACAAAACAGAAAAATATTGGATACGGGGGAAAAAGAATCAACCCCAGCTTTGTAATGAAGACACAGAAAGTTTAAGCCTTGGTCTGGAAAATAAAGAATTGTATCCCTTAGGTTAAGATCTCTTTGTCTTCACTACAAAGGGGTAGATTCTATCAATCTTGAGTGCATATGTATGCTGAATTCACATCAGTGACTCTGTACTACATGTATTAATAATATATACTTAACATATATTGTTATTAGGAATAAAGAAACCGAAGGTCAATTTTTACTCTTAACAGAAACAAAATCTGCCTAATTGAGTACATTATAAAGCAGTATACCATTAGTCTAAAACATCCATTAATCCATTGATCATATCCTTTGTAGGTTCATCAAAAATTTATAAACAGTAGTTATCTTTGATAATTGTATATATTTCCTTTTTCATATGGAAATTAAGTTATAATCTTGTATCATGAACCCAAATAGAAGGACAAGCTTGTGAAATAAACAACCATCATGTCTTCATTTAGAAAGATCACTATGGTAGCTTAGTTGAAATAGTACTTGCTTTCTTTGTGACAGGTTCAAACACTAGTCAATTCTTACCAAGACTTGAAAATATTTAGTGATTGGTCTTTCACTAAGCACTCAGAATTTGGAAATGAAAGCCATAGAGTCCTTTGGAAGAGACCTTAAAAATCAATGACCCCTGTTCCAGCAGGCATGGCGTGTTAAAGAACTCTCGCTGCACATTGCCCTGAATGCACTGCAAAGTTCAACATTACTGCCACTTCACCTATAGTTAGTGACATCTCAATATAGGTGAAATATTCTTGACTGGGATGTAAAACCCCATTCAATCAACCAATCAATCAATCAATCATTTGAAAGGACAGTTTATCAATATTATGATAATTTTACCAGACGGTCTTGATCCTTAATCCCTGTATATTTTACTTCATGACCTTGACCTTGATCCACAGTATATTTTACCTCAGGACCTACTTGAATTCACTGTACATTTTCCCTCATGATCATGCCCTTAAACCTCTGTACAATTTACTTCATGATCTTGACTTTTGGCCCACTAAATTTTTCTGTACTAAACTGACCTTCATTCACTGTACATTTTACCCACTGACCTTGACCTACTGTACATTTATCTCCTGATCTTGACCTTGACCCACTTTACATACAAAGATACAGTGATTATTGACTGACAACCCATATCCTGTTTCTTCCACACAACTGATTACACAAACTGTCATAGAATTCAATTACTATATTTGAGCGCTTGGTTACAATGTTTCATGACAGATTCTAATGAATCGGTTTTCACTGTCTGACTTTGTACGTTTCATTTTATTTCTGTTAATGGAAATATTCCTCTTTAATGATTAACTGTCTGTCTGTGTGTCTATCATTGGTCAAATATCCACAATTATCAGAATCGGCATTCTGATAATGATCATTGTCATGGGTCTGCTGGATCATGGTCACCGGGAATCTGTTTCAACCCAACACCTTCAAGACTGAAGACTTTCTTCATCTTGATCACAATATTGTTGAGAAGTAAGATGTCTCCTTAACAAAAAATTACCCCAATATATTTGATGCTGTATGGTTTTTTGTTCATTTCATTCTCAATTTTGATATCATACATGGCAGATGTAGCTAGCGTAAGACTGGAGGTACTTAAACCCTTCTAGAGCACCCGACCTCACATGTGGTTTTTTTTTTAATTTGCCATTTTTCAAAAGTATAATTTGCTCTTGTGATTTGAAAATGGACCAGTATGTTTGTGAACATTTATTGATTTACATCAATTTTTTTTTTGACCCAAGCCTTTGGTCAGGTGTAAAAAAAAATCATCTGTACAGTTTGGAAAAGATTAATTAAGCCATCTTTAAACAAAGCAACTAAAATTTGAAGCCGAGTCTTTAGACCCACTTAACTCTCTCACACACACTGAATATCATACATTATAACAACTTGTACAAAATTCATTTTCTCGTGTTACAAGTTTCCATGACAAAACCTCGTCATTTATATTCATTATGAATAGGAAAAGGCTAAAATGTCTGTTTTATTGAAACATCCCTTCATAAAAACTCATTATCACTGCCTATTGATCATATTGGAGCAAGAATCCGCCCTCCTAGAAAGTTTCCCATGGCAGTATCTCGTTACATGTCATATTAATAACTAAAAAAAGAAATGGCTGTCACAAAAACTCATTACGATTGCCGAATCATCATAAGGTGCTTGATCCAAGAATCCACCATCCTACAGCATACTCCTTGTTGATTCAACGTCAATATTAAATAATAACGTTGCCTGACTAATGGATGGATTTAGTAAAGCTTAGTCAATGTTTCTAACAATTTCATTTTCATCTTCACATTACAAGATAATTTTGATTGCCATCAAGCATTTATTTGATTAAGATGTTGGAGTGACCTCAATAAAGATCAAACTATCATTAAATTAAGTGGGGAGGGGCTCAATAAAGGGGAATAAAACAGTTTAAATTGAATCATAGGAAGCAGAGTAATGGAATTTTATGCCCCAGTCAAGAATCTTTCGCTTATATTGAGGAGGTCAGTTCAGGGATAGTTGAGAAAACCTGACTGCTGTGAGAAAACCACCGACTTTCAGCAAGAATGCTGACAAACTGTCTCAAATAATCCTAGCTCACAAACGGTGAATAAGGGTTCAAACTGTATTCACAGTTGTGCTCTGTATTCCAGGAGCTAAATAATTGTTGGGGTAAGTTGATAGTTAAACTGTTAATCTGCCATGCTTTTTATTGCAAGTCCAGGGTTAAAAAAGGGTAACAGTATATGGCAAATGGTAGAAACTGACAATATTTGCAATGCTGAGAACTTAAAATTACAATCTTTGTACTGCAATGAGGATCGTTGTCTGTATATTACATGATCAATATCCCTAAATATATTTCTTTGGAATGTTATAAAATTATTCACCATTTAAATTACTTGAATAACATTTTTACAGCAAAATGTCAACTGGTGTCAACAGCAAGATTGATTGATTTATTTGGGTTTAAGATCCCTGTCAAAAATATTGAAATTATATCGAGATGTCATCAGTCATAGTCAAAGGTGTAGAAATTTTGTCTGTTGGTTGCATTAATGGCATCATGCAGCAGGGATCTTTATCATGCCAAGCTTACCCCGACACTGGACCTCGTTTATTTTAAGTTCCACCCTGAAAGAACTGCAACTTTCATTTCCTATTGCTGAATGCTTGGCAAAACCACAGTAACTACCTGCTTTTAAATCTTGTGTCAGAGTGGTCAGGATTCAATCCCAAAACCTCTCACTTAAGGAGCAAGCACTCTACCAACTGAGCTACCATGGTTGTTATGTTGTAGAGACAACAAGAAAACTCAACTCTGGCCATGTTAAATAAGACACCAAGATAGTGCAACTAAGTCATATTGTATAAACAAAAAGATAACTTATCTTTGTTATATCATAGAATCTTTTGTTTTATAAAACAAGCTGAATCAATATCTGATAATTCTCTGTGATTAGACTAAAATAAAGACTGCTGAAGCCATAACAACTGATCATTCATTATTTAACCTGAAGATCAAACCTTCATCTGAAAAATCTAAAGACTGTAAACACGGTATAAAACACAATTACAATCTGATTAGAGTGTGGGTATAGGCAAATAACCTTGACCTGTCAACTTGACCTTTCATTTTAAATAATTATTAAGGACGAGTACATTAATGTAAAGGGATCATGTGTGTTTATTTTTTCTACATAATGAGAATGCTAATCATGTACATTGTATATGCATAAACTGAGAATACTAACACCATGACCCTCCTATATGAATGTTCTTAACGCAAGGTCAAACAGACAGGTCATTGTTGTTTGCCTATACCATAAAGATGATGGTTGATTTTTTTACTTGGGTAGTTGTGTCCTTGTCTTGTTTTCATTACTTTTATCAGATAATTTACATCTTTAGTAATTGTGACAGTTTATTTAATGTGTTACTGGGTTAGTGTGTCATTATGTCATTATCTTGATTAAGCTAGAGGATTAAAATAAAAAAGGCCAATTTGCAGCAAAGAAAAGGCAATATAGCCAACACACACAAATATCAAGACGACCATGAAGACCCTTAGTGCTTAATGGAGAATTGCATTTAGTTTAATTTTGAAATGAAAATCACCTGTAGAAAGTTTTAAACCAATGACCTATACTTATTCATCCAACATGAACCATATGCTTATTTGTCCTAGTTTATGATTTAACCTATTGGCCTATATTTGGCCAAACATGGCCAATATATGAATATGATTTAATTTAGCTTTTGTCAAGAGAATCACTCTAAGTTTGGTGGTAAGGTAAAGTGCTATATGACTTAAACTAGTGACCTTTCTATCCAACCAACATGACCAAGATATAAACTTGACCTAGTTTTCATCAGTTGAATCACTACGAGCAAGAACGACACTTGTGGCTGACAGGGGAGTTAACAAGGTTTTTTTCTATTATTTGACCTAATGACCCACTTATTGACCTAACCTTAACCAAACTTGACCAAACTTTTGTCAAGGTGATGTTTCAGCAACTGTAAAGATTAGGCAAAAACTGTGGCTTCAAAAGTGTAAATATTTTCGGTATATAATTTGAACTGGTGATCTACTCAAACCCTGGCCAGGTCTGGCCCAAGACTTGAAAGTGGGTGGTGACTGTTCTTTCGCCAAGCACTCGGTATTACAAAATGAAAGTCACAGTTCTTTTTGATGGGAACTTAAAATAAACGAGGTCCGGTGTCACGGTTGACATGGCACAAGAAAGAACCCTGCTGTATGATGCCATCAATGCAATGCACAGGCAAACTTTCTGCACCTTCGCCTATAGATGGCAATGTCTCAATATAAGTGAAATATTCTTGACTGGGATGTTAAACACAATTACTCAACTCAACCCAACTCATTGACCTAATTATGGTCCATATTTACAAACTTGACCTAGCTTTTGTCAATTTGTCAAGAGGATCACTTTGAGCAAGTTTGATGTAGATTTCATGTTAATATTTTATATGTGATAATTTGTTATCATAGATGTCTAAAAAAATCATTCATCAAAATAAAATTTTTGACTATATAACCAAAGGGTCAATTATGAACTCTCCAATTATCAACAAGGAAAGGTTGTAACAACAGGCTCCAGGTTTCGCAATCATTCCTTAGCTAAGATTTTCTTTAACTTAAATCTTTCAAAATTACAAATCCTTAAAATATAATTTTGTTAATTTTCAACATATTCAGGAATTTAAGGTGACATTTTGAAAATCATTACTAGATGAAAACCTGCATTTTCGTTTTGATAAACATTTTCATCAGTAGTTCCAAAAAGAAATTACCAAAATTTGCTAAACTTGACTAAAAGAAAATCTTAGCTAAGGAATGATTATGAAAGTGGGGCTGGGGCTGGGTAACTCGAACCTATCTTAGCAGTTACGAACACTTAACGCCCTTGTTATATATAGGCATTAAGTGATCGTAACTGCTAAGAGAGCTTCAAGTTATCCAGCCCAGGTCTGAAAAGATTACAAAAAGACTAAAGAGCTACAAGACATCATGAACTAACAAAGTCAGAAAATGTTAAGCCTGCAGTCATTTTTCAAGGATTTATAAAGCGAAAAGATTAATTGATGTAAACCTATTTTACTTATATTTGATCTATATGATCTATATCTATATATATAGTGTTACCCTTGACAATGTTTTATTTCTGGCTCTAATTGGCTTATATAGCTCTTTTAGGGTTTTATGGTGGGTGTTACAACATTGGTAGAACATATGTCATGTCTGGGGCTTGACAATCATTTAATACATTGTTTGTCAATGTATATTCCCATATAGAAACAGTATTTGAAACAAGTCAAGATTTTCAACCAGTCCTTGTCTTGATAATTTCAACATTTTCTATTGTGCCAAATTTGTGGTATATATAGGAGACTATTGAAAAAGTAATAAGTCCTTCCCAAAAGTTTAATACCAGTCTCGGACTGTGGGACTAGGTTTATCTTAAACACTTATAGAGAAAAGAGTTCCATTTGTACCGTCCACTAAAATTTTCATTTTGACTTAAAAAAAGCCTAAAAATGACGGAATTAAGCAATTTTGAACATTTCTGTGAAAAATCAAGTGGCATATTTTTATATAGCTGATACTGCCTTTCTAAAAATTTAAAAACTTTAAATATAAAAGAAAAAGAAACTGGTCTAAGTAAATATCAGTATTTTGAAAATTTTTGGGAGAATCTCGATCATGAAGAAAATTTTTGAAACAAGCAGGTTAAATTTTTGAATTTTATGTGGGGGGGGGGGGGGGGTATATTTGTGTGTGCGTCTCATAAGCTTAATTTTCGGGTGTGATCTATCTGTTCCAGATCAGACCTGCTTGCTGTACGCCAATAATTTTTTAATTAAAACATTCCATTGACCATTGACTAAATAGTTCTTTCACAGTTATTATTTGGGAATAAAAAACCAAGCTCCTACTTATGCTCAATAAATGATTATTAACTTTCTAATTCATAAAATAGTCTGGAATCTTGATATCATTTACATCTAAACTGTCAAATTTGATATTTTGTAATCATAGTAATCATTCGGCAATAACTCCAGAATATAATTAAGATAAATGCAGAAGGAATGAATTAAAACATCATGTTGTAACTTAGTTATTTTTTAAATATTCCCATGACACACTTATTGGCACAAAAATTACGAAAATTACAGAAATTTACTGTAGTTAAGTAAATAAAATACAAATTTACATCATAAATATTCATTGAAAAGAAAATTATTGGGTAACAAGAAGTACAAATATTCCATTTCCCTGGCCTCATTATAAAATATTTGGCAAGTGTATGGGAGTAAAAGCAAATTTGGTTTAATTTGATTAATATCCAGAATGAATATTCACTTTGTAAGTAACACACCACTCAATTCCTAAGGGACCACTTCTAAGTAACACACCACTCAAATTCCTAAGGGACCACTTCTAAGTAACACACCACTCAAATTCCTAAGGGACCACTTCTAAGTAACACACCACTCAAATTCCTAAGGGACCACTTCTAAGTAACACACCACTCAAATTCACAAGGGGCCTGGGTGACAGAGTGCCCCTCAACACCATCTACTTTTAAATCTCGCTCAAGACAGATGTTAACCCAAGAAAGTTTGTCAGTTTATTTAGTCCACTTTTGGTGGTTTTCTCTAGGCACTCTTGTTTACTCCACCATCATAGAACTGTATGGTTGATATAAGTTAATGAATCTTCGACTGGGGCATGAAACACCATTACTTCACTCTCAGATTCCCAGTAAGGGGTCTACCAAAAACATTCTGTGAAACCGATAAAGGGAAATTATTTAAGCCTCATAATCTTTTCAGCCTATTTTTTCAAGCATCTTCGCTTTTTTTTTTTATTCCCTAACTAATACTTTCTTTAACTTAAATTTGGAAAGTCTGAAATCTTAATAAATCTATTTATCCATAAATTGAAGGTGTCATTTTGAAAATCACTTCAAGCTGATTATTTTTGTCAAAAATGTTATTTTGTGGTTAAAAAATTTGCAATATTTCATGTTAAGGAAAATCTTTGTTGAGAAATCATTGAGAAACTAGGTATACCGGTACTCGTCCTTAAAACTTGAAAGCAGGTCTCGTTTTCTTTTGCCATGCACAAAAAACCTTAAAAACATTGGTTAATTCATCATGAAAGTTCTAAAACTTGTTTTCAAGCATTAGAAATATATCAAACTGTTCCCTGAAAACTGAATAATGTGTTTGTAACATATATCACTCTATCAATAAAATATTCCTCCCAAATTTATTATTCTGAAAAACCAACTTCAATATTCTGAAAAAACCAACTTCAATATTCTGAAAAACCAACTTCAATATTCTGAAAAAACAACTTCAACATTCTGAAAAACTAACCATAAAACAGTAAAGCAATGTTCTGATTTACCCCCTCTAAAAACGACAACAAAATTTACATTATTAATTTTCTAGTTTATAAAATATGTCTACTGCTCCCTCGGCAGACTGATTTGGCGCAAGAATCAAATTTACCATACTTAAGTATATAAAATACAAATTTACGTTATAAATACAGCGGAAAATTTTTATTGGGTAACAACCTTATCCAGAAGTACATTATACCATTTCCCCCAGTGTCATTATAGAATATTTTAGTGAGCATTTGGGAGTGAAAATAAATTGAGTTTCTTTTGATCAATATCCATATAAATATTCAACTTTGTAAGTTACAACAATGGTTCAAATCCCAAAAGTATTTTTTACTCCCTCTGTGACTTGCTAACATGAAGAATTGATAGATAAATTATATGTACAGATAGTAGTAAAATAAAGAATTGTGAACTTTGGATCAGCTAGATCAAATATTGGCATATATACAATACAGTAAGATAAAGAATTGTGAACTTTGGATCAGCTAGATCAAATAATGGTATATATACAATACAGTAAGATAAAGAATTGTGAACTTTGGATCAGCTAGATCAAATTATGGTATATATACAATACAGTAAGATAAAGAATTGTGAACTTTGGATCAGCTAGATCAAATATTGGCATATATACAATACAGTAAGATAAAGAATTGTGAACTTTGGATCAGCTAGATCAAATAATGGTATATATACAATACAGTAAAATAAAGAATTGTGAACTTTGGATCAGCTAGATCAAATAATGGTATATATACAATACAGTAAAATAAAGAATTGTGAACTTTGGATCAGCTAGATCAAATAATGGTATATATACAATACCGTAAGATAAAGAATTGTGAACTTTGGATCAACTAGATCAAATAATGGTATATGTACAATACAGTAAAATAAAGAATTGTGAACTTTGGATCAGCTAGATCAAATATTGGTATATGTACAATACAGTAAAATAAAGAATTGTGAACTTTGGATCAGCTAGATCAAATATTGGTATATATACAATACAGTAAAATAAAGAATTGTGAACTTTGGATCAGCTAGATCAAATATTGGTATATGTACAATACAGTAAAATAAAGAATTGTGAACTTTGGATCAGCTAGATCAAATATTGGTATATATACAATACAGTAAAATAAAGAATTGTGAACTTTGGATCAGCTAGATCAAATAATGGTATATATACAATACAGTAAAATAAAGAATTGTGAACTTTGGATCAGCTAGATCAAATATTGGTATATACTGTAAATCCGGTTTTATTCGCGAGAACGTAATTTTCGCGTTAATTCGCGATCTCATTTAATCGCGAATTCAACATTCTCACGTAATAAAAGTATGTATAACATATAACCAACGTAACGAAGTTACGTTAAATTTCAAAGTCAAATCAGGAAACCATATAGATTATCCTGCTGAATTAATACATAACTATACAAATTTCTAATTGATGGTGTAATCGACATGTTGTCCACCTGGCAATGTTCATAAAAATATTTATTTTACTTAGTCTTCAGGTGGGTAGATTTTACACGATTGCATGTGCGATAGGTAATAATCTATAGTCTGTTCACACAAGTATTTAAATATAGTATGTTGCAGTCAATTTCAAGCAAGTAATATACCAGTATGTATTCTAACGCGAATTCATCCTCTAGCAAATTAATCTCCTAAACGTGATTCGCGAAAATAAAGTGTCGTGAAAATTACCGGATCTACAGTATACAATACAGTAAGATAAAGAATTGTGAACTTTGGATCAGCTAGAATAAATATTAAATAATGGATTCCAGCAAATTTGGCCAGATCATGCATGGTGGAGGAAACTGCAGAGCCAAAAGAAAACCACTGACATACTTCCTCACACTAATAGTTTCAATCTAACAATGATCATGGATTATTTGGAAATCAACTCTCACATTCCACTTAGAGAACAATTAAAGCATTTAAGTGGCTAAGAGACTGTAGTGGCTTACTGGCAGTTACAATATTTTAGAAATAACTTTCATTTTGTTTGTGGTTTACAGGGTATAAACAAGATTTTAGAAATGGCAATTTTCATAAAATTGGGAAGCAATTTATGATAAAATTGCTACAGCCAAAGTCTTGTTTATATCCATGTAATCACAACAAATTGAAACTTTTTTTCTTATATTTACAATATAAATCCATGACATTGCTGCTAAGATTTGCAAAAAGACAAACATTTCATATTATCAAACATTAGTTTTCATTTCTCCTCCACTAGTTTCGTCAGTGAATGGAACAGTGTAATCAATTATTTTAGGGCATTTAATGCACCTTTTTGACATCATTTCATCCTGTCAACGCATTTAACACTGTCCAAAATCAGACTTGACAAGAGGTTAACAGGTCATACCAGCTAACTGAAATGTAAACATTATTCTTGCCAATAAGTTTATATAGAAAGAAAATCAGTGATTGTAAACGTAACGCCACAGCAATGGAACCAAATAGGCACTTAACCCTACAACTTTTAGCTGACAAATCAGTTTATAGTTACTATGGTCATTTTTATAGTTTTGGATCACAACTTAACAACATTGATATCTCATCATGATTTATATCTAAATCTTCAGACAGTACAGAACTACAAACATTATGAGTTTTTGGTTTTAATTTGTTTCAAGTTTCCAGATAACAGAAAATATCATGTATCCAAAATAATAATTTATAGACATCTAAAAACATTATGAAGAAGTAATTTATCTTCTTCTTGCTCAATCTTGTTTCATTCACTTCTAGTTGTAAGCATCCTCTGTAACGACCATAGTTGGCCTACTCTTCTTTTTAACTCTACAGAGGTGTCTTTAGCATGCACTGAGACACAGACATTGGTTTTGAGTCTCATCCGAAAGACTATTCTGGTAATGAACTTTTTACAACTCTAGTATGGTCAGGAGATGAAAATCATCTCAGAAAATTTCTAAGTCCTAAGTGAGGTTCCAACCCATAACCCTTGACTTCGAAAGCCAGCCATTGACAGTACCACTTGGCCATGTCTGCCTGTAATTTATGATATCTAATGTGATAGATTGCAATGGAATGAAGTGAATAGTCATGTAAAAATAGCATTCCAGTAACAATTTCTATAATTACATATTGAGGTAGTCAGTGCTGAGATGGTAGAGGAAACCTGAATACAGGTAAAATCACCAATTTTTAGCAAGCCAACTGACAAACTTTCTTGCACTATGATCTGCCAAAGCCTGGGCTGAGTAAAAGAGGCAGTTGGGGGCTTAGATCACAAGGTCAGACCCCAGCTAAAGTAAAATAAGAGTACCGCTGAGCAGGGCAATATACCCCGATAAAATGTTTACGTTTGGACAGACAGACGGACATAGCCATATCATTATACATCCCGTTACACTGGCGTATAAAAATATACATAAAAGTCATATCACAAATTTTCATAAATGACATTACCCTCCTAAAATTAGATATCTTTCAATTTAAATACTTTATTCAAAGTATTTTATTATCACTTATTTATCTTACACTGTAAGGACTGCTACAACATTGTTTATTGTGATGCTTCAAAATGGATGTTACAATTGATTTTTCCTGTTAAATACCTATTAACACAACGTCTTCAGGGAATAAATGTACAAATTGGTTTATCATAATCGTAATATTCTCTGTACTGGGTCAGTGCATACTACAATTAAGTGTGATTTGTAAAAACTCTCGAAAAAAAAAAAAAAATTCATGATTATAACAATATGGACAACAGAAATAGGGTTGGTTGAATGTTGCTTAACGTCGCATCAGCAATTTTTCAGCTAGCTATTTGCGACGAGAACTATTTTATTAATCTCTATAGATTAATCTATGAACAATTTTTGTATGCATGTGAAGTGTGATTGTGTTTAATGGTCTGCCTTATACTAGCACACACTCAGGGCTACTTTAATGTGCTAGCTCACAGACTCGGTTCGCCGTAGACATGCATACCACTTCCCTAGTCCATTATACTGATACCAGGTGAACCATGGCCAATAAAGGCCAACTACAAGGAAAATTCTGGTCTGAGCGGGATTTGAACTCACAGCGGTGAGATACCCTGGATTTGAAGACTTACGTCTTATCCATTAGGCCTCTCAACAGAAATAGGGGAAATGTATCTAAATTGATAATGATTTATTATGTAAAATGTTTCTAGAATGTATTCATTCATATAGAAAGCTTAGTCTGTGACAGATGGACAGACTAGTAGGTTGGTTGTATAGTGTTTGTTGAATGATTGTTGGTTATTTGGTTGAATATGTTGGTTGGTTTGTTGCCTGGTTTATTTGGTATGTTGGTTGTTTGGTTGGTTTGATGGTGTTATTGTTTGCTTTGTTCCAAGGTTGTTTGTTTGTTGGTTGGTTATCCAGTTTGTTTAGAAGGTGGAAAGGTTGGTTTATTGGTTAGATGGTCTTGATGTTTGGTTTGTTGAATGGTTAGTTGATTGTTTGGTATAATAGTGTTATGAAATCTGGAATGGGGAAGGAAATGAACAAAAGGTTGGTCAGATATAACACCATCACAATATACCACCACATACAACTATAGAAAAAGTTGACAATATTTAAATATTGATGGTGTTATGTCTTATTGATAATCAGCGACGTTTACAATGATGTTCTCACAAACTATGCTTCAACATTTAAATGCGTAAATAGAGTTAATTCTCATCTATAATCTACCAATCAGCCACTTTTACAATGGTGTTCTTACAAATTATGATTCAACATTTAAATCCTTATATGGAGTTCATTCTCATCTATAATCAGCCACTTTACAACAATCTTCTCCCAAATGCTTCAAAAAAGTTGTTTGGAACAGTGAGTAAATTAAATTTTCTTTAAATTCCGATGTTTTACAGATACAGTTATCCTATCTGTTATCTAAAACTGCAGTTACAATCAAGTTTCTGCTGTGCTTCAAAAACGCCATTAAATTGATTTTTTGTGTAAATTTACAACACAACTCTGCACAGGGGAATAAATGTACAAATTAGTTTATTGTCATCAAGATATTCTACGTATTAGGTCAGTAAAATATTGACCTTTATAACAATTATGTTTGATTTGTAAAATGTCTCAGGAGACCAAAAAAGTAAAGAAAATCTTTATATCATAAATTTGATTGGTAAATGTGTCTCTATAGAAACAGAACGTGTAAATAAAATTTTCTGGCTTCATATAAATAGTTATCACTGATCATAACAGTATATTCCAAATACCAATATCTGCAGGCAATCTTAATTTCAATTTAATGACATTTTTGTATCCATAACAACAACAATCCAAAAATTCAACGTAATGACATTTTTGTATCCAATGACAACAACAAAATTAATCTTTCTTCCAAATTCCTTAATCATTCAAAATTTTCCATAAATCTACTGATCAAAGCAATATATTGCCAATTTAAATATGGCTAGACAATCCAAAAATTCAATGTAATGACATTGTATCCAGTAATTTCAAACAACAAAATTTCTCTCCCCCCCCCTTTTTTTCAAAATTTTCTCTAATAATTCAAATTTTTCCATTATATTGCTCTCTATCTAGGAAATAGAATGGTTGCCAACGGAAAAGTTTTAGAATAAAATGCATTTTGTATGCAACATATCAAAATAAATGCGAAATTGATGAGAGATTTTCTAGAATTTCTAGACTTAAAACATGACACTTACAGCAATTTTCTAAAAGTCAACAGACTCATAAATTCAAATCACCAGACTTATTAATTCCGAGATCATCGATATTAATATAAAAGCTTCAATATCATATATCTTAATGTGGTTCTATGTTGACCTATCGATGGTTAATAAAGATATGGTAGGAATTTATAGCCCTAAAATAAATATGCAAATATCTGTAAAGATCATGGTTGATCATAATGGAATACTGAAATTCATAACTGAAAGTTATATAGTAGTTGGCAACTGATTGATATTGTCATCTTTTTTTTATATTATTGCAATCTTTTTCTCATTTGAAAATTATTATTTACAAAAAAGGATAAATTATTTGGCATTTTGCGACATTGGATAGTTTTGTCAGACTTATTCAGATTTTTCATTTCACTTTTCAGTCATACCAATTTGAGAGGAAAATATAGAATTTAAGGACTTCTTAAGGTCTCCTGGTTACATTCACTGCCTTTTTTAAGATTGTGCAAACCTTGTAAAGTAGAAAAAAACCTGCAATTCCTTTTCCAATGAAACAAACACATGTCAAATATATCAAGAACTTTTCTTAAAACCCAATTATCATGATGTGAAAATGCATTAACACATGACAATTATCTCTCAAGGAACTCGTGTGTGATGTAAATAAACTGACATTTTTACATTACCCACAATACACCTGCTGTTTCACTTCCTACATTTTCACAATCAAGTGATATTAAAAAACATTCAATTGACAGTTTATGTGATTTCAATATCGGAGCACATTTAACTTAAAATGCAGTCGGCCAGAATTTATAAGGCCAATTTACTTCTCAATGCTGACAAGTGACAAGATTCAAAGACTGGAATTTATGATTTTTAAAAAGACAATAGGCACAATTCAAAGACGACTTGATAAAGTTTTTCCAGGCTTCAATTAAACTTCAGCAAGCTAATGTTGGACACTGAGGCAAGATGTTCTTTAGAAATGCTAGCTAACAACTGAAGGCACAAATGATCTAAATTTAGTGTTAATGATACAAGGGTTGACATCACCAGACTGAAAATGCCAGCTATTGCCTGGTGGAGGAAACAGCATAATGATTTTACATATTGTGAATCAACTTTTATTTGCAGATATTAACGTTTGCGATTCACTTACCAAAACCATATTGGCTTTAGCGGAATATTTGGTACAAATAAATCCATTTTTGGAAACAAATTTGCGGCGATTTACTTTGGCGATAAGTTTCTCCTCGCGGAACATGTGAAAGTTAATTGAACGCCAATAAAAGTTGGTTTACAGTAACAGTAAGGACCTGTCAAGTTCAATTCTCAAAACCCAATGTAAAGTCAAAGAGAGAAAATAAATTAACACATGACAATTATCTCTTAAGGAACTGATGTGTGATGTAAATAAACTGACATTTTTGCATTACCCACAATGCCCCTGCTGTTTCACTTCCTACACTTTCACAATCAAGTTATATTAAAATACATTCAATTGACAGTTTATGTGATTTCAATATCGGAGCACATTTAACTGAAAATGCAGTTGACCAGAAAATAGCGCTTTACATTATAAGAAGCCATGAAGGCCAATTAAGCATTTAATGTTGACAAGTGACAAGGTTCAAAGACTACATGACAATACAGTTGGCTTCAAATGAGCTAAATTAGCTATTTTTATATTGACAAATGGCAAAGAGTGCTTGATTTACTTCAATGAAACTTTAGCATGCATCCTAAATTGACACATCGCATGTTTCAAACAAATTTCAAGACTATTAATTTTAGGATGGGTAATCTTGAGTGAAGGTCTACCTAAATTGCATCTATTTGGTAAGGACAAGTATTCAAATTGTACCTTTGTATACTAGACCTTCTATAATCTGGTCAAGATCTTTAGTCCAGACAGTTAAGATAAGCTCTATGGTAACATATTTCAAGAATGCGAGTTAGTGAGAGCTGTCACAAAAATACTGTAGCTCATCTCAACATCTAGTTGATCCAAAACATGTTTTCTTTACAATTTTAGATATCTAGTCTAGCTCCCATAGTCACCATAATTATAAGTCTCTACTAGGTTTAAAATTGTTTTTAACATGCAGTCCAACCTGCCTTAGAGACCACCTCTATATAAGGGCCACCTGCTTATAAAGACCAGAAAAATTGTATCCCAATTGCTCTTTATTTGTATTATTTGAACCTGTTTATAAAGGCCACCTGCCCATAAAGGTCACTTTTACTGGCTTAATAGACAGGTTTGACTGCATAACTTACACATTCTGACATTCTGATATGAAGTCTGATTTAGCTGGAAGCAATGGCATTAGCTTTTCTCTATGTTAATGATTATATTATTAAATGTACCTATAGGGCTGATGGATGACATAATTCTGAGAAGCTACTATCTTTTTTTTCAATTTCAAAATTTGATATGATTGGAAAAGGAAAGAGCTTTGTTATCTGTTCACAGTAAACCTAAGTAAATGCTCCACAACAAATTTGCCATCTCACTTATTACCACAACATTCTATATATTCTGTAATTCAAAAACTCATTTCCTCTACAAATACCTATTTCCTCTAAACTGATCACCAGAACCCTTCATAGTGCTAAAGTTTGACAGACTCAATTGACGTATCGCGGCCACGCCCACAATGTTCCGACAAAGGCCGTCATCACAGTACCAAAGCAGCATCACAGCAACTTGTGACGTACTAGTGTCAGTGACATATTTAAATGGCACATTTCAGGCTAAGCATGCCAGGCCTTTGTCGGAACATTGTGGGCGTGGTCAGCGATACGTCAATTGTGGCAGTGTCTCAAAGTTTTACTGTAACTAAACTTTCAGTGAAAGAGACCTAATTAAATGTCAATACCTCGTCTCAAGAGAAATTATATAATGCAGTGACTAAGTGAAATTAATTGGTTTTATGCAATAAATTCTAAGAATTTTATTTCTCAATAGTTCAATGTCTATAATAAATGAAGTCAAGCTGATATTTGTCTAGTTTAGTTGCAATTTCTAAAAGAGAAAAGTTTTTAATGTAAAACTGGTAGTAATTAACTGCTAAGTCCAATGGAGGATTCTTAAATCAGATAGTCTACATAAAATAATGCTGGTTCTTGACAGCCACAGCTCGGGTAAATATATCCTTCCTAGACAGGGAATATAAACCCATATACACTGTCAAGAATCAGAACTAGTCAGGCCAGATGGATGGATATACATTAAACTTGGTAGGCTACACATTGCCTCATGTTGATATATTTACATTTATGATGTTTGATTGTATTAAACTCTGTTTGAGACCATTTATGAAGTTATAGGATGCTAATGTGACGTCACTCATCTCTTGCTTATGCCTATAATAGTGACATCATTGATTGGCTGTTCCAGCAATTGGAATTGCATGCTGTACATGACAGTGTTTTAAATTTATTTCAGGATTCAAAAACAAAAATAGGATTTTCAAAAATTGTGAAATGTAAATATAACCGTTGAACTGAAAACAAATGGCGTTTATAGTGCTATAACTTCCATTGCAGTGCAAAGCAAACTAAGCAAAACGTGCTAATGTATTCAATTTGCTTTGCATGGTAATGGAAGTTATAGCACTATAAATGCTATTTCTAGACAATTCAATGGCTAAGTATGTTTGCGTCAAGTTTGGTCAAAATCCATCCATAGACATGAAAGATATGGATACAATATTCAGACGGACAGCGAGATGGACAATTTTGGTGGGTGGTATAATAACTAATACTGTTAGCAGTGTATTGTGATATACAATTTTATTATACCTCATTAGAAAAATACGATGCTATCTGTAATTTGATTGGACCGTTGGATCATGTGATCAGGGTGGAGAAAACATCGTGTATCCCTCTGAAAACATCATATCCCACCTCTTCGGAACACACCGTGACGTCACAATGATATGACATCATCGATGGAGAATCGGTCTTGAGGTTCTAGCGTTTGCCTCCGATGAGTTCCGATAGGAGAAAAAACAATGAATCGGAGAAGGATTGATGTTTTCAGACTGTCTTTTTTTAAATATTTTCTTTCTCTCTGTCTTTCATATTGCCATGGTTATCTTTCGGTATAATAAACAATTTATTGCCTTTGTGTGAGGGAGATATGAACATTTGTTCACCCTTAACAAGTCACATATCTCCCTCACACATAGGCAATAAATGTATAATATAACATATAGTGACATGTTTGTATCATCCCAGCCTTATGAATTTGTGAAGATAAAGGTGAACTATGTCGTCATATACTAGTAGTTCCATGTTCCTTTCATTCTCTATCTTATTTCACATGGTATAGCTGGTGTAGCTAGCTGGACAGGAGGTACTATTACCCTTTTGGAACAACTGACCTCACTTCCCTGGTGGCAGTTCATGTGTTTAACTTAATTTGTCATTTTTCCCAATTTTTAACTCTGCTTTTGGGATTGAGATTGGACATGTTCCATGTTCCCTTCATTCTCAATATTATTTCACATGGTATGGCAGATATAGCTAGCTGGACTGGAGGTGCTTATCTTTCCGGTACACCCAGTCTCACTTCCCTGGTTGAAGTGCATGTGTTTATCTTAATTTACCAGTTTTCAATTTTTTTATTTCAAAGGATGGTAAAAAAAATCAAAGTGCACAGAGAATACTAATTGAAATATCTGCCTTTAAAAAATAGTTAAATTTTTACACAATAAATGGTGAAGATAATAAATTTTAAGAAAATCAATATATGATATTCTAATGCCTTAATTTATCAAAATCAACAAGTCTGTATGAATCATTTATCAAATTACAAGTGATCGACAAATTTTAGAAAATTATTTTCCTAGGGAATGTCATAAAAAGTTAAAATAAATTAAGAATTTCTCTATTTTTTCAAATTAATTGTGACACATACATGGTGAGTGAAAACCAATTTCCAAAGACTGTCAAATACAAAAACATATTTATGTCACGTTGGAACAATTGAGTGGACTTTCTGTGAACTATCAGTCGTATTTTACTCATTGTGGTGAAGTCTATAAGAATGGAATCATTATCATAAGATATAAATATCTGTAGAAATTATCATCGCTGTAATCTGTCTCTATCTGTATTGTCATGGGATATTAATACAGGAAGTTCAATGTCTCATAACTCTCTTGCTTTGAAAGTACAAATATTGTGAGAGTTATAAAGACATCACAAAATGTCGAGATATTTATTTAGTAGCATGATAATACTAATGATGTAGCCACTAACACAATTAATTCAATATATAAGGAAAGAACCACTGACTGATGCGGCCATTAACAATTAATTCCAGAATTAACAAGAGCCACTGACTTGTGTTTATGCTAAATTAATGTTGACATAGCTGTACTAATTTGTACCATATGATCATTTTAATTTGCATTGTCAGACATTGAAAAAGCCAAGTTTTCAATTCCATGAAAGTAGAAACAAAAATTTCAATTAGTCTTTTTTTTATTAATATAATTATTATTATCATTTATTTATTTATTTATTTATTATTTCTTCCTCTTTTTTTTGTAACAAATATTGCCTGAAAAGTTGGGGATATGATTTTAAATAAAAAAATAAATACTGTCAATGTATTTATTTTCGCAGGTACTAATATTCGCTTATTTCGCAGTCATTTGTTTTGCGTGAAAATTAAAACTTAGCAGAAGTAATACCATGCTTATCCTGTTATAATGCATATTTCAAAAATGCGAAAATTTACTTACATGGATATTTATAAATTTCCTTTACCGTGAATTAAATATGTTTACGGTAAATGACCTTGGTAGTCTTAGACTTTATTACTAGAACAATGACTTTTTGACATTTATGTATATCAATAATCAGGCATCATACCAAAGGGAATTCAATAAATTACATCTTTCCAGATCCATAGTACAGTGACTTTTACCTATCTGGCAGTTTATGTACATAAGTTACATCTATCACATTATATTTACATTTTGTCTGTTTTCTGTCTTCAATACAAGGTTTCAGAGCAATTGCGTTCATATCGGCTATGAACTGCAAGATCTACCTTGGCGACATCACAGGAATTCCAATCACAACAATCGGCGTATGTGACGTCACAGGAATTATATTCACAACAATCGGCATATGAATACACAATATGAAATACACAAAACCGGAACTTTTTATTGATTGTTTGCATAATTGTGATTATTTATTACCGAAATAATTGTATTTAATAAAAAATTGAACAATTTAGTAGAAATTTTGTATGCAATTTGTTGTTTTTTCCATGCACTATTTTGTCCTAGAATTTCTGGCGCCAAACTGCACAGCTGATCAGTTGGATCTGCTGTTCCATCAGCTGTTCCGTTAATTGAAAATCGTTGTTGACAAAGCGCGGAATTAAAATTTTTTAAAATGATTTTGAACCAAGAAAAAAAGAAAATAGTAAATATAACAATTGAACTGTTTAGAAATGCGGTTCATAGTCGATATGAATGCAATTGATATGCAAGCAAACTAATCATAACGCACTAACGCGCGTTATTCAGTTTGCTTGCATATCAGTTGCGTTCATATCGACTATGAACCGCATTTCTAAACAGTTCAATTGTTAAATACAGGTAGAACATTTCAATTTATAGCATATTAGCAAAGTTCTACAAATTTCTGAATTCTTGGTGGTGAAAGAAAAAAGGGGTCATTTGACCCCTTATTTTGCTAAATGACCCCATTGTTAAGACCTTAATATTAAATATTAATAAAAAAGTATGAAAAAATATTGATGTTAGTGTTTTTGACAAAAGCTAGCTTTTGAAAATAACCTCTCTTAAAAATCCTAAATTGAACAATGGAAGGGTAAAGTGAAAGATCACAGAGGCTTTCACCACCTTCATTCAAACCTCTACCCTGTCTTAGGTTGTTATAACATTATATAATATATTTATATATGTACAGAAGACTTTCGAAATTGCTGTCTCAATCAGGACAGAAGTCTATCAAGACCCTAAATTAGCCATTAGCATTTCAATTTCAATGTCTGAAAGAAATAATGTCCATATATATATACTTCAGTCAATTATGTCGAAGCTAATGGGCTACATTGAATATTTCTACAGTCATACAGATTCAAATTATGTAATAATAGTCTATTCCACCATTCAATGTCAAGACAGTGTCCTCAATAAGAGGGGCAAACTTATGATGAGCAATTGGAAAATCAGCATAGGTCCCCACCCCCTGCATACTTAGTCCATCAAGCCAGGGGATCAAAATAGAAAGTCTAGCACCTCTTGTCTTTAATCTTAGCAGATACCAGATAAAGTTTTGAATGTCCTGGATAACAGCATGGAAAGGTTCATGTGCAGTTAAACTATCATGAAGAAAAGGCAGCATTATCCTTGTAAAAAAAGTATAGGTCCATTGGACTTACAGATAAAATATCAAGAGGCCCACTGAAAAATCAATTAGTTCTGTACCTTGAACCTGGGGAATTTTGAACCCCTATTGGAGGAGACCTAGATCAGTGAACAGCCATTGTGTTAAAGATTGAATTTAGACAGAAAAACAAACAGAAAATTCAGATAAAAAATATTCCCTACCATTCTCCCATCCCCTTTCCAATTCTACTCATAAACTATTTCATGATGAAGAGTTTTGAGATTATCTAGGGCATGATTAATCATGACCTCCTACTGACCATTTTAAGACTTGAACATTTCTTCAGTTTAAGCCTCTTACAGCCTATGTTTCACATCCACTGGGACACATCACAGTATGAAAAAGTTTGTCCTTTGGCTTGCCAAAACCAACTTAGTCACATGATAGTGTGAGCATATTTACTGCTTTGCTTGCCGAAGGTGGCAAGTTTTCTCTAGGCTTTCGAGTTTTGATGATCTCGTGAACATTGCTAAACCACCTTGATATTAATAAAACATCTTGATAGTCTTAAAACAATATTCTACCATTTTACTGAAAATTTCAATATACCACAAGACTATTGTAGCGATACAGCTACATGGTATAGTATGTGCTATGTAGAGGTAAAGAGATATTACTACTGTCGAACCCTTGGGGTACCTTTTAAGTGAAGCAGTAGAGCGCTCACTTTAAAAACTAGCGATCTGGGTTCAATTCCCGGTGTTGGGAAAAGTAATTTTATAAAAAAAATTTCAAAGCAAATGGTGATGGATTGGGCACATCCTAAGACGAGAACATCACGAAGCATGCTCTGGACTGGAATCCACAGGGAAAGAGGAAGAGAGGGCGCCCAGTAACAACATGGCGGAGAACATTAGACAATGTCTTGTCATGGGGAGAGGCTAAACGAGCTGCACATGACCGGGACAGATGGAGAGCTATTGTCGAGGCCCTATGCCCCTCCAGGGGTGCAGAGGATTAAGTCAGTAAGTCAAGTCAGCATTTACATTACACTGTATAAGGTGCATGCAAAAAAAAGGTCATCTACAGTAGGTCAAATCGTGTATTTCCGTAACTTTATCACCCATAACAATCCAAACTGGGATTAATTACTCTAGCGGATGATAGGACAATCTTGATTCCTATGTCAGGCTCAACAGTTGAAGTAATTACATTTCAATATGAAGAGACAATTTAAAACCTGTTAGTGGCTGATTTCTGTCACAATATTGCGTGTAAGTAACAGATAGAGTTGACAAATTACAAACAAGTAATAACAATTTGTAATCATACAGTGTATTGGTCTCGGTGTTATTCTCCTAAAGCTACTAGTTAGAAAAACAACATTGACCTGTCTGTTTGACCTTTAATTTGAATATTTATTACGAACGAGAATATAGGGAATGCACATGTCTATTCTGTGTACATAATGAGAATCACTACACACAAACACTATTCATGTATTTACTGTGAATCTTAATACTATACATGCCATGGGTCGACCCTCTTATATGAATAATTGTAATGAAAGGTCAAGCGGAAAGGTCATTGTTGTTTGCCTATATGCTGATTTTTGCAATTGTTTACATAAAGAAGCTACCAGTATTTGTAGGTCTGTTCAGTCTCTGTAGCCAGCAGATAAGACCAAGCATAAAGCTCATCCCAGAGTCGACAAATAAATACAAGTAACAACAACATGTAAGTATACAGTGTTTTTGTCTTGGTGTTATTCTCCTATTAAATGCTACTGGTACCCTGACTTTTGCATTTGTTAATATACATATACCAGTATTTGTATAGTTGACCAAACTCTTACACTAACACGATTCTGAACATAATGCCTGCAGTTTGTTTTATAATTGTTCATCAAGGTATGGACCATTAAAGAAGGCAATGGGGCAAATCACATAAACGGCCTCATCAATCCTCAGTGATTTTGTTTGGCTAAAGTTACCATCAAATAAAGGTAGTTTCCCTTGGGGAAAGATGACAAAATTTTTTGAATTTGACAATTAAAATTCCCAAAGTAAGTGATACACTAGAAGGCATAATTAGTTGACCCCCCCCAAAACTCCTGACCTTGATCTTTGACTTATGCACATAAATTTGGTATGCAACACATTGTCTCATGATGGTTTACATTTGTGCTAAGTTTGATCAAAATCCATTCATAGACATGGAAGATATGAAGCAGACACAATATTGGGATGGACCACCAGAGGAGCAGAAAGACAGTCAGGGTGATTCCTATATACCCCCCTAAACTTTGTTTGCAGGGGGTACAATAAATCTAAGATATTGTGACAATATGATTTTTTTGCATTGAAGAACCTAGCTATTGCAAGCTTGTTATAATGCAGTCTCAATATTTTTGAACTTCTGATTTTTCAAATCCTAAAGGTAGAAGGCAGTTTCTTACAAAAATGTAACATTTAAATCACTGATCCTTAATTAAAATATAAATAAGTAATAAATTACTTACCCCCTGTAAACGGTTGTATGCAGTCATTAGTTTAGTAAGATCACGAATATGATCACCAAATTCTTCCACCCATTGTTGAACTCTGAAATATATAAACATTAAATAACTGTAATTTTGACAATTAGCGTATCATCAAAAAGCAAACTAAAAATTTGTGCCAAACATTAAATAACTAATTTTGACAATTAGTGTATGATTGAGATACAGATTTAAAAAGTTTGTGCCAGATTCTAGACAAACTGCATCACAAACATATAATAACAAAATAGCAGATCTCCTGCAATAAGCAAGTTATCATCAAACAAAAATAAACTGTAAGCAAGATGTTATTACGAACTAGAATAAGTATAAATAATTTGAGCTATCAGGCAATTTTTATTGTTCTTTCCTCATGTTCCTGTCTTATCAATTTTATCTTTCCAATGCCTGTAAATTATATTAGTGTGAGCCATAACAATCATGCATTTATAGTTGGTGTAATCATCTTCCTCCATGCTCAGGTGTCTTTTGATATCATTTTCTCTTAATGCAACCTTTAAAGTCCTAAATGTCTATGGTTTTTTTCCATCATTATTTGTCAAATCGCTTTACTTATAGAAGTGTTAATGTCAGAGTTCCCCTACAAGCATCTCTTACCACTAAGTTCAAATCCCACACCAAATCCTGGTGCAAGAAAGTCTGTTCGCTAGGAGAGGGTCAGTGGTTTTTTTAGGTAGTCTGGTTTTCTCTATCATCCCAGAAATTTTACTACAGTTTAGAACTTGTATGACTTTTATCAAGTCCATGACCCAATTTTTTTTAGCTTTTTCTGATGATTGTTGGGGTTAATGTCTACATGTGGCCTGTCTGCCAATATACAGACTGGATTTAGCTTCAGCAAATTTTTAATTCTCTATATGTAGCAAGGTTCTATCTGGGTTTTCTTATGCTAGATAATACAAGAACATAAACCCAAGGTCCCTGGAGTGTTTCATGTTTATAAAGATATTATCTTTGTATGGTTTTATGGTTTGCAAAAGTAGACATAATGGCTACATCACCCATACTGGTTTGCTTTTAATGGCCCAATTACCAAACATTATTTAGACATAAATTTTATTTCCTAGATATTTTATGATACTAATAGTTTAAAACAATAAAACCTCTTTGTCAGGTTTTGGAAATAAAATATCCATTGTATATATTGATTCTGTTTTACAAATGTTGCATTTTAGCATTCTGGTGTATCTCTACACATCCATGGCTGACTTGGGCCTTTATGGCTGAAACAATGTTTTGGACTAATAGGTTTTAAACAACATCTGGAGCCTAAATGGTTGAAACTTTTGAAGACCTACATGATTAATAAGCACCTTCATGGCTAAGTATTTTTGGCTTGCATGACTTAATAACCTTCGGAGCATCCTAGGCTAAAAAAACTGTTGGCAGCTTCCAAGGCTGAATCAATTAATTGAGCTTCCATGAGTGAAAAAACTATTAGAACTTCCATGAGTGAAACAATTGTTTGAGCTTCCATGGGTGAAAAAACTATTGGAGCTTCCATGGGTGAAACAATTGTTTGAGCTTCCATGGGTAAAAAACTATTGGAGCTTCCATGGGTGAAACAATTGTTTGAGCTTCCATGGGTAAAAAACTATTGGAGCTTCCATGGGTGAAACAACTGTTGGAGCTCCCATGGCCAAACCAACTATTGGAGCTCCCATGGCTGAAACAACTGTTGGAGCTCCCATGGCTGAAACAACTGTTGGAGCTCCCATGGCTGAAACAACTGTTGGAGCTCCCATGGCCAAACCAACTGTTGGAGCTCCCAAAGCTGAAACAACTGTTGGAGCTCCCATGGGTGAACCAACTGCTAGGACTTCCATGGGTGAAACAATTGTTGGAGCTCCCATGGCTGAAACAACTGTTGGAGCTCCCATGGCCAAACCAACTGTTGGAGCTCCCATGGCTGAAACAACTGTTGGAGCTCCCATGGGTGAACCAACTGCTAGGACTTCCATGGGTGAAACAATTGTTGGAGCTCCCATGGCTGAAACAACTGTTGGAGCTCCCATGGCTGAAACAACTGCTGATGCTTCCATGACTTAACCAACTTTTTGAGCTCCCATGGCTAAACCATTTTTAGAGCTTCCAGGGCTAAGACAATTGTTGGAGCTCAAACAATTTCTTGGAATTTTATGATTTAATCAATCTCTGAGCATATACATGGCTTAATACTTTGTGGTGTTTCTCAAGCAAATGACATCAGGAGTCAAACAGAGAAATTGTTTCAAATCAAATGCTAAAATGCTGACATTTAAGATAATATGTTTGAATTTTTTATAATGGCAACATGGAAACTTTGATTAAAAATTTGTTTAAAAGTATTTCTGTTATCACCATACAATAGTTAAAAAAATATTCCAAAATTCAAAAAACAATGTAGAATTTCAAATAGAGCTATAACTTTAAAAATTGCCATCAAAATTTAAATTTATTCATTTTCAAAAATTGAAACGCACAATTGAAAAAGTAAAAACATTAAAAGTTATCATGGTTGAATGATAAAACATGAGGTTTCTAATATTGTACCATGATGAAAATCATGTTTTAAGATGCACAAAATATTGTGGAATTTGAAATTATGTAATTCCTGACACAAGAATTGTTAATCTAACATTGAGATAAAAACCCAACACGGAAATGAACGTGTTGATTCTTATAAATGATTAACCAGGTTTAGGGGCCATTGCTTCTATGATGTCACTTCCTTTAAACAACATCATGTTTGCTTGTGTATGTTTTATTGAAAAGGTGTAAAATTATTATAATTTCTAAATTGATTTGATAATATTTCCATATGAATTAGAAGTTGGAAACTGCAGTGTGAATGGCAATTGACAGTTGGGATTTGTTGCAATATGAAAACATCTGACAGCTGGAAAATGCAATGTAAATGACATTTGACAGAAAGGAACGACAGTTTGAGTGACATTTGACAGCTGGGAACTGCTGTGTAAATGATGTTTTACAGCTGCAAAACAAATAGGCCAATTCCTTTAGTTACTATACAGCATTAAACATTGAAAGTTATTAATGGATAACAGACAAACTATTATAGTGTATTATGGGTAATTTATTGAGTGAAAACAAAAACCATCTCCAGAGAAGAGAATGACATTTTTTTAAGACAACCTGATATTCCTGGTGGAGTTTACAAAAATGCTGGCATGATAAAATATCCAATAAAATACAGTGACAATCACAATGATATTTCAACGAGGACATGTCAATTCTAGATCTAGACAACCACCAACCTAAAATATCTGTACAATATTGTAATATTTCACATCATTGATTTTTCAACTATTTATGACAAATCTAATTTCGTTGATTTTAACACAATTTCATTTGTTGCATGAGTTTTCCTCATTATATCCACAAGTTTTTAGCTATTTATAACACGATACAATTTTTCAAGAAAAAAGATAAAGTAGTGCTCGAGTTTTCACATTGGATTGGCAATTTTTCAACTATGTATTCATGATATTGTTTTATCTGGATCATGACTCAGCAAATTTTAGCAATGCAGTTGACAAATCTACCATGTGATAAACCACAACATTCGTACAGAACGTTCCATTGGTAGATGATTTCCTCTGTTTTTGTCAAATAATGTCAGATAGTGAAGACATTTTGTAAATAATGTGCTTTATTATGTTTATTAAAAAACTAATTTCAATTTCATCTTTTGGTTGGCCTGTATTCAATATAATGTTATAAAATGTTGCAATTGCAACATTGCACAAATCAAGCACTGCATGTACTACATTTGAACCCTTGGAACATGTACAAACCCTGGAATATATTACACTGCAGTGGCTCAGTTGGTAGAGTGCTAGCTCCGTAAGTGGGAGGTTGTAGGTTTGAGCCCCAACCGGATCTGACCCAAGACTTGAAATTGGGTAGTGACTGTTCTTTTGCCGAGCACTCAGCATTACAAAATGAAAGTCATGGTTCTTTCGGATGGAAACTTAAAATAAACGAGGCCCAGTGAGAGGTTGTAGGTTCGAACTCCAACCGGATCTGACCCAAGACTTGAATATTGGTAGTGACTGTTCTTTCGCCAACCACTTGTGACTTGAAAGTCATGGTTTTTTCGGATGGGAACGTAAAATAAAAGATGTCCCCTGTCACAATAGGCTGGGCACGCTAAAGAAACCAGCTGTATAATGCCATCAGCACAATGCACAGGCAAAATTTCTGCACTTCGCCTATAGCTGGTGACATCTTGATATAAGTTAAATATTCTTGACAAGGGTGTTAAACATCATTACACAACTCAACTTAACTATATCTGAAACCTTGAAACATGTACAAACCCTGATATATATTTCACCTGGAACAATTAACAAATTAGAACCAACAACAAAGATAAAAATCCACCCAACAATTAGTCTACTGCAGTCTGGATCAGAATCAATTAATCTAACCAACGATATCCCTGCATTTTAATAGTGATACCAGTAAACTTGTAATCCTTTGGATTATAAAATAATTATTCTCACTATGGTTTCATAATACTGTGAACTTTTCCCCTCTCCAACATGCAGCAGACATAACACGAACAATAGAGAACAAATTAAAACACCTGACGATTGTTAGGAAGACGTGGCAGCAGAATTATGTTCTTTATTATCAGAATTCACAATGTAATTATCGTTAAATCAGTAATAATTTACACAATAAATTAAAATATTTATTTAGCATTGTTAATGGAAGTCTGACTTAATGCAAATTCAATATCTCTTCACAATGTAATCAACATCTAATAATTTGCTGATAATAGTACCGGGTACATGTATATCCACAAAGCTTTTTTGGATGATAAGCATTCCAGGGATTGATAGGTAGGGATCCATCCAATTACCTATTTACTTGCTCAATACCATTCAATTATTATTATTATTAAATACTGCAAAAACATATTTATTTTCACGGTGTACTAATTTTTGCCTATTTCGCAGTCTTTTGTTAAGGGCAAAAAATTAGCATCAAGCAAAACTTACGATATGCTTATTGTGTTTATAATAGTGCATATTTCAAAAACAGGAAAACTTAACTATGCCGATTTGTCTAAATCTATTTTACCGTGAAAATAAATACATGCGAAATTAAATACGTTTACAGTATTTGATATTAATAATATCAAATATACCAGTAAATATATATTATTATAATTATAATACTTCTAAAATATACCACTTTGCTTAATTCCATATTATCTAGAAGTCCAAATTCTATTTCTTTTATATAAATATATATATATATATATATATTTAACAAATCTCTCTTGACTGATTCCCCAATGCATTCATAGTGCCAAAATCTGATTAAACTAAATGTGACAATGAATTGAGAATTTAGCAGATTTAGCATTTATCTGGAGAACATCTGTAAATGTATGAACTAAAAAAATTCTGTTTTGTTTTTAAAGCCAGGTCAATTCTGTATTGAATAATCCTTGGGGAATATAGTACATTAGAAAATGGTATTTTTCAATACATTTGTCGCTGTTATGGGCCAATGATATGAAGTACATAAGACTGAAGTGAAAATCCATAATGCTGAAACAATCCGGTTTTTTTTCTATCAGGGAAAATTGTTAGATTTATTATGCAATCTTGACGTGAGAATGAGGGTTAACGTCAAGTTTATAAGAAATAAAACAGCAGGTTTACTGAAGATTACGGGGACTTCTGAAGAGATTATGTAACATAATGATTATATATGTGTGACATGTAATCTGAAATGTCTAAGTCAGTATAACACAAAACCCTTCATACGGGCGAGATTAAAAAATGTTCTAAAATGCTTATAACACAAAACAGTTCATCTGGGAGAGATTAAAAAATGTTCTAACATGCTTATAACACCAAACAGTTCATACGGGCAAGATTCAAAAACATTCTAACATGCTAAGTGAACTGGGTTGAACTCATGGAGTTTGTTTTCATCATGAATGACTAGATGCACACCTCCAATTGAAACTGAGACGGTAAAGTTTTTGTTTTGAGCAATATTTTTTTGGCAAAGCTAAGCACATTTGTCAAAACTTTTTTTTATCCCTTTCATCTACTATGCCCAAGAATATCTGCAATAATGCTGATGTGGCATCATATCACAAAATATGGTTTTCCTAGTACAATTCCTATATGATAAATGAGATACAGTGACGTATAATAAACTGTCTAGCTGAATCAAATAAACCGTCTAGCTGAATCAAAATAAACCGTCTAGCTGAATCAAATAAACCAAAACATTTCATTGATTTTACAGCATTTAATGTCAAAATCAGAAATATTTCACTACCGAGACACTATCATCAAGCACTCCAGTTTTGCTGATCAACTGTTTGCAGTTTTTCCCATCATGCATTTCATAAGCTTTTAACTAGCCTATCACTTTATCAATAAACTGCACGGCTTCTGAATAATGGCTCCTCAATTACTCACCATCATGTAGCCCAAGAGCTAGTGGGGTTTGAAATATGTGTCAATGGCCAAAAGCTTTGAAGGTTGTTTCTGATAGAAAAATGTCTGTAGTTTTCGAATTTGGGCGTCTTGTGAATGAACTCGTTTCCGATTTTTTTTCAGACGCGAGTTTTTACACTAGAATCGCATTTTTCAGCCGGTTTTTCGGTAATTTGATAATTCTGCATTATGGACGCGATATGGCCTTAAAATGTCTTATTACTGATGCGGTTATCAAGAATTATGATCATTGTTGACATTTAAGTTAAAAACTTCTTGATACATTTCAGATTTTTTTTTAAAATAACTATTTTAGGAAAAAAATAGACCAAAAATTTTGCGTTTTTAATATTTTGCCCTCTTTATGTCTTATAAAAAAATAATAAAAGCATTTAAGTGAAATGTTTTACCATATTGTCACAGCCTAATGTGTTTTGCATTCAATAAAAGTAGCTGCATATCATTTGGTAGGAAATTGCGGCACCCACAGTGGAAAAACTTTCCCCTACCCCAAAAATTGCAAATTTCTCAAAAAATCGATCTTTACTACAAATTTTGCTATTAGTTGCCATACTGATTGTTATACCGTGTAAGCTTTAATACTTGGGTGACAACATTGAAGACCTCTAACTAAAAACTTCTTGTTAAGCATTCAATCTCAATTTTGTGGCCAATTTTAAACAACCGAGTTTTGCGTTTTTACTTAATCTTTATTCGTTAAAGTCTTGTAGCGCATTAAAAAAAAGCCTGATTATCAATATACTATTTTATTTAGAATCCCTGATGTGTGTGCTTTATTGTGCAAGTATAATGTGTAACAAAATCGTCACATTAACCCATTACCCACGATTTATTCTTCCCCTACCCCAATATGCTAACGATATGCGAATTCACGGGATATACTGTGTTAGTGCTCTTAGACAGGCTGGTTCAAAATAACTCGTATTCATTCAGAATTATAATTTCATTCATCATCAGTGTCTTCACTATCACTACTGTCGGATTCACGTACATCCTCATCTTCTCCCATGTCATCCTCTGTAAAAGTTGTACTGTCCATCTTCAGTCTTATATCTTTCGGAATCTGTTCACCTTCAAACCAGTGAATCGCATACTTGTTATTTTCTTTTTTCCATCCATTTTCTTGTGGAGTATTTAATGTAGGACAACTGCAATTGGCATGTTTCCAAAAATATGCAACATATTCTGTTCGGAGGATTTTCTGAACAAGAACACTTTTACAAGGAGGTAGTGAACTCGGATCGGCTCCTTTGAGCTTTTCTAATGGGTCAGTTTGATTTGTTGGAGCGTATTTCTCTCTGAAAATGGCAAATCGTGCCTCATTTACTGTTTTAATGTTTTTTTTGCCATACATTTCACAGACAAAAGATTCCATTACCTTCATATCTCTTTCATTAACTCTTTGATTTGTTCCAATATTTGAGAAACGCTTCTGAAAGTTGCACTTTTTCAACGATATTATAAGGCCTAATTTTATTCCTTTCTAAGAAATGCTGCAGTATAATCACATCCAGTGAAAGCATGGATAGCGAAGAACTTGGCACATTTCGATCCCAATTTCATTGGACAGTTTTGTTAGATCAATAAATCGCCTAGTATTGGTGCCGTCAGTGCCTGAATCCATCCATATGTTTGCATGTATTTGGTGACAATGATACAATAAAATAACCATTACATCCGTGTCATTTGCTTAACACTACGTTAGGAGAATCGGACCTTGAGGCAATTAGGCACATGGAAGGTGATCCTGGTATCTGCCTCCTCGTGGGTACAGGCAAGATTGGACACTTCACTGCACACTACTGTTGCATCATTTTCGCAATAGAATTGATGGCAGTGGTCCTCTGTTGCATAATATAATGTATGGCCTGCAAGAATGTCAGCATAGTTATCATTCTTCCATTCTTGTAGCAAAAACGATAGTAATGACCTCTTGAAATTAGCAGATTTCAAAGCTGAACGGAAATCATGAGGTCGCTTTTGTTTTGGGCCCATTACTACAATATCTGGTCCACTGCTCTCTCCTCGCATATCTCTTCCAATATCTTTGATGGATGGATGGACATATGTGTCACAAACAAAGTGTATTTCTTTTGCCAGTTTACATAATAGCTTGAGAATGGTTTTGGCTACACCTTCAAAAGTATCTGGTAGGTTTGACAGCAACTGTATAAGGAACATGGCATCAACGACATAAGCATCAATTTGATTTGCAGCTGGAGGATCAGAATGAGCCTTGCTCTCTAACATTTTCATAAGTATTGATTTGTCGGTTTTATTCATATTCCCGTCAATTTGTGCAAGAGCTGGCGGCACGGGAGTGAGAGGATATTCAAAAACTTTCTGCAAGTTTATATCTGTTGTCGTTGCCAAAAACAAAAGCCTACCAAATAGATCACGTGAACACTGTAGCTGTATGATTTTCTTTGCTTTCACCTCAACCCGAACCTTAAGTGCCAAAGATGCAAAAGTGCGCAATTTGTTTCTTGTAATAGGTTTTTCAAATCTAGAGGGATCTGCAAAACAGCCATTTCTAAAGTCGTGAAAAGATTGCTCGCCATATTTTACACAACTAAGTATCTCATTTTTCACATCATCTTTGACTCTGTTACCAGTTGATATGCACAGGAGATCCTCATTTCTTATCTCTGTATCAAACGGATTCTTAGTTGCTTTAATACAGTCGATCAAACTACTTACATCTTTATTATCTCTCTGAATTCGCGACGGCTTGAGCTCTTGATTCACATCCCCCTTTTTCCGGATTCCAGTTTTTGAGAGAAGAGCACCAACGATAGCACTGCGGACACTTCGTGTAATCATCCATCTTCGCCTGGCCGTATATGACTGGCTGAATGCAGAAATGCCAGTTAGACGAGATGCAGCATCAGCATTGATTGTCTGCTCAAGTGTCATGTCCACTGGAATTCTGGAAAATGATTTATTCGAGCGTCTTATAGACAAACCACCATTCTCAAGCATTGCTCTTGCTTGTGGATGACTTATATCAATGTTAAGTAAATTTAAGTGATAGCGTGTCATCCATCTTGCATAGTTTGGTCTATTAGCTGCAAAAAATACTGGACACATTTTTCCTAAGCAGTAAGTAAATAAAGGTAGATCGTTAGTTCGACAAGATCTACTGAAAAGTAACAGAAGTTCAACTAATTCAATATACATAAACCAATACTGTGCTGTTGATCCATGGTTTCCAGTTCTTGTGTCATTGGAAAAGGCTTCATACATATCAAAAATAGATTTTAAATTTTCTTGCTCTAGAACGTTTTGCATTTCTTCTGAAGAAGTATTTGTAATGAATTGTTCTAACTGCTCGTATAAAGATTCAGATATCTGACCATGCTCTTCCAGAAAAGACCGAAAATGGAGAATACGGAAAGAAAGAGATAATATAGTATGCATTCTCTGACATCTGTTATAATGCTTCCCTTTTATGAACCCATTTAGAGACCCTTCTGCCAGAACTTTGGTCTCGGTTAGCACATATGGTCCGCCAGAGCCCTCAATTAAGTGACCAAGAGCGCCAAAATATGCCAACATTATATGGAAAGGACCAAAACATATGAAAATATTGTCGTACTTTGGTGATTCTTCCGATTGTATCTGCATCGCTGGTTTAGCTATGGCAAGATCATAGTGGACAATTGCTGTGTTATCAGAACATTCCCGTGCCACAATCTGCGATCGACGTAATGTTTCCGACACCACATCTAATCGGGTCGGTGGCAAACTTATATTGTCCATATAGCCTATCACTTGCTCTGGTAGATGATCTACTGTGATTAGAGAATTCCATCCTGACCACATGGGTATATTAGAAAATAAATGGTGACAAATCACCCATGTTAAATCCCTTTTTCTGGTCTCATTTAAATTAGAGGGGTCCGAAATTGCTTTTACGGGATATTGAAATTTTGTTTTTTGGACGCTTTCTGTAAGATTCTAAAATAGGGTCCTCAATATCTAAAGAGCGTTTACGTTTCAATGACTTTGTTTGTGTAGTGGATACTTGTGGAATTCCTAGAGAGTCCCCCATTGAATGTTGTTCGTCGGGAGTGTTCTGGTAACATATTCCAACTGTGTCGTGCAAAGTTCCGCTTCCAGACAAAGTCTCGGTGTTTTCATCATAATTATCCCAAGCCGTTCCGGTTGACAAGTTTGGAATTTTCAGTAATCCATCAGGAGTTAGCTGATTCCTGTCTGATATTGTCATTGCAAGTTCAGTTTCAAGTGTCTCCGCAACATGGTAACTTATTGAGTGCCCTAAATGATTTAGTACTTCAATAATTTTCCTACTACCAGTCATACTTTTAAAACCCAGTCCAAGACATAAATGTTTTGATGGCTTTATTTCGCCATTGGTTACAGCAAACAAAGCATCATCTGCTGCTGAACTGATGCATCTATTCATTCTTTCAGAAGGTTCTTTTGTTGAAGACCCTGTATATAGAGTTTTAAAAAACTGCATAAGTATGTCTGGGGGGTTAGCTTGGCCTTTCTGTATTTCATTTACAGTCAATGGGTTCTGTAATTGGGGACATGTCTTTGACATTTCTAATATTGTATTTCGCAACTGGTATGCAGCTTCAGTGACTTTGGAATTTAATAAAAACGTATTATGGAAACCTATAATCTGATCTGTATCTAGAAAGCTTGGATATAATATTTTGCCTTGTCGTTTACCTATTTTACTCATGCAAATATCATCTTTGAAGTGATTTAGAAGTTTTACTTCTAAAGTCTGGATGGTATATGAGGAGCAATCAAGACCAATGTCCATCAGCATTGTAGTGTAATATTCATACAAGGAGGCAATTGTTACAGCTTGACCTTGTGCTATAACGTTTTTATTTATGTATTCGGTCAACCATTTAAATGCTTTTTCGTGTCCTAGCCTAATGTTGCCATATTCTGTCTTAGCAGACCCGGGTATACACCTCTCAGAAAGATTTAAGTAATGTTTTCGGCAGCTATGGTGATATTTAACCTCTTTAGCAACAAAATCTATATCACAAACTCTGGCAATCATATCTGTATCACCCAGAACCATTGCAGCATTTTTTATTTTTTCTCCCGCTTCCAAACTTTCACAATTGCCTAACTGTTCCCTTTTCTTACCCTTCGTCAGGAGGCCACAAAACAAACATACGGGAAGAAAAATACCGGAGGAGGAAGTTTCGTCCGATAAATGTTCAGTGTGGGATCTTAAAGTGTAAGAAACTTCTTCTACTTCTACAGTGGAAAAAGACTCTAGTTCTTTTTTTGAGACAGCAGTGAAGTTCTTGTAACACATTCTGTGATAACCATTGGTTTTAGGATCAAAGTTTTGAGGAAGATCTTGACAAATTTGTTTATATTTGTGGGATTTTGTTTTCGAAAGACGATATTCAGCAACTTTTGCCACTTTACTCCATGTTGTTTCATCAAAAGGTTTAATTTCTATATCTTGGAAACGTTTATCGACATGAAGGCAACAAACAAGATTTGTTTCATCTGTGCTATCGCCCTGTAATATCTGTTTCCCCTTAGATGTATCCAGCCGTGTGCTGGCCATTTTGCAACACTTCTAATTGAAATGACAATGAGTTATCACAAACAAATCGCAAAATATTATTTACAGTGATTTTAATTCAGTCACGGAATCAAATAGAATTAACAAACAGATTACTTATCTGCGTCAAAACTTCATTGATTCTATTGTGAACACGGATTCTTTTTAAAAACAAATATTAAATAAAATCAACTTGTTCACACGAAATATAAACGGTAACAAAACAATAGAAAAAAGGGGTGAATAGTTTTTTCTTACTTATCATAAACAACAACCATATGAAAGTATCTATAATTGCAACCACGTGTGATTTGCAATGACAGAAAACGTAACACAAACGCTTTGCGCAGCGCCATCTGCCGAGTCATACAAAAGGGCGTGGCACTATCATTGCTTAATAATACAAAAAATCAAAGCATTGAATAAACAAGCTAACAGCGTAATTTACTATATGTTTCAAGTACAAATTTACGTTATAACACTCTACCGTGTTTAAAATCTCACTGCCTGAGAACGCACAAGTGTAAAATCAATATCTCGCGAACTCGCTTATTTATTGCATATGGGGTAGGGGGAAGAATAAATTGTGGTGAAAGGGTTTGTGTGACGATTGTGTTATACATTATACTTGCACAATAAAGCACAAACATCAGGGATTCTAAATAAAATAGTATATTGATAATCAGGCTTTTTTTGAATGCGCTACAAGACTTTAACGAATAAAGATTAAGTAAAAACGCAAAACTCGGTTGTTTAAAATTGGCCACAAAATTGAGATTGAATGCTTAACAAGAAGTTTTTAGTTAGAGGTCTTCATGTTGTCACCCAAGTATTAAAGCTTACACGGTATAACAATCAGTATGGCAACTAATAGCAAAATTTGTAGTAAAGATCGATTTTTTGAGAAATTTGCAATTTTTGGGGTAGGGGAAAGTTTTTCCACTGTGGGTGCCGCAATTTCCTACCAAATGATATGCAGCTACTTTTATTGAATGCAAAACACATTAGGCTGTGACAATATGGTAAAACATTTCACTTAAATGCTTTATTATTTTTTTATAAGACATAAAAGGGCAAAATATTAAAACGCAAAATTTTTGGTCTATTTTTTTCCTAAAATAGTTATTTTAAAAAAAAATCTGAAATGTATCAAGAAGTTTTTAACTTAAATGTCAACAATGATCATAATTCTTGATAACCGCATCAGTAATAAGACATTTTAAGGCCATATCGCGTCCATAATGCAGAATTATCAAATTACCGAAAAACCGGCTGAAAAATGCGATTCTAGTGTAAAAACTCGCGTCTGAAAAAAAATCGGAAACGAGTTCATTCACAAGACGCCCAAATTCGAAAACTACAGACATTTTTCTATCAGAAACAACCTTCAAAGCTTTTGGCCATTGACACATATTTCAAACCCCACTAGCTCTTGGGCTAATGATTGTCGCCATAAAACACTGGCAATAAATCACCAGATATGAGAGAATATGTGCAAATATTTATAACATGAAAGCGAAAATATGTAAGAATTATGAATTGAATTTTGTACACAGCAATCAATATATAAATATCACTGTTTCATACATATCAACTGGTTTTTAATGCCTTACAAAAAAAAATAATAATTTGTTTTATTTTATATGTATTCATATTTATTTATTTATTTATTTATTTATTTATTTATCTTATCTTTTTTTATTTACTATTTTAAATGACTAAAAGGGAAATTTTTACTCTCTTCAAAATTATAACCCAAAGTCTTACACATGCTATTGATGATACATTGAAAAATACTGAACAGTCAACAGTTGAGGGAGTGACTTAATTACATTAATTACATAATTATATTTTACACCCCAATCAAGATTCTTTCACTTATGTTGAGGCAGTCAATTCAGGGCTTGTGGAGGAAACCAGAGTCCCCAAAGAAACCATTATTTTCCACTGGTAAGTGAATTGACAAACTTTTTCACTCAAGAATCTACCCAAAATGGGATTTGAGCCTAGGCTGTCTGGAGCACTTTGATCTGTAAATTAATGTTTTAGGCCACACAGCCACTGATCAGGCACTCCATGAACAGTTAATAATAATCTAGTTGAGTATATATTGTTCTTACAGGTACAGCACATGTTAACTCTGCTAAGGTGATGGTTGGTTGGTTGAATGTTGCTTGACGTTGCATCAGCAATTGTTCAGCTATTCACGATTAGAACTATTTTATTAATTTCTATAGATTAATTTATGAACAAGCTCGTGTATGCCTTTGAAGTGCGAGTGTATTGAATGGTTTGCCTTGCACTAACGCACACTCAGGGCTAATTTAACGTGCTAGCTCACAGAGTCAATACGTCTCAGACAAGCATACCACTCCCCCAGTCCATTTTACTGATACCAGGTAAACCATTAAAGGCCAATGAAAACTCACTTTCCCACAAGTGGTCTGAGCGGGGCTCAAACTCACAGCAGTGAGATACCCTGGATTTGAAGCCTGACGTTTTATCCATTAGGCCACCACAGCCTCTGCTAGTGTGATAGTAACAACATATGTGCTAAAATAATCATAACAAAATCATATATGTCAAAGCAGCTGGACATCATGTCTTTCTTATCCTAATTTGTTTTTTGTAATCCTAGCTCCCATAGATTAAGCACCTGTATCAATTTCTAGATGATCTTATAAACATGACTTTTTTAGCCTAGATGTGACAGAAATAGACACTACATATTGTGTTTCTGTATTCAGAGAGTGTACTGTTTGACATTATAATTCCGATCTTGTTACATTAATCATATTTTATTGTCCCAGATGTAAAATAAAATACAGCCTGTTGAAGTTAAACAATCAGCAATGGGAATTGTTACTGAATCAACAGGTCATTGAGGCTCCTTCTTAGCTACAGAGCGATGCAATACTGTAAACCGCTTTATATTGGCGCATACTTATTTTAGCGATTGATGACTGGAAAACATATTAGCGCAGTTTAATTTTAGCGTAATCAATTCCAGTCTGAACTGTTTAATACCTCTTTATATTGCCGTATTTTCTCGCCTAAAACCCACAACTTTTAGCTAAAAAAATAAAAGGATCATTCCCAAAACGCCGAGCTATCCGCCTATAGGAATAAATACGCAAGAAACTAGGTTACACCCTTTTCGAGCCTCTATAGGCGTCATTACTTGAGGCCAAATATAAATAAATCTCTGTGTAAATATATACGTTCCATATGAATAACATTTTTCCTTCCTTTTTTATAATGACGTGCCTTATTTGACAAAATATCTATTCTTGCCTTAATTAGTGCAAGTTTCGTTAGGGAACTTTTTTCTTTAAAAATAAAGCAAATGGCATTTGATTGCCGCAACTCCGAAAATGGGTAGGTCTATACATTCAGATTTCAAGTCTATTGGAGGAACCACAAGCTCACGATTTTCAGTCTTGCTCAGCTAGTGACATTTATCATATATGATACCTACCCCGACTTTTCATCTATAGCATTTTTTCGTGCGAAGATTGCACTTTGAACAGTTTAATGTTTTAGCATTTTTTTACTAGTACGTGTTCACCGTTCAGGAAACACACGGAAAATGACACGTGGCCTGAAACTAGACTGTAATATCGTTGTATATATTGTATGCATAAAGCAAATGCATGTATGTGCATTTCTATTTTGTTATTTGTTGCAGAAATAAATATTTCAATTCTAACACAAAGTAAGATAAAAGAAAGAAATAAAGCCGTAAAATATACATTTTATTAAAATGAATAAAGATAAAAATAAAATGTCATTTTGGGTATACGAACCCACAACATAAGACATAATAGTCCCTACATATATCCACTACACCACGCAAGCAATTGTTGACAACGAGGGTTTATTAATATCAAGTACGAGTATAGTACAGTATAGTAAGAGGTTATATTGGGGTAACTCTCTAAACACTGATTTTTGCAAAATTCACTGTCAGCGCATATCTCTCCATTTATCTAACAATAAAATAAGGTAGTTTTTGTATTCAAAATATCTTTAATGGAGAGGCATGCGCTCTATATGTATTTATTAAAAAACGTGTTGATTTTCACTGCCTGTACCATGTTTGTATAGAGTTATACGGAGACAAAGCTAAAAGCTTACATGTGTTAAACATATAATGCAATATTTTACTGAGATTTTTACCATATAAACTTTTACAAAATGATAGTAGCTTTAGGGTTTTTCACTATAAACATGTTTATAACATACTTTTAAATTTTGAATCCTATAGGCGGATAGCTCGGCGTTTTGAGAATTATCCTTTGAAAATAGGGATGCCAGGTCAAAAGAAAATAATAAAAATAACTATGTAATTGTGTTTTAATTTGTTTGACTTTTACTGAGAGAAAATCTCCGTAACTGACCCAGGAAGTCACTAGACAGACAGATGTCTGCAGGAAGCTTTCATCATAATTTGGCCCTCTCGTCGATTAGACATTTTACTGAATAAATATTTATATTTTGTTTTTATTCATTTAAATACCAACTGTTTTTTTAAAATACAAATGTTTCGACACACTGTCGATGTATCCCCGATAACAGCCGCTTAGATCATTATAGAGGTCAATAATTAGGATTTATATTATGTTGCCGACATCACAGAAAAAATAAACAACTTTCGCATAACGGGTTTGATTTGTTGATATAATTGTTAATACTTTAATGTTTGAAGCCAACTACTTGTAAATTAAAATTAATTACCTGAACAGGAGACTTGTCGGATTGTAGTATCACATACAATGGCCAGTAATTAACAGCTATGCCAGTGTTCCCTAATTTATCCGTTTGTCGGTGGTCAGTCTACCGGGTCTGGGTAATTAATCCCTAATTACTTATCATATGTGGGTATATTGATGGAAGCCATATCAGTGTCATTCAGAACTATTATTATTTTAACACAGTATATAACCATTTAACGCGCGTCCATACCCATTCATAGTCACATCAGCGATGTACAGTGACTTTTGTTGTTGTTGTAATTTTAGCGGCAGTTTTATTTTAGCGCTGACACTCTTATCGCCAATTGCGCTAAAATAAAACTGCCGCTAAAAAAACACGGTTTACAGTATATATTCCGACACTTTGTAAAATCCTACTTCATTTCATATAAAACTATATTTTTAAAAAATTCTCAAAATTTATTTCTTGGTCAATTTCTGTGATTTTTTCACTGTTAAATGTAAAATGTGTTGTTGTTTCTTCTAATAATTTTCAAATTATTATTCGTCTTACAACTGTCAAGAAAACATAAGGTAAACAGCATTGTAAATTTTTAACAGTCATGTGAAGCGTGATTATATAGTGAATTTCAACTTTAGAAATTTTCCGTTGAATTTGAAATGTTTATCCATTAAAAACAATGGAATTTTCTTTTCTAATCATTTTTAAGAAAAACTTCAGCTAGTTGACATTTAACGATGAAAAAATCATGGAAATTGACAAAGAAATAACTTTTTGAGAATTTTTTTAAAATATAGCGTTTTATATGAAATAAAGAAGGATTTTACAAAGAGTCCTATTATATATTGAACCACTCTGTATATCTCGACAGCTTGGCAGTTAATTGGCAGCTCCTCATTAGCTATATCTTGACTGTCTTTGGTGGCTACTACTTATGTACCTGCAGCATTTTGCTTCATAGCTATCCGTTTCTCAGCCAAAAGTTTAATCTCAACTTTGACAGGTCTGTGCTATATTCATATACCTGGTTCATATGTAGAATTGTTTTGAATATTTAGAAAGAAACACATTTAAAACCTCTACAATTAGAACTAAGATTTTTAAAAATTTACCTAAACAAATTGAATATATTGTTCATGACAAGCACTGCAATAGCAGAATTTGAATACAACAGCATAATTTGTAGCTGGAAAACAGGTGCTTGGACTGACAGCCAATACAACCAAGTACACAAAACAATAAACAAATGAAACTAGAACTGTCTATTAAGCCAAACCTTGGTTCAAGGTCATGACACACCTTTGGACCATGAAAATTATTCATGTAAAGTTTTATGACATTCATCCAAAGCAATTATGAGATATGGCCTTGATACTATTTTACACAGACGGTATTATATCCCATCGCCTCAGAACACATGATAACATCATAATAATATGATGACATTGATAAAGAATTGATTTCAAAATTTTAACGTTTGCTTCCAATGAGTTCCGTTAGGAGAAAAATGACTGGGAGAGAAATTTATGGTCATTTCAAACGATTGCAAAACCATCTTTCTTTTTTATTACAATAGTAATCTTTCATTTTGGTACGATAAACAATTATTTTTCACCCTCAGGAAATATGACTTATTGCGGGTGAACAAATGTTCATATCTCTCTCACTCAAAGGCAATAAATGTATATGTATAACTTGATGTCTCCCATTTGACAATATTACACATTCGTTCTACATGGCACAAATTTTTCCGTTTCTACTAACTAACAGATAAGAACCTACATTACACTGCTGATAATTGAATTCTATGTATGGATTGGCGACAATGATGAGAAAAACCACTGATCTGTATTCTAACATACAATTTGTTCTAGCTTCCAGAATTTAGGGTAAAAAGACCATCATGGTCATTAAGTATGAGTGACCAACCTGTATTGAGCAGCAAATAATGAAAATGACATTGACAATTCTGTTCATCCTATCTTCCGATTTTTAGGATAAGAAAAGCACCATGGCCATTAGTATGGCTGACCTTGAAAACAGAAAACCTATCTTTTACAACAAATAATGAAATAGTGGCATTGATAATAACAACCGATCTGTATTCTAAATACTGGTAATGTTTGCCCTAGGCTCTAGTATTTAAGGTAAGAAGAGCACCATGGTCATTAGCATGACTGACCTTGAAAACAGAAAACCTATCCTTTACAACAACTAATGAAATTGTGGCATTGATAATAGCAACCGATCTGTATTCTGAATACTGTTTGCCCTAGGCTCCAGTATTTAGGCTTAAAAATAGCATCATGGTCATTAGTATGACTGACCAACCTGTCTTAAACAGCAAATAATGAAAATGGTGACATTGACAACAACAGCTGATCTGTATCCTTAAATTCTGTTTGTCCTAGCTTCCAGTATTCAGTTTAAAAAAAAACATCAACGTCAGGATGACTGACCAACCTTTCAAAGCAAAAATGAAATGGTGACATTGACTGCAACAGCTGAGCTAGCTGTATTCCAACATAATTTTTGTTCCTGGATCAAGACATTTTATTTTCAAAGGTGTCTCATTGTTCCTGTATTCACAAATTCTACATTCTGTTGTAATGACTGTTCCTGATGGTGCTAGCTATTTCTTCAAATCCTCATTGTAACATTGTATTGTTCTACACTATGAACAATGCATGAGATAATGCTGTTCAACCAGCCAAGATGATCACAACAGATATTAAATCCATGAGTACCGATAATGACATTTTTTTTCCAAATTTCATTAGTTTAGAGTACAATAGTAAACAAGATAAAACTTTTCTTATATCAATAATTACTGGACAAAAAAAGCTAAAACTTTTCATATATCAATAATTAGTGGACAAAAAAAGCTAAAACTTTTCATATATCAATAATTAGTGGACAAAAAAGCTTTTAACACCCTTCTGTCTCTACCATCTTGTCCTTGTAATTTAATATAAAATAACCATGAAAACTGTTACTACCGGATATGTCCACAAGATATAATTTGTCCAAAACATTAATGGTTTTATATATTCTTTTAAGACATAAATCTAATTATCTACTACTTCAGCCAGAGAGCCAAATAGGTTCATAAGATCTAGAGAGTGTATGTAAATTGTCCATCTTGAAGCTATTGTACTTTTATGAAGTGAACATGTTTTTTAAAATGTATTTAATTTCAAAATACTTTTGTTATTAAAAATATTTTGTTCTTATACACATTTTAAAATGATTATATTTATTTATTTATTTATTTTAACATTTATTTATTTATTTGAATATTTACCATTACAAATGTATTATTTTTTGGCTTTTGTTTGTTTTCTTCCAACATAGTTTATTTGTTAAATTCACAATCCATTTTAAAAACCGTGTTAAGCCAACATAGTTAAAAAGTAGAAATCCTCATAAAATTCTTAACAGCACCATTAAAATACACATACAACATGTACAAATACGGCAGGACTTTACAGTAACTAGGTTAGGGATGTAAATCGGCTTCTAAAGATTTCCCAGTGATACCCAAGTACTCCCTTGGATAATCCTTCTAATCTGTTTTGTTCTGTATTTTTCAAAATCTAGTTAATCCATAAAAACATGCAAAGCATGCTTTAGTTTTTGATTTTGTATTCAGTTATTTCAGCTTTCAATCTAGGATTTTTCAGAAAGGCCATTTTAAAAAACTTGGTCTTCAACACAATAACATCAATATTTTTGCATTCATATGGCCCACCAAGGCCTTAATAATTGGGCCATTTGGCAAAATAAGGGATCAGTGGCCCCATGGTTTCTTCTAGAATGAACCTTGTGTACTGTGTATTTTTTATCCCCTGCATTTCGAAGAGGGAAGTATAAAGTTTGAGTTTCTGTTCGTCTGTCCATCCTTCCTTCCTGTCTACCCGAAATTCTTGTCTGTGCAAATTCTCCGAAACTATGAAGCACTATTTCACGACACTTGGTGAAAATCATTAACATTGATAGGTGTTATTGTTAACAGGAGTTGGTTTGCTTATTTTGGGAGTTATTGGCCTTTGAACATAAGTACAAATCACCCAATAAAGAACCTGCTGGCAAGGGATCATAATTCTCTTAATTTGCTTGTCTCTTTTGTTCTTGGTGACATTATTTAAAACAGAAAGCAAAAAGAAAGACTTTGTAATTCAAAGATACTAAGTTACAAAATTCACTGTATAAACTTATTCAAGCTTTGTAATTTGAAGATACTCAGCACTTGATGACATCCCAAATAGTAACAATTTAAATAAAAGCTATGAGGGTCCTATTATCCTAAAGACATCAATTATTCTTAAATTTCTATCACTTCAATTAACTTTGTTGTTTTGAAGTATCACTTGCGTTTTTCCATGAATAAATTTGTTTTCATGAATTAATTAACGTGTTCCGTCAAGTTTTAAATTTCTTTTTAAGATTTCTTTCATAATGATAATGTCCAGTTATTACCAGTAATATGAATCATGCTGAAATTATTCAATTAATCTCAAATTTTAAACACTAAAACAAATATAATTTTAATAAATAATTGTGAAATAATAACATTTCTGAGTTTGAATTCTGCAGCAATATCAACTTTGTAATTTTATCCCAAATATTGTGATAATTATACTGACAAATTAATTTTTAGACAACACAGAATTCAGAATTCAAGAATCAATCGATCTTTCTTAAAGATTTCTATTTAACACTAACACTTCAATCTTTAAAGAAAGGTTTTAAATTCCAAGTCACAGAATTTTGCGTTAAATCAATTATAAACAAAGTCTTCAGTTAATAAACAAATCTACTTAGTGATACACTTGTTAAGCTTCTACAGGTTCAAATCAAATTAAATCAGTTAAATGGCTGCATCAAATACACTTCTTAACTTCCAACAATCACAAATATTTTTTTTTTTTTTTGGATTTTATCACATTTTATCAAACAATCACTTTACTAACATTTCATTAAACAAGCACAAATGCTTTTTATTTATTAACAATTTATTAAACAACCATTTTACTCAATTACCTTAATTATCACAAATGTTTTTTTTTTTGATTTACTCACATTTTACCAAACAATCCCTTTATTCACATTTTACCAAACAATCGCTTTACTCACATTTTACCAAACAATCACTTTACTCACATTTTACAAAACAATCACAAATGATTTTTAATTTACTAACATTTTACTAAACAATCACATGATTTTTTATTTACTCACATTTTACCAAACAATCACTTTACTCACATTTTACCAAACAATCACTTTACTCACATTTTACAAAACAATCACTTTACTCACATTTTACAAAACAATCACAAATGATTTTTAATTTACTAACATTTTACTAAACAATCACTTTATTCACATTTTACTAAACAATCACTTTATTCACATTTTACTAAACATTCACATTTTACTAAACAATCACTTTATTCACATTTTACTAAACAATCACTTTATTCACATTTTACTAAACATTCACATTTTACTAAACAATCACTTTATTCACATTTTACTAAACAATCACTTTATTCACATTTTACTAAACATTCACATTTTACTAAACAATCACTTTATTCACATTTTACTAAACAATCACAAATGATTTTAAGTTACTTACAATTACCAAACAATCACAATTTTGACTGGGGGTGTTAAACACCATGATTACACTCTGTATTTAACTAATTTCCTAATTTTCTGATTTTGAAATGCACACATTTTTATTTCATGTGAGTTTTAACTAATTTCAAAACTTATTTGAATTCTAAATCTGTAATCATTACTACAAACACATTGTCATTTCATGTGGATCTTAATTGCAGCAGCTACCGTAACTTGAAAACAACAGAACAGAATCTTTTTGTTGCTAACAATTCTATCTTACAAACAAATAACATATGCTGGGTTTCCACAAATTCAAAATTATTAGTATCAGTAGTCAAATTTTAAAAATTCACAAAAACACAGTGCTTTTCAAAGTATTTTTTCATATATTTGTTAAAATAGAGTTACTTTTTTAAAACTTTTCCTAGAAATTAGTAAAAACAAAAATGGCAGTTTAAGCTACCAGGAATAATATTATTACGCAACGTTTTTATTGGCACATTACTCAATCAAAACTTAAAATGACTTCTACATTGAGTCTAATCCCAATGCATCATTTGCTTCTAAATATAATGTCCAATTGTGATTACATCTAATGAACATGTTGAATATAGGTATATATTTTTAGACTGTGTGTGTATGCTGTATATAAGGCAGGTTTCTATCGAGAAAACAATTTTCTACAGTTTGAAAAATGAATGTTAAAAGAGCCACTAATCTCTCTTACCATGACACGACCATTCATCTTAATATCATTGTAACCTCATTTAATTAAATAAATGTCTAGTTATTTTTCCCAATGTTCAGTAATTACTACATCAGAATCACAAGACAAATCATGCCTTTTGATAAGTACGGATAAAAGCATACAGTTTTGTGCATAATAACTAAGATCAATACAGTTGTTCATTATAACAATTTGTGGTATGCTTCATCGCCTCGTACTCTCTCTCTCTCTCTCTGTAGTTGTAAATGTATTTAAATTCATTGTTCATTATCGGAGCCTGTTTATTGTCGACTATAATGAAATTGGACGTTGTTTTGATGAGTTTATATACAAGTGTGTAATCCATTGACTTCAGCGACATCGCTCCCCTGAGGTTGATTTTGGAGCCGTTATTTAGCTGAAATAAATTAGTACTACAGAATTCTCATAGATGTGATGGAATTATAAATTAGTACCAAAACTGATGGATGAGACAATAAATGGAATTTGTATGACAAAGAAACAATGGAGTCCTCTCAAACATGTATGAAATTTCTGAGTAACCTGGAGATTATTCCCCTTTATTAGAATTCTTTTGTCAGAAGTAGATTCTCATTGATGTGATGGAATTATAAATAAGTGACTCCATAGATCATAAAATTTGTGACAAAGAACCAATGAAATTTTCCCTAACACATACATGAAGTGAAATCTGTCAAGAATTACTTCAAGTTGGCAATTTTTCCTCTTTGTTAGTAATAATTTCAGAAGTACAATCTTATAAATTATAAATGAATGATGGGACCAGATGAATTTGTCAAAAAACTATTGAAATTTGAATTATACAAAACAATGAGATCCCTTCAATAGATAGTCAAGAGGTCTTAAGCACTTAGGTCTTACTGATCACAGTGTCTTTCACGGACTAGGTTTGACTGGCACTTGGGACAGATCCTGGTGGAAGAAAGTTTGTCAGTTCACATGTCAAAGGTTGGTGGTTTTCTCCGGGCAAACTGAATTCCTCCACCATTCTATGACTGACCTCTTCCATATAAGTGAACAAAATTCTTCCCTTAGGTGTAAAAACCCAATACTCACTCATTATTATTGATTGCAGTCTCACTAAACAAAACAAAAGATAACTAAATCTGAACCTTAATATAAGAAGTAAGGGAAATAACTCCTGATATAAATCTGTCCAAATATGTTACAACTGATGTCACTTATATCAATTAAAATTTTGTCTATGAAAAAAAAGGTTTTAAAGCATGTTTACTATTAAGATACAATAAAATTATTTATTTAATATCGTAACTTCACGTTGATTTATATTTTGTAACATATTATATTGAAGGAGACTGGTTTATATAAGAGTTTCACTCTTGTTCCGGAATCCTCATTGTATCTACATGTATTTGTAATTATGTATCATGTATTTCATCAAAAAAAATAAAATATTGTTTTAACTAAGATACAATAACAAAATGTTATTCCTGGGTTACCATGGAGTAACAATATTTCCCCTTGGTGAAAATTTCTTTGATACAGATGTTTATTGTAATGCAAATTTGATGGAATTACAAATGGCTACATGACATAGTGGATAAAATGCCACTATAAAAATGTGTATGATAAAGGAATGACAATATTCAAAGAAACTCATAAACTTTCAAACATATAGGCATTGTATGAATTCCCAAGGTATGCAGAGGTAATTATCCCCTTTGTTGGGAGTTCTTTGTAATGGCAAAATGATTGACAGTATATACAGTTGATATGTTGATATGTTGACTATTAAAGATTGTACAATAAAGAAACAAGGAAGTTCAAAGAAACAAACTCCAAAACATCATAATGAAAATCAATCGATATAAGTTAGTGTGTGACCTGACTGATGAATATGTCAGCAAAATTGTTGAAATATTAAAATAATTTAAGAAAATAAATTTGATAAATGTACAACATTCCATAAAAATGTGTGCCCCTCCCTCTACTTTTCAATTTCACTGTAGATGCTGCTTTTTAGATTAGAGTCTGAAAATCTCATTAGAAAACATTGATTATGTCTCCAAATACATGATATAAGGACGTCTTTCTACCAATTAGAAACTGATTAATCAAAAACAAACATACTAATCCATGTCCGAATCACAATCCAGAAGCAAAGTAAAAACTTTGGAACTGACAAGTTAAGTTAGACACATGAACTTCCACCAGGGAAGTGAGGCCGGGTGCTCTGGAAGGGTAAGCACCTCCTGTTTAGCTAGCTACACCCGCCACGTGTGTAATAAAAATGTGTGAAAGGAACATGGAACTATGGGACATCAAATATATCCAGGGCACATGCTGGATTTATTAGCATTGTTTATTATCTAGGATTCTTCTGAAGGTTCCATTTTCAAAAAGTTACATCTAAAATACCATAATATCAATATTTTTGCATTCATCTTGTAATGCTAAATATGTCCTACTTAATCATTACCAATGGGGTCATTTAGCTAAATAAGTAGTAAATAGCCCCATGGCCCTTTAGCATTGAAACATTTAACACTGTATTAGCAATGCCATTTTATGTAGCTTTATATCATGTCCATTGTTTTATTGCATCCAGAAACTGCAAATTCAACCAGACTTCATTACAAGAGTTACCTTACGACTCTAAAACGTAAACTCATCATTATATTGGCAAAATGGAAACAATTTAGAAAGGTTTTATCACAGCTTGTTTATCACAACAACAATTGGAAATGGATTTTCTCACATGAGGATAATAAAATTTAAAATCATGATATCTATGAAATGAACTCGTGTCTTACTTGTAACCGGGGAAGATTAAAACCCGAGAAATCAATACGATGCATTTTGAATCAGAGTTTCATTGAAATCTCATGTGGGATATTCATCTATCATGATACTGATTAAAACGCAACAACAAGTTCTGAAATCTTAACGCAAAGTCCAAAAAATTACGCGACAGCATTAACGGAATACTGTCTAAGTTTTTATCCTGTGTAAACTAAGTGACAACATTAACAGAACACCGTCTAAGTTTTTATCCTGTATAAACCATGTGACAACATTAGCAGAATACCATCTAAGTTTTTTTATCCTACTATGTGACAACGTGTCTAGACCGGATACTCAGCACCAGTAAATCAAATTGAGAGCTTTTTGCCGCACTTACACCAGTCAGTCATTAGCTTATACAAATGTATCATTCTGCCTTCTGGCTTCTTAATATGGTAAATGTGTTTCATTTAACATGACAAATAAGAACTCTATGCACCTAAGATTGTTAACTGAACTTACAGGACTGAATGTGTCCAAAACAAGGAGGTTCACCACTGTACTGTGTTATCAATACCTCTTAAGGTTTGTGCTAAACATTTTTGAAAACATTCACATCTCAAATTCCTGGAATAATTTCATTTTTGTCGGAAAATGTCATCTCATGTGATTTCATATTTTTTGGAAATAAGATTTAGTGTTCCATACAAATTTTAGGGGGTATCATGTGGCACAGCAGCAAACCCCATTTTATGTTGCACTCAATTTTGCACTTTCAAAACAGTAAATCAAAATTCAGAGATTTGCTTCTCAATTACATCTTGTAGACTTTATATTTACCAGTCAAGCCTTTTGTATCTATTTTATCATTGTCAACTGTCTAGAAATGGCATTTATAGTGCTTTAATTTTCAGTTGTCATGCAAAGCAAACTGACTAACATGCCCTAGCATCATTTCAAGATAATGCGTTCTGACTTTATTTATGTACGCGAGACAAATTTGTTACCGATATACATGGTATTTGTCATTGTTACTTAAAACCTGAAACAGTATAAGTTATGTAGCAGAGTTTGTACAGACATTCGGACTCCAAATTTAAGGACTTTTTAGGGTCTTTTCAGGGTCTTATTTGCAAATTTAAAGCCTAATCAGAAGGAAAATTTTAGCAAAAAATATTGATGTAAAGGCAATTAAATCAATAAAACAATTGCTTACATGTCCATAGTAACGAAACTTGAAGTGGAGGTTGAAGTTTGGCGTTTGGTTGGGCTAGGTACCTTTAAATTGCCCATTTCAACGTAACTTATTAATTAATTATATCAGTCTATTTGCAACCACTTAATATCAGAAATACAGACACCCAACTGGCCAAATTCAAGGGCTTTTTAGGGCCTTCAGGATAAATTCAAGGTTTTTAAGGATCAGACATGTTTTTAGGGTCTTTTTAGGGCAAACCTCAAAATTTAAGGACTTTTCCAGGCCTGTACGAACCCGGTGTAGGTAAAGCTATATGAACTTTATACAACAAAGCTGATGATTATGCTGCTGCTTACAAATAAATTGTTGACACATGTATATATTAAGTTTAGGCTTATCAAGGCCCTCAAAAACTTTTATGGCCGTTATCACAACATTGTTGATAAATACTTAGTATGATGTCTCTGTATCCAAAATTACCCTGGATTTATTTGACATCCCATAGTTCTATATTCTAAATTTTGATTACACATTTGTGGGTGGGTGGGGGGAGGGGGGGGGGGAAAGAAGAGAGGTGTAGATAGCTAATTAGGAAATGCCTAACCTTCTGGAACACTTTAATGCTGCAATAAGGTATAGACTAGTACATGCATGGCAAACCAAGTTAGAAGAAAATGGAAATGGAAATTTCACTATTTTGTTGATAACCAACCCTTCATATAGCTGAAACTTGGATGTATGAACAATATGGCCGAGTTAAAATTTGGATTTTACTGATATATATATATGATGAATAAACATACTAATCCAAAGATTGATATTGTCATTCTAAATCTTAGGATCATCAAAAATTACTGCCTGAAGCAGTTACAAAAATACACTTCCTGTCCGCAACTTTCGAAAGTAAAAACATTACACATTCCTTGTTTGTTTCTTTCAATCACAAATACAATCATTTAAGGCTGAGAAAAAGAATTCTTTGTTTTTTTTTTTTTTTGTTATCCTAACTATGACCATACCAATTTTTTGGTACCTATAATCAAGTTTTTACTTCCATTTTTTGACATATAAAAATTTCCAATGCACACAGAGAATATAAAATCCATAATAATACTAGAACTGTCTCTTGAGAGCCAAATATTGCCCCCCCCCCCCATGAAAATATAGAAATATACTAATATATATTGATTGCTTTATGTCACCTGAATTTAATCTGCAGTATTTTCACGAACACAGTAATAAAATCCTTGCAGTTTCTTTGTACGCATTTCTTTTCTAATTAAATCACATTACAAAACGTCTACATGCATACATGTGCTATATCAGCAAGTTGCAGCAGATTTAATATCGTTTTAGTAACTCTTTTGTAAGTAAAGACAGCCAAGCATCAACTTAATGTGTAATTCAGCATAAATCTTCACAATTTCATTAACGGTACTTTTACCATGCCATATAACACTCATTACAAATCACACGTTTTCAAAATACAAAATGTAAAATTCTTGCTAGATAAGAATTGTATCTTGTTGAGAATAATTAAAAATAAACCAATTTCATGTCTTTAGTAAGTAAGTCATGCATAAAGGTAGAGATAATTCAGCATTCATTTTACAATTCGTTTTTCGATATTTTGTCAATCACTTTGAAATCAAACATGGATTGGCTATGAGGTATCAATTGCAGTACTCAAGTTGTTCAGGCCCCAGTTTTACAATTGTTTCTTAACTAAAATTTTTAGTTTTCTTAATTTAAATTTAGAAAGAAAAAAAATTTATTTTTAAAATAAAACTAAATGCAAATATTATAAGCATGAGAGTCATATTTTTAAAATGACACAAAGGTATAAAAGTATAAATATTGACTTAAGTTAAGTTAAGGAAAATAATTGAATGATAGCGAAACAGGAACTAGAGCTGTGTTGCCTTCAAACAGAAGAATTCTTGAACTTGCTTGATTCTATGTATGAAACCAGTTTGTATTTCTCTTTCAAGTGGGCAGATATTTGTCTTTGAACCAAAAGGTTTCTTCAACCTAGTTCAGACTCAATGAAACAGGTCCGTTTGTTCCATGGATGAAATGGTACAAAACCCAGTCAAGATTATTTCACTTATCTCATGGCTGTAATAAAAAGTCACTTTTAAATAGCAAAGGGAACTGGAATATCAGGATAACTACCGACCTTAGAAAAGCAAGCTGACACTTTTCACCTGTCTGCAGTGAGAAATAAATGTAGATGGTAAAAGTACTGGCATTGTTATCCTTATGATGGAGCTTTAGGACAAATTACCATGGCAATACGCTAGTAAATTATTGTTGCCAAGTGGTTTGTGATGTTTATCTGGGACAATGTCGGCCATTATGGGAATATTGCTCTTTTCATGTTATTTTACAAAATGTCAATTCCCGAAATTTGCCAAAAAGCAAACTTTTTGCTTATTTTGTATGAAAATGATTAAAAGTGGATTAATCAAAAGTACAAAGTAAATTAATCTTCTTCTAGATTAATCTAAGTATCTTAATCTCCTTCAAGATTAAATTCTATCTCTCCGTGGATTAGCTATAATTTACTGATGCGACCTAAAACAATATGTAATCAACCAATCCCACAGTAGAGTTAGTCAAGCGTAAAGGTGTAATTTAGCGTAAATCCATTTTACGATATTTTGTCTATCATTCCCAGATCACACATCACATTATACACAATCGTATTCCCTGTCGTGCTGTACATATTTTGATAGAACATTAATCACGACAAACAGAAAAACTTAATTATAGGTGCTTCAGCGAGTATTACATCTCTATATTAAATATAAAGCCAACTCAATATTCATTATAAGCTCTTTGATTGTCCTGTAAGGCCGTCATCTACTAACAAGATGAAAGGTCAGTACGATCTTTGTAGTCATTGAAACTCTTGATTGTCCTGTAAGGCCGTCATCTACTATCAAGATGAACGGTCAGTATGATCTTTGTAGCCATTGAAACTCTTGATTGTCCTGTAAGGCCGTCATCTACTATCAAGATGAACGGTCAGTACGATCTTTGTAGCCATTGAAACTCTTGATTGTCCTGTAAGGCCGTCATCTACTATCAAGATGAACGGTCAGTATGATCTTTGTAGCCATTGAAACTCTTGATTGTCCTGTAAGGTGGTCATCTACTATCAAGATGAACGGTCAGTACGATCTTTGTAGTCATTGAAACTCTTGATTGTCCTGTAAGGCCGTCATCTACTATCAAGATGAACGGTCAGTACGATCTTTGTAGCCATTGAAACTCTTGATTGTCCTGTAAGGCCGTCATCTACTATCAAGATGAACGGTCAGTACGATCTTTGTAGCCATTGAAACTCTTGATTGTCCTGTAAGGCCGTCATCTACTATCAAGATGAACGGTCAGTATGATCTTTGTAGCCATTGAAACTCTTGATTGTCCTGTAAGGCCGTCATCTACTATCAAGATGAACGGTCAGTATGATCTTTGTAGCCATTGAAACTCTTGATTGTCCTGTAAGGCCGTCATCTACTATCAAGATGAACGGTCAGTACGATCTTTGTAGTCATTGAAACTCTTGATTGTCCTGTAAGGCCGTCATCTACTATCAAGATGAACGGTCAGTATGATCTTTGTAGTCATTGAAACTCTTGATTGTCCTGTAAGGCCGTCATCTACTATCAAGATGAACGGTCAGTACGATCTTTGTAGCCATTGAAACTCTTGATTGTCCTGTAAGGTGGTCATCTACTATCAAGATGAAAGGTCAGTACGATCTTTGTAGCCATTGAAACTCTTGATTGTCCTGTAAGGTCGTCATCTACTATCAAGATGAACGGTCAGTATGATCTTTGTAGCCATTGAAACTCTTGATTGTCCTGTAAGGCCGTCATCTACTATCAAGATGAAAGGTCAGTACGATCTTTGTAGCCATTGAAACTCTTGATTGTCCTGTAAGGTCGTCATCTACTATCAAGATGAAAGGTCAGTATGATCTTTGTAGCCATTGAAACTCTTGATTGTCCTGTAAGGCCGTCATCTACTATCAAGATGAAAGGTCAGTATGATCTTTGTAGTCATTGAAACTCTTGATTGTCCTGTAAGGCCGTCATCTACTATCAAGATGAACGGTCAGTATGATCTTTGTAGCCATTGAAACTCTTGATTGTCCTGTAAGGCTGTCATCTACTATCGAGATGAACGGTCAGTACGATCTTTGTAGCCATTGAAACTCTTGATTGTCCTGTAAGGCCGTCATCTACTATCAAGATGAACGGTCAGTATGATCTTTGTAGCCATTGAAACTCTTGATTGTCCTGTAAGGCCATCATTTACTATCAAGATGAACGGTCAGTACGATCTTTGTAGCCATTGAAACTCTTGATTGTCCTGTAAGGTGGTCATCTACTATCAAGATGAAAGGTCAGTACGATCTTTGTAGCCATTGAAACTCTTGATTGTCCTGTAAGGCCATCATCTACTATCAAGATGAAAGGTCAGTACGATCTTTGTAGCCATTGAAACTCTTGATTGTCCTGTAAGGCCGTCATCTACTATCAAGATGAACGGTCAGTACGATCTTTGTAGTCATTGAAACTCTTGATTGTCCTGTAAGGTGGTCATCTACTATCAAGATGAAAGGTCAGTACGATCTTTGTAGCCATTGAAACTCTTGATTGTCCTGTAAGGTGGTCATCTACTATCAAGATGAACGGTCAGTACGATCTTTGTAGTCATTGAAACTCTTGATTGTCCTGTAAGGCCGTCATCTACTATCAAGATGAACGGTCAGTACGATCTTTGTAGCCATTGAAACTCTTGATTGTCCTGTAAGGCCGTCATCTACTATCAAGATGAAAGGTCAGTACGATCTTTGTAGCCATTGAAACTCTTGATTGTCCTGTAAGGCCGTCATCTACTATCAAGATGAACGGTCAGTACGATCTTTGTAGTCATTGAAACTCTTGATTGTCCTGTAAGGCCGTCATCTACTATCAAGATGAACGGTCAGTACGATCTTTGTAGCCATTGAAACTCTTGATTGTCCTGTAAGGCCATCTACTATCAAGATGAACGGTCAGTACGATCTTTGTAGTCATTGAAACTCTTGATTGTCCTGTAAGGCCGTCATCTACTATCAAGATGAACGGTCAGTACGATCTTTGTAGCCATTGAAACTCTTGATTGTCCTGTAAGGCCATCTACTATCAGATGAACGGTCAGTACGATCTTTGTAGTCATTGAAACTCTTGATTGTCCTGTAAGGCCATCATCTACTATCAAGATGAACGGTCAGTACGATCTTTGTAGCCATTGAAACTCTTGATTGTCCTGTAAGGTGGTCATCTACTATCAAGATGAACGGTCAGTACGATCTTTGTAGCCATTGAAACTCTTGATTGTCCTGTAAGGCCATCATCTACTATCAAGATGAACGGTCAGTACGATCTTTGTAGCCATTGAAACTCTTGATTGTCCTGTAAGGTGGTCATCTACTATCAAGATGAACGGTCAGTACGATCTTTGTAGCCATTGAAACTCTTGATTGTCCTGTAAGGCCGTCATCTACTATCAAGATGAAAGGTCAGTACGATCTTTGTAGTCATTGAAACTCTTGATTGTCCTGTAAGGTCGTCATCTACTATCAAGATGAAAGGTCAGTACGATCTTTGTAGCCATTGAAACTCTTGATTGTCCTGTAAGGTCGTCATCTACTATCAAGATGAAAGGTCAGTACGATCTTTGTAGCCATTGAAACTCTTGATTGTCCTGTAAGGTGGTCATCTACTATCGAGATGAACGGTCAGTACGATCTTTGTAGTCATTGAAACTCTTGATTGTCCTGTAAGGCCGTCATCTACTATCAAGATGAAAGGTCAGTACGATCTTTGTAGCCATTGAAACTCTTGATTGTCCTGTAAGGTGGTCATCTACTATCGAGATGAACGGTCAGTACGATCTTTGTAGCCATTGAAACTCTTGATTGTCCTGTAAGGTGGTCATCTACTATCAAGATGAACGGTCAGTATGATCTTTGTAGTCATTGAAACTCTTGATTGTCCTGTAAGGCCGTCATCTACTATCAGATGAACGGTCAGTACGATCTTTGTAGCCATTGAAACTCTTGATTGTCCTGTAAGGCCGTCATCTACTATGGAGATGAACGGTCAGTACGATCTTTGTAGCCATTGAAACTCTTGATTGTCCTGTAAGGCCGTCATCTACTATCAAGATGAACGGTCAGTATGATCTTTGTAGCCATTGAAACTCTTGATTGTCCTGTAAGGCCGTCATCTACTATCGAGATGAACGGTCAGTACGATCTTTGTAGCCATTGAAACTCTTGATTGTCCTGTAAGGCCGTCATCTACTATCAAGATGAACGGTCAGTACGATCTTTGTAGCCATTGAAACTCTTGATTGTCCTGTAAGGCCATCATTTACTATCGAGATGAAAGGTCAGTACGATCTTTGTAGCCATTGAAACTCTTGATTGTCCTGTAAGGTGGTCATCTACTATCGAGATGAAAGGTCAGTATGATCTTTGTAGCCATTGAAACTCTTGATTGTCCTGTAAGGTCGTCATCTACTATCAAGATGAATGGTAAGTTTAATTTTTTAGCCATTGAAACTCTTGATTGTCCTGTAAGGTGGTCATTTACTATCAAGATGAAAGGTCAGTAGGATTTTTTCGGCATTGAAACTCTTGATTGTCCTGTAAGGTCGTCATCTACTATCAAGATGAAAGATCAGTACGATTTTTCTGGCCATTTAAACTCTTGATTGTCCTTAACTTCATGCAAATTCTCCTTAAGCAGGTGATGTCTTGATATAAATGAAGAAATGGCCTCAAACCCACAACTTTCCCCTCTTGGGACAGTTGCTCTTCCACTGAGCCACCAAGGCAGTGAGCAAACAAGTAATATGACTAAATAAATGAAAATTATTATTGCAAGTCACTTTTACAATGTTATGAGAAACAAATTGAAGGTAAAAACATTTAGTACTGTAACACAAACAGAATGATTGATTAATGCCTGTTACAGATCAATCATAATGGTGACAGTTCAGCCGTTATGAATACAAAATTTTTGCATACAGATTTAGAAATGATTGCGCTATATTGTAATATAACCTGATAAAGGTATATTACTGTGATGTCTTGAGCTGAATTTAAACAATAAATTCTCCCAAAAACGACTCTTAATTTCCTTTTCTATCAGAGTTGGAAACTCGCCTCATTAAGTTCTGATAAGAAAAAAGATGAAATCAGTTATGTGGGTGTTGGGTAATTTTCTCTTAAACAGAATTTAAACCTTAGAAGCCTGTAAAAGTAATAAGTCATTATGAAAAAAGGTTAATGTGAAAATGGAGAGAAAATTGTTTCTGACAAAATCTGAAATTTTATATTTTTATTTTTCAGGAATAAATACCATTATTTAAAGAATAATGATGACTGGCAAATTCAACAGTTAATCTATGCAAGAGAAAATCATTTACCTGTTAGTTACTTGACAAATATTCTATCTGTAAAAGCCACTTGGTTGACAGCTAACAATTTAAAATGGGTATATCCACACTATTTCAGTTTGCAGTATTAAACATTAGGGCCTTTGGTTTACAAATTTACAAATTAAAAATTGAAATTTTGAGAATAATTTAGTTGACATACAATTATTTCAGATACATTACGATAACACCACTAGTTGACAAATTCAACTGTGGAATCCGATTTGTTGAGGGTTCTCAAATCAAAACTAAATACAGATCTGTTAACAGTTGTCAAAATACAAACCATCTTGTTTTTGACAGGTGACAAATGATAATTGATAACCACTTGTTGACAGTTGACAATTGATACATATCACAATTTTTTTTGTTGAATATCAGGAGACACTTATACACTCACTTATTCCAAAATTTACCACATAGTTTTTCATTCTAATCACATTTCAAAACGGGGGCCTCGGTGGCCGATTGGCCGATTGGCCTTGTAAAATGATCGCATCACCACCCACCGCCTATATTTGAATTCCACTCAGGCAGATCCTTGTGCAAAAAAGTTCGTTAGTTTGCTTGCCAAAAGGTCATTTGTTTTCTCTGAGAACTCTGGTTTCTTCCACCACCCATGAACTGACCAATTTGATACAAGTGAAAGAATCTTAACTGTGGTGTACTTTTTCTTAAAATGCCTTAACTCGAGATCTACTCCACTCAACTCAAAAAACATAAACATGGTCAGTGGGTTATGTTTTTGCTATATACCGGGTATGGCCTTGTAATGAGATATTTCTAGTTCTTAATTTGGAGGCTTTTTCAGATCAGTGTTCTAAAGTGCCAGTGTTTTTATGTTTGAATCCCAATCAGCATAACCTAGTGTGAAAAGGTTCTTTAGTTGGCCTGCAAACGTTTGGTAGTTCACTCAAGTTTCTTTCATTGTCAAAAGAACCTCAATGTATATGAAAGACCTCAACCTCAATGTATTTAAAAGAATCTTAAAGACTGGTGTTAAAGGGAATTTAATTCTATGGCAATACCCTAGTGCAATAAGTTTATTTACTTATCCATTCCTTGCTAACTAGTTTTACTTGTATTGTGCCATGATTATTTCAAAGTACAGACAAGCTTGCTCAATAAGATGTCCATAAGATAAATTGATTACATAACATGCAGAATCTGGAGATTGGATGAATAATCTTAACTTGATAATGGACCAACAATCTAAGTCAATACGGAATATCTCATTTACTAGAAAAACTAGGATGGAAGAATCAGGCAATCCTAAAAAAGATAGAAATCTAATTTTTCAAAATCTAAGAGTACACAAGAACTTAATCATGAAAACATGGGATAAATTTGTTATATAAGATGCCGTATCATGAGGCTGATTTGGATCTACCGGACGTCTACTTGCAGAAACAAGAGACTTGATTCAGAATTCCCATACATTGATTAAAATCAATAAAGAATATTTCCTATACTATAACAACTGGTATGTAGAATTTTCGGGTAAGTTCCAGCAAAATCATGTACAAAGTTGGAGCCAAAACAACAAGAAGTCGAGAAGAAATCTGAAATTTATTGAAATTTCAAATAAGGGTGTCCCAAAACATAAAGGGTCTGAAAACATGGAAGGATTACGGTAGTATGTTTCTGTAGAACAATTACTTCTATTGGAGATGGAATCACTTCAGTTCATGTTTTCCCATAAAAATTGTTATTCTGGGATATTTTTATGTAAACATTTTCCAAAACATTCTGCACAAAAGATAAGGGGTATTGAACATGTGGTACGCTGGCAAACTCCATTGAAGGCTGTAGAGTGTTAATCTGTAATTTCTTACACTTACTCGCCCATTCCATGTTACAACTCAGCTAAAAAATTTTACCACCATAAAGTAACATCTCTAGTGATATTACAACTCAAAAACACTCTTTTTTGTTTTTATTTTACAAAATAATAAAATAATTCCTTTTTTTATTGACTACTGTTAGGATCCACCTTAACAGAAACACAATCACTAAAGTGTTTATACCGTAATTTATCAAAACAGTTCACAAAACATTGAAAGTAATTCTTAGAAATTACTTTCACCAAGTATTTACTGTAAAGGGGATTATTTTCGCAGGGTGAAAATTATGAGATTTCTGAAATCTGACATTTCGCATGGGTGTAATTTCTGTGTTACAGATATAAGTGGGTGTATATTCTGTATATTATGATATATAAACCTGTATAGTTGTCATTTTTGCCTGGTCAAAATTTCGCGGTAATTTCTTTAGCGCAAAATAATCGAAAATTTTACCCACCTGAAAATTTCCCCTTTACAGTATACAGAATATACCTGTCTATACACTTTTTTATTTAATACCATTACGATATTGATCTTAATATATGTACCACTATGAGTATTTGTGCCATTTTCCGCGGGGAAAACGTTTCCATTATCTATGTGAGAACTGAAGATCAATAAGCACATCTATCTTATTTGAGAGCTATAATGAACAGACCTACAGGTGACAAATAATCAACTTATGTGAAACATCGCTCGCTGCTCGTATAAAACATCACATATCCAATAAACGTGTCCGATAGCAATTCATAAGTACCAACTTGATCAGTAGTCCATGTCATATACAAACGCTACATGATAAATGATAAAGGGAATAAAACAATAAATAATTGACAAAGGTTATTGACGGAGCTCTAGAAAGGTGCAAATGATACTTTTCTTAATTTTTTCATCATCATTTGACTGTAACAAAAGTGTGAAAAAATTGATTATGCACCCAAAATGAAATATCAATAAAACAATATGGTGATCTTATTATTATGTATACAGTAAAAAATAGTTATAATGCCCCTCGATAACTTTGCCACCTCGCTTATCGCCACACTATTTTGAAGTTCCAAAAAATCTATTTTGTTTGGTTTTTATCCGTCTCCCCCAATTTATCACCAAACCCTGTTATAATGCCAAAATTTGACTGAACAAATGGTGGCGATGAATCACGGTTTTACTGTAATGATAGAGGCAGTACTATTTACTTGTGTTTTTACTTTTTCTTTGTGATGCACCAGGTTTGATAGACGCCTGGGTAGCTCAGGTGGTAGAGCATTCCACTAGTATTGGGAAGGACCTGGGTTCAAATCCAGGTTTAGTCATCTTTATGACAATAATAATGTTGATATAAAGGAATCGATTTTCTGCAAAAATTATAACCAGTTCATTTTAATTTATTTATAGATTTTAATTCTAAAAATTTTATATAATTCTTAAAAAAATAAATAAATAAAAAATAAAACAAAACAAAAACACAAAAAAAACATACTTAGATCACTGGAAGGACTATAAAAGAGTAAAACAAAAGTTTAAATGATGCCCCTCAACAAATTAATTTGTTGCTGTGTTGATCATCACACTATTTTGAAAGTCACAAAACCCATTTCTTCTATGTCTTTATTATTTATATGACATTTACTCAATATATCGCCACAACAAAATTTTACTGAACAAATGGTGGCAAGAAATCTAGGTTTGACTGTACTCATATTATGAGTAGAGGAATATTAGATGGAGAGTACATGTACTGGTATGTTTTTTTATTGCCAGACATTCAGACAAACAAGGCATAGCTGTTTTTATTGATAAAAAACAAGGCAATAAAAGGATCAATTCCAACCAATGTCTGATGGGAATTCAATGAAATACACTGAAAATGAAACTTGGCAATCCCGCCAATATTCCGATAACTCCGGTACATAAACATGTGATCATCAAGGAGGAGTGGATAAAACCCCGTAAGCTAGGGTGATTGACATGTACATATTCCATTATAATTAAATCTGTCCATCAGTCTGTATTTAGTTCTGGAGGGGGATATATATTGTGTACAACTACAATAATATAACAGGCAAACAACATTGACCTGTCCACTTGACATTTCATTTGGATTATTCATATATGATGATCCATCCTATACATGGGTAGTGTATGGTACCTAGCCAATACATGAACAATGAACATCTTCCATGATGTAGTAGTAGTAGTAGTAGTAGTAGTAGTAGTAATGGTGTTTAACGTCCCAGTCAAGAATATTTCACTTATATTGAGACGTTGCCAGCTATAGGCGAAAGTGCAGAAATTTTGCCTGTGCTTTGCGCTGATGGCATTATACAGCAGGGTTCTTTAGTGTGCCAAGCCCACCGTGATACGGCACCTCGTTTATTTCAAGTTCCCATCCGAAAGAACCATGACTTTCATTTCATAATGCTGAGTGCTTGGCGAATGAACAGTCACTACCCACTTTTAAGTCTTGGGTCAGACCCGGCCAGGGTTCAAACCATCGACTTCCCACTTACAGAGCAAGCACTCTACCAACTGAGCTACCGCAGTGGTTCTCTCCCATGATGTAGACAAAATAAACACCTGTGTACCCTAGGCATATACTGGTCCATTATAATGTTCTATGAACACCTTGTTTAAGTAGCAAATTGGTGGATTATATAGAATGTTAGAATGTTAAGAGTTAAAGCTCCAAATAGATGAATTGCACACATAATGAAGAGTTGAGGTACTAGTAAAAAGATGAATTATAGATAATATGAAGAGAGAGAGAGAGAGAAAAACAATATGGAGAACTCAGATAGAGAGAGAGAAAAAAAGAGAGAGAGAGAGAGAAAGAGAGAGAAAGGAAAGAGGGAGAGAGAGAGGGAAAGAGAGAAAAACAATATGGAGAACTCAGAGAGAGAGAGAAAAAAAGAGAGAGAGAGAGAGAGAGAAAGAGAGAGAAAGGAAAGAGGGAGAGAGAGAGGGAAAGAGAGAAAAACAATATGGAGAACTCAGAGAGAGAGAGAGAAAAGAGAGAGAGAGAGAGAGAGAGAGAAAGAGAGAGAAAGGAAAGAGGGAGAGAGAGAGGGAAAGAGAGAAAAACAATATGGAGAACTCAGAGAGAGAGAGAAAAAAAGAGAGAGAGAGAGAGAAAGAGAGAGAAAGGAAAGAGGGAGAGAGAGAGGGAAAGAGAGAAAAACAATATGGAGAACTCAGAGAGAGAGAGAGAGAGAGAGAGAGGGGAATAAAAGGAGAGAGGGAGAGAGAGGGAATAAAAGGAGGGAGAGAGAGGGGGAAAGAGAGACAGAGAGAGAGGAAGAAGACTTGGGCAACGTAATGAAATGATTGATCTGAATATGCAATCTGAGGGTGTAAATCTAAATTCTACCAGTACAAAAAAATCTCGAGTTCTACTAGTGCAAAAGGGTTTTAATATAAAATTACCTTGCAGCATGATATTTGAACATGATGAAATTAAATTGGAAACTCTAAAATAATTAAAATTCTCAGAACGTTTCCAGGTACAAAACAGCAGATATTAAAACCGTACTCATATATAAATATCTTTATTAAGAGTTATGAGTTATAGCTTAACGTAGATAATTAACTTCTATATTACAAAAATCAGAAAAAAAGTTTTGTTAATAAAATCTAGTTTACCAAAACAAAATATAATGTAACATGTTCATTATTTCTCTATTTTTGCATAAATGAACATGTTACAATTAGCTCTAACAAACAAGAGAAATCATTTTCTCTGCTTAGTGCTACAAACAAAATAGAGTTTGCTCCTTGTTTTTTATATAGTGTCACATACCAACAAATGAATTTCTTGCTTTCAATATTAATCTTGTTTTTTTAACCAAAAAACAATGGAAACAAGAAGGTTATCTGAATAGTCGCTTCAAAATTCAATAACTGTCAATTCAAGCTCCAGACAAGCTCTATAGTATGTCCTTGAGTAAAGGTCAAAATTTTGCTGGGAAAATGATGTGAAACAAGCATAATGCAAAAGATAACAGAATAGTTTTAGTAAACCTGAAAAATATACATCATTAATAGACCATATTACATAACAACCACCAAGTCTAATTAATACAGTACTAGAACTGTCTCTTGAGAGCCAAAAAAAACTATTCCCAACAAAGATTTGACCTTGAGACCTTGACCTTTGACCTACCCACCTAAATCTTTCACAAGACACATGGTCTTCTGTAACTGTACATTTGTGCCAATATTGAATAAAGTCCAATCATTAAATTCAAAGTCACAGAGCAGACATAATTTAACATGGACAATAAGAGAGACTAACAGACAGACAAGATGATTCCTATATAATCTTCTCTAACTTAGTTAAGTAATTCCACCTCTATGCCAAATACATTACAAAAACCCCACAAAGACATAAACCAATACTTTATTAAATAAAGTAAATTTACAAACTTCTATATTTCTGTCTTTGTCATTACTAAAACAAAAACAGAATCATTAAACTTAATTTACTTACCATAAAATACCCTCTTATGACATGTTTATTCTCGCAAACATTGTGCACACGTACAAGTGCATTAAGTTCCGTATGGTATGAGACTTAAAGATGGAGGTGTTATTGACAAGTCAAACTACACTCTGACGGCACCAACGCAATCAATGAAACAAATCTCCTCTCGCCACACATATAAAAGTGAATTGAACTGAAGTTTGTTGGTACATTACAACTTCAAACAATGATGAGAAATGACTGTAAATCCCAGAAGGCATTGTTTTTTGGATCAATGAAGTCTCACTTCCTCTCAACATTACTAATGCAATTTGATAATCCAGTATAAAAAGTGAAGCCATAACTTAAAAGACCTCAGAGCGTTATTAAACAATAACACGGACACATCAAGATGATAAAATTGTATAAAAACTTAACAATCCAGTGAAGCCGTAACTTAAAAAGAACTCGCAGCGCTATTAAACAAAAACATGGACACATAAAGATGATAGAATTTAATTTTAATCATCATTAATCATACTCACAGATTGTTTTGGTGACAAGATAAAGACAGATTGATACTAATGGCTTCATGGTACAAGTGAGATTCAGATGTAATAATGCATCAAGTGTCTTTGTGGCTATGTGGTCTAAAGTGTGCATTTACGTGTCACAGTGACACTCACAGACTTGGTTTCAATCATACTTCAACACAACTTAGTGTTACAAAGATTGTCAGTTCACTTGCCGAAGGTTTGTGGTTTTCTCCAACACTCCAATTTCTTTCACTATCTATGAGCTAAGTTATGGTGTTTAACGTCAGTCAAGAATATTTCACTTACATTAAGACGACACCAACTATAAACCAAGGTGTGTTGCACTGTTGGCATTATACAGCAGGGCTCCACACCTTCTGTGACACAGGGCTTCGTTTATTTTAAGTTCCCATCCAAAAGAACCCCGACTTTTATTTCATAATGTCCAATGCTTGAAAGAACAGTCACGTAACCCACTTTCGAGTCTTGGGTCAGATCAAGTTGTGATTCAAACCAACAACCTCCCCACTTATAGAGCGAGCACTCCACCAACTGAGCTACACCATTCAATGTCTACGAGTTTACAGCCTTCATAACAGTGAATGAATCTTGACTGGGTTTAAAACATTATTAAACCATTCCAGCATTATTATACCATTCCAGTCCTCACCACTCACAATGCAGCATATCTTAAGAGAATCAGTAGTGATAATATAAAATAACATGGAAAATGATTAAGGCGGTGATCAATTCACCACTTGAAAGTTGTGGGTTTGACCCCAAACTGTGATGTAAATTGTATGCTTTTGAGAATCTTCTGCATTTCACCAAGCTGACCTGTGACAAATGAATATATTGGTACTGGCAACAATTACTTGGATCAACTTTGTGATAAACTAGTGCCCCTTTACAGAGGAAGGGAGTAGGGGGTAGGGGTTGTACCCTCTGTCACTTAACATCGCAGAAAGCGAGATAACCACAGCCACTAAAGGGGGGTGGGGGGGGGGGGGGGGGGGGGGTTGTTGCCCAAGGATCAACTGTATCCAAATCTGAATACAGTTGTGCTGGTAATAAACAAGTAGTATACAACAAATTTGAAGTTTTAAATTAAGGGGTGATAACTCTGTAAATACATGGTTATAATCTCTGTTGTATGCAGCACATCATCTTGGTATGATGTATAGCTCTACCACATATTCATAAAAGTTGTATCTGCAATACATTCCAAGATAACACCAGACAAAGTGAGCATACAGATGGAAGAACAGAAAGACAGACCAGGTGATTCCTGTATTCCTTGAGTTAAATTTGCATGCATTTAATGTTGATAAATTCTACCAGTATGTAATGAGGTTGTATCTGAAATACCTTTGGAGAGAACACCAAGGTCAACATAGACAGATGGAAAGACAGACTGGCAGACAAACAGATACAGTCCTTTGCGGTTACAATAAATTAAGGTTGATAAAGAAGAGAACACTAAGGTCAACATAGACAGATGGAAAGACAGACTAATAGACAAGCAGACCAAGTCCTTTGCGGTTACAATAATCATATGCACTAAAGGTTGATCACAAATCCTGCAGGAATCAATAATTGTGTGTTATATAATGGATACAAGATAGATTTTATTATTCTCAATTAATTACTCAAGAAATATATGCCATATATATACAAATATGTCTTCTCAACTGTGAAATTACTTCCAATAACCATGGGGAATATGACATTATATTGCAACATATCTTATAGCACCTATACTGTCGACAAGTTACATCACATTATAATAGTTGTGAAAATGAGACAATAATTGTTTTATTCTATTAGAAATACAATTGAAATGTACATTTATCATTATACACATACACACTTTACAAAGGATAAATATGTTGTAATACCAACCAAAGAAAGCAAAAATTGATAGAGACGACACACCAAGGTCAATGTTACACCATCATTTTTGTTTTTTAAATTAGATAGGCCAATATGATATGTATTCAACAAAAAAGCTGATTTGCAGTATTATGATTCTGGCAAAGATATTGAGGGACATTATGACTATGCTTTGACATAAAGCTTCCATGCAAACATATTCAGAGGCATTTCAACAGGGCTTTAAATCACAGAAGGCTATTATTGGAAAAGATATTGCACGGCATTCTGGTAGTAGGATTTTGACCAAAAAAAAAAAAAACAAGGTGGAAAAGATAAACAGTGGAAATAAACAGCAGTATTAACCAATCAATGAGATGACAAAGATATTGAAAGTTTTGGCAATAAGCAAGGGGCAAGAATACAAAGGTCATTATAATTTTGGGGGAGGAGGGGCGGTTGACAGCTGGAAAGGAAATGAAGCAAATGTTATAATATGGCAAAGATATTGAACAACACCATACCATAACAAATAAAACCAAAGGGTTTATCACTTGAAATGACATTGCAGTTAAGACAAATTGTCTGTCCCTAATTGAAGTTTAAACAGCAACTATTCAACACAATTACAACATTTCATGCTTACAGACCATAAACCATCACTCTGGTGCCTCCTGAATTCAAAATCATCCAATCAACATCCACTTTATTTGCAAAGATTGAGTAATAATGCTTTTATTGCACCTCATTACCATTACAAAAAGTTCTTTTAATTCTAAAATGGTGTGCCTGGGTCCTATTATACTGTAATACATGCAATTTTTCAAGTGCTGCACTCAAAGACATGCAAAAATTCAGACATTTCTTGCATGGGAAAAATCTGATAAACACATGGAATTTAAATTATTCAAAACTGGTGATAAACACCCACTTTAAATGACAAAGTATCTATGCTGAGTGTTATATTACCTTGAATTTAAGATACAATACAGTGCAGAATAAAATGGATAAACTGACTATTTATGGGGACTGCAGATTTGACAAGTTTTACAGGAGTTGTTATAGCGGAGTAATAAGGCATTAAACCAATGTAGATTCAACTTTAAGATCAACCCGAGATGAAACAGTTTTAAATTTTTCCTTATTGTAAGCATGTATTGTATAGATTGGCACAAGCATAATGGACATATGGTCTGTGATATTTATCTGCAAAATTGTAAACAAACAGTGTTCATTCTAAGATTTTTAGAAGGCCCATTTTCAAAACCTTTCTTCTAAAGCACATGCACCATAACATCAATATTTTTGCATTCATGTAATGAATGTTAAGTAAAGCCCCAAAAACCTAAACAATTGGGTCAATTTGCAAAATAGGGAATCAATGGCTCCATGGTCACTTTCTAGAAATAAACTTTGCAACAAACTGAAGAGTTACAGGTCTCAGATTGCCAAAATTAATGGTCTCAAATTTGGATCAAACCCTGCTTATTTCATTCAAATCACATATACCAGTCTTAAATCAAAATAAGTTCCTTTATAGAAAAACCTTTGACTCCAATATAGAGCACAGTTCATTTACCAACATGTATAATGGTAACACCAGATATTTTATGTCATGTGTCATGGCAACACAAGAAACAATTACTTTAAATTTTGAAAAGAAATATAAAGAATTTAGAATTAAAGTGATATGGAAATTACAAGTTAAGGAATGATTGTGATAAAAAATACATGGCTTTTTTAATTTCAAGCTGAAATGCGGAAAGTTAATGCTTTGACATAAAAGCCTAATCTTTGAAGCAATTCTCAAGTTTATATTTCCATTTCGCACAAATTAAGTTTTAAAATCCCAAGACCTCAATTTAAAACTATCAATTTACACTGTGCCATGTCAACCTTTATCTATAATGGTGTATATGATTGGCTTGGGAATAATGAATGAAAACTTTTGTTACATAACAATGCTATGCAAACTATATCATGTTTTTTTAAGTTCATTACATTGTCACTGTAGATGTGAATTTGGAAATTTTTAACCTTATACGTCTGATTATTATTATTTTTTTTTGATTTCTGGACCTTATGGCTCACCTGGTGTCTGTTTCAAGAAAATATGGAAATTGTGAAACTGGGGCCAGTTAAACATGCATAAATAGAATTTGAAGAGCAAGTATTGTTGTTTTAGAATATTAGCAATTAAACAATGGGGTTCACCACCAAAAGAGAGTTATTTCAATGTTTTAGATTGGTCATGTTAGAATTGAAATAACACATGTGGCTTGGCCACCTCATGATATATTCTTCCAGTCAGTGTATTACGGTATACCAATAACATGTTACTTTATCTTCTATAACTTTATAACATAATCACATACCTATCAACATTTATATAGATTATTGACCAATGAAACAAACTGTCCATTTTTTTTTTTAATCTATGATTTTCATTGGTCAGTTTCTTATCCAATCAACTCCAACTTCTCTTCCAAACAGCCTTTTCTTGTAATTAAAGATGCACACTTAACTGCACATTTCCTCTATTTTTCCCATTAAAGGTATGTGTAATTTGGTCAAAATTAGTTGCATGTTGTTATTCTTTGACTAACTACTAATCATTAAAGAAAATCTCTAGATATAGTATAGTAATTATACTGGATTCAAAGTGGTACAATTCCATGGTTATTTATTTATAGATCCACTATCCTAATTAGAATTACCTATTAGTACTTAAATATTTACATCTCAATCTGAAAACTTGATTACAAATATTAAAAGGTTCCTGATATTGTTTTTCGAAAATTGGCGATATTTTTTAAACAAATTTCCACAAAAATGGTTGAAATATTAAAATATTGATAGACAGAGCGCTTTTGGCTGCAAAAGCACAGCTTTCACCAAAGATAATGTGAGTACATAATTTTAAAACCAATCAAACTATAAAAAGTCCATAACTCCAACACAACCGTTTGTATACTGGTGAATTTGTATCAAATTCATGTGGAATTTTCCGCAATATGTCATCATTATGAAGGTCTTATCAATGTGGTCTCGCAAGACCTCAAGAGATTTAAAAAATGAATCAATTTTAATGAATTCAGGATTTTCCTTGATGAAGAAAATAGATTAGGTCTTGGAAAGGTTTGACTTTGATGTTCTGTATTAGAATTTTAATCTGCTAAAATTAGAATGAAAACTTTGGCGACAGTGATCTGCTGTACTTTCTTATTGGTTATTCATATTAATATAGACATTAGAAACACGATTTTAATTATTATCTGCATGAACAGCTCAACACTTCTTTATGATAGTTAACAAAAAGAACTTACAAGTCAAACTGGAAGTAAACAAATATTGTGAATTAAAGCTTGCATTTCCCATGTTAAATTTAAATTTGACAATGATCTCAAGAAGTTTATATTTAAATATTATATTATTTAGCAGAAGAAACTATAAACTGTATTCAACGATGACATGTTTTAGGCCACACAACCTTTTATTTCATTTTTCATTTTTTTTATAATTTGTAATTACAGTTCATCATGCACATCCCCAAATGTGTTATTATCATCAGGATGTGATGGGCAACATGAAGAATGTAGATGTTTCCCTGCAGACCTGTAATGGTGCTCTGTGTTGGTAGATTCCATTGTGCTCCATTTAGAGAGGTTCCATGTTGCTGTTTCAACAGGTTCCATGGTGCTCTGTTAAGAGAGTTTCTATGTTGCTCCATTTAGAGAGGTTCCATGTTGCTTTTTCAACAGGTTCCATGGTGCTCTGTTGAGAGAGTTTCTATGTTGCTCTGTTTAGAGAGGTTCCATTTTGCTCTGATTAGAGAGGTTCCATGTTGCTCTGTTTAAAGGGTTCCAAAGTGTTATGTTTATACAGGTACCCCTGTATACCAAGGTGCTCTGTTTAGACAGGTTCCATTGTTGTGTTCCATTTAGACAGCTTCAACTGTATGGTACTATGTTTATTAGACAGGTTCCATGGAGCTATTAAGATAGGTTCCATCATGTTTTCAGTTTTCATAATTGAAGGCGATCTAACATTTTTTTAAAATATGAGATGAAACATATTTTATAAAGAAAATATAATCTGGCCAACAAAAACAGTGATTAATCAAAGGTTCTAAATGTTTCCATGACTGTAAATAAAGCTGTCTATGTGATAACAATAACGCTTGATAACGACAACAACCCCTCCGTATCCTAGTGATGGAAAAATGACAATATTAAAAATCCATTATCATATTTCCTATCTGATTTATAATATTTTGTGAAGATAACAAAAATCAATGTTAAAGCACACCAGGAAAACATCTAAAAATTAAAAATCTTGATATCATTGCCACGGTAACCAAATTAGTTTAAATCCCATATCGACCATCATTGTAAAACATATATCTGTTATTTAATAAGCAAGTTATTTTTAGCTAGCTTAGGGCAGGTTTTCTTATATTGGTCCATCAGCTATTTTCATGCCAAATACAGAAGAAATGATATTTTTAGAAATGATATTTTTAGATTTTATTAAGTTCACTATTTAATTTGATAAAAATTTTATTAAATAACATAAAATACTTAAATACTTTTTAAGGTAAAACATACTTTTAAACATCACAAACAGTTCTGGATACAGAAAAAATAATAATTATGCAAAACCAAGTCACTTGAATTAATTTTTTATCCATGAAAACACTCTCAAAGTGTCAGGGTACAAATTTTTTACAAAGAATCACTCTTGTAAACGCTGTTTTACGGGTGTGTTGATTGATTTGACAAACTCAATAGAGCATATCAATTATATTAAGGTTCAAATTGTTATCTTAATTATGCTAAATTATCTCTAAACCTCAATTCTTTTATACATTATAAAACCATTAAAGGTTGATTGGTTGGTAAGTTGGTCTACTACAAGGAAAACTCCTTTCTTACTAGCAGTAGACCTATGTTAAAGCAAAAGCATTAAGGCGACTTGTCAAACATAATTTCAAATATGTAAATTTTCAGCAAGCAGAATCATACTATTAAGATTGTTTTGGATGGTATACATTTTGAAAAAGTGGGAGTTACACACAAGTGTCCACAATTTTCCAATGTGTATATTTCAGGCGAACAAAATTACATCAGAAAACCATTATTTTACAGCTGTTTTCCAAGGTAGAGATTTAATAAAAAATAATATCACATTCAGTGTTCAATGTAGGAATTTTCAGATTAGTTCATTTTCAAAACGTTCCTCTAAAATACCATCACATCAATATTTATGCATTGGTAAATATGGCTCCTAAAGCCAATGCTTGGGTCATTTGGCAAAATAAAGGATCAATGGCTCAATATGACCCCTTTTAGAATTAACACTGAGCCACAAGCTAAAAAAAAATACCCCCCGCTCCCCCCCACATAAAAAAATCCATCAGATCAAATTTTTAAATAGGAGGTGCACATCTACATTATATTACAAAGATTGTGTAAAAGTTTCATGAAAATCCATTAAAGTGTTTATGGGGAGTTGCGGATAAGAGATAGGTACCCTTAGGTGTAACGGAAGGACGGACGGACACAAAGACGGACATCCCTATCACTATATACCCCCCGCTTAACATTGCTCATTAGTAAGATCTGTTTTTTAAATGCAATCATTCCATTAATCATTGATTTATATTACATACAAGTAAAGAATTATCTAAATGCAGAGTTAAATATCAACTATCTGAATTCTACAAATCAGAAATTAACAACATTGTATTCAATTCCATATGTTATAAATTCCCTAGCTATTTAATATGTCCAGACATGTTATCATGTGAATCTAACAATCAGACAAAATCTATACAAACTATAACATTTACATATGTAATGTTTAAATACTCTAAAAAAAAAAACTCCTTCGATTCCAAATGTAATTATTGAGTCATCAGATGATTTGAGTTGAGTAATGCATATGGTGTTTAACGTTCACGTCAAGAATATTTCGCTATTTCGCTTATATCAAGACATTGCCAGCTATAGGCAACGTGCAGAAATTTTGCCTGTGCATTGTGCTGATGGCCTTATACAGCAGGGTTTTTTATCGTGCCAAGCCTACCGTGACACAGGACCTTGTTTATTTTAAACTCCCATCTGAAAAAACTGTGACTTTCATTTCGTAATGCTGAGTGCTTGGTGAAAGAACAGTCACTGTCTTGGGTCAGACACAACTTAAAAATATTTTTTGTTTCTGCATGTACATGTGATGTCATTAGTTGGCTGTTCCATCAACTGAACATGCATACCCTACGCAGTTATTAAATTTCAGTTACTATAAAAATATAATAATGGGGCTTTGCCAATGTACAATGTAAATGTTTGTGTGGTTAACATCACAAATTTCTGGAATAACATCACTTTCACAGGAAAACATCATCTTAAGTGATTCCATATCCATTGAAAATAAGTGTTGAGCACAATATTTAGGGGGCATCATGTGGTACAACAGCAAACCCCATTTGAATTTAAAGAAATGCCAAATGCTAGTGCACATTATTCAGTTTGCTTTGCATGACAATGGAAGTAGTGTACACTATAATTACCATTTGTAGACAGTTCAATGGCTTCACATTCACATAATATAACCGTAAGTGGGAGGTTGTGGGTTCCAACTCTGACAGGGTCTGACCAAAGACTTGAAAGTTGGTAGTGACTATTCTTTTGCCAAGGACTTGGCATTACAAAATGAAAGTCACGGTTCTTTCAGATAGGAACTTAAAATAAACAAAGTCCCATGTCACGGTAACTGTGACATGATAAAGAACCCTGCTGTATAATGTCATCAGTGCAACACACAGGTAAAATTTCTGCACCTTTGTCTATAGCTGGTTATGTCTCAATATCAGTAAAATATTCTTGACTTGGACATTAAATACCATTACTCCACTCAACTCAACAGAATGTAACAATAAAACAGGTTACTCTGACGTGGAATGAAAATCTCTGCACATTAAGTGACATAACATTTACATCTTTACCTACAAACATTATGGAAATCGCATAACCTTAAACAAGATAGCTAACAGTCACACGAACTTATGTTTGTCACTTAATCAGCAATTGATCACAGACTACTTGGTAAATTGTAATGCATCTTTCTTTGACATGCAAATGTTTGCAGATCTTTTAAATCCTCTATCGGTACACATGAAGATGTTTGAGAATCATGATCTGTATCCATTAAGATGTTTGTGCATCATGATATCTCATTTATTTTTCTTTAACAAAAAAAAACATACTGGTAGCGTAATGTATTGTACTGTTACATTTGTTTATCCAAGGCAACAAAAGAGCTGAAGCAATTATTTAAGTGGCAACATTGTTAGGATCAAGACAAAGATTATACCGTTACAGAGTTATTGTTTTACTCCTCCGTCAATATTGTTTTACTTAATATATATGGAAATGGTTAGTGCAGGAATGGTGGACGGAACAGGAGTATCAAAAAAAAAAACAACTGAGATTTTGCATGAGAACTATAAACTTTCATGCGCCAAATCTAATAAAGTGCTTTTAGAACCTAGGCTATGAGAGTTGAGTTGAGTTGTGTTATGGTGTTGAACATCCCAGTCAAGAAAATTTCACTAATATCGAGATGTTACCAGCTATATGTGAAGCTGCAGAAATTTTGCCTGTGCATTATGCTGATGGCATTATACATTATACAGCAGGGTTCTTTATTGTCCCACAACTTTCATGACACGGGACCTCGTGTTCCCATCTAAAAGAACCATGACTTTCATTTTGTAATGCCAAGTGCTTGGCGAAAGAATAGTCACTACCCACTTTAAAGTCTTGAGTCAGACCTGGTCAGGGTTCAAACCCACAACCTCCTACTTAAAAGCAAGCACTCTACCAACTGAGCTACTGCAGTGGTAAAGCTGTGAGAGACACTGTTAATCTGTATAATCTGTATTGTGTTTTTACAAAACTTTCTTGACTTTTAATTTTTGCGAGTTAAAATGATGGAATTAAAACACAGTTGGGACCAAATAAAGTCACTTTCTTTAAGAAATGATGTTTGAAATTCTCAAAATTTGTGTACATTGTATATGTATAGAACTCATGTTTAAAGCTGTTTAATGCCATTGAAGGCTTGACAGCTGTAACATTGCTTGCACTATACCATTTTCAACTTGTCAGGGTACAAAAAACCATTAAACAATCAAAAAGACAATTACCAAAAAAACCCACTGAAGTGTTGTGTTTCTTGTGCTGTCAATGGCGTCAACAAAACGGAGATCTGGTTAAGAGTTAACGGAATCACCTGTCATGTGTTAAGTGATGGTAAATCAGTGACAAATTATAGAATAATTGGTAATACATCTTCATACAATTAGTAATGACAGCTATTTCTGATTTTTTATTTTCAAAATAATCCCTGTATCAATCTGCCTGCGGATTCAATGTAAAAGATATGTCTGTTATCAGATATATCACATACATCATTTGACATGTCACAGTTTACAAAATACAGTCCAAACTACCTTAAAAACACCTCTATATAAGGGCTACCTGCTTATAAAGGCCAATAGAGTTGTATCCTAATTGTTCTTTATTCAAAGACGACCTGCCCATAAAGATCACTTTTACTGGTTCCCTTAGGTGGCCTATATAGACAGGTTTGATTGTTTATAGTTATTTTACAAATGTTGGCAAAGAAAGGATGTTGGATAACTATATGAGTTACTGTTAACAAATGAACTACTGTTTTGAGAAGGATTTCCATCTGTACTCTCGAATGAAATTTTGATTTTGTCTGAAAAAGCCCAAAAGATGGAATCAAGCCATTATAAAGATTTCTAGGATAAAACTCATTTTTTAATCATAATTTTAGAAAGCATTTAATGGGTGGGTACAAAAGGAAGTCCTAGCCTGTTTTATACACTTCCTGGTGTCTTAAAAATTAAACATCAGAAAATTATTTCAAATTGACCATCCTAACAAATATACAGGGCGTGTCAAAATGATTCCGTTATACACTGTACAACCAATGAGTTGAGTTGAAATAGTTGTTTAATCTCAGTCAAGAATATTTTACTTATATCAAGACATTTCCAGCTAAAGGCAAGGTGCATTGCGCTGATGGCATTATACAAAAGTGATTTTCATCGTGCCATGTCTACTGTGACACTGCACCTTGTTTATTTTCACATCCGAACGAACCGTGACTTTAATTTTGTATGCCAAGTACTTGACCAAATAACAGTCACTACTCATTTTCAAGTCTTGGGTCTGAACCGGCCGGGGTTTTACACACAACCTCCCAGTTACGAAGCCAGCACTATACTAACTGAGGTTTTAATTGTAATATGCAAGCCTCTCTTTCGCTATCATTTTTTAACTAAAGATTTTTCCTTCACAATAAATCTCACTTGTTATGATTGATGTTACAAGTAACTTTAACATTATCAACAGATATCACAATCTTTAAGTGATCTTCAAAAGTCCTAAATATCTTGAGAATTGATGAAATTATTCCAAAATTTCAAATTTGTCAGATTTAAGTAAAGAATAATGTTTTTAAGGAAATTATTGAGAAACTGTAAATTATTGTAACAAAACTATTCTTTTCAAACATATACCCAGTCAAAACTTTAACTTAAATATGTTAAATTTTGAAACACCCTGTACAATTAATTCTATAAATCTTAAAAGATGTTCAAGATACAATATTGTTGACTCATTTAAATAGAATAAATCAACACGAGTACTGTTATATTCAACACCTTTTTAATCAAAATACATTTATTTCATTGCCATGACAACAATGACGAGTGTTTTGAATGCCAATATTATTATTGTCATCAGACAGCGACAAAATTTCTACATCTTGCGACAATGTTGCTTAGTGACATGGTAACATACATAGAATTTACTGTAAATTTTGATGTAACCATGGCAATGGTTTCTTGGAAGCACACCTGTCCTGTCCTTTCGTTCCTTATCAACGCTTCTTAATAATGTCAACTATTTACTCTGTTTTGCCATCTTACTAATCACCACACTAACATACTTTGAAGTCCCAAAACCCATTTCTTTTATGTTGTTTTTATACAAATCCCCCTCAATTTAATGCTAGACTTCATTATAATGCTACCACTATGGCAGCTCAGTTAGTAGACTGCTTGCTTAAAAATGTGGGAGGTTGTCAGTTTGAACCCCCACCGGGGTCTGGCAAAGACTTGAAAATAGGTAGTGACTGTTTTTTCACCTAGCACTCAGCATTGAGTAATGAAAGTCACAGGGTCCTTTGGAAGAGAACTTAAAAATCCATGCCTTGTGTCATGGCAGGTGTTGCAAGTTGAAGAACTCCTCTGCACACTGCCCTGAGCATTCTCTAGTTGATGATGTCTTGATATAATTGATACATTTCTCACTGCAACATGAAGTCTCCTTCAACCTATCAACATTTTAGTTTGATTGTGCCAGGCTGCACTCGATTGATGACCAGGTAGCTCAATGGGTAGAACGTCCTGCTAATATATGGAATGTCCTGGGTTCGAGTCTCAGGTTTGGTCGCTAAATGTTTTCCTTCCCTGCTATAGTTTAAACTGTGCTGACTAATAACAAATGATTTGAAAACAAAAGTACAACAATCTGAGGGACAGCCATTTTGTCTATAAATCAGCTATATTAAAGTCTAATGATAACTTTTCAAATGATCTGTAAAAGTAATTAAATATTAACAAAATATTTGAAAACAAAAGTACAACAATCTGAAGGACAAACATTTTGTCTATAAATGAGCTAAATTACAGTCTAACGATAACTTTTTAAATGATTGGTAAAAGTGCACTAAATATTAACAAATAATTTGAAAACGAAAGTACAACAATCGGAAGGACTGCCAATTTGTCTATAAATCAGCTAAATGAAAGTCTATCAATAACTTTTCAAATGATCGGTAAAAGTGCAATATTATTAACAAATGATTTGAAAACGAAAGTACAACAATCAGAGGGACAGCCATTTTGTCTATAAATCAGCTAAATTAAAGTCTATCAATAACTTTTCAAATTATTGGTAAAAGTGCAATAAATATTAACAAATGATTTGAAAACAAAGTACAATAATCGGAAGGACTGCCATTTGTCTATAAATCACAGGTAAAATAAAATCTTTAACAGTAACTTTCAAACAATCAGTAACTGATTGACCAACTTGTTATTATCCATCTGTGTAGGGTAGAAAATAACAGAAAAATACATAATAACAGTCTATTTTGTTTGCGTAATTGTGATGAGACATTATTAGACATATTACGGTAGGTATATGTCGTATTCATATCCTGATCTCTAAACATGGTAATTGATACATATATGGAATCTATTGATATTTTAATGCATAATGATCCATGGTAAATGCCGATAATTATTGTAGACAGAGTAGTATGACAGAATAAACATCATAATAATTCAATGAATCACGAACTAAGAATGCAAAAAACCTCATAATGACCGTCTCAAAAAAACTCATAATGATCGTCTGGATGTAAAATAGAGTTTTGTTCACACAATGAGACACCTGAAGAACATTATATGTATTGCTGGTATATAGAAAAACAATGAAACTCAGAGACAAATACCATGTTAATTAAGTTTTAACAAAAACATTATTTTTAACATTAGACGCCAATGAAGCTTATTTATTAAGGCTTTTTCAAGGTCTGAAAGACATTTTTTAAGGTTCTCGTCGGGCATTCTATTTTCAATCATCTTAAAAGTCATTATTATCGGTATGTATGCCCACTAATACTGATTAAGAGGAGACAAGTATAGAGTTTCTTCACAATTTGGAAGGTTCTATTTTAAATTTCTCACTGATTCCAGTTTTTCTGGTTGTGTGGAGGCCATCTTTGATGTGGAACTGAGTCTTGACTTATGTCCATCTCTCCTTGTGGAGAATTGGGCCAGATATCTTTCTCAATTCTCCACAAGGAGAGATGGACACAAGTGCAGACTCAGTTCCACATCAAAGAACTGAGTCACCCTACACTATTTTTAATTCATGTCACCTATAAATTTTCCAAACTAGGCAACCCAGGAGATGACAAGGCCTAGCCCTTCGGTTCATTGTACAGGCAAAAACATCCATAAAGTGGGGGGATCATGAAGTATTACAAGTAATGGTGAAACTTGGGTCTTTGAGTTGGACCTTACAGGTTTCTTCTGTTTTATTTGAGTGATTTCTATTGATTTATACCTTCAGTGTAAAAGTGGGAAAAGATTTTTAAACTCATACGGAATTTTGGGAATTTTAACTGTTACGAAATATAATGTGTAAGAAAATGTATTATATCATGGTCAAGATCATTATCAAATTATTAATTATTAATTAAGATTATTAAATTTTGTATCAAGAGACAGTTCTGAAATGGTGGAGAAAAAATACAGTACCAGAAAAACAGTAAGACTTCCTTTTGTATTACCCACTTACCCCCACCTTGTTCAAAAGTTAAAGTTTTTGAATAATAATGCTTTCAAAAATGTTTGATTATTACATGCAGAATTACTTTTTACCAAATGCACTAGTAAACATTTTATAGAATGCTTTAAACATGATGACAAAACATGAAAAAGAAGCACTTCTACATGAACCTTTGGTAAGCCAACAAACATGTACATGTACACCCATACGTAAAACTAAAGTATTTACCAAGAAAATTAACAGCACAGTTTGACATTAGCATTGTATCATTTTGGTATCATTTTGTGTTTTTATACCCATTTAGCGCTGAAGTTAACAACGTAAATATCAATTAACCAGAGTGTTTCATCCTATATATTTTATTGATTGTTCAGTGCCTGCACCCAGTCTATAATTACCGCGAGTGTTATCGCTATTGTTCAACGTGTCTACCTTATTGTCTATATACTAATGTTAACATGCCGTTATGTAAATATAGAAATCGACCGAGTGATCAGTCCTTCGATCAGCTTACTACTTAAAATGAAAACAATGAAGGAACGACATGGATATTGGTTTATCTCCGATCTGTCCTAAGTAACAGGTACAGTGTCGTAACTGCAGTATAATGATAAGACTAGATTAAATTAATAGCTAGACTTGTCATTCAATTCTCTTTAGATGAAGACATTACGATGCTACAGGCAATATTTTTTATTCTTTATTGAAGACTCAATAAAGAGGCAAAATTTTCTTGAATTTTTGTTGATTTTTTATTTTTGGGATTTTTGGAGGTTTTTTTTCAATTTAAAATCAGGTATTTTCCAGAATAGAGAAATGGCTTTTTCCAGTATACAATAAGCCAGTATCCGATCCTAAAAGGTATTTTTGGCATCTATCTCAATTTCAATCAGGGCTCAAAGTTGCGACTAAATTAGGTGCCATGGAGACTAAATTTTTCCATTGGCGACAAATTTTTACTCATAAGTTGCCAGTTTGGCGACTGCTCTTTAGGGGGTTCAAAAATCTCGATGATGGTCATTCTATTTGTGTTTTACATATTGACAAAGTGTTTATGCACTCCTCAGCCTTGTATCGTGATTTATAGAATCTGTTATAATGTCAAAAGTCTGCTGAACAGAAAAGTAACCATGGCTGGGAAGTGACCATCAATTTGTCAAATTTTGATAGTTTTTTTAAGGCAAGTATGTGTGATGCTCCCAAAAAGTAGATGATCGCTCCATTACCATAAAAGTCTCAATTGGCACCTATAATTTTTTATATATAATAAGGAGCCAGGTTGGCTCCTTGAATTAAAAAGTCATTTTGAGCCCTGTCAATAATTTATGATCAATTGAACATCCTAAAAATTCAAAAATCTATTAACATGTATATGTAAAATTAAAGTCTCTTGTATTGATATTGAAAAAGACTTGTGTCAGTGGGAATAAGGTCACATGAGACGAGGGCGATGTCCTCCAGGTTATGGGAATATCAAAAGATACTGCAGTATAGATATGCTGTGTCTATAATCATTAATTTAGCAACTGCTATAAGTAACCAGAGATCCTAGACAAGTTAAAAAGTCTAATGATGAAGGTAGAGATGTGATATAACATATCACTTACATTAACATAAAATTAAATACTCTATGCTTTTATTTTTGCTATTAACTTTTGGGATTCTCGTACCAAAATGATTTTGCATCTATTATTTTTTGTGATATGAACTATAGTGGAATTCCTATTCGGTACTGATAATATCATTGTCAGAAACATGTACGCCACCATTAATTTTCACGACTATTTTATCCTAGCAAAATATAGGAAAGTTAATTGCCCATGAATAAAAATTGGTTTACAAAATTAGTTGAGAATATAAATCACTTCAAACTAATGGCATAATATCAGGAAAAACAGTTCTGGTGTGTGTAAAATCCCGACAACAGAAACAGTGTAAAACAAACTAGATGTAAGCAAACATTTTACATTGGGCATAGACACTGTTGCCATCACTCATAATAGCATTCAAAGCCAAGGCATCTCAAAACTGTGAATTTGGCTCCAGTCAACCTCAAGTCAGATGTTTTCTTTGATATAGGTTGACTTTGTACCAGTATTATTGACTCAATGGTGTGTAATGTTTATCTGGGACATTGCAGGCAAAATGTACTTGCACAATAATCATTGATAATTGCACACAAGTACAAAGTACGTCAAGATATTTTGCACCACAATTGACGTTTCTCCGGCAATGCCTACTATGTTCTAACACTGGCTGCCATCACAGTACCAAAGCAGAGTCATGGCAACTAATAACATCCTAGTGTCAGTGACGGCATTAACCAGCATATTTTTGAGCTAAGTTTTCATCCTTTTTGCTTCTAATTCAAGCATGCCAGACCTTTATCGAAACATTGTACGCATGCCCAGTAATCAGTAAATTTCGCAATCATTTGTTGAGATTTATAAAAACTGCATCTTGTCACAAAAAAGCTGCAGAGTGTAAAACAATGTAAAACAATAATTTATCAATGGTAACAGGAAAGGGAAAAAATGCAGCAGTCAAACTTAAGACTTGAACCTGGCACCTTCCCAATACTAGCAGAACACTTTTACAATTGAGCAACCCATTTACTAGTATTATGCCGAGTCCGCTACATTCCTCCTTTTGAATCTAAACCACAAGGTTCCATCCTAGGATCATTGATTAGCCACTTCCCATGGTCAGACAAGTCCCCAAGACTCGAACCAAGGACCCTCCCAATAATTGAAGAACCCTCTAAAGAATGAGCACTCCTAAAGCCCAGTCCACCAAACAAAACTTAAAGAACTTTGATGAAACACTGTCAAGGTTTTTAATTAAGTGAAGAATTCCTATAGAGAATAATTTATTCTGATATTGTTAAGAATGTACTGACATATTACATTCTATGAATATTTTATCTCAAAATATCATTGTTGTAATTTTCTATCATAATTCCATAAGGTATTTTTTTCCAATTTACATCGTCCACGACGTCAGAAATTTATTCAGAAAGCTTTCAATTTAATTGAATGTGGGCCTTACAGATGATCAGGATGAAAAATAAAAAAATTGTTAATTTTCAAATAGATAAAAAACCTTGCCAATTCCATTAATAACAGATTAACAGTGTTAGAACATTGTCTCAATGGCAGAACATTGGCTCGACAATATGAGGATTGACAGAAACAATGGGATAGCTTCCCATATCCAGTTACTCTGCTTAATTTAAACATGATAAAGCAATTATCTGAGGTCTATTTAATGAGTTGGAAATTGAAGTATTAGATTACAAACAGCCACTAGAGCTGATAGCCATAATGTCATCCACTTCCCTTACAAATTGTAAAGAGTTGTTTACCACAAATTTCAATATGTGAAATAAATTGATGTTAATTTCCTTTCCAACTTTTTTTTACTGTGACTGATGGCACTAAGGGAATCAATAATATGCCCAGATAAATTAAAAATCTAATTTAAAGATGGGTCTTGTGTAAAGTCACTTCTAGATATCAGTCAAACTTTTTAAAAGTTGTTTTTTCCATACAGTAATTCAGCTTTTTTCCCCTATTGTGACTTTGGTCCATGGCATGTGAAAAATATTGTTTTCTTTTGCCATTTGGTGAGTATATGTATCTAAATATTTTGCAAAACTGTGATTTCAATCTGAATCATTCAGGCCATGGTATAGCAATGTGCTAATCTGCAGTATTCAGGTGACAACTGTCATGGTACTGTATAGTTACTTTTATTCACTGGGATTTAATTTCACTACTTTCAAGCGGGAAATTAAATACCAAGTGAATATTTTTGTGTAGCATGCATTAAATGTAGACTGAGATAATCCGTACAGAAAATTGTTAACACTGGCCACTGCACTGCGAAGTTTTATACTGTGAATAAGTTCCAATGTCTGAACCGCAAAATTTTATCCCCGCAGAAATAAACAACTGAACAGTATACTAATGACTGACTGCTGCTACTCTGTGGCATTATATAGCCATGATATGCTATTGTACTAACAATGACTGAAAAGACGATCTAGAAGCACTTGCTTTAATATGCATCAGGCTCCAGTTATCTAAGCATTGCTTAACTAAGGGCTTTTCTACACTTAAGGTTGTTGCTGGCAACAACAAGGGCAATAAGTCATGGCAACCGTCCACAATTTTTTACTTGTTCTCATTTCTAAATTTCGAATACATTTATTTCAAATCTTATTGCTTAGTCAAATGACACATAAACTGGTAAGGATGGTTTGTAAAAGAAATTGTCTTATTTAAAAGATATATATCAGCAAGTCATCCTTTTCAGTAGCGTAGCTCCCTATACGCCACAACACACAGGCGTGCACATCAATTTTCCTTCCATAAATGAAGAAGGCGGGTGATTCTAATGCAAAAATAAATTAAGTTCTTTTTTTTTAACCAGTCTCACTGTCAACATCATATGAATCAACATCAAGGCTGCTTCAACTTCAAGTTAGAGCAGGGAATCTGAGAAGATTTCATTTCCAAGTCAGCATTTTGGCCCTAACTATCCAGACCCTATCTTGTTCTTTTTTCTGAAATGCCACCAGATTACACCATTTGACATCAACATTTAATTTTTTCGGGGGGTGCTTCCCCCGGACCCCACCTAGTTCATTCGTGCCTTCGATACTCGCATCATAAATTCTCCTTATCATTAACAGCACGGCATGCAGATCAATTTTTGCTAGCTATGCCACTGCTTTTGATGCATAAAAGGATATATAAAGCAAGTATGGAGCCAAAAATTGGATGGTTAGTGACAGCTTAGGCCATGCAAGTAAATGAATTATTGATTTGTGCCCATCCCATTGAACATTCTAAAATATTTGGGTTTTTGCTACACTACAATGTAGTGTAAATATTCAGTAGGTTCTGAAAGGAACATTGATCAGTTGAGGTCAAGCTCATTACTTGGTCACTAAAGCTATACAGTGTATGGTTCACAAAGTTTATTATTAGGATTTTTAACTTATTTCATGTTTGTTTAACAAAATAAGATAACAAGCTGTGATGCGCAATAAATCAGGAGAGTTGAGTTGATTAATGGTGTTTAACATCCTAGTCAAGAATACTTTACCTTTATTGAGACATCACCAGCTATGGGGAAGGTGCAGAAATTTTGCTTGTGCATTGCAATGGTCACTATACAGCAGGGTTCTTTATCGTGTCACACCTTCCATGACACAGGACCTTGTTTGTTTTAAGTTCCTATCCAAAAGAACCATGACTTTCATTTTGTAATGCCAAGTGCTCTCAACAGAACAGTCGCTACCCACTTTCAAGTCATGGGTTAGACCCAGTCGAAGCGAGTTCTCTACCAACTGAGCTATCGCAGTGGTATCAATAAATAAGGAGACGAGAGGGCCTTATAGTTGCTGGTCTAAAGTGTCAGGCTGTCAGCTCTAGTTCAGATTTGTGTGAGAAAGCTTGCTGGTTCTAATACAGAATGTATGTGGATTTCTCTTTTTATAAACAATCTGAAACCATCTTCCTCAATATAAAGAAAAAGAATCTTGACTGACACGTAAAACACGATAATATCAATAAACTTCTATCATATTAGTCAAGAACAGCATGTAGGACTTTTAAACATACATTACCAACACAGTAAATTACATTATAGCATTCTAAAAATACATGGCAACTCATATCAGATGTCTGACCTAACTACACCAACATCAAACTAATAAAACAATGACAAAAAAAAGAAAGAAAAAAAAGAAAAGAGATAAAAAGAAAGAAAAAATAATAATAATACAAAAGATAACATAAACAATGTGGCCCTCTGATAAGATAGATTATCTCTTATGACTTCAGTGTTTATTGTCCATAATTATTACACCAGTTTTTTATCCTCAGAAACAAGACTTGGAAAGAATTGAACAAACAAGTGAAGATGTATTACATTTGTATATATATTATACTATGCTTGTATGATCGTGGAAATAAATTAAGGCGATGGTTCATGGATACATTGTGTAGTTTTCCACCTTTCTTTCATGTTTATCGGGTAAAAAGAAAAATGGACATCTTTTATTCATGAATTCCTACAGTTCAATTTTTCTATTTTAAACAGAAAACCTTATCTCTGATGAAATCAATATGAATAATGTGAACCTTTCTGAACAATATTGCTTTGTACCCATTGTCAACTACCACTACATTATGTCTTCAAATCAAAAGATTTCCAACAAAAGGGGAATAATTAATGGATATTTCAGATATAAAAAACCAGTAGGTTTAGGAATAACTGATTCTAATCATTCTGTATTGACACAGATTGTATAACCATGTAGTAAATGTTTCAAATAGGAGTGTCAATTAACAATGATCTTACATTAATAACTAAATACTAAATAAATAAAGGAAACTGTAGGAGGAGGTTTTATAACCAGGATGCATTATGTTATATAGAAATTATGATACACACACAAGTTTTTATGGTAAAACTTCAATATACACAAGTTTTTATGGTAAAACTTTTAACTACTGGAAAACAGAATGTCAATTAATTCTGACCCAACTTCAATAAATCAATAAACAGAAAGGAAATAGTGGGAGACTGATTAACAATAATACTTAAATCTCTTAAGTTATATAACAACTAAATATCATAACTGATCAACCAAGATATACAAGGGATACACAAGGAATAAGATACCAGAAAATATGATATCATTCATTTCCGATAAATATGTCATTTCATATGTGGTTCATTTGTATTTGACCCTGAAGCTAGCTAGGTCGCTTGATTGGTGAGTTATTGGTTGGTTGGTTGGTTGGTTGGTTGGTTGGTTGGTAGTGATTGGTTACTTGATAGTGATTGGTTGGTTGGTTGGTTGGTTGTTTGGTTGGTTGGTTATTGAGTCAGCTCTGAGGTGATGGAAGAAATCAGAGGGTTGGAAAAAACAACAACCCTCTGCAAGTGAATTAAAAAGCTTTCTCTAACAAGGAATTTCTTTAGTGGAACTCTACACAGGCTTTATGGTCCATAAACCAGCGCTTTAGACCAGTTGACAACTGAGACCCTTCTCAAAGATATATGGATCTCATGGTCTAACAGAAAATCAATTTTAAACTGCAACTAGTTCAGGTCATGTGAAAAATAAATTTTTACAAAATTACAAAGCCATCAGGATAGCAAAATCTGACTGTTGGACATTCCTGTGAATGTAATCCAATATGGCTTCTTAATTTACTACTTCAGTGACTAAACACTAATTATACAAGCTAGGTTACTCTCTTCGTTTCTCCATTGTAATTAAGATGTCGGGGAGAGCAAACTTAACAATGCTACATGATCTAATCATAAAGGACATTCCACCATTGTTAATCTCATGGTTTCTTAATTTATCATGTCAGTAACTGCATTATTACTAAATTTAGATCCATGGAAATTATAATCTTCCCATAATAATGTTGCAATAAGTATTACAGCATAAGCACTTGATTTGCCTGTCAATAAATGTTAATCAATTATCAATCAATACTGCAGCCAGGTAAAAACCACACAGGTGACAACCAGGTGAGAATCAGGTGAGAATCTAGTTTATGTCATGGTGATTTTCTGATACCTAACTTTATATGTCTATAAGTATATGAATGTCAACTTATCCTGATCAAACTGGAGTGGAGTGGAGTATTGGAGTTTTGTGTCCTAGTCAAGATTTTTTCACTTATATCAGGATAGACAATTCATGGATGGTGAAGGAAATCCTGAGTGCCTGGAGAATACCGCAGATCTTTATCAATCAAACTGACAAACTTTATCACACCAGTGTCTGCCACGAGAGCGATTTGAACATTGGCAGTGAGGCACTGTGACCTGTAAGAGCCTTCACTATAGGCCACACAATGTTTTAAATAATCATCAACCTCTGGTTTTCCACAGAGGCAACTGCCTGTATTTGGTAGTAATTTAAGGCAAAAAATCACTCAGCAATGAGAGAATGGATCTGGAATGATCTTTCTACAAATGTATATTAATAAATTGTAACTTATTACCTATATAAAGTGGATTATATTGATCATCGTTTGACATTTTGGAAAATAAACTTGGATATGTAACTTATTATTGTAAGATGTGTAATGATTACCAGGACAGATGATATTTTGATCTTATCTCCGAGTGAGATTAAGGAAATTAAAGGGAGATCTTAATCTGTCTGTCTCTGTAATGTAAATTGATATAAATGCCTGTTAGTTTGTTTATTGCGAAAAAATAAATTTTAAAGACATGTGAAAGAGTTTTTAAGTTAAACTCGCATACTTGAGATTCAAAAGTATTTTACCAGTTATCAAACCCTGTTGAGACTGCATGGTACGTAATGGCACTGATCTGAGTAGACTTTGTCTGAGAGATATGTAAGTTGATAAATAATTTGTTGAATAAGTTGCTGATTTGCAAATTCCTTATCATAAACACAAGATTTGGCAAAGACATATTATCAATGTCAAAATGTTCCAAGTTTTTGTGTTACAATCCATGTCCAATGTTCCAATATTCACTGCCACAAACACACTGGCACAAGCAGTAAACCAGTGCCAAACATTCCTCAATCAGATAATTAATGTCAAATGTCCAAACTTTTTTGTTACAATTAATGTCAAATATTTGAAAATTTGTCGTCACAAAACACAATGACACAGACAGTAAATCAATGTCTTAGTATCAAAATCTTCAGTCACAACTAATGTCAAATGTTCCAATATTTACTGACACAAACACAATGGCACACAGACAGTTAACCAATGCCAAACATTCCTCAATCAGATAATTAATGTCATATGTCCAAACTTTCTGTAACAATCAATGCCATATATATATACCAAAATCTTGTCACAACCAATGCCAAATGTTCCAATATTTACTGCCACAAACACACTGGCACAAGCAATAAACCAGTACCAAACATTCAAAAAACAGATAATCAATGTCAAATTCCAAACTTTTCTGTTACAATTAATGTCAAATATTTAAAAATTTGTCATCACAAAACACACTGACACAGACAAAAAATCATTGTTATATGTACTAAAATCTTCTATCACAACCAATGTCAAATGTTCTAATATTTACTGCCAAAATCAAAATGGCAGCCAATGCCAAACATTCCAAAATCTGATAATCAATGTCAAATGTTCCTATACTTACTGCCACAAACACAATTTTCTGTCACAGTTAGCGTCAAATATTTTAAAAACATGTTGTCAGTGACACAGATAGTAATCAATGTCCTATATATATACATCAGAAGTATCTGTAATTTAGAGTATTATATAATATTAGCAATTACTTTCAACAATATCAATTCAAATCAATTATTTATTTATAACAATACACATGCTTCATAGGAATATATACATGATTCCAAATGTTATTCTGATCATAAATCAAACAAAATTTATTTTAAAAACTTTATCTATTCATCTACACTGTTTGAATACACAGTAGTTTACATGCCAAACACAATATTCAGTCTACATCAACTAAGTATCATATTGGTTATATTCAGTCCAGTGATTTTCAGGAATTTGGCTTAAAACAAGTTAAACAACTCATTTGCATAATCCATGGAACTTGCAAGGGTCAATAAAACTTTTTATAGAAAAAGCTATTGCAAATGGTTATACATATGATTTTATGTATCAAATTTGTACAAAACAGTCCATCTATAAATTTGTAATGGTCCAAAATGTTTCACCAAAATCCAAAACATATACCCAACATGAAAAACATGTAAAGACATCCAGTGTTTGTTCCACTAGGTTTGTTCAAGATGTGGCAATTTTCAAAAAGAAGAAAGAATAAAAATTAACATTAATATTTTTGCATTCATTTAATTTTACATATGGTCCACTAAGGCCTTACAAATGGGGTCATTTGGTAAAATAAAAGATCAATTGCCCCATGCCCTCCCCCCCCCCTTCTAGAATGATTTCACACTGAAGGTCAAAGGTAGAATTTGTATACTCATATAATGCTTTATTTAACCAAGACTGAATCATATCTACTATAGATTGCTTTGACAATAACCTCATGAAAAAGATCTTGGTATTATCAACGCTTTATTAAAATACGAGATATCTGCTAAAATTAGCAAAAATTTCAATCATTATGACGCAGGTAACCTAAGACAATGTGTTCATATTTCCAATATTAAACTGACTGACTATAAATAGACAAAATTTCAATTTGATGAAGCTTGGCGGAAAGTAAATATTACATTTATTGTAGAATTTTATTTAGAATCAATTCTAGGTAAGTGGGTTACAGCTATCTAAAACTATTCCGAAACATAACAATTACAATGACTACATGTATAACTCACATACATAGTAACACAGAATTACCGTTTTAAAGAGTCGGCAATTAGACCAGATCACAAAATTCTGCTGACAAATCCAAAATCAATACTGCAAAACTATTTAAATGATACAAATTATGTGGTATAAAACTCACTAAAACAGTGTAAAATATCAACTGCAATCTTTATTAGCATTTATCGTTTCCAAAACAAATGGTATAATAAAGAGGGTCGTTGTAATGCATGTAGCTTGATAAAGACGTCATTAAAATCTTAAACGTTAAAATCACAATAGGGAGGATAATCAAGCCATTTTATTTTTATAGGCACTGCTGGAGATTCTCAGTCAGCTTACAAAACATCATTAAGTAAAGCTAAATCTTTGTTTTAAATTTTAAAGGAACATTTCAGAATACAAAGAATTTAAATTTAATCACAGTCATTTACATACATTGTTTAGAGTAAAACTTTGATTCATTGCCAGCATTTTATAATTCAAATTTTGTTTGGCGTAACAAAAAGGATTTGGTGATAAATTTAGCATTGCTAGATTATAAAGAAAACAATACATAGCACAAATGGATACTTGGACTTGATACTAAATACTGTGGTGATAAGCAATTTGGCAAACTTTAAAGAACATTATAACAATGTTTTACAATTAATATACATAAATTTTAGAATAAAAATTATCTTTTTTCGATACATAACACACTTTGCATAAAGAAGATTTCAAAGAAATAGTCACATCAGAATATGAAGGCACATCAGAATATGAAGGCAAATTATCCCTTTCTTATAATTTTTAATAGGAAAAATCTAATTTTTAATAAGAAAAATCTAATTTTTGCAATGTAGGCAACTTTGTTAAGATGTCAATGCAAAAGACAAGAACTGTATTCAGACACATATCAGGATATAAACATATTCTATATAATCTTGCTGTTCTAATCAGCACATGCTCATTTTTCTTTAGAAAAGTTAAATCCTGCATGAAAGGAGATTCTCTGAGCTGCTTTAGTGTTATATTTAGGTAATATAACATACCGGTAATATAATCCCCTGATCAGGATTCTAGATTTTTAAATTGCATTTCTATTGTTGGTATTTTTGGAATTAGATTTATCAATATACCCCAAAAAGCTGAATGGTGAGGTAGTTATGGTGTTTTATGCCGTTTTTCACAATGTACTATGCCATTAATGATTTCTGCCATTAATCATTAATGGTCTTGGTCACTGAATGATCTAAAGCTTGCATTTAGGGATCACAGTATCTCTAGGTGCACAGATTGGAACCCCACTCTGGACAGAGCCTTGTGTGAGAAAGTTTGTAAGTTTGCTTGCTGAAGGTTGGTAGTTTTCTCCCAGGACTCGGCTGTTTTCCTCCATGATCCCTGAACTGATCACCTTGATATAAGTGAAAGAATCTCAATTGGGGGAAACCACTGCGGTAGCTCAGTTGGTCGCTCCGTAAGTGAGAGGTCGTGGGTTCAAACCCCGGCCGGGTATGACCCAAGACTTGAAAGTGGGTAGTGACTGTTCTTTCGCCAAGCACTCGGCATTACGAAATGAAAGTCACGGTTCTTTCGGATGGGAACTTAAAATAAACGAGGTCCCGTGTCACATTGGGCTTGGCACGCTAAAGAACCCTGCTGTATAATGCCATAAGCGCAACACACAGGCAAAATTTCTGCACTTTCGCCTATAGCTGGCGACGTCTCGATATAAGTGAAATATTCTTGACTGGGACGTTACACACCATTACTCACTCACTCACTCAATTAGGGGAATATTAAACTCCATTACCTCATGCCACTTCTTTCACTATTGTACCCAGAAATTGCAAGTTTATCCTGATCACATGAAGTAACATGCATATCTTATTCATGAGCACCTTTTTATGGTAGCTCAGGTTAATTGGAGTTTCATCCAGGTAGTCCAATTTTCCATCAAAAAAATGTTCCTACAGGACCAAGAAGTATCTAAAGTTTGATACATTATGTCTCATTTTCCAACTTCTGTGAACAATTCCAAAATCAATACATCAGAACTGATTTTAAAATGATACAAATTACCTCGTGATACAATGACATTTAAACTGTGTGAAAGATCAAATTGTTATTTTGAAATATATTACCTATGATTAATTAAAAGTCTTTGGGAATATGATCTACCCACTCTCAAAGAGGATATATGGTTTTTTAGAGATGCAAGCAGCTTTTTAAAAAAATGTCTCTTAAATAAAAGCCATTTCAAATCTGTTGTTTTAAGAAACAAATCAATGAAGGATTTTATCACCTTACCATTAACAGCTTCTGATGAAAGTTATCGCTGCAAATGAAAACCTAGTTAGCTTAATGTTAGAAAGTAAAAAAAACTTAATTCTGTGTTTATTAAACACTGATTTAGAAAGAGGATTATGGCAGCTGTTAAGATTTTTCTGAAGAAAAAAAAATTAAAAGTGAAACATAAAATAAAGCAAATCTTTTTGTTTAAAGAAATATTTCAGAATTGGTAGGATTATGATCAAGCATTTCAGTTTTAAGGGTTGATTCAAAGATTTTCCAAAAGTAATTTCAAATATATTATCAATTATTATGTGACATACATTAAAACACAAATTTCTCACGCATATTCAATCAATCCAAAACAAACAATCTTTCCTAAATTTTACTCACAAACACTCACTTCTACTCATATTTACTCAATCAAAAAAAAAAACAAAAACACTCAAACATTCCCATCTCGTACTCAAAATATTAATCAAGCTTTCAAACACTCACTCCTCTCTTATACAATCACACGCTAAAAATTCATCCCTCATTCAAAAATTTATTTTTCAATGAAACACGCACTCTGACTTACTCTTCACTTATAATCACATACTCAATGAAACATACTAAAACATTTACTCTTAATTCATTTAATCCATTAAACACACATTCTAAGGATCATTTCTCACATATACTCACTCACTAAATTACACTCTCACAGAACTTACTTTTCACATATAATAGCTCAATTAAATTTAATCACTCCTTCCACACTTACTCTAACACATACACACACACACTAAATAAAATCAAAACTCATTCACTCACTCAATCTCTTAAACACATGTTTTAATCATCTTTTCTCACATATACTCACTTATTCAATCAATCACACCGTTAAAGCACTCATTCTTTACTCATACTCACTAAATGAAACCGAACCACTCAATCCTCACTCACACTCAAACACACATTCATACTCAATCAACCAAACACTCACTCACATTCATACTCAATCAACCAAACACTCACTCACATTCATACTCAATCAACCAAACACTCACTCACTCACATTCATACCCAATCAACCAAACACTCACTCACATTCATACTCAATCAACCAAACACTCACTCACTCACATTCATACCCAATCAACCAAACACTCACTCACTCATTCATACCCAATCAACCAAACACTCACTCACACGCTCGCTCATACTCAATGAATCAAACAAAAGCACACTCAAACATGCCTCACTCATTCTTGCTCAATCAATTAATATTGTTCAACAAACAATGTAGCTGCAGCCTGTCTAGAATAATTCCAAAATTACTGGTTAGCAATTTTAAATTGAAACACCCAAGGCAATCTTAATATAATTATTTTCACTAAATTTGTTTTGAAGCAAACTGCAGGAATAACAGAATTATGGGGAAACGGAATTAAATTTATCTGATTATCTATAAGGACACTTTAATGAATATAAATGATTTAATTGATTGATTGATTGTCAAAAGCAATAAATATCAGGTTTTAATGGATTTTATAAAAAAAATAGTTTTATTCTGCCACATAATGTGATAATTAACTTAAGAATAATGATTTTCTGTAACATAATTTTGTTAATCTTTTCTGATACATATACTGGTGCAACAAATAAACAATTATGACAAAGCTAGATTTATATAAATTTCCACTAGAGAGGAAGTAAGGTCACCTGTATCCTCCACAGAGGAAGTAGGCCACCTGTATCTTCTATAGAGGAAGTAGGCCACCAGTGGCCACCACAGAGGAAGTAAGGACACCTGTATCCTCTACGGAGGTAGTAGGCCACCAGTGGCCACCACAGAGGAAGTAAAGCCACCTGTATCTTCTATAGAGGAAGTAAGGCCACTTGTATCCTTTATAGAGAAAGTAGGCCACCAAAGGCCATCACAGAGGAATTAAGGCCGCCTGTACTCTCTATAGAGAAAGTAGGCGACCAGTGGCCACCACAGAGGAATTAAGGCCACCTGTACCCTCTATAGAGAAAGTAGGTTATCAGTAGGCCACCAAAGGCCATCACAGAGGAAGTAAGGTCACCTGTATCCTCTATAGAGAAAGTAGCTATAGGCGACCAGTGGCCACCACAGAGGAATTAAGGCCACCTGTACCCTCTATAGAGAAAGTAGGTTATCAGTGGCCATCACAGAGGAAGTAAGGTCACCTGTATCCTCTATAGAAGAAGTAGGCGACCAGTGGCCACCACAGAGGAATTAAGGCCACCTGTACCCTCTATAGAGAAAGTAGGTTATCAGTGGCCATCACAGAGGAAGTAAGGTTACCTGTATCCTCTATAGAGAAAGTAGGCTATCAGTGGCCATCACAGAGGAAGTAAGGCCACCTGTATCCTCTATAGAAGAAGAAGCCTACCAGTGGCCATCACAGTAAAAGAAAGCCACCTACATCTTTCACAGTAGAAGAAAGCTATACCTGTATTCTCCAAAGGAAGTAGCCATCTGGCCACCAGAAGAAGTACTGGTAGGCCATCTGTAGACACAGAGGTTAGAAAGTAGTCTACCTGTATACTCCAAAAGAGGTTGGCCGCCAATGGCCATCACATAAGTAAAAACAACTATGTGGCTTCCACATAAGAACAGGTCACCAATGGCCACCAGAGGATACTCAATACTTAAAGAAGCTTAAAGAACCAGTGCAAAGGAAATTAAGTTTATAAATCTCATGCATCTTCTTCAAGATGGGCCTTTGTGGCCACATAGTCTTAAGTATGTGCTTCTGGATAACAGCACTTTAATTTCCTAAAGGGAAAATTCTATTGTTCAATTCCTGTGACAAAGTTCTGCCATGATAATTCTGTGTACTCCTCCACCATTCAAGAACTAACAATCAATTTGCTGCACGTTAAAAAATCTTGACTGGAAAATAAAACAGCATCACTCCACTCCTGTAGGTCTATAAGTTAGGACAAAATTGTTAGATATAAACACCATAACAGAAACATTAATACTAATTTAATCAATATAACGTCCCATAAATCAATATACAAACATTGTTATCTCCCTTTAATATCAATTTTATAAAATTTCTGAAACAAGCTCATTAAGGAATTTTGCGACTGAAGGACATTAAATTAAAGATCGGCTCATTATGAGATCAGACTTAAATAACAATGGTCGATATTGATCAACACATGCTCATGTTGACCATACAAGATCTAGCCAATAAAGCTGGAGTGGATATCAGAAAATAGCCGGAGGGGGTCAACTCCATCTCTATATAAATATCAAAGCCAATTAATTCCAAGGGAATATGGTCAATGGTAAATAATGAGGATGATGGACAGCTACTTTGTAACCATTAAATAATTCTCTAAGAGTCCTTCACTCGACACATATTCTTAATTATTGGGATCAAATCAAGCCATTTATGTTTAAACACACAGTGGGACTGTAATCAATAGTAAGACTTACTCTGGATCTTAGCGATGGTTAATACTGATCCGACCGTCCATATCACTGGTACGAGGTAACACAACATAGAATCGCCTCATTGAGAAGTGACAGACCGGCAGTCACATATATAAATAATCTCAGAAAATTGGAAAGGATCATTAAAACATTGGTTATATACACAAATAATCTTAGAAATCATTGAAACATGGAAAAACGCTCATATACAAAAATAAAACTCGCTTGGAACCTTATATGGGATAATTAAAGCGTTTGTCATATACACATATAAAACTTGTGTTTATTATACATAATGGTAAGATTATTGACTGGACTTGCAATATAAGCTAGTATCTAAGCTGTAAATTTTTATTCAGCTTACTGAATTTATATCACTTCAGCTTACAAAATTTATGTGGTATTTCACAGTTCGTACACTTAGGGAATCCAGTATTATATTTTTGGAATACTTTACAATGCTTCAATTAATGCCAAAATTATGAGGTTCTTATTTGATGTAATTGAAAACATATTTTCAAAACAATACCAATTTTCACCATATTTGAAAGAACGGCTGAATCAAGAAATTATTGTTTACCCAAAAATGCAAAATGCAAAATTTGAATTACAGATAAATCTAAAATTAAAATTTGCATCAAAGTTGTTTCAGTCAAAATTCAATTCAATGTTTATTACTTTTTTTGGTTGATGACCTACAATGATTAGAAATTCTAGCTGTATTACGTACATAAACAGAATTAATAAGTTTACAATGTCAAACAGAAATATCTATATATATATTATGCTATATATGCAGACAATGGATCTGGTATGATCTGTTCTGATACCACGATCCAAGAAACCATTCTTTCCAGCGATTTCCCTGGGAAAAGTTTTCCCTAGTGATTCGGTACTAAATGAAATAACATGTAAAGTCTATTTCTGGAACTGTTTATAAAGCCAAGTTGACAATCACTAGGGATTTCTGCTACACGTCAGAATCTATCCGCAACAGAACATATATTATTCTTACAATTATGTAAAATTGATTGACAAACTGTGTTACTGTAGCCATAATTAGTAGTCAGTCCTAGACTAGAATCCAGGCCAATTAAAGTTTGTACAAGGATACTGTTTATCGGGAAATTTTTCACATTTGTTTCATTTTCGTGTAAATTCACAAGAGTAGCAAGACACGATGAATATATTGTTCTATGTTTATATACTTCACTTGTATTTGCACCAACATCCAGCAACATAAAAAAAATTATAGTACGTTAATATCAAAACAAATTTGGTTGATATAGGGAAACAGCATTTTCAAAGTAAAATCTGCATTGAAATTGAACCCATTGTTCAATTCAATTTTCAAAAAACAAAGTATACGCTAGAACCCCCAGGAAAATTACATATGGTATCATAATTTTCTACCATCAACAGATTTCCAAGAAAATTGGTGATGGTCACCTTGACCTAGTTTTGGTAGCCAAGGCAACTCCACAAACAAATCTGAATTGCACCTGTCCATATATACTTTTGAGAAAGTTTCATTGAGATTTGCCGAGTACTGTAGTTGTTTTTTACCATTAAAAAAAAAGTTAAAGTCTGTCCCAAGCCATTAGGCTCATCAGGCCGGAGCTTATCCCGGTTTCATTGGCGTTAAGCGACTGAGAGTGCAAGACTCTCCCCTGAATGGGACGCCATTCCATCGCAGGGTTAACCCCCATCATTTTGCTGGTACTCATTTATTTTTCAGCTGAGTGAACTGGAACAACGTGAAATTAAGTGTCTTGCTCAAGGACACAACACATCGCCCGGTCCAGGGATCGAACCCACGACCTTCGAATCATGAGTCCAACGCCTTAACCACTAGGCCACGCGCTTCCACTGTGTTTTTTTCCATACTGGTTTATAATTGTATCAGCCTTTATTTTGTCAGTTTGTAATTCAAAAAACAAAATTTAAGGGTCAAAGTGGAGAAGATATAAAATATACTTCAAAAGATACTACATGTATATAAATCATGTTATGTAATTAACCTAAAAAGGGTTGTTATAAATTACAGCATTTAATTATGTGTTAATGAAGATGAATTATCAAATTATACTTCATATTAACCGATTGAGATTGAGATGACTTCTGCTCTTATCAACTTTTATTGACATTGAATAATCTATGGTAACAAAAAATCTATATCATGGTGGAACAAGCTAATGGTGCCATCAGGAAGATTTTTAAAAATTTACCCACAGAATAATCAAAGATTATGTAATATAAGGTCATTCACAATCCTAACGCAATATTAACAGGACCTTATTTCAAAATTTAGGGAGATTGCATCAAAAACAGCGTGAGAAAGCATGACTAACACACAAGTTTCAGGCTGTCATTACCTATTCAAGACATGTAGATTCCCATTAGATCATATAATATAATATCATAATTTATAAATTCAAGCACTAAGCTCTGTAGCTATTTCATGACAAAAATCATTCTAAGAAGGTCCTTTAGTTTCCTGATAAGAGTCATTCTTAAATAAAGTGTAAAGTGTGATTTTGTTTAGATCATAAAGATTCATGATAAAATCTGACATTTTAAATTTCTTTACATTAATTAAATGCTATAATAGTCATTATTTGTGAAAACTTACTTTTGTCATTTTCATTCTCAGCAAAAAAATTCTTTTTCCGGCTGTACAATTTATGTGGTCACATGTTCATGTCCCTAGAAAATACATGGATTTCCATGGAAATGTAAAAAAAAAATCCATGGATAGCATGCACATGCTGGCGATGGTAAGATTGCAAAAAATTCTAAATTTAATTTACTTAGAATGAAATGATTGTGAAACTTGCTACTAGGCCTGGGAAACTCAGAGCTCAATACAGTCCAACCTGTCTTTAAAGTTATCTCTATATAAGGGCCACCTGCTTATAAAGGCTAATAGAATTATTTCCCAATTGTTCTCTATTCATATTATTTGAACCTGTATATAAAGGCAACCTGCCCACAAAGACCACTTCACTGGTTCCCTTAGGTGGCCTTTATAGACAGGTTTAACTGTACCTAACGCCTATGCATTCTATAGGCGTTCAAATTTCGAAACTGTTAAGATGGCCTCCATTTACCCAACCCTTTTTTGTAGTAAGTCTTGTTACATCAATGCAAAGATAACTTCTGTGTACCAAATTATCTGTGTCAATATTTAATTACTTTTATGTCAAGTTTTATCAATAAAGAAATTAATCAACGAGATGACTCTTCAATCGTTGTTCCGCACTCCATAACTCCGTAACTCGTTACTCATTTGTTAATCTGACACCACGGCTAAGATTTGTTGATCTTGTAAACAGATACATTTAATCTTCAGCGCCTACACATTATTCAATATTATATAATCATAAAAACTCTTCTGAAGCAAGTAAAAATGGCATCAACAAAACACAATTTACATGACAATATTTACCAAATGACCGAGCTTGTCTTTATATTATTGGTTTTGTGAGTCATATATTTTCACTATCAGACAGACGATCAAAGTAATATGAACTTGAGTTTGATATTAGAGTGGAGTTAAATAATTGCGTTTTAATGTCAAGGGAATAAAGTTTTTCAGTTTCTGTCATTAAAATTGAGGTAGTTAGTTCTGGGATGGTAGGGAAAACCAGAGGTGTACAGAGATAGCCAACATCTTTCAACAAGGGAACTGTCATTACAAACTTCTCACAACAGTATTTGTCAGACTGGGATTAAACTTTGCCAGAATGTGATTAAACCTAGGTTGGGAGACACTGTGAGCCACAAGATGGCAATGAATCTCTTATCTTTTATATCCATATCTGTAACTGTCAATGTAAGCATCAAGTTTCGTAAAAATGAGATTCAGTTTTGGAGAATTACTCTGGACAAGAAATTGGATGGATGGACAGATGAATGGAAGGTCATAATGAATGGCCCAAAAATTCAAATTTGATATACACCCTTTCTTCAAAAGGCAGAGGAAAGCAATTACAAACTGCAATAGCCACCAACATCATGTGTGTTTTTCTTCTATAATTTTATTTGCCTTATAATGCCTTAATTTTGTAACTTTTGACTCTTTTAGAACCATTTATTCAACAAATGGAATTAAAGTTGTTCACAAAATTAGTTTATTACACCTAAATGATACCCAACAGCTAAATAAACCGACTCCATTTCCAAAATGGAAACTAATTTATTATATGTAAATTTTAGCCAACAGCATTTCATTTCTAATCTGTTCCTCTCCAAAGTTAATCAATTTTTTACCCATCAATCAATTAGGGATAACATCATTAGCTTGTATTAATTAGTTACATGTTTCCGAGGTTTATATTTTGTCAAATGTCACTAACCTAACCAATAATTAACATGTCTTTTTTATATGATTTTTTGTCATAATCAATAAAAACAAAAATTAAAAAAAATCTCTTTAGCTCAAAAATTGCAAAAAAGATCTTCATAGACTAGTTTTGACATCAGTGAACTCAATTACAATGCATATAAAGAACTTCCAGGTACCAATATATTAATTAGCGTAAAATTGAAAGAAAAAATTATTAATACATACATACATACACACACACACACAACTGAAAATGTTGTAATTTTTAATGATATTTTAAAATAGGGAAAATTGTAATAGTGTAAAATATTCAAACATGTTTGTATAAACAAGATTTACTGGAATATAAAATGTTTCAAAATATTCAAAATAATATATACATCCATCAGTATCTATTCCATCTTCCATATTACTTTCAAATTACTCTAAGTTAACATTATTCTTATTTCCTTGGGTAATTCCATTATTCATGCAGTAGCTTGTATCAATTAGTAAGGAGATTCCTAAGTTATCTCTTATCAAAGATGACCTAACCCCTCGTTTTATCAATAAAATGCCAGGTAGTATTTATGAAATATTGATGAACGTTTTATTGATCTCTCAGAGTGGTAGACTCTGGTGTAGACTTAATCCTGTTTTACTTCAGTGTCATGTTGTTAGTTAATAAAAAGTACAAGCTAGTAGTACCATGTTAAATCAAAGAGAAAATGGAAAATAGAATTTGTCCAGTACAAGCTAGTAGTACCATGTTAAATCAGAGAGAAAATGGAAAATTGAATTTGTCCAGTACAAGCTAATAGTACCAAGTTAAATCAGAGAGAAAATGGAAAAAGGAATTTGTCCAAATTAGTACCAAGTTCAATCCATGGCAAAATGGAAAATAGAATTTGTTTGGTACTGTCCAGTACAAGCTAGTACCAAGTGAAATTAGAGACAAAATGGAATTTATCCAACACAAGCTAGTACCAAGTGAAATTAGAGACAAAATGAAAAATGAAATTTGTCCCGTACAAGTTACGAGAAAATCAAAGTTTGCGTTATCCAAATGATACTTCATTAATTTAAAGACTAGAAGAAAATAGAATTACACTCCTGATGAAAAAGTCAGAATCTTTTATTTCTAGACCCAAAAACAACTTTTAGGCAATATTTATCCTGATGACTAGTTGAAAATAAAACCCTTCGCCTTAAGGAATTTTACTGTCACACAACTTTCACTTAATATGATTACCAACCCAATGTCTAAAATAAAAGAATAATCGCGTCTTTATATACAGTAAGCCACGGATAATTGTAATAATGCTGATGTGGGTTTAAACAATAATCCACACTCTCACTTTATATATACAGTAAAAGAATTATGATAACTCTGTACTATTTAGGGGATAGAGTGACCAAAAAAAATCACACCCACACCAACGATATTTTACCTGGTTTATATAACCCCTGGAATATTTAAAAGATCAAAGTTTATATTGTTTGCATAAAACATAATGTACCCCTGATTTTGAAGTTGTCATGGTAATACTTAGTTATTTCAAAGGCATCATTGTGTAGGTAAACTTTCATGTAATTTCACATAATGATATCCCACATTTGCAATCTTCCTACCAACAAAGTGTTTAAATTACCAGAATCTACTTCTGCGGGACTTTTTCTTGAAACAACTTTCATTCCAATTATTTTGTCAAAACACATCTACATCATGATCATACATATTAAACAATTTTTCCATGAAAGACCTACTTTGAAATAAATCCTAGGTTTTAAATTGAGACCAGTCTGCCAGCCTAAGAAATATATGCCGTAGGCGCATTTTTGTCCCTATCTTTGATGGTGGAATTGATTACATATGATTATGCAATAGTACCGGTATGTAATATTTGTCTGTCATTTAATAATAAATATTAGCCTTTTCAAAGTTCAAACGTGTTTGATTTTATTTACTAATTCTCCACCGTCAAACTGAGCACAACCTTGTACATGCTGCCATAAATACTGTTACATAGCCTTTCATTCAAACTGTTATCATTTTTAAAAGGTCTTATATATTTATGTTCATATAGAAAACATTCAAATTTTATATTCAGACTGGTTACAATTTCATCTTAATTCCAGGCAAAGGCAGTAAGATCATTGATGGTGGAGGAAACCAGACTTCCCAGAAAAAAACTTTCCATCTTCGGAGAGTGAAATGACCAATGTTCTCAAACTAAGATTTGTCCCAAGTGGGATTTAAACCTAAGTAGTAAGAGGGACACGGATCAGCAAGTGTGGGCTTTAGACCACTTGGTCATTAAGGCCCCTAAAATTTTTAGGAGTCAGAAGTGGTTGCCCCGATATGTACATGTAGTTAAAGACCCTAGTTAAAGTTCCAAAGTGGAGAATCAAATTTGTTTGTAAAGAATAGAGAGAATAATTTATTTCTGGATCAAGTTGTCAATATAATAAACTAGTCGACTTAAAGACCATGCAAAGTGGAAAGCCATTATCTGAGTGGATCTAAAGACCATGCAAAGTGGAAAACCGTTATCTGACAGTCGATTTAAAGACCATGCAAAGTGGAAAACCGTTATCTGACAGTCGATTTAAAGACCATGCAAAGTGGAAAGCAGTTATCTGACAGTCGATTTAAAGACCATGCAAAGTGGAAAACCATTATCTGACTAAAATAAATACATAGTTAAAGAACCTGAGAGTGGAAAATGGAATTGGTCTAAAATAAACTGAATCTTTGATTTCTGTAGCGAGTTTTATTGTGTATATATTGATAGAGCAAACAACAGTATACATACAGAACTCTATCCTAGTTTAAATGAAATCAATATCCCACGATTCTTCATACGGTACAATAAAAAACTTTTTAATATTGGTTAACAAATAGATAACTGATACTTACAAAACTCGACTGATGTTGGGCTCTTGTGTAAATGGTTTTTGCATTTGCTGGTAAGCCTGTCCGATCAATAGAACGAGGAACAACACCAGTACACCATACTCCATTTTATAAATCCTGTTCGACATGATACATAAGTTAGTAAATTACAAAAAACTCCTAAACGACAGAATGTGAAAATCTATAAAAAGACTGTTAAGTTGTTAAACACAATTGAAATCTGTCAATTCTTACATCCAATACCAGTAATCAATTCCAGTAAAATTCCACAACGAATTGTTAAAATTCTCAAACTGATCACATCCATTATAAAATTAAACACTTTTTATCAAAAAAGAAACTTTCTTGATATTTTTTCCTATTTTCCTACGATAATTAATCCTATAAATAATCCTATCCTGTGCAACTTTTTAAAATCCCAAAAGTGATCTATTTGGCAATATAGCTAACCTTTTGGTCTCCTTTCTCAATATTTTCTTTTCTAATTCCCTTTTTCCAAAAAAATTTACAAGCTACTTATTTCAAATTTGACAGAAATTAAAAAGTAAAACTATCCTGTCTAGCAGTTCTAGTGCTTATCACATCATTGAGAATGTGACAGAGCTCTTCCTGTAGCGATAATATAAGAATAGTGGATGCTACCATTTGCAGACTGAAATATAGGTGTGGCAGGTTATTTGCAGGAAGATTCCATGTGGAATATTATACTGATGAATGAATGAAATGTCAGATAATCTTTAAATTGATTCGTATCTGTAATCTCTTGTACCTTTGAATGCAAAACTTTTCTTTTCAAAGACACCGACCAGCATTATTGATCGGAACATTACTGACGTGAAATAAAAAGGTCAAATATGCTGAATATTAACTCCTACTTAATGCAGGATACAAACGGACCACATAGGTAAAAGTTTTACTAATATCAGGACTGGATTTTAATGAAAGAATCAAACGCCCGACTAATTGAAAATATGTCATTCTTACCGAATATAATAGACCAACAAACAAAGGCTATGACATCTCACTTACATGTTATTGATTCAATATCATAGAGATGCTTGATTGAATCCAATTGCTTTTATCGTAAAGGTGTCGGTGTTTGTTGGAGGTTTTAAATAATTGATGTCTTCATTCTCTAGTTGTTTTGGTATCTATGTTGTAGCCTCCTCACAGATAGGCCAATGGTTGTGTTTTTAACAACCTTGAAAGGTAATTTGATTTAATTAAATTATAGGTCAATTCAGTCATTGATTTTTTTCAAGAGAGATATTTTGTCTTGTTAATTAAGTAAATATGCAGGTTATATATGTATTGACTTTATATTAGATTCATATTTAACTGAAATTGTTTCATAATATCTGGCACAACCAGCCAATTGAACTGAATTTTAATACAGTAAAACCTGTTGTATAAAGACAACCTATGAGACCTATGAAATATGGACAGATGGTCTTTATGCAGTAAAACCTCGTTATAATGCTACTCAATAACTTTGCCACCTCACTTATTGCCACACTATTTTGAATTCCCAAAATCCATTTTGTTCATGTTTTTCATTATCCGCCTCCCCCGATTTATCGCCAAACCCCTTTATAATGCCATAAATTGACTAAACAAATGGAAGCAATGAATCAAGGTTTTAATGTATATATGTTCAGACAAAAAACAACCTGCCATTTGACCTTCCATTAGGAATATTCATAAACAATTATCCTTTCAGAATATGAGTTATTTAAGTTTCATAGCTAATTTGTTAACAATGCATGTTTTAGATGATTTGGAGGAAATAAACACTTGTGTTCCACATACATAAATGTTCTGGTCCTTAATGACTTTTAATTAAAGGTCAAGCGGACAAGTCAATTTTGTTTGGCTTTATATGTATGTACATACATGTATGTGATGTTTTTATCATGTGACACTTGATAAACTATTCAGTATCTACCAGTACATCTTATTATCCGACAAAATATAGACAGATGGTCTCTATATAGTTTCATTTTAGTTGAAATTTGAGAGGGGACTTTGAATATCTGGTCCAATATTTATGACAGGTGGTGTTTATAACACAATAGCAGGTTTTACTTCAATAACTTTTGATTGAATTGATTGAATATGGTTTTAATTGCCCCTATCAATAATGTTTTGTCATTTGCAGTGCTCTTAGGACAATGTGCAGGGAGGGTTCTTTAACATGCCACACCTGCCTTGAAACTGGGCATTGGTTTTTAAGGTCTCTTCTGAAAGATCATGTGACTTTTATTTCTAAATACAGTGTTTGGCAAAATAACAATCATTACTTATTTTCAAGTGTTGTCAGACCAAGCCAGAGATTGAACCCATGACCTCCCGCATATAGAGTTGGCACTCTATTACTTGAGCTCCTGAAGTGGATAATTTGTAGTTGCCAAATTGGTTCGGATATTTTTATAAGGTCTCAAAGTACTAGCTGAGTTTACAATGTATGTTAAATTATATGTATTTACATCTAAAAGTGATGTATTGTGCAGAGCTTCAGATTTATGGTGGGCCCCTGTCATTCTCGCAGGATTTTAAAAAATGGTGCATAACATTTGCTTCTAATGGGTCCAAGTGGCGCCTTGTTTTTCTTAGCCAAATTGATCGTTAATAATTTCTTCCCAAAACTATATTCGTTTCCATGGGGTTTTCCGATTTGACTTTCTGTTTTCGTTTTCTATCGGAAAATCTCTAGATCTAGCGTCTTTGTTTATCTCATAATCAGCATATAGACAGGACTCCCGACAAGCCCCTTCTCTTCGCTCTATGCATCGGTTATTAACATTAATATTCAAAGGGGGAGAACTCGTAATAAAACTTGTTATGAAATTGGACGTTGACTTTCATTTAATATACTAGCGGCAACCATGGCTATGAGATGCAGACGACTCTATTCACTTTTTTTAAAACAACACAAAGCGCAGAGAAGTAGATGCACATTAAATGAATCATCGAGGTGAAAGAGTTTAAAATATATCGCAAAGGTTAACAAAATATAAATCAGCAGATGACAAGATCGTTTTTGGTGCATTATATGAAGATGTCAAGGACCGACTTTCACTTTCAGTCACATGGCAGAACATTTAATTATGTGTCGAAACATGACCCACTATAACAAAAATGACCCCTTGTTATTGGACCTGGTGGGCCCTTGTGGCCCACTATCTGTAAAAACAATCTGAAGCACTGGTTGTACCTTTATAATTTTGCAAAGGGACATAACTACCATCTCTTATAATAATCAAGTATAATATCACGGTGAGGTATGTCTTCTGTAAGAGTTATTTTTTTTAAATATACTAGGTATGAAATATCTAAGGTCTAGCATTTACACTATACTACAAGAACATGTGAAAGTCCTTCAAATAAATATAGTATGCATTTAATTGTTTTTGGGGAAGATAAAACATAAATGACAGATGCACAATAGACCAGGTTTACACGATACATGACAGATGACACCAGCAGCTAACCACTGCAAAACATGTACACATAGTACATCTGAGCCTTTGGTACAGGTGAGCTAAACACAATAAAAGATACCCAAGCAAACAAAATGGAGTCTGAACTTAATCTAAAATAAAGTTACGCTTCCATGAAATTACACAAATGAATTAGTAATAAACCTGACCAGGTTGTCGTTAATTTGGTGATTACAGTACATTTGTACAAAAAATCAATCGGAGGAGTATTTGTCTACAGATAATACTAATTAAGGTTTTTTTACATGTTATGATGATATTGGTGACTTATAAGAATGGACTGTGACTAACAAAGTCATCCAATTATTTTGATTAGCTAAAATGTGTCGTACATAACAGTAATGGTAACAATATTATCAATTCTTGACCATCTGGCCTGTATATTTTGTGAAAAAAAAAATATGGTATTTATTGCCTTAGGGTGAGCAAATGCCAGGGTTGTTTTTTTAGGTATTTTTGGTTATTTTGGGGAGGGGGGGACTGGCCTCCTAGTTCACTAGAAAGAAAAATCATGGAAACAAAACTACAAATTTTATTTATTGAAAAATAATCGTTGAAAATATTTCTGGTTTCAATTTAAAAATAGTCTGCCGGTTCATATGGTTTTACATCACATCAGCAATTTCTCAAGCAGCTTTTTAAAGACCAAGCATGTGGTATAATAGTTATAGTTGTGTAAGTAATCAGCTTCATTCCAGATCACAAATGCCAAATGGAAAATCAAAACATGCATGGGAGTAGCATAATAATTACATTATGGGTTCCTAAAATATTCCATAAATTTTGTGCGAATTTGTGCAATTAAGAAATTACATCTTCCATTGCGAGGTCCTAAGGGGCAGTGCCCATTTATATCTGAAAATCTCAAAACCACTTTATTATAGCCTAATATCATTAAATTCCACTAATTGGTGACCTTTCACATATTGAATGGTGCATGATGGCAGAAGGATAATAGAAGAATCTATAAGTGTTTTGCGCCCAAGTCAGAATTCATTTACTAATACTGAAGCAGTTAATTCTGGGATGTTGGAGAAAACTGGAGTATCTGGAGAAAACCACCAACCTTTAGCAAGCAAACTTACAGAAAATGAACAGATAACTATCAAATAAGCTCAAACAGCCTTCGACTCAGATGAGCTAAATAGTTGCACCAATCCTTTGTTAAAAGAAACAACATTGTTAAAAGAAACAACACTATATCTTTATGATTTATGGGTCTAACACTTCTGATGGAGGGAAAAAATCCATAAAATACAAATCGGCCAAAACTGGTGGGTTGTAAGTTATAAATATAAAATTGATCAATTACCTAGAATATACTATCTATTTGGTCATAATGGCAAGTGAAGGAATTTGTAATAGATATACACCAGGGATTCACAAAATATTTATAATATCATTATAAAACTTTAGAAAGGGATTATCCTTACCTTAATGCTCTCCTTGCCAGAAGGCGCATAAGGCCGTAACACTATCTTTCCATTTTTGCCTGTCCGTTGCTGCTGTTTTTGCTGTGTTCCAACTGGTCCATCTGGCAGCGTTTCTTTTATTTTCAGACGTTCTCTATCATGTGGAAATAGGTCTTCCCCTTTTTCTTTTCCCCTTTGGTTGCCACCGTAGTGCTGTCTTGCAGTCATTTGTTCCCTCTTTCCTCAGTATGTGCACCAGCCAGTTGCATTTTCTTCTTCCGATCTCACAGCTTATATTGTTCAATCTGGCTGTTTCCAATGTTTTTTTCCATTTGTGACTTTCTGTTGTCATTTTATTCTTAATATTCTTCTATGGCATTTTGTTTGGAAGGTGTCTATGAGTTGTTCATCTTTCTTTGTTGTTTTCAACATTTCACTTCAATAAAGCAGTACTGGTTTTACCAAGGTCCTAAATAGATGCATCTTTGTATTTCTTCCAATACTTCTGGTGTTCCAAATCCCTCTAAGTGGATAAAATGTTCCCCTTGTTTTCTGCAACCTGTTCTTTATATCTTTATCTCCTCCTCCTTCTTGATCTACTAAAGCACCTAGGTATATAAATTCATTTATATCTTCTACTGGCTCGTTGTTTGGATTATACATGTACTTACAAAAAAGTATGGGAACAGCATAATATTTTTTGTTTAGTTTGAAGTTCATGCCTGCATTGGCTCCTGAAAATATAAATAAATTCCAAGTAACCATACTTCTAAACAGGTTCTAACCCTGAGATACTAGTAAAACATGAGATTACTGAAAATATTACTAGTCAGAAAAAGGTCTGAATTGATCAAAACGGTTATTTGGTTTTTAAAGGCCACAGTAGTTGCGGTGTTTGAAACAAGAAGGAATGTGAAGATGGCCCCAGAACCATGATGTTTTAAAACTCTGTGACCAGGTTATCAATTAGATGGTCCCAAAAAAGTCTGTATTTCTTCTGTATTAACATGAAGATAAAGATTTTCAATTTTTAAAAGGATATTGTCATAATTTATCTTACACAGAACCCATCTTTCTGAAGTCATACAATGGTAACCAATTTTTCAAAATATAAAAAAATAAAAATTCTTGATTGCTAATATCATTTAGCTGTTCTGTTAATTAATAAAAACAATCTGCATCTCAGAAAAGTTAACAGCTGACTGGACTCTTAAGTTTATAGATTTCATAGATAAGTTGAAAATCTGACCCCATCCCTGTAATTTTACACAATGACTGGTGGTAAATTAAGTGGGATAGTCAAGGCCCAACAAAAGTGTTTGAACCTCACCACTGGACACCATAGTGTCATTGCATCCCATGCTTGTCAACAGTCTTAGTTTTATTTAATAATATTTTCATTAGCTCTGTCTATTTCCAATATCTTTGAAATGGCCTTCATAGTCAATATGAATGCCAAACCTTTGCAAGACAAACCGATCATAATGCGCGATATTATTCAGTTTGTCGTGCAAAGGTTTGGCATTCATATTGACTATGAATGCCATTTCAAAACAGTTCAATTGTTAAATAATTCAATTCTCCATTGTTATAAGCATTTTTATTAGACAGATCTTTTCTGTTAAATTTGTACAAATGGATTGGTTCTTAGTTAGGTCATCTTATATTACATGCTGCACAAAGACATTTGAATTCCTATGCCATAGTGATGCTTATTTTACTTGCTATGGCTATATTGTTTTTTAAATTGTTGATTTGTTTTTGAAAAAACTGTATAAAATGGATTTTAAGAAACATGAGAAATGAAATTAATTTTCTTCTTGTTATAAAAGATTTAGTCAATTTGCACACATAACATAATTCACAACATGAATTATTCAATATGCAAAATGTCCAATTGTTTCATATTTCCATAACAAAAAGAGAATTAATTTCATTTCTGTAATAATGATATATTGTTTCATTTATTTAATGTTTCTTGTTAATGATAAGATTGGCTGTAAGACTGTCATGTACATTGTACATGTTTTTCAGCTTCAAATTTAACTTTTTATTTTAAAGAGCCAATTATTAGCATTAATCCAGATATAACAGTTGAGATTAAAAAATTTACATATTTCTACAAACAAATCTGTTTTTCATCTATGATAACCTGAAAATGCCAAAGAAAAAGGGATGAAAAATACCGGCTTTACCAAATAATTTTCTGTTCAAATGGGTTTTAACAAAGTATCGTATGTTTTTGAAGAACCAAATTAACTGTCAATCAGAATTTCATTGCATTGTGCTAATTTTGTAGATTTGGTGCAAAAAATAGGCATTTTTTGTCTGGTTTAAATTTTTGCAATCTTGAAGAATGAAACTGATTTCTGTCAGAACATTTCATTTCTTCAAATGGTTGGTAAAAATCAGCACTAGATATTTCTCGGCAACACATTTTCAAAGTTTACCTCTATGAGCATCAGGTAACAACGTTTTTACTTTAAAGCTTTGAAACGTAAATAGGTGTCATGTGTTACACAAAGTCGGTTAATTCAGTTAAATGATAGGTCATTTACCAAGTTCTGATTACAATGAGGTGATTAACACTGTTTTCTTAGGTGAATAATCGATAATTCAAGAGACTACGCAGGTAATTACAGGTGAAAAAATCATCCTTGCCAACATCTGATCCTTACACGACCTGGTCTTACTGGTACTTTAATTACCATACTGTATTCTGTTTTTTTTAAAACATAGAATGCAGCACAACTTCAGAAAAAAATAGTTCTTATTTGTCAATTTGTCAAACAAATTGTTGAATTAATGCACATAAAAATATCATTTAGGCTTTTTAAGAATTTGAATTTAGTGAATTATATTCCTAAAACTTCATAGAAAGATGGGTCATGTTAATGCTATGCCAATGCTATTACGAACAAAGAAAGTCTGAAATGAAAATGAAAGGTTTTGGAAATATTCGTGACTGCAAAATCACCAGAACTAGCCGTGAGAGGCACTGGTTCATATATGTTCCAACAAAATGTTTTAGATTTGACAGGTTTTGGATTCGCACAGGCTTTCTTTTATTACAGGTTCAACTGCAAACACAAATTCAATGTTTCAATCCCTGGTAGCCAAAATTGCCATCAGCTACAACTTCTGAGAAATTCTTTCAAAAAGTAACATATTTTAGCAAATTTGTGAGAAAATACTTAAAACAAGAGGCCCATGGGCCTGATACGCTCACCTGATAACTAATGACTAGCTGATAGATTCAAAGACAACATAAATACTAAACCCCAATGACTTTTTTCTTTACATCATGATAACTTTTGTTTTAATACCTACAACATTCTAGTATACATGGCTATACAAAAAGTTAATAGTTTTCAAGATAATTAACCATTTCAGTATTGTTTCACATCTGTGACCTTGACCTTTGAACCCATGACCTTTTTCTATACATCAACATGATCGTTGTATCAATACCTACAACATTCTAATATACATGCCTATACAAAAAGTTTATAGTTTTTGAGATAATTAACCATTTCGGTATTGTTTCACATCTGTGACCTTGACCTTCGAACCCATGACCTTTTTCTATACGTCAAAATGATCGTTGTATCAATACCTACAACATTCTAATATACATGCCTATACAAAAAGTTTATAGTTTTCGAGATAATTAACCATTTCGGTATTGTTTCACATCTGTAACCTTCACCTTTGAACCCATGACCTTTTTCTATACGTCAAAATGATCGTTGTATCAATACCTACAACATTCTAATATACATGCCTATACAAAAAGTTTATAGTTTTCGAGATAATTAACCATTTCGGTATTGTTTCACATCTGTGACCTTGACCTTTGAACCCATGACCTTTTCCTATACATCAAAATGATCGATGTATCAATACCTACAACATTCTAATATACATGCCTATACAAAAAGTTGATAGTTTTCGAGATAATTAACCATTTCGGTATTGTTTTGCATCTGTGACCTTGACCTTTGAACCCATAACCTTTTTCTATACATCAAAATGATTGTTGTTTCAATACCTACAACATTCTAATATACATGCCTATACAAAAAGTTTATAGTTTTGGAGATAATTAACCATTTCGGTATTGTTTCACATCTGTGACCTTGACCTTTGAACCCATGACCTTTTTCTATACGTCAAAATGATCGTTGTATCAATACCTACAACATTCTAATATACATGCCTATACAAAAAGTTTATAGTTTTCGAGATAATTAACCATTTCGGTATTGTTTCACATCTGTGACCTTGACCTTTGAACCCATGACCTTTTTCTATACATCAAAATGATCGATGTATCAATACCTACAACATTCTAATATACATGCCTATACAAAAAGTTTATAGTTTTGGAGATAATTAACCATTTCTGTATTGTTTTGCATCTGTGACCTTGACCTTTGAACCATAACCTTTTTCTATACATCAAAATGATTGTTGTTTCAATACCTACAACATTCTAATATACATGCCTATACAAAATGTTTATAGTTTTTGAGATAAATAACCATTTGTGTATTGTTTCGCATCTGTGACCTTGACCTTTGAACCCATGACCTTTTTCTATACATCAAAATCATCGTTGTATCAATACCTACAACATTCTAATATACATGCCTATACAAAAAGTTTATAGTTTTGGAGATAATTAACCATTTCGGTATTGTTTCACATCTGTGACCTTGACCTTTGAACCCATGACCTTTTTCTATACGTCAAAATGATCGTTGTATCAATACCTACAACATTCTAATATACATGCCTATACAAAAAGTTTATAGTTTTCGAGATAATTAACCATTTCGGTATTGTTTCACATCTGTGACCTTGACCTTTGAACCCATGACCTTTTTCTATACATCAAAATGATCGATGTATCAATACCTACAACATTCTAATATACATGCCTATACAAAAAGTTTATAGTTTTGGAGATAATTAACCATTTCTGTATTGTTTTGCATCTGTGACCTTGACCTTTGAACCATAACCTTTTTCTATACATCAAAATGATTGTTGTTTCAATACCTACAACATTCTAATATACATGCCTATACAAAAAGTTTATAGTTTTGGAGATAATTAACCATTTCGGTATTGTTTCACATCTGTGACCTTCACCTTTGAACCCATGACCTTTTTCTATACGTCAAAATGATCGTTGTATCAATACCTACAACATTCTAATATACATGCCAATACAAAATGTTTATAGTTTTCGAGATAATTAACTATTTCGGTATTGTTTCACATCTGTGACCTTGACCTTTGAACCCATGACCTTTTTCTATACATCAAAATGATCGTTGTATCAATACCTACAACATTCTAATATACATGCCTATACAAAATGTTTATAGTTTTTGAGATAAATAACCATTTGTGTATTGTTTCGCATCTGTGACCTTGACCTTTGAACCCATGACCTTTTTCTATACATCAAAATCATCGTTGTATCAATACCTACAACATTCTAATATACATGCTTATACAAAAAGTTTATAGTTTTCGAGATAATTAACCATTTCGGTATTGTTTCACATCTGTAACCTTGACCTTTGAACCCATGACCTTTTTCTATACATCAAAATGATCGTTGTATCAATACCTACAACATTCTAATATACATGCCTTTACAAAAAGTTAATAGTTTTTGAGATAATTAACCATTTCGGTATTGTTTCGCATGTGACCTTGACCTTTGAACCCATGACCTTTTTCTATATGTCAAAATGATCGTTGTATCAATACCTACAACATTCTAATATACATGCCTATACAAAAAGTTTATAGTTTTCGAGATAATTAACCATTTCTGTATTGTTTCACATCTGTGACCTTGACCTTTGAACCCATGACCTTTTTCTATACATCAAAATGATCGTTGTATCAATACCTACAACATTCTAATATACATGCCAATATAAAATGTTTATAGTTTTCGAGATAATTAACCATTTCGGTATTATTTTGCATCTGTGACCTTGACCTTTGAACCCATGACCTTTTTCTATACATCAAAATGATCGATGTATCAATACCTACAACATTCTAATATACATGCCTACACAAAATGTTTATAGTTTTTGAGATAATTAACCATTTGGGTATTGTTTCGCATCTGTGACCTTGACCTTTGAAACAATGACCTTTTTCTATACATCAAAATGATCGTTGTATCAATACCTACAACATTCTAATATATATGCCTACACAAATATTTATAGTTATCGAGATAATAATTATAATCAAAGGTAAAAAAATTAGGTCACGACCTTCACAATTGACCTTGACCTCATTTTGAAGATACTAACAAGAAAATGTCAAAACTGAAAACCCCATGGCATTATCTGGTCAAATAGTCAAGTTATAACAATTTGAAGCTATTTTACGATTTTTTCAAAATTAAACGCAAAAACGTGTTACCTATTTTTTATCCGAATTTCACAAAATGAACAAATTATAGGCTTAAGACCTAGAGAAGCCAAATATCACATCAGAATTTTTCTCCAATCAGTACTTTCGGAGAAGAAGATTTTTTAAGATTTTTGCACCCCTAGGTCACCTTGACCTAGTTATGGTAGCCATGGCAACACTTTGAACAAATCTGAATTGCACCGGCCCATACATACTTCTGACAAAGTTTCATTAAAACTGTCCAGTAGTTTCAGAGGAGAAGTAAAAAATAGGTGTTAACGACGCACGCACGCACACACGCATGCACGCACACACGCACATACACACGCTGCGCTATGCCATAAGCTCACATGACCTTCAATCAGGTGAGCTAAAAAGGACTAACTATATATATTTGCACAAATTGAGGAAATTAAGCTTTCAAAAAATATTAAAAAATGTGAAAACCAATAGAATGTTTTGCAACCATTCAACTTTCATAAAAATAAAAGCAATCATAATATGTCATCATTAAGTTATAACAACTAGGGAAATCATTATGTTATATCTTTATGATTTATGAGTCTGAGTTTCTCCGTACTTCTGAAAGGCGAAAAAAAATCTATAACATACAAATCGACCAATACTGGACTCGTTAGTCAGTAATAAATACAAAATTTATCAATTAATTACCTGAAAAAAATTAGTTTATTGTTTGTAATGACAAGTGGAGTAATTTGTTACGGTTCCACTGTGTGAATTTATTAAATATTTACTTACAAATATATTGTGATATAGGAAAACAATATTGACCTGTTGGCTGACTTTTCATTAGTAACATACTAATATTCATAAACAATGATGGATAGTGTTACGATTTGCAGTTAACAAATAAACATTGCATGTTTTTCATGAGGTAGACGCTTGTGTTCTCTGAACATAAATGTACTAGGTCGTAATAAATATTTAAATTAAAAGTCAAGTGGACAGGTCAATGTTGTTTGCCTATACTATGCAAAGAACCAGTAAACTACATGTACAAATACAAGAGCCCCAAACCAAAATCCTGTCATGCTCACCTTATGTATACTGTATACTGTATAGTGGTTTAATTCTGCAGGGAATAAATTTTAAAACACAAACTAATTCACGAGTATAAAATTTTGCGACGCAGTGGACAGTGTTAACAATTTTCTGTACAGATTATCTTAGTCTATGATTATTGAATGCTAAATGAAAATATTCACTTTGTATTTAATTTTGCCCTATAAAGTCAAACCATGAATACAGTGAAATTAAATTACCCAGTTAATAAAAGCAGTATATATAGCAGGATGAAATGGAGTTAAATAAGGAAATAACATTCTATTTGAGTGCATTCATTCGGTATTTATAATGAATGAGAGTCAGGAATAACATATTCAATGATGCTATCCCTGACTCTCATTCACATTACCGAATAAATACACTCAAATAGAATGTTATTTCTTATATTTACAATCATAAAAAAATATTGATAGCATGTCTGAAATGTAAATTATCGCTACAATAATTTATTTCATTCAAGATTCCAAAAAACATACAAGATTGATGGAACAGCCTTGCTCCAAATAAGGAGTTACGTTGGGACTAGACTTGGATGCTGACCAATCACACAATGCATGATGTAATAGGATGACATTTTGTGATGTAATCGGATAGTTAAACGTTATGTAATCAGAGGTCATAATCCTAAACTGTATTCAAGGCAATTGAATACCAGTAAAAACAAATAGGTTCATCTAAAGAAGGTCAATTCCAATTGTAAATATATAATTATTGACTTTTGATGAGGCAAACATAAGGATTTATCAACCTCAAACACATTATATTTACCGAGGCCATAGGCCAAGGTGAATATTACGTTTATGAGGTTGATAAATCCTTGTCTACCGAATCCAAAGTCAATGTTTTTTATATGATTAATGATTTTATCACCATATTTTTATGTTTTATAGTACAAAATGTAAAAAGTGTCCTTTTCTTTTTTCAGTGTTACGTCAAATAACGTCACATGCCTTTTTGCGCAGTGAACATTGCCCATTGTTACATCATCAAAACATCGTATGCGCTATTGAGTGTTGAACATAATTTATCAGACTGGTCAAACGCCTTTCTTAACCAATTAGAAAAGGGCAAAATTATTGGCCATATAATAAATAGTGCTATATGGATTTATACTTATATCAAGGTAAAGTCCTAAAGTCATTTATTGCATTTTACATCTGTAACAATTAATTTGATTGGTCGAAAGCTGAAAAAATGATGAAAATAATACAGTGTATAAGACCGAACGGTCCATATACGGTGTATGGACCGGTCCATACACAACCGAGCGGTCCATATTCGTTATTGAACGTTACAAGTTGTGAAATGACAGTTATAACTATACATTGGATATTGTATTTAATATTTATATAGATTTGTGTTGTTGCATTTAAAAAGAAACTGAACATTAAATATTTTGTTGTTATATTAATGTTTTGCTTTTATTCCCCACTCTAACGAAGTTGGCAACTTGGAAGAGATATAGAAATGGGGTCTATCAATGTTTGTATGTCTCTCCATGTTAAGTATATGCGATTTTGTTTGTTAAATGCAATAAAAGCTTTAGTTACTTATGTAGAGGGCACTATCAAGATTTACGGACTGCCCGAGGGGCAAGTACTTGGACCAAAATTTTGATATGACCCTCGCCTGTGGCTCGGGCCATATCAAAATGTTGGTCCGAATACTCGCCCTCAGGCAGTCTGTAAATCTTGATAGTGCCCTCTGCATAAGTAACTAATGCATAATTCTAGGATATTAGAGGAAACAAGAGGAACCTGAGAAAAATGGTGTCTTTTATCAAAACATTCCTTAAACAAGTGATCTGACAAACGCTCTCATACTAGGATCTGTCTATGTGGGATGGGAACTTAGGCAATGCAAGAGACTGTGTTTTGCAAGTCAGCTTGTGCTAGACTTCATAACCATCTGCCTCCTATTGTATGTGAAAACTTTATTAACTCAATAACCATGCATTAACTGAACAGATTTATGTTTTACCCACAGATGATTTATTTCTGCATTACCTTAAGAGTTCAGACTATTTTAATGTATAACATTTGGATCAGCTGGAAACACTTATGCCTGCCTGTTTTAGAGTGAGTGAGTGAGTAATGGTGATTAACGTCCCAGTCAAGAATATTTCACTTATATCGAGACGTCGCCAGCTGTAGGCAAAAGTGCAGAAATTTTGCCTGTGCATTGTGCTGATGGCATTATACAGCAGGGTTCTTTAGCGTGCCAAGCCCACCATGACACGGGACCTTGTTTTAAGTTCCCATCTAAAAGAACTGTGACTTGCATTTCGTAATGCCGAGTGCTTGGTGAAAGAACAGTCACTACCCACTTTCAAGTCGTGGGTCAGACCCTGCCGGGGTTCGAACACACAACCTTCCACTTACGGACCGAGCACTCTACCAACTGAGCTACCACAGTGGTCCCCCGCCTGTTTTAGCTTAAAGAACTAATGACATGGTGTTTCAGCTTGAAGAGTGGAGTGATGGAGTTTTACATCCCAGTCAAGATTTTTTCACTTATATCGATCAAAATGGTCAGTCCAGGGATTGTGGAACAAACCTGAGTACCCAGAAAAGCACAGACCATCGGCAAAAAAACCAACAAACTTTATCACACTAGAATATGTCTGGAGTAGGACTTAAACCTAGGTAATGAGAGAGGCACAATAGGATCAATAAAGGTGTGGTTTAGGCCACTCGGTCACCTGAGTGTTTGAGTCTGTGGTGGCCTAATGGACAAGACATCAGTCTGCAAATTCAGGGTCTCTCACCGCTGTGGGTTCGAACCCCGCTCATACCACATGTGGGAAAGTGAATTTTCCTTGCCGTTGGTTGTTACTAATTAACCTTGTATCAGTATAATGCGACTAGGGGAGTGGCATGCTTGTCTGCAGCGTACTGACATGACTCTGTAAGCTAGCACGTTAAGGTTGCCCTGAGTGCAAGCTAGTACAAGGCAGACCATAAAACACACTCACACTACACATGCATACACGAACTTGTTCATAGATTTATCCAGAGATTAATAAAATAGTTCTCGTCGGGAATAGCTAAAACATTGCTGATGCGATGTTCAGCAACATTCAACCAACCAACCAACCACCTGAGTGTTAAATCTTGGAGCACTAATGACTTGGTGTTTAAGATTTGATTGGAGTAATGGGATTTTACATCCCAGTCAAGATTTTTTCACTTATATAGAGATGGTCAGTTCAAGGATGATGGGGGTAAACCCGAAAGCACCAACCTTCAGCAAGTGAACTGACAAACTTTATCAAACTAGGATTGGTAAGGAGCTTGATTTGAACGTAGACATTGAGAGGCATGATGGAGCCGCAGTTGGTATAGTGCTCGCTCTGTAAGTGGGAAATCATGGGTTTGCACCCCGACCAGGTCTGACCCAAGACTTACAAGTGGATAGTGACTGTAAGTGTGCACATAAGCACTTTAGTGCACTCAATCACCGAGTTGAGTTGAGTAATGGTGTTTAACGTCCCAGTCAAGAATATTTCACTTATATCGAGATGTCGCCAGCTATAGGCGAAGGTGCAGAAATTTTGCCTGTGCATTGCGCTTATGGTATTATACAGCAGGGTTCTTTAGAGTGCCAAGCCCACAAGACACGGGACCTCGTTTATTTTAAGTTCCCATTCGAAAGAACCGCGACTTTCATTTCGTAATGCCGAGTGCTTGGCGTTAGACCCGGTCGAGGCTCGAATCCACGACCTTCCACTTACCAAGCGAGCACTCTACCAACTGAGCTACCGCAGTGGTTCATTCAATCACCGAGGCCCTATATATATTCTTTAACTTTAAGCACTAATGACTTATTATTTAAGTTTAAAGGACTAATGATGTATTATTTAAGTTTAAAGTACTAATGACATTTTGTTATGATGCTGTATTTGGAACTCCATTTGACATCTGACCAGGGTGTTAATTAAGCATCATAACTTCATATAGTTCTTTTTTACTAACCATTAAGAACCATTATAGTATACATATATCCCATTACCGGTGTGTATACCAAATTATAAATCAGGAAATTGATACACTGAAACGGAAGTCAATAACATAGGGAGCTAGGTCATTGTATTATGGATAATTAAGGTATTGTTAGAAAAATTTCATGTCACAAAATTTTTTTATCCAAATTTGCAGAAAATTCAGTAAAAAATGAAATGATTTAGAAATAAAATTGTCCTTCATTTTGCTATATAGACAATCAATAATCAGCATCTTTCATTTTTCATCTATTTTTTTTCTTTTCTTTTATGCTGCAAAGTAGTTTTATCACAAATTGCAGAGAATTTTGTAAAAACTGAAGCAATTTAGCAATAAAACCTTTTTATGTTTTGCTCTTTGCAGACAAACAGATAAAATATTGTTCATGTTTATATATTTTTTCGTTATTTAAATGTAACAAATTATTCTTTTTCACAATTTGCTGAAAATCTGAAAATGAAGTAATTAATAAATAATACGTATGTATATCCACACGATCAAAATATGGCCCCTTTCATTTTTTTAATATTTTTTAAAACCTTTTCTGTTTTGCTTATAATGCAGACAATCAAAATATGGCCTCATTCATTTTTCATTCATTTCTGTTTCTTGATCTATGCTATAATTTTTAAAGATAATTGTAACATAAAACAGCAAGTCTCTGGGAAGCAATATAAAGTTTAATACAGAGCTTTAGCTTCTAATCATGAAATGTTTGCCTCAAAGGTGACTTTAAAACAATTTCAGCATCTACTGGTAAATAAATTAAGAAACTCATCTGCCACTCAGATGTACGACTGTCTGCATGCAGATTAAAAAAAACAAAATGATCTTGATAACATGAAACAAACCTGTGTTTAAATTATATCTAAAATTGAATAAGTAAGAATGGAGGTGTTCAAAACATCTTAAGGCCAAGTGGTACAAATGGGCACTATCCTACAAGTTTCTGAATTTTTCCGTATCTGTAAAACTTTTTGAGGCGCATCTGAAAATGTAAAAAAAATATAGGAGTCACCTTTTTACTTTTTTAGCTATAAAGAGTCAAAAATGTCGGGATTTTAACATAGGATTAATGGGAAATTGCATTTTCCAGGCTCTGAAAAATTGGGAAAAGTGTAGAAAAATAACAGATTGTCCTACAAGTTTTTGAAAAACTAACATAATGTAGTTCTGAATTTAAATTTTCTGAAAATGTAAAGAAATACATATGTCACCTTGCTTGATTTTTCGGTATAAAACTTCAAAGACGAAATCTGATGCAAAAATATGACCAAAATTAACAATGACGTCATGATTTTTGACACTGATGGATAGGCAAAGTTACAAAATTTAACATTATCGTGTCGTAAATAAGGAGTGTTGTGTTTGTGCTTCTCGCTGTTATCGTAAATATATTAATTTTATTATTTGTATACAAATTACTTCATCAATTAGATAATTTTATATTCCCAGTCACTATGGAATAATAATTATGATAGAAATAATAATATTCTGAAACATTATTACTTGGAATAGCAGAAGAACAAGGCCTTATCATTCAAAATAAGAATCAATTATGATACTTCGAAAATGCAAGAACAAGGGCCATTTTGAGTCAAGGAAATATTATCAATGGCTACATTTGAAACATGAAAAAGATATTGAACTATTGAGACAAAATCTTGACTAGAGTGAAGGAATCATTATAATTCAAATCATTTTACTTGGCCAAAGTGAGTTACTGTTCAAAAACCACCGAGGTCGAAAATACGTCACTCAGAAATTCCGTACGCAATTTTGCAGATACACCCTGTATTTGGGTATATATTTTCATGACGTCATTGCAAATAAATTTTAAAATTCATAGTGTATGAAAAATACGAAAATCTTTTATTTTTAAAATCTGAAAAAAATTTGAAAATCGAAACAATATTAAACAAGATATCATCAATTAAATTTTGTGAAAAACGTCCTTATCAATTGACGGTATAAAAAAGCAAATATTCAGTGAATCAATGGTATCTAGATCTGTTGAATTTATCCGTGTATCGTATTTATGATACTTTTCTTGTATATTTTTATTAATATTTTTAATTGATAGATATTATGTATTTTATTTCCTGCAAGATATTTATCAAAATTATTACAGTCCCTTTAAGTTAGGACTTGGAATAATACCATCAAAGTGCATAGATTTGTACACGCCATGCGTAACGTCAGCATCCATTTGTACCACTTGGCCTTAAATAGGAAGAATGAAGCAATTTAGAAATAAATTCTTCCATTTGCTATATATATACGATCAGAAAAGAGCAATTTTCGTTTTCTATTCATTTTTTTTTTAATTATATGTCGCGAATTTTTTCTACAAATTGCAGAAAATTAGCTAAAATTGTAAAACCTTTTTCTGTTTTGCTATATGCAGACAATCAAAATTAAGCATCTTTCATTTCTTTTTTTCTTGATCTATGGTAGAATTTTTTTAAAGATAATTGTAACATAAAACAGCCAGTCTCTGGGAGCTAATATGAAGTTTAATGCACAATTTTACACTTGTTACCATAAAATGTTTGCCTCAAAGGTGACTTTAAAACAATTTCAGCATCTACCAGTAAATAAATTTAAGAAACTCATCTGCCACTCTGATGTACGACTGTCTGCAGATTCAAAAAAAAAATTAAAAATCTTGATAACATGAAACAAATTTGTATTTAAATTGAATTTAAAATAAAATGAGTAGAAATGTAGGTGTTGGAAGTGTCTTAAATAGAAAGAACGAGTCTTAAATGATGAAATTATATACCATTTGAAACAAACCAGACTGTTTCATGTTTCTTAATCAAAATCTATCAAATAAAATTTTTATTTTGAAAATTACATAAAATTGTGTGACAAAAAACATTATGTCTGCACTTTTATATTTTAAAATAATTATACTAGTTATATTTTTTTTATCAAAATTCAATTAAATTAGTTGTTGAGATCAGCAGCTTAATTTTTCTGAGCAAAGAATGTAGACAAAGGTGACAATAACACAATTACTTCATTACACTCCAGTAAAGTACAGTTGGACAGGACATATGTTGACTTCTTGCAGTCTTCTAAGTGTGCCAGTGCTACCATTTTCCAGTGTGGCTGCACAAGTCTTCCCAGTGTGGCAGTGCTAGTCTTTCTGTTTGTTGGTACGCTAAAGTATTTCCAGTGTGGCAGCACTATAGGATTGTTAGTATTGCAGTGTTACAATTTTTTCCAGTATGGCAGTGCTAAAAGGTTTTCTAGTGTGGCAGGGCTACAAGTCTTTCCAATGTGACAGTGCTGCAAGTATTTCCAGCGTGGAACTGCTACAAGGTTTTCCAGCGTGGCAGTGATACAAGTCTATTCAGCATGGCAGTGCTACAAGTTTTTCCAGCATGGCAATGCTACAAGGCTTTCCAGTGTGGCAGTGCTACAATTTTTCTAGTATGGCAACACTACAGTATTTCAGTGTGGCAGTGCTACAAGTCCTTCCGGTGTCCCAGTGCTATAAGCCTTTCCATTGTGGCAGTGCTACAAGTCTTTCCAGTTTGGCAGTGCTTCAAGTTTTTCTAGTGTGGCAGTGCTACAAGTCTTTCTTGTAAGACAGTGCTTCAAGTCTTTCCATTGTGGCAGAGCAACAATTTTTCTAGTGTGGCAACACTACAGTATTTCAGTGTGGCAGTGCTACAAGCCTTTCCATTTGGCAGTGCTACAAGCCTTTCCGTTGTGGCAGTGCTACAAGTCTTTCCATTGTGGCAGTGCTACAAGTTTTCCAGTGTGGCAGTGCTACAAATCTTTCCAGTGTGGCAGTGCTTAAAGTTTTTCAAATGTGGCAGTGCTACAAGTCTTTTTAGCATGGCAGTGCTACAAGTTTTTTTCAGCATGGCAGTGCTACAAGTTTTTCCAGTGTGGCAGTGCTACAAGTATTTTTAGCAAGACAATGCTCCAAGTCATTCCAGTGTGCCAGTGCTACAAGTCTTTCCAGTGTGGCAGTGCTTTAAGTTTTTCCAGTATGGCAGTGCTTTAAGTTTTTCCAATGTGGCAGTGCTACAAGTCTTTCCAGCATGGCAGTGCTACAAGATTTTCCAGCATTGCAGTGCTACAAGTCTTTTCAGCATGGCAGTTTTACAAGTTTTTTCAGCATGGCGGTGCTACAATCTTTTCCAGTGTGACAGTAATTTTATTTTTTCCAGTGTGGCAGTGCTTCAAGTTTTTTCAATGTGACAGTACTACAATTCTTTCCAGTATGGCAGTGCTACAAGATTTTCCAGCATGGCAGTGCTTCGAGTCTTTTCAGCATGGCAGTTCTACAAGTTTTTTCAGCATGGCAGTGCTACAAGTCTTTCTAGTGTGGCAGTGCTACAAGTCTTTTTAGCAAGACAGTGCTACGAGTATTTCCAGCATGACAGTGCTACAAGTTTTTCCAGTGTGGCAGTGTTACAAGCCTTTCCAGTCTGGCACTGCTACAAATCTTTCCAGTGTGGCAGTGCTACAAGTCTTTCTAGTAAGGCAATGCTAGTCTCTCCAGTGTGACAGTGCTAGTTTTTCCCAAATGACAATGCTAGTTTTACCCAGCAGGGCAGTGCTACGAGTATCTCCAGCATGACAGTGCTACAAGTCTTTCCAGTGTGGCAGTGCTACAAGTTTTTCCAGTGTGGCACTGCTACAAATCTTTTCAGTGTGGCAGTGCTACAAGTCTTTCTAGTAAGGCACTGCTAGTCTCTCCAGTGTGACAGTGTTAGTTTTTTCCCAAATGACAGTGCTAGTTTTTCCCAAATGACAGTGCTAGTTTTTCCCAAATGACAGTGCTAGTTTTCCCAAATGACAGTGTTAGTTTTTCCCAAATGACTGCTAGTTTTCTAAGTTTGACAGTGCTACAATCTTTCCAGTGTGGCAGCAATTTATACATCACATAGCATATTATAACACAATAACAACAACAACAGTTTTATCTGCAGGTCAAAATCAAAATCAATATTTTAATATTATGATACATAGTTTACCAAAAGTTTTTACATTTCCTAAGGGTAATCTACATGGGAACTTGACAGGTTTGTGATTAATTTGAAGTGAATCATATGAAAAATATAATTGATGTTAAATTTAATTTTTTGCCCACAAAATGTTAGATGGCTTAAAAAAGGAATGCTTTGGTACACTTTGAGTTCACAAGTACATTGCAATGAATCATCTCTTGGGTTCAAATATGTAGTATCAATTAATATAAAATAATAGAAGAATTTCAGAAAAGATTTTTAAAACCAGTACTATAAACAACAATATAATTAGTGTTTGTTTTAAACAACTGTTGCATTGGGTGATTCGGTAAATTGTACTTAAAGACATGACTTGATTGAATGGGGTTTTAAGTCCAAATTAAGCGTTTCAGTCATATTGAGATATCACCAGCTATAGGTGAAGTGGCAGAAATTTTACCTTTGCAATATGCAGGGGGGGGAGGTCTTTTAAGTGTCATGTCTGTGCCATGACACTGGACATTGGTTTTTAAGATTTCTTATAAAGGTTCCTGTGACTTTCATTTCTAAATGCCAAGTGCTAGGCAAATAAAAAAAATAGTCACTACCTTTTTTCAAGTCTTGGTCAGACCCTGGCAAGGGTTCAAACCCACAACCTACCACATACGGAGTGATTACTCTACTAAATGAGCTACTGTAGTAGTACTTGTTTAAGGAAATCAATCAGTACTGTGATGTATCAAGAAATTATGTCCCTTCCAAATAACTTTTCCATGTTTGGATTTTAAAGATCAAAGTCACAGGTACCCCAAACTAATACTGTAGTAAGCTTAATTTTGTTTTGGCTTAAAGGTTCTGTGCAGCATAAATTTCTTTTATATTGCTATCACTTTGGTAATTATCACGGTCACATAAGGAAAATTTAAGTCCTTCCCCTCAAATCCCCCCCCCCCCCCCCCCCCCCAAAAGAAGAAACTATGTGTATTTGGTAGAAAAATTAAACAAAAAAATCATTGCCAACACAAGATTTGTTCACTAGTGTAATTAAAGGTACTAGATTCTTGGACAATGAAGGAAAACCAAAGAACTGTAGCAAGCCACCAACTTTGAGCAAGTGAACAGTGACAAGACTTTCTCACATTAAGATCTGTCTAGAAAGTGAAAAGCACTGTGATAAAAAAGCTGGAGCTAAAAAGATCAATCAAGACATTTGGACACCAGGGCACCTACTTCAATTGACGTATCGCCAGCCATACCTTTTATGTTCCGACACTGGCCGCCATTATGGTACCAAAGCAGCATCACAGCAATTAATGACATACTAGTGTCAGAGATGTGATTAAATGACCCAATTCAGGCTGAGTTTTTGTTCTTTTTGTGTGTAATTCAAGCATGCCGGGCTTATGCCGGGCTTTTGTCGGAACATTAGGGGCGTGACCAGATTTCCATCAATTAAGTCGGAAAGAACTAAGACTTAAATATTCTTAAATTATCGACAATTTTACAAAAATAACTAGGTTGGAAAAGTGCATTTAATATTTATAAACAGACATTTCCTGTAATGATTCATCAAAGTCAACAAACAACTAAGATGCGGAAAAAATGTTCCAACCAGTGATTAGCAAAATATCAAAGAATCTGAGAACTATTAATTAATTTGGTGTATTACATCCTGATATCCTCAGTAACAAGTAGTTGATCACTATAAATCCGTAACAAAACCATTTATCATCAATATGAGCTGGTGTATTATAAAAATTACATGTTTGGCACAGATCTTTAAAAAGTACACTATAATTTTTATGTCAGTTTTATATAGGTTAATTTATTTGTGATAAAAACCCAATTATGAAAAACATGATATTTTCATTTCCGCTTACAGCGCTTTTTAGCACTAGTGGAGAACAACCAATGAAACTGTTATGAATTTATATTACTCCAGTAAATTGAAGTATTTTTAAATTTTGAATCTCACTTCTCTTACAAATTTGAGGAGATAGAATTAAGAAGTTGTCAAAACTATGTCATATCAAACATTATAGACCATGCAATCACATTTTTAAAGTGATGTGAAACCATGCCCAATTTGTAATTATCTGTAAGTACCGGTAATTGGAATTTATGTTACACAAGCGGATCTTGAATGAACAGATTTTTATATGTTATATTTTTATATGTTATTTTGTTGGGTTGATATATCGGCCCTTGGCACAAAAGTGGTTATTTATAAATTCATTTTGTTCAAATGTGCAATGATCCAAACCTTTCACATTTTTAGACTCAAATCCCTAAAAGTAATACTGTACATGCTAATTTTGCCATTCCATTTCTGTACAAATAAATTTACACACACACACACACTCTCTCTCTCACTCTCTCTCTCTCTCTCTGACTCTCTCTGTCTGAGACTCTCTCTGACTCTCTCTCTCTCCTCTCTCTCTCTGAGACTCTCTCTCTCTCAGTTAATTAATTCTAGTCTCAATTTCTGTAGCTGTGGCTGTTTGTAATTTAAACTGGTCAGGTAGTTCAACATCCTCCTATCAGTATGGTCAGTTTTCTAGGCCCCTTAAGCTTTTATCTCATCTTTAATTCAAATACCATTCTCAATATTCTGGACAGGCAAGCTGTAGATACATGTGTACATTCAATATTGGTAAACAATGTCACTATAGATGTGACCATTCTTTTATTATAGCTAGATGTTAAAAACATATTACAGTAAAACCTCATTATAATGCCCCTCGATAACTTTGCCACCTCGCTTATCGCCACACTATTTTGAAGTCCCAAAATCCATTTTGTTTATGTTTTCCTTTACCTGCCTTCCACAATTTATCACCAAATTGTATCTTCTTTCACCAAACCATTCAATTTGATAAGTATTGTCTTGTATTATTGTGTTTTTGACAGTGAATGCAAAAATTGAAAATGTAGTAGCAAATGAAATAAACTTGAATAAAGTTTTGTGTTTTCACTTCCTTGGGCCTAGTCACAAAGGAAAATCATGATCACTATAAATATCTGAAATCATTTCGTCTATAAAGAGAACAGCAAGCAATAATTGTTACTATGAAGATTTAACAGGTTGAAAAACATGTCAATTGATAGCTAAATCATTTAGTGCATACAACGTAACAAGTCACAAAGGGCATTACATCTGGTGTAATCACACCATAATTCCCCTATGTGAACAAAACCGAGGTATTTTATGTCAACTGAGGATGCGAATAGTGATTTTCAGTAATAACTATTAGGTTCACTTATAATAATAACAATATACCAAGCTATTTTATGAAAATTTCGCGAAATTCAATATGTGACAAAGTAACACAGATAGCAGAAAGTGTAATAACAAAGGGAAATAACTTTCATAACACAGATGAGATAGCAGAAAATGCAATAACAAATGGAAATAACTCCCATTACACAAATAGCAGAAAGTGCAATAACAAAGGGAAATAACTCTCATAACAGTTACATGGTGTTATAGTTATAGGATTAATCTTTTAATGTCCACATTTTTCATTTTCACCTTTTTATGATGTTATTAATCAATATTGAGAATTGATTGAGAATAACATTAGTCTGAAAAGTTCCATTAATTTCTGTGAAAAGCTGCTAGAATAAAGGCTTGAAGGAATATTTGCAGGGCTTGAAAGGTAAAGTTGTCAAAAATGACATCATATTGAGTCTGATAGATCAATCAGAGTTTTTAGTGAGCTAAAATCATGCCCAGTTTGTAATTATTGATTCGTAATTGATGTCACAAATGCAGATCTTGAATTGGCCAATTTTAATGCTTTTTGTTGGCACAATATATCAGCCTGTGAAAGAGAAGTGGTTTGCTGTGGTATTTTCAAACATTCAAATGCAAAGATGCTGTGCACTTCAGTTTATGTACCATACAGTTAAATTTTCTCTCTCTCTCTCTCTCTCTCTCTCTCTCTCTCTCTCTCTCTCTCTCTCTCTCTGGGAGCATCCAGCCTCACTTCCCTGGTGGAAGTTCACATGTCTTACCGAACTTGTCAGTTCCAAAGTTTTTATCACTGCTGAGAGTTCGAGTCCCGCTCGAACCACATGTAGGAAAGTAAATTTTCCTTGCCGTTGGCCTTTACTGATTCACCTGGTATCAGTATAATATTAATGTGACTGGGGGAGTGGTACGCTTGTCTGCGATGTACTGACTCTGTGAGCTAGCATGTTAAAGTCGCCCTGAATGCACGCTTGTACAAGGCAGACCATACAACATACTCGCACTTCACATGCATACACAAAGTTGTTCATAGATTAATAAAATAGTTCTCGCCGCGAATAGCTGAAGAATTGCTGATGCGACGTTAAGCAACATTCAAACAACCAGTTTTTACTTTGCTTATGGATTGTGATTCGGACATTGATTAGTATGTTTGTCTTTGATTACTTAATTCTAGTCTCTATTTTTGTAGTTCCGTTTAGTGTTAATTGGTCAGTGTAATATCTCTAGGTGGATGTCAGCAGAATAATGATGAATATAACACAGCCACATTGGCAGTCAACCATTTATGCACATCAAATCAAAGGACGCAATCTTACAATATGACATTCTATTTATCTCCCTTAGACCATACACTTATTCCACATACACTACAGTCAGGTAGTCCAACATACTCCTATCAGTATGGTCAGTTTGCTAGGTCTTAAGCTCCAATCTATCTTGAATTCCAATACCATTCTAAATATTCTGGACACAAAAGTATATATATTCAATTGTTAAGCAACGTCAGATTTTACCATTTCTTTATTATAGCTATAGACGTAAAAAACAGGCTTTCTTTGACAAAACTATTGTAGCTATTGTCTATATCACTATGTTTGTGACAGTAAATGCAAAATTTAATAGGATGAATTAAACTGGAATAGAGTTTGGTATTTTTTACTTCCATGAGCCTAGTCACAAAGGAAAAACACTAGATACATCTGAAATTAGTTACCATAGAATATCTCTTTATAGAGAAAAACATGTGTTGGCACTATGGGGACTTTAAATGTTGAAAAACATGTCAATTAATAGTAGATCATTTGGTGCAAACAACTCAACATTTATTGTCACAAAGGTCCTTAACCTTCTGGTGAGTAGTAGAGTGTGCTGGAATAGAAACCTTGTTGAGCTGCTGGCTGCTGGATTCATTAAATATGCATGACGTTAGAGGTTACAGGGTCACACGTGGAGGTGTTGAAAAAAGAGGGGAAGGTCCCGGATGTGAGGATATCGGAAAGGAATCCCTAGGTCTAAGAAGAGTTCGGGAAAACTGGATCAAAGTAAAGTACCCCCGAGTCTGGGGTAACCCCCGAAGGACTGGAGTTGCGAAAATGCGCGCCGGGACTCGATCTCTTAACCGAAAGTAGACATGTGATATACCGTCGTGTCCGGCTCAAAGAGAGGAATCGTTCGGCGCTACTGCCGAGGTGATCAGACAAACCGTGACAGATTTATAGCCCTTGAAAGGAATTTCGCGTATCCGGATCTACTGAGTGAACCACTCGACTATCGCGCATTTTAATAGCATAGAAGGATAGTCCTCGATCGCCCGGATACATAGATACTTCATTTGTACCGATCCGTCCAAAAATGCAGATGTGATGGCTGAAAGACGTGATTAAAATATCCCATAGACTTAACACGGGGACACTTCGGGTTCGATTTTGGGCGAACTGCTAGGTCTACAACCATACAGAGTGTACCATGATACGCATCTGGTCAAGACGAATACATAGACATCTCGATCATAAAGATCGGTTGAGACATAAGAAAGTTATAACGAAATATATTTCTCAATGGGAAATCCCGTGTTAAAATTTCTCCATAGACTTATATAGGGAAATTGACAGATCGCCTTATCGCACGAACCACTCGACCTCCTGTAGAACTAAACACATTTTCAGATAGGTGTCATAAAAACGAACATTTCAATATAAACGTAATGACCCCCGAGAGTCAGAATAGCGAAAATGCACGCCGGGACTCGATCTCTTAACCGAAAGTAGACATGTGATATATCGTCGTGTCCGGCTCGAAGAAAGGAATCGTTCGGAGCTACTGCAGAGGTGATCAAACGGACCGTGACAGAGTTATTGCCCTTGAAAGGAATTTCGCGTATCCGGGTCCACCGCCTGAACCACTGAGTCTTTGCAAGAATTAATAGCATAGAAGGATAGTCTTCAATCGCCCGGATACTTAGATACTTCATTTGTACAGATCCGTCCAAAAATGCAGATGTGACGGGTGGAAAGAAGTGATTGAAATATCCCATAGACTTAACACGGGGACACTTCGGGTTCGATTCTGTGGAAATTACTAGATCTAGCACCATACAGAGTATACCATGATACGCGTCTGGTCAAGACGAATACGTAGACACCTCGATCATAAACATCGGTTGAGTCATAAGAAAGTTATAACGAAATACATTTCTCTATGGGAAACCCCGTGTTAAAATTTCTCCATAGACTTATATAGGGAAATTGACAGATCGCCATAACGCACGAACCACTCGACCTCCAGTAGAATTGAATACATTTTCAGATAGGTGTCATAAAAACAAACGTTTTGATATAAACGTCGTCGAAATCCATACAGAAATAAGCGAGATATGTGTGCTGCCACTTAATAGACAGTTCCATTGTAGGTCACCGGGAAGTACCGCTACTAAGACGAGTTTTTCTACAACGGAAACAAGACAACATAATTTACGATCAGCCTTACGGAGTATATTTGAGAAACCGCGAGTTTCAGGACGTCCACGTCTATATAAGCACTTCCAAACACGAATTAGCTTTATTTCTCACTGGAGAGGTGACCGTGACACTTCACGTCAAGAGAGTATTTTTTTAAACTATGGCAGGTTCTACTTACGTCTCGGATCCAGAAATGTGGCAAAGATTCTACAAAAACATGTTACGCGGAAAATTTCAACCGGAACAATACAGACCTAACCAGACGGGAGGATCGGGAATAGCCGGTATGTATGCGGACAGCACTTATATGATTCCGGTCAATCCTCATACCAAAGAAGAAGAGGAAGTGAAAATCGTTGTGGGAAAACAAGTCACACCTATGGCAGCGGAGGTAGAGAGAGCCAGATCTGAATATAAAAGAAATATAGAGGAAGGGCACCCCGTGGTACCTCTCATGCAGACGGGAAATGGGAAGAGGAAACTGAATAAAGATCACCCAACAACAGTTAAAGTTAAAAAAGTGGGAGACAAATGGATATATCAGGTCCGTGTCCGTTTTTCGAGTTCGACTTTTATCATTAACGTATGAGGCTCGATCTTCTGAGTCCAACGCTACCTCCTTCGTCTCTCTAAGTGGAATATTAACGAAATTATGGACATAAAACCTCTCGACCAATCAGAATACAGGATTTCAAATTCAAATTTTCGTAAACAAAGACGTAAACACTTGTATCTCACTTGTTTCTGTATGGATTTCGACGACGTTTATATCAAAATGTTCATTTTTATGACACCTATCTGAAAATGTATTCAATTCTACTGGAGGTCAAGTGGTTGGTGCGTTATGGCGATCTGTCAATTTCCCTATATAAGTCTATGGAGAAATTTTAACATTTTAACACAGGGTTTCCCATAGAGAAATGTATTTCGTTATAACTTTCTTATGACTCAACCGATGTTTATGATCGAGGTGTCTACGTATTCGTCTTGACCAGACGCGTATCATGGTATACTCTGTATGGTGCTAGATCTAGTAATTTCCACAGAATCGAACCCGAAGTGTCCCCGTGTTAAGTCTATGGGATTATTCAATCACGTCTTTCCACCCCTCACATCTGCATTTTTGGACGGATCTGTACAAATGAAGTATCTATGTATCCGAGCGATTGAGGACCATCCTTCTATGCTATTAATTCTTGCAAAGACTCAGTGGTTCACGCGGTGGACCCGGATACGCGAAATTCCTTTCAAGGGCAATAACTCTGTCACGGTCCATTTGATCACCTCTGCAGTAGCTCCGAACGATTCCTTTCTTCGAGCCGGACACGGCGATATATCACATGTCTACTTTCAGTTAAGAGATCAAGTCCCGGCGCGCATTTTCGCTATTCCGACTCTTCGGGGGTCATCACGGACTCGGGGGTACTTTACTTTGATCCGGTTTTCCCGAACTCTTCTTAGACCTAAGGATTCCCTTCCGGTATCCCCACATCCGGGACCTTCCCCTCTTTCTTTAACACCTCCAGGTGTGACCCTGTAACCTCTGATGTCATGCAAACTGAGATTCGTGCAGCAGCGCAGCTCAACAAGGTTTCTATTCCAGCACACTCTACTACTCTGGTGTAATCATACAATAATTCCCCTAAGTGAATACACAGATATTTTATGGTAACTAAGTGCAAATAGTGAGGTTCACTTGATATATTAACAACATCAAACTTTTTTTATGAACATTCTGCAAAATTCAATATCACAAAGTAACACAGATAGTAGCAGACATCAGTAAGTCCAGAAACAAAGGGAAATAACTCTCATTATAGGACATGGTGGTATAGGAATGATATTTCTTTGATTTTAATGCTTAAGTTTAAGTTACACCTTTTAATTATGTGAATATTGCAAAATTAAATCATGTTAAATAAATTCCCAATAATTTATGGAAACATATTAATCATGTAAATACTTGCCCACACAACATATTATATATGCAGTGCAGGGTACATTCATCTTTGACGGGGTACATGGGGCCGTGTAACCTGCCAAAACCCTGTATAACGTTTTTGTCACCCTTCAAAGCGGTACTAGTTTGATCTTCTTAACTTCCATTTCGTATTTTGTGTGACTTTGTTGTGGCCATGTTTGTTTACCGTAACTTAACGTCCGCAATATATGAGTTACTTCCCTTTTACTGCTAAACGTTGTGTGCGTTCATGTACCTCGGCAGATTTCCTAAAATAGTTCTATGTTCCCAAGCAAGTTAACTAATTGCTAAGCGAAAAATTTCTTTGAAGGGTGACAAATTTGTTTGTTATACCTTTAACCTATTATATCAAAATTATATATGCATAATATTTGATTTTCTACAAGAATCAACATTCAGACTTTTTGGTCTACGAGTAATACAATATGAGGTTAGTGCAAAATCTTTTGGACCAATGTCCTTTCAATTTTGGCAAAAAAATTAATCAAAAGGTTTGCATCAATACAGATGACTTTTTAGAAAAGACAAAAGCAAGGGAAATGTGTAGACGAAAATCTAAGCATTTAATTCCAATGGCCTAACACAAATTCTCGGTTAAAAAAATATGAAAAACAGATCAATCATACAGAGTGAGGTGGAAAAATATTATTTCTACAATAGCTTGAAGCTAAACCATAGAAAACAATAGCTTTCAATAACAAAAGTTTGAAGATGATGGATTGGAATACAGAGGAAAATTAATGGAGATCAGCAAGCTTCCGTAACTTGCTAAAGGAATAAGAATGAGAAAAAACACTTGTTAAAACAGAATTTCCTGTAGGACCTTGAACGGAAATAATTATTGAAGTCCCTGTGGTCACTTTTTTTTATCCATTCAAATTGTTTGATTCAGTGGTCAAGTAATTTAGGCATTAGTCTTTAAGCTTGTCAACTTTTAAATTTAATTAAACCAGAGAACTTTGAAGTCCAATGAATTACAGATTGATCTTCTGTACTTAAAACCAGAGGGTATTGGAATTAACACACTTTTTCAAGACCCTGAGAGTTCATGGCCAGTAAAAAATCTGGATAAAACATCAAGCATTAATTATATAATAATGCAGTGATTTTGTTACATTTTTGCAAAAAATATCTTCTACCTTTAAGATTGGCAAAATTGAAATTCTGAGACCTAGCAAACTGCATTATGATATGCTGGCAATAGCTAATGTGTTCATTGCAAAGACATTATATTGTGATACTATCTGACATTTTGTGGACAAGGACATCTACATATAGATTAGGTTTAATTTTTCACTGTTATCACTGTTGTCTTTGGGAAATTCAGTGGACAAATTGGGAAATTTTAGTCATTTTTCCCCAAGAGGAAACTTACCATTATTCAGTAGCAATTTTAAGCAAACAAAATCACTGAAATGACTAATATATACAAACAAAATCATTGTTATCTATCTACATGGTGAACACTTATGTCCTATGTAATGGTGGGAACTATTGGATTGCCATAGTTCACATTTTCCTTAACAAGAATTACATGTAGTTAGATGCCTCCCCTAGTACTGCAGTCACCATAAAACTAGACTTATCCAATCAACTTTTACATTTTACTATGACACTTATAATTAACCAACTGAGGATGCCTCCATATAATGCCAGGTTAGATAAACAAATTATTTTTCTCAATATACAGGAATGATATTTTCTGGTACACAAATGTTAGTAAAGTGGAACCTTGTTCTAATACCCTGCCTACTTTGCCACCACACTTATAGCCAAACTGTTTTTAAAGTCTCAAAAACCATTCTTTCTGTGTTTTTGTTTACAAGTCTCCCTCAGTTTATCACCAAATCCTTTATTACACCATGTAACTGAACAAATGGTGGTGATGAATAGATGTTTTACTGTATATAACCATAGTACCACTATATGTTAATGAGGAACAATTAACAGTATTCCACACAGTCCTAGAAACAGAATGGTCTGAATTGGCTTAAAGTGCCTTTTAGTGTCTAAATTTGAATCCCACTCAGATAAAGATTGGTGGTTATTTACAGGTACTCTAGTTTCCTCTACCATTCCAGAAGTGACAGCATGAAACAATCTCAACTTTTCCACCACTATCCTCAGCCCACTTGTTTAGATGATTTGAAGCCATGCTGCAATTGTCAGTGCAATTTTTTTTTTTTATTTTGATACAATCTTTTTTTCAAGCAGCATGCCATGCATACCATGAGAAGGGGGCAGTATCTGTTTTTAAAGTCTATTCCGAAAGACAACATGTTTCATTTCTGAATTCAGAGTGCTTGACAAAAGAATGGTCACTACCTATTTTCAAGTGTTGGTCAGACCTGGCCCAGGTTCAAACCTGACCTCCCACACAGGAATGAACACTACCAACGGAGCTACCATAGTGGTATACTACTAAGAAATAGAGAAAACTACAACTGTCTCTTAAGAGCTGAATACCCCCGCCCCCAACATTGACCTCCCGACCTTGACCTTTAAATTATGCACATAAATTTAGTATGTGACACATCGTCTCATGTTGGTTTACACTTGTGTCGAGATTGATCAAAATCCATCCATAGACATAGAAGATTTAGAGCAGACATGATATTGGGACAGACAACCAGATAGACAGAAATGGTGATTCCTATATATACCCACTAAACTTCATTTGCAGGAGGTAATAACAAAAAGGTAGACAGAGGGTCAGTTGCCAAAGTTTATCATATCCTACACAAAAGGCTGCTAATGTTTTTTAGCTGCCAAATAGTACAATTTGAAAAACACATTTAACTGATTTAAACCTGAGTAATAACTTAATTTGTTTATTGATCAAGCTATATGTTACTGTTGCTATTATAACATCATAAAGTAGCTTTAAAACCATTAAAGGTTCTGATTTAACTTTTCTGCAAAACTAATCTCAAAAAAAATTTAAAAATAACTTTTAAGTAAGATCAAACTGCTATAATAACACCTGATTAGATTATTTGTTATATTTTTATTACAGAAGTCATGATCTAACAATATTACGTAATATCCAATTTTGATTATGTGTAATTTGATTATGTTTAAATTGTTAATCTAATACACAGATTTGTTAAATGATTTACTGTCACTATCTAGCAAACCCTCGCTGGTGCAATAATCTGATCGTACAGCGAACATGCTATGTATGTCTTCTTTTATCTATGCTGGAATTCGAGAAATTTCAATTTTTCAATGCAGAAATCGGTGATATATCGTTTCATATCGGCCATTATTCAATATTCCACCCACACAATTTTGGCAGATTTCCAATACAAATGACGTAACATGTATTCATGAGATATTAAAACAAATGTATAAGAAAAGTTAATTAACAATTGTTTTAGTTTCTACGCAGTTGTATCACAGTATAACATGTCAGATGATAGATCACTGAATTTAAAATGCCATATTTTACTCAAAACAAGAAAAAAACTTTCAAATTACCTAGGGGCTGTAGGCTCAGTAGCCAAGCATGCACTTACGGATCTCAGCTATCGCCTCTAATGCCTAGGTTTGAATCCCACTCAGGACAGAGCCCAGTGTCAAAAAGTTCGACATTTTTCTTGAGGAAGGACTGTGTTTTTCTCAGGACATTCAAGTTTCTTCCACCATCCATGAATTGACTGCCTTGATGTAAATGAATCTTGACTGGGTTGTAAAACATTATTTCTCCACCCAACTTCACTCACTAATCACTTAAATATTTTGAAATTCTTCTCTTTTTCTTTAAAAGCTATCTTCAATTTATTGCCAAACCCCTTTATAACATCAAGTCAGTTGGCAGCTCTGCCATCAGAAAGAATATACCTGATTTTGATTTATACAAAATCTATAAACTACAAAACAAAATTATTTATTCTAAACTCCCAGAATGAACATTTGAAACACACTCAAAATTTCGAAATTTTTAAGACTTGGGTGTGACTTCTGAATCATTAATGTCAATGAGTGAAAGTGAAAGTTCCAAATAGTTTTGTATGATTTGATTGATATCGATTGATTGACTTATTAAATGGGGTGTTGCATCGCAGTCAATAATACTTTATTTATATTGAGATGTCCCAAGCTATAGATGAAGTGACAGAAAGTTTAACTTTTGCATTCCACTCAGAGCAATTTGCAGGGAAGCTTGGTAAGATTGCCACAATACCATTACATTGGACATTGGTTTTTCAGGTCTTTTCTACAGGACCCATGAATTTCATTTGTAAATACTGAATGCTTGGTAAAAGAACAGTCACTACCTTTTTTAACTCATGGCAGACTGGCTTGATCTATTGCAAATGGAGCAGTCATTGTATGTTGTAAAACTAGACAAGATTGATTGATTGATTGAATGGGGTTTTATGTCCCAGACAAGAATATTTTACTTATCTTAAAATGTCACCAGCTTTGGGTGGTGGCAAAAATGTTTATTTTTGCAGTGTGCTTAGGGCAATGTGCAAGAAGGGTTTTTAAACATGCCACACCTGCCGTGAAACAGGGTATCAGTTTTTAAGGTCTGTTAGGAAGGACCCTGTGACTTTTATTTCTAAATGTCAAGTGCTTAGTGAAAGAACATTCACCTTTTATTTTCAAGTCTTGGTCTTAGACAAGAATGTGTCATGACTTTAAAATATACATGCATTTTGTGCCTACCAAAGTTCAATCAGTTCCATTCAAAACTGTTAAGGTCACAAGCGTAATGTTAATAGACGGAGAGATGGATGGACATACAGACGGACAGTATGATACCATAATATGCTCTACTTTTTTTAAAATCAGGCATATAAAAATCTAAAATGTCATATCATAGTTATACACTTGGTCTGACACCAAAACTCAATAAAGAATCAAATATTGCAATGCCTTCCTTAGAAACGGCATAGCTTGATTCAAATTGTGAGAAAAAAACAAGAACTATGTTTTCATGGAAACCAAAGGTTTATAATTTGTTTACTGAAAACAAATATATATGTAATAAAAGAAACACTTCAAAGTACATTCAATCCAAACTCAAAACATGTTATAAAACCAATAAACAATTGTGTTTCTATGGAAACCCAAAGTAAACTGTTTACTAAGGATACATATATAATTAATGAAACCTAAAACCGAGTGTTTACCACACATATAATGGCCCCATGTATTGACAATAATTTCTCATTTTAAAGATTATTAAAAACCTTCTTAGATACATTCATGTAGTACATTCAGTCTAGCTATTTGTACAGCAGATTTAAGTACATATGTACTGCACTTAGAACATTTGTACACTGTAAACTTAATTTCACCTGTATTTATTTTTCAGGTACAGTCCAACCTGCCTTAAAGGCCACCTCTATATCAGAACCACCTGCTTATAAAGGCCAGTAGAATTGTATCCCAATTGTTCTTTATTTATATTGTTTGAACCTGTATATAAAGGCCACCTGCCAATAAAGTCCATTTTACTGGTTACCTTGGGTGGCCTTTATAGACAGGTTTGACTGTATATAGAATTTAGACTATCTATATAGTTAACTCTTTGTGTTTTCTAAATATGCACTATAACACAATATTGAATAAGAATAATAAAGTTTTCACCCAGTCATAATTTTTGTGCAAAACAAACGACAGAGAAAAAAGTGAAAATTAGTACATTGCTAAAATAAATGTGTTTACAGTATGCAAAATCACAGATACCTACAGTCAAACCTGTCTATAAAGGCCAACCAAGGGAACCAGTAAAAGTGGCCTTTATATACAGACCTGTGCAAATAATATGAATAAAGAACAATTGGGATACAATTCTACTGGACTTTATAAGCAGGTGGTCCTTATATAGAGGTGACCTGTAAGGCAAGTTGGACTGTATTTATCATCATGGAAACATGTGGCCAAGTAGTTCAAATTGAGCAGGAATCTATCTGCATGGTATGTGCCTTAATGAGTGAAGTAGAGTTATGGAGTTTCACACCTGTCAAAATCTCCGCAAACAGAGTTTAGGGGGTTTAAATGAATCACCCTGTCCATCCATCTATGCAGTGTAGTTTCTATATCTTCCATGTCTAAAATCAGGTTTTGCATCTGTCTGCAAATATTGTAGTTTCCATATCTTTCATGTCTAAAATTTGGTTTGCATCTGTCTGCAAATATTGTAGTTTCCATGGGGTTTTGAAAAAAACTTGGAACAAATGTAAACCAACATAAGATTATATGTTGCATACCATATTTAGGTGTATATGTCAAGGGTCAATAGCAGTTCTAGTTTGGGTGTTCATTTCTAAGATGGTGAGAGATTTTCTCAGCTCAAGGCTTTCCCAGAACAGTAAGATCAGATTATCATTCCGTTGAAACCAATGCATAAGGCTGTTCATAACAAATACAGCAAAAATGTCTCCACATAAGTTTGAGGGGCATCAACTTTGTGGGCTCCTGACAAAGCTGAAGGAAGCAAGGACAAAGTAACCATGGTAACTAAACATAAACTGATATTATTATATTCCCGTTCATCATACTGATTAGAGAAATTCTCCCAGTTTCCATGGGCCTGAAATCTCTCATTTGAAGTAAATATGTCTGAAATTTGCAGTGTAAAAATCAAGAAATTTCAATTTAATATCTTTGATAAAATTGCATTCCTTGTTCAATCTTGACAACTTTTGTTTTGAGAAATCCAATTTACCTCAAAAGTATTTTGTTGTAAAACTATTGAGTTGTCTGTAAAAATGGTAGCTGCATTAATTTTTAGATAAATATTCTCAATTTGGGACAAATTTCCTTAAATATTCCCAAATTGGGACAAATTCCCCTGAATATTCCAAATTTTATTTGGACAAATTACCCTAGATATTCCAAATTTTATTTGGACAAATTCCCCTAAATATTCAACTCTGGTGTCAACAACACATGCAGAATTTACCTAACTGGCAAGCAGAGGATAATACTTTGATAAAGTGCAACCAATCCACTCTAGGATAATACTTTGATAAAGTGCAACCAATCCACTCTAGGATAATACTTTAATAAAGTGCAACCAATCCACTCTAGGATAATACTTTAATAAAGTGCAACTAATCCACTCTAGGATAATACTTTAATAAAGTGCAACCAATCCACTCTAGGATAATACTTTAATAAAGTGCAACCAATCAACTCTAGGATAATACTTTGATAAAGTGCAACCAATCAACTCTAGGATAATACTTTGATAAAGTGCAACCAATCCACTCTAGGATAATACTTTGATAAAGTGCAACCAATCAACTCTAGGATAATACTTTGATAAAGTGCAACTAATCCACTCTAGGATAATACTTTGATAAAGTGCAACCAATCCACTCTAGGATAATACTTTGATAAAGTGCAACTAATCCACTCTAGGATAATACTTTAATAAAGTGCAACCAATCAACTCTAGGATAATACTTTGATAAAGTGCAACCAATCAACTCTAGGATAATACTTTGATAAAGTGCAACCAATCCACTCTAGGATAATACTTTAATAAAGTGCAACTAATCCACTCTAGGATAATACTTTAATAAAGTGCAACCAATCAACTCTAGGATAATACTTTGATAAAGTGCAACTAATCCACTCTAGGATAATACTTTGATAAAGTGCAACCAATCAACTCTAGGATAATACTTTGATAAAGTGCAACCAATCCACTCTAGGATAATACTTTGATAAAGTGCAACCAATCCACTCTAGGATAATACTTTGATAAAGTGCAACCAATCAACTCTAGGATAATACTTTGATAAAGTGCAACCAATCCACTCTAGGATAATACTTTGATAAAGTGCAACCAATCCACTCTAGGATAATACTTTGATAAAGTGCAACCAATCCACTCTAGGATAATACTTTGATAAAGTGCAACCAATCCACTCTAGGATAATACTTTGATAAAGTGCAACTAATCCACTCTAGGATAATACTTTGATAAAGTGCAACCAATCCACTCTAGGATAATACTTTGATAAAGTGCAACCAATCAACTCTAGGATAATACTTTGATAAAGTGCAACTAATCCACTCTAGGATAATATTTTGATAAAGTGCAACTAATCAACTCTAGGATAATACTTTGATAAAGTGCAACTAATCCACTCTAGGATAATACTTTGATAAAGTGCAACCAATCAACTCTAGGATAATACTTTGATAAAGTGCAACTAATCCACTCTAGGATAATATTTTGATAAAGTGCAACCAATCCACTCTAGGATAATACTTTGATAAAATGCAACCAATCCACTCTAGGATAATACTTTGATAAAGTGCAACTAATCCACTCTAGGATAATATTTTGATAAAGTGCAACCAATCAACTCTAGGATAATACTTTGATAAAGTGCAACTAATCCACTCTAGGATAATACTTTGATAAAGTGCAACCAATCCACTCTAGGATAATACTTTGATAAAGTGCAACTAATCCACTCTAGGATAATACTTTGATAAAGTGCAACTAATCCACTCTAGGATAATATTTTGATAAAGTGCAACCAATCCACTCTAGGATAATACTTTGATAAAGTGCAACTAATCCACTCTAGGATAATACTTTGATAAAGTGCAACCAATCCACTCTAGGATAATACTTTAATAAAGTGCAACCAATCCACTCTAGGATAATACTTTGATAAAATGCAACCAATCCACTCTAGGATAATACTTTGATAAAATGCAACCAATCCACTCTAGGATAATACTTTGATAAAATGCAACCAATCCACTCTAGGATAATACTTTGATAAAATGCAACCAATCCACTCCTATTAAATCTTTTAAGGTTTTATTTCTGTTTTTAGTAATTCAAGCCTACTGCAAGATGGAAGACTATATGTATTACCAGTATATGAATTGTGCATGAAGAAAATTGTAAATAATTATATATACAAGTGATTTTATGTGAAAATTTAATTTTCAACCAATCCACTCCAAGATTCAAATAAGTTGAAAGCTTTATTTCAATTAATTAGTAACTCATTCCTACTGGTAAACAAATTTCAGTATAGGTAGGTGGAGGAAGGGGATGGGGAGGTTTACAATAGGTTAAGGGGTGTGGAAGTTAAAAGTATAGGGCTCAGCAAAAAGAGTAATTCTGTGATAATTTACCTATCCGATAGCACATTTTTCTCCTTAAATTGAAAGAGGTGGCCTTATGGATAAGACATCAGTCTTCAAACCCAGGGTATCTCACCGCTGTGAGTTCGAGTCCTGTTCAGACTTTATGTGGAAAAGTGAATTTTTTTGCCGATGTCCTTTACTGGTTCACCTGGTATCAGTATAATGGACTTGGGGAGTGGTTACATGTGCATCTGCGGCGTACTGACTCTGTGAGCTAGCATGTTAAAGTTGCCTTGAGTGTGCGCTAGTACAAGTCAGAACATACAACATACTCACACTTCACATGCATACACAAAATTATTCATAGATTAACCATAGAGATTAATAATAAAAAAGTTCTCGTCGCAAATAGCTGAAAATTGCTGATGTGACGTTAAGCAACATTCAACCAACCAACCAATCCTTAAATTGAAATAATGTCATACAGCACATAAATAAATATCCCTTTACAATGAAAATTGATTCTAGTGAGGTATGTTATGTAGCAAAGGTTGTAAAATGGTAAAAGGGGGATAACTTGAACAGAGAATACTATAACAATTTATCACATAACATGGATTATGGAGTTTGTGTTGTATGTTCATTTTACATCATATTTTGTTCTCAAAAAATAAATTAAGCTCACTATTTAAGTAACTTTTTTTTATAAAAAGCTATTATGTTTTATGAAAGAAAATGCAATTTTCCAACAAGAAGTTTATTTTAACAATAAATCATTTTAAGGGTAATCTAAGTAGGAAAATTCAAGTGAAAACCATTTGGTTGAAAACGTGAAAGGGGGGTACAATTATGAAATTCTTAAAATATTTGTTGCGTTATGGAAATTGTGCAAAAAAATAACGTTTTGGGGGAAAATAGTTTTCACTTGGTATAATGAATTATTTAAAAGATGAAAAGATATAAATATATTCATGGTCATAGAGCAGTGCATAGGGGCCAGAGTTTGTTAAAGAAATACAAGGTTTTTGGAAAACTCGAAAAATCAAGGTTGAGGTGTTCTATGATTTATTTTCCTTTTAAAAATGCGTGTACCATTCAACCAAATGATTTTCACTTGAATTTTCCTACTTAGACATAGGCGTAGGAGGGTTTTTAATATTGGGGGGGGGCAATCCGAAGCTATGTCTATGTCGTGCCGCAGGTATGACATCGTGCCTATGGCACGAGGCGGGGAGATTATGAGAGGGGTGCTAAACCCCTTGCATAGGTGGGGGTCCGGGCCTCCCCCGGAAAATTTTTCAAAACTAAGTTTTGTCTAGACGCATTTTCAATGTATTGTGCATCGTTTGGCTAGGGGTTAAATACTGTGATATCAAGGCAAGATTATACAAAATAACCGTATGACACAAGTTCCATAATCAATCCTCTCATTGGAGATGGATATCAGAGGCTGATCCAGAATTTTAGAAAGGGCGGGGGGGGCGTATAATGTGAGAGCCAAAGGCTCAACCTTCTAGGGTGGTTCGGGGGCATGCTCCCCCGGAAAATTTTGAAAAAGTGGCGCAACAAAAATCCTGCATTCTGGTGCAATCTGGGCTGAACAATATGTATTATTAGCAACATAAAGAGGGGGGGGGGTCTTACGCCCACCACTGAATCCTCCACTGGATATAGGGGTACCCCGGTAAATTTTGGCGCCCTTTTACAAGTATAATGACGAAATTGATAATTGATTGGTTACCAGATGGACATTTCCTGTTAAAGCTCTTGGTTTTTTGTTTTGTTGGTTTTTTCTTCTTTTTAGCACTTACACTATAAACATAAATTATGATACAAAATTTCACACAATATATTGCGGGGGCCTGGGGCCTTCTCTGACATTGGGGGGGGGGGGGGGGGGGGTGCGGCCCCCGCTGGCCCCCCCTGCTCCTACGCCTATGTTAGATGACCATTAAGACCAGGCCCAGATCATTCCTTAGCTAAGATTTTCCTTAACCTAAATCTTGCAATATTTCAACTCTTTATAATTTTGTTAATTTTTAAGATATTGAAGAATTTAAGGTGTCATTTTAAGATGACTTCTAGATTAAAACATTTGCATTTAGTTTTGACACAAATAATCAGCAATAGTTCCAAAAAGAGATTACAAAAATTTGCTAAATTTAAGTTCAGGAAAATCTTAGCTAAGGAATGATTGTGAAACTGGGGCCAGAGTTGTTAAAGGCCATATTAAATCCAAAATTGCTTATTTCACTCATTTCAAATTCTTCTTTCTAAAAAAGTAAACTTATAGTTTCAAAATAATTATTTTCAAAACAGTCTGTGTGGGAAAATTACCCAAACAACTTGTTTACCACCAACACTGCCACTACCCCATCCACCTCCACACCAAATTTTTTTTAACTTTTTGTTGAAAATATCTTTAAAGCATAAAATTTTGACAAAATGACCAATTGTTTTACATAAAAACCAATGATTTTTAAAATATAATTTCAACTGATCAATGATTAAAAATTAGACATTAAAACAACTGAGTCCAGATGTTATTTTTTTCACCAAATATTTCAAATGCGGTTGAAATATGTTCACGTCTTGTCATGCATATACATGTATAGATATATTTTAATTAAAGTCGGCAATAAAATCAAATGGTCATCGAATTGTCAAAAAAATACCAGTCAGGTAGATGTTCAACGTTTGCAGACAAAGCTAGAAGTTGATGATCACCCCCCCCCTCCCCCATCACCCCCCTCCCCCTCTTCCGGCGAAGCCTGTTCTAACCGCATTCATCATGAACTTTATAAGGCAATATTCCATCGCATAGCTTGATATTTTGTACCCGTTATTGACAAAATTCACGTTCATGGAAAATATTTATTTACCTGTTTGCATTGCAACGTTTTACACAGCCAACAGTCCACGTGTTCTTCCGCCATCTTGGCAATGTGACGTAATTCGTCGGTGTTTCACGGGTGTACCCGACCCGGCGTTTAATTTTAATTTTCTCAATCTCCTTTTGTATATATTATATATAAACATTTAAAACAATAAAATGGATTTATTCCTGACACATTTAGATCAGAACGTTGTCGGATGATCTACAATTAAGATAAAATAATGAAATTAATAATTCCTGAAACAAAAATGACTACAAGGGATGGAATTTACTTTCATGTTAATTGTAAATCAGCTCTTTAAAATAAAAATAAGAAAAGAAAAGAATGTATTTCTGAATAAATTTTGGTAAACACAGAATCCATCATCATACGGAAATCGGAGAAAATTGAGACATAAACCAGTACTCAGTGTAAAGATTTTTTGTTACAATATTTTTTACAGGAAAATAATGCACTTCTGCTTGGAGTTTTGATATAAAGAGTATGTTAATTAGGCGAGAAATTTTGGACAATTGCAGAATGGACAGAAAAAAAGTCAAGACTGAGAAAACGTTATTACAAATTTATTAAGCTTGCGTTTTTTCTTTTGGCATAAATTTGATCCTGTAATATAGTTATATAAATATAACATATTTTACAGTATTTGGTTGATTTTGCATGTTCACTGATTTAATAAAAGGTAAAACAATATGGAATTTTGAGAAAATGTCAAATTTTTACAAGTTTATTGCTTAGCATATCTATCGACATTGTTCATATTATTCCGACTACCACTAAACCCCTATTTTATATTTTTTTACTTGTTACTACAACAAGTCAACAAATAAAATGTGGGGTTAGTGTGCTGATTTCATATATGGTTTAACACACTTCATGGGGTTTTAATGATAAGTGGTAAAGTGATTTGTGTAAAACAATCCAGATTTTGAGAAAATTGTATTTACGATTCTTAAAAAAAATATTTTCAATTGAAATTTTTAAAAAAGAGGACATCTTTCACATTGACATACACATGTACAAATAAAGTTCTTTTACGTGATTTGAATGACTTATTTTGCATGGTTCGATATTCACCGGGTAAAAAGCTCAGGGGATTTTTTTTAGAAAATGCTATTACAGACGTATTTTCAAGTTAGGATGTAAAAATCTGTTAATGCGACACAGTTTACTTGAGAGCAGCGTCAGATAAATAAGTTAAGATAATAAATAAATAAAGATATATAATAAATAAATATCCATGATCCCAAGTTTCAGTGCTTCATGTGACCAGCCTGAATGTTACCACAACTTTCAATCAATCAATCAATCAATCAATCAATCAATCAATCAATCAATCAATCAATCAATCAATCAATCAATCAATCAATCAATCGCAGGTGATGCAGACTCACTAAACATTAAAATGGTATTCGAATTTTGGATTTTTCATGAAAATTGAATTTAACTCCAAATTTTGAAAATTTGACCTGTATGTAACTTATGTGCATGATACTTTAGCGGATCCGGATCTTCAAGGTTGTCCGTTTTCTACTTTGTATATTATTCAACATCCAGGATATGAATTTATGCTTGGTACGCCCATCTCTTTGTAAACAAGAAAATGATTGTCAGAACATCGGATTCTCCTTAACATAAACCATGTCATTTTTTGAGAAGACGAAATCGTCAAAAGTGACATTAGACGATACAGTCTCCATGTCATGTATGGTCGAAGGAGCTCAGAAACAAGATGATCACATTGTAAGTCTGTCCTACTTTCATTTTGACTCGTCTGAGTGAAATGGGTGATGCGTAGTAGCCTAGTTCACTAGATATATTTTAGTCTATACCTACTCTATACACCACATGTTTGAAATAAAATAGAAAGTGTAAGTAGTTAAATCATATGTTGTGTCGTATATTATTGTGATTTTATTGAACAAACACCCTTTTGAAAATCTAGTGTAACTCCTTGAATTGAAACCACCAGGTTCCACCCTAGGACCAACTGTTGGTCGGCCACTTCCCAGGGTCGGACGAACGCCCAAATGTAACAGGAAAGAGAAAAAAATGCACTATAGGCGAGTGCTCTACTACTGATCGAGCTACCCAGACCGCTACACTAGGTTGTCAAGAATAATTCATGAACAATGAGACAGCGCCAGGTTTATATAAGTTACAGAGATTTATAGATGTAAAATTGCTCAATAGTAACTAGCAGAAACAGTTTTTCATTGTTTGTACTTCACCTAGCCTGGCATCTGGTATTTATTTGTTTAAGTATTTATAGGGTCTTTCTGCAGGACCTGTAAGGAAGTGACCACATTTTGGGAAGGCTGAGAATCATGTCCAAGTTTAACTGCTACATTTTATTCATTTCTATTACATTTTATATCATTTCAGGAATATACTTTGAAGATACAAAGAGGGCCCATGGTAGAGCAGTCATGGACGGTACAGAAGCGATACAGTGACTTTACATCCTTAGACTCAGAATTGAGGGTTTCCAATATTGAACTACCCTTACCACCAAAGCGTGTGTTTGGTAATTTTGATAGAGAATTTATAGCAGAAAGAAAGCAAGGTCTACAGGTTGGTGTATATAGCAATGTATGTCTGCTGCCTGTAACTGGTTTTGTGTTGGCAGGATTACAGTCACGGTTGTTATTAAAGAGGAAAAAGACAAAGACCAGATTTAAAAACCAAATTGTACACTCAATTGCAAACTTTTTCCACAGGATTATACACCATCTTCCACATGAAATCCCCCCAAGATTCAAATACCAAAGGTGTACACCAATCTCTCAGATGCAAATTAACACTGGTTATATGAAAAGACAGTTAGACTATTAGAACCTTACTCTAGTCCTTAAATTTGGTATTTTGTAAATGCGTAAGGATTCCTTTTTAGTAAATTGAACTTTTCTAGGGAAAATTATTATTATATAATAAACCTTATCTTTTTATTACAGGCATATATAGATGCAATACTCCAGAACTTTCTGTTATCAAACAGTTTGTATTTCAGACGGTTCTTGGATAATGATCATTACAGTGTCAACTTCACAGGTAAAATTTTTAACATTAACACTTATTGATATTAATCAACTTATCATCAAACATGTCTCCCTATATTTCATGAAAATCATTTTTTTTACACATTTAGGCTATTTTTCACTGTTACATATTCTTTTCTGAAGTGAACTGGGCCCCCAACTGAAAATAGTTAAGCTTTATCCCTGTAAAATATGACGTAAGGGGTCTCACAATTGTGGATCCTAACATCTGTAGGTAACTTAATTATGTGTGAACAAGCTGCTTTGTCTTCTTCTTGGCTGATTGGGTGTCAGTAAAATTTGACAAGTCAGTGATGTTAACATGGAACATTGTGTATGACCATTTTAAATGTCACCATCATCGCACCAGTTGAATCAAAAAAAATTTGTCTTCGTTGTGCTGAAATTAAAATATCAGTCATTCAAACTTGTTAGGATTTTGAAGCAGGATTTGTAACTTAATTTGTCAGACTTCAGCAGTAGGTCAGTCAACTTTATAGCTTCAGCATGGTTACATTGTATTAGTGTTTATGTTGCTATGGAAATGAAAAACTTAGTAAAATATTCTCAGATTTTAAGGAAAGTAGGTTCTTTTTACTGAATTTTTGTTTCCAGATAACAGTTTATTACAATTTTTAAATCCCTTCTGCATAACATAGATGTTTGTTACCAGTACATATTTTATATGTTTATATTAAATATCAGTCAAATATAGGCTAAAAAATGTAATATTGAATTCTATGATTGAAAAATTATGCTAAAATCCTAACTTACGATTAATTGATAATCAATTATCAGTAGTACTGGTATATAGTCCATCAATTATTTTCTGATGATGGATTCTGAAAAGTTTCCAGTTGTTTAACACTAGCCATGCTCTTATTAATTTATATGCTTAAATAGATTTCAATAATATTTATTACACTAAAAGTTTTGATGATGCTTTTATACATATAATTATTTTAATTTCTTGTAGAATTAGCATTACAACATGTGTCCATGGTGTTCCGATCAGAGAAGAGGTGGGATGTTGTGGAAACATTACATGATATAGGTAAGGTGTCTTAATTTACAAACGATCATAGGGATATTTTGAAATCAAACACAAACATACTGATCCATGTTTAAATCACATTCCCAAAAGCAGATGGTGTCCAATCTGTAATTTTTTCAGAGGAGGGACATTTTCCATTTTTTTGTCGAAAACACCATAGCATCAATATTTTTGTATCATATAATGCTATATCTTACAGTATCCTAAACATTTGATATGAGAAAAACATAAGTCGTGTTAAGTCATACTTAAATTATGTCAGATAGTTCAACTTTAAGTGGGATCTTAAGATGGTCTAATGCACATCTACCGTAATCAATCACAGTGCTTTTCACTATCTAGGTTCAAATCCCACTGACAGTACGCTGACCAATCAAATTCATTTATTTGTCCAGATCTGTACATTTTTAGTGTGCAAGGTTGCCATTAAGGTACTTATTTATTGTTAAGTGTTTGGCTTTGGTACAATTTCCATACAAAAAGTCAGAATTTTTAGTACTTTTAATTAAAAAAAAAACTGTCAAAATGGGAAAAATCTGTCTGTTTTGACTTTTTCATTTTATCGGTCAGTTTATCCATTTTCATCATACCAATCTGTCAAAAAAGGATAAATCTGTCAAATTGGTCAGCCTGTGACAGGCAGATCCTAGTGTAAGGAAATTGGTAAGTTCACTTGCCAAAGGTCAGTGGGTTTTTTTTCAGGCATTCCATTTTCCCCCCACCATCTCTAAACTGACTGCCTCAATATAAGTGAAATACTTTTGATTTCAGTATAAAACACTCAGCTTGATGACATTATTCAATGTCAGTAATCTTTGGTAATAAAAACTACATGTATAATTATAATTTTATAATTGTTTTATAGGCTGGAGATTCAGGAAGAGTTATATCATGGTTAAACCTCACAGTCAACCAAAACTCAAACAAGTTTTAACTTGGGTAAGTTACAGCACAAAATATCAGATCATTCACCTCTTAAGATTAGGTTAGATTCCATATAACCATGGAAACGAGACTGGACACATTTTGTTTTTATATACAAAAAATCTGACAGTCTATTTTTCTTTGAAATGTTGGTCCATATTGCCAAGGCCACTGTTTTTGATTTTTTTCTGAAAACATACATAAAATATTGTGTGCAATACCAAAGAAAATATTTAAAAAAATATACTCGTCCATGTTCAAATATGCATGAAATATAGGTACATGTACCGGTATATGCATACTGTGGACTGTTTTATTTTTGTAGGACACATTTTAATGGAATCAGTAAAAAATAGCATTGTGTTGTGTTGTAAATTTGTGGTTTTACTAAAGTGTTGAAAGTTGAGTCTTGGTAACAATAATTTGATGATAACACATTGAAAACCTTGATTAGCTAGTGATATGGGATCGTAGACTAATGAAGTATAACATGGAACACGGTACTTGTGACAACTTAACTTTGAATGCATTTTATTTATCTATTCATGTGGATTGCATTTATTGATTTTATATTTATTTCAGTGTGATTATGGTCCAGACAAATTTATACCTGATAAAGAAATGGTTGCTATTTTAAATTTATTTAGCACAATACAGGTAAGATTTGAATGATATTTAACCCTTTGCAGTTCAGGCAAATTTTATTAATTTTACAGGTCATATGTGCACTTTATTTTAGAACCACATATATTTTTGTAGCTGCTACAAAGTAAAGAGACTGTCTCAAATTGTAGGGCATGACTTGGCAAAATTCAATTACATGTTTCAAAGATCAAATAATGTCACCATCTCATGTGATCTGGGGACAACGGTCAACATTTGATGATTTTTTAAAATGGAAAAAGTGCAAATTTGAACTCAAGAACTGCAAAGGGTTAAGGGTGAGTGAGTAATGGTGTTTAACGTCCCAGTCAAGAATATTTCACTTATATCGAGACGTCGCCAGCTATAGGCGAAGGTGCAGAAATTTTGCCTGTGCATTGCGCTGATGGCATTATACAGCAGGGTTCTTTAGCGTGCCAAGCCCACTGTGACACGGGACCTCGTTTATTTTAAGTTCCCATCTGAAAGGGTTAAGGCAAACAGCACATGTTAAACTCGCTCTCATAACCATTGAAAACTATTATAAAGGTCCCAACAACTGTTAATGGGCATCAGCACCACATGGTGCACTGGTGAATCCCATTAGTTGCACCATTGATTCCCATTATTAAGCTGCACATACACTTTGATCTTTCACATTATTTTATGGTAACACACAGAAATATGTTGACCTTCTACATTAAAACCTCTATTCATTCCAGCCATTTGTTCAGTCAAATTTTGGCAATATAAACAGTACAGGTTTGACTGTAAACCCAGGGAGGTGTATAAAGGAAAATGTAAAAGAATGGATTTTGGGACTTTGGCGTTAAGTCAGGTGGCAAAGTTATCAATGGGCATTATAACAAGGTTTTACTGTACATGAAATATTTTTTGGTTGCTTGGTGATGGTTGGAATGGTGTTTCTCAACCCAGTCAAGATTGTTTCACTCAGCCAATATAATTGGAGAAAACCACAGACCTGTGGCAAGAACACTAATAAATGTGCTCTCACTGGGATTGGCCCTATCAGGTGAGAAGCACTGTGTTCTGCAAGCAGGAATCTTAAGACTACTCTTCTACTATTATGATCTTTAGGGCACATTCTAGACAACATTGATCCTACATCATATTGTTCATGTACTGGAAAGTAATTTTTACGCTCCATGTTTTTGTAAATAAATAGTAATTTCCCATTTTAAGTGTGTATACCTCGGTTCCCCCATACTTGATTTGCCGTTTGGCTGGTGTTCATTTATGTGACATCGTATGTCAAATTCAAATTGATTTAAACTGAGTGCTCAAAATATTGAAATATATAAATAACAAATATATTTAAATGTTTATATACATGTATATTGTAAATGTATAAATTTTAGCAATTTTCAAAATAATATTGTACCTACATGCATTACTGATAATATAAATCCAACGCCAAATAACAAATGTTAATATCATCATACCTAGTACACAAGGTGATCCATGAAATTAACTTATCACCGGCCATGCCCACAATGTTCCGACAAAGGCCGCCATCACGGTACTAGAGCAGGATCATGGCAACTAATGACGAACTAGTATCAGTGACATCATTAAATGGCACAATTCAGGCCGAGTTTTTCTCTCTATTTGTGTGTAATACAAGCATGCCAGGCCTTTGTTGGAAGATTGTGGGTGTGGTCAGCGATCCATTAATTATGGTAATTGAAGTTCATGTTAATTTATTCGAATTACAATTTGCGCTAAAATTTGTACATACTGAAATATATAAATTTACAGTAATTTCACATCTTATTTCAGCATCCCCACATTTATCATACAGATTTCGCTACAGGAAGTGACACTGGTGGTCTCGTTATCAGAAATTATTGTGAAAAAGGAACACTTAGGGATTATTTATGTAAATGTAAACCAAAAAATAGTTACCTGAAAAAATACGCAAATCCAAAAATTACTCTCAATCTAGACATTGGTGCAATAAAAATGTTTGGCAAACAAATACTCGAAACTTTAAAGTTCCTCATGGAGAAAGGATTACCTTACTGTAAGTATATCATTGATGGATGGATGGATGGTTGGGAGGGTAGATGGACAGATGAACGAATGATAGATGGATGAATGGATGGATGGGTTGATGATCATGACAGATGGATCGAGGGAAGGAGGTTGGATAGATGATTATTGAGGGAGGGATGGGTGGATGTAAAGATTGGTATATGATGGATTGGTGGATAGATGGCTACATGGATTAATCTATGGATGAATGGATGTGCAAGAAAGATTGATGCAGGGAGGGAATAAGACTCACATTTTAACAGGACACCTGTCCATCAGAAGGACAACCTCTAGATATCTTGTAATATGCATTCATTTATCAGTTTAGGATTTACAATTTTATTTACTTTCCTGTCCCAAAGTGCATTGCTGTAGTGGTCAAAGGGGAGATTAGTTAATATTAAACAGTGACCCAAAAACAATTTTACTATTTTTTTTTTGTTTTTGTATATGTTGCAGGTCATTTACACAGTGGTAATATTATATTAGAAGAAGGAGGTTGTAGAATATTAGATATAGAAAATTGGTTGTTAGGAATTCCATCATATTATAGATCATTTTATACACAGTTTAAAAAAATCAACGTAAGTAAAAGAGTTGAATGGAGTTTTGCCCAATCAAGTTTCTTCACTTGTATCATGATAGTCAGTTGATGGTAGAGGAAACTGGAGTGCATGTTAAAAACCACCAACTTTTGGCAAGTAAACAGACAAACTTTCTCAACCTTTGTGATTTTTTTAGAATTCATATATTTTGCCCCTTAAATTCAGCTTTCAAAATCTTAATAATTGCTTTCAGATTTAAAAAAAAAGTTTTATTTTTTTCTAGAATAATTCTATAAACATTTCTCAATTTCTTTTCCTTTAATCTTTTGAATTAGATATTATCAGGAACCCACTTTCTAAGGAAAAGCCAGTTGTAATAGATGACATTTTGGTGATGAAACATTTCTTATCTCCTCTTATAAAGTTTTAAACATTCCCAAACTCTCAGTGGGGAAGGCAGTCCTGCATTGTGAGATGAGAAACTCGCTTATCTTAATACATTTTACAGAGTTATCTATTCTTAGATTTTAAAATCAGTAAGACACTTTGAAAAAGATTCTTATTCATTGACATTGATTTTGTCACATTATATTGATTTATACTCACATTTCTGCCACAGTAAGTAGATACACATGACACTGTAACAGAGTCATTAGTACATGTATATCTATATATATATTTTTTCTTTCAGAGTTGTGAATCCATTGATGTTTACTGTTTTGGTCATGTGATATATGAGATGTGTTTTGGTAAACCATTGAATCAAGCTACATGTGATAGTTATCCACCTGACTGTCCGGCCGAGATAAGTAAGTATACAGGGTCAATGTTATGAATCCATTGATGTTTACTGTTTTTGGTCATGTAATATATGAGATGTGTTTTGGTAAACCATTAAATCAAGCTACTTGTGACAGTTATCCACCTGACTGTCCGGCCGAGATAAGTAAGTATACAGGGTCAATGTTGTGAATCCATTGATGTTTACTGTTTTGGTCATGTGATATACGAGATGTGTTTTGGTAAACCATTGAATCAAGCTACTTGTGACAGTTATCCACCTGACTGTCCGGCCGAGATAAGTAAGTATACAGGGTCAATGTTGTGAATCCATTGATGTTTACTGTTTTTGGTCATGTAATATATGAGATGTGTTTTGGTAAACCATTGAATCAAGCTACATGTGATAGTTATCCACCTGACTGTCCGGCTGAAATAAGTAAGTATACAGGGTCAATGTTATGAATCCATTGATGTTTACTGTTTTTGGTCATGTAATATATGGGATGTGTTTTGGTAAACCATTGAATCAAGCTACATGTGATAGTTATCCACCTGACTGTCCGGCCGAGATAAGTAAGTATACAGGGTCAATGTTATGAATCCATTGATGTTTACTGTTTTTGGTCATGTAATATATGAGATGTGTTTTGGTAAACCATTGAATCAAGCTACATGTGATAGTTATCCTCCTGACTGTCCGGCTGAGATAAGTAAGTATACAGGGTCAATGTTGTGAATCCATTGATGTTTACTGTTTTTGGTCATGTAATATATGAGATGTGTTTTGGTAAACCATTGAATCAAGCTACTTGTGACAGTTATCCACCTGGCTGTCCGGCCGAGATAAGTAAGTATACAGGGTCAATGTTATGAATCCATTGATGTTTACTGTTTTGGTCATGTGATATACGAGATGTGTTTTGGTAAACCATTGAATCAAGCTACATGTGATAGTTATCCACCTGACTGTCCGGCCGAGATAAGTAAGTATACAGGGTCAATGTTGTGAATCCATTGATGTTTACTGTTTTGGTCATGTGATATACGAGATGTGTTTTGGTAAACCATTGAATCAAGCTACATGTGATAGTTATCCACCTGACTGTCCGGCCGAGATAAGTAAGTATACAGGGTCAATGTTGTGAATCCATTGGTGTTTACTGTTTTGGTCATGTAATATATGAGATGTGTTTTGGTAAACCATTAAATTAGGCTACATGTGATAGTTATCCACCTGACTGTCCGGCTGAAATAAGTAAGTGGACACAGTCAGTCTTAATCACTTATCAGTTGTGAAGATTTTGAATTCTGTATTTAGTACATATCTACTAGTAAAACTGCTGTAAATCAGGACATTATCATGTCTATTTCATATTCACTCAAATTCCCCAAGTGCAACCAGACATGAAAATGAAAATGTTGTATATAATTCATGTGAATTTTCATTAGACCACATGAAAATAAAAGTAGGTGAATAACTTGAATATTCTTGCCAAAATGAATTGATGCAAAAATTTTCTCTATTAACCATGTTAACATCTTTGATATCTTGGATAATTTTGTGCCTAACTAAGCAGCCTATTTGTAATAAAGTAAATTTTCCATTCATATTTTTGTATTGTCTTACAAGCTTCATGTTCACATTTGTGTTTGTTTAGAACTATCATTTGTACAGGTTAAAATTCTGATTTATTTCTTATATTTTAGGGTCTGTTTTGGAATCCATCTTGACAACTGAAGCATGTAAAAATGGATTACCATCTTTGGCAGATCTACTGTTACATCCGTAAGTACTCGTTTCCTAACTACATCTTTAGCATGCTTACAGATCACAGTGTCTTAATATGAATCCCACTCAGGACGGATCCTAATGTGAAAAAGAAAATCGGTTCGCTAGCTGAATCTTGGTGGTTTTTTAAAGGGCATTCTGGTTTCCTCCACCATCCATGAGCTTGCAATCTCAAAATACATGAAAGAATTTTGCTTTGTGCATAAAACATTATTACTCCACTCCACTTCTAAGTCTGGCTAGGTCTGACCGTGACTTAATGAAAATAGGTGTCAAAGTTATTGGAGGACATGATAATGGCGGCTGACTATGGTCATAAATGATGTGGCAAAGTTAAAGAGGTGTTTTAAAATAGGATCTTATACCTCTTATATTATATATTATGAATATATTCATTTTGTTTTCATTACAGGTTGTTTTCAGATGTTGCCTTTTCATACAATAGTAAACCAGTCCTGAAGATTCCTAGTAAATTAAAAGAAGCCATTAAAACTGCCAAAGAGGACATGGAGAGAAGACTGAAAGAAGAACAGAAAATTGTATGTTAAACTTAATGTGTACTCTGCCTTAAAATTCAACTGCAACCAATGATCATGTACATTTATATATACAGTAAAACCATGATTCATTGCCACCAAGTTATATTTTGGTGATATAAAGGGGTTTGGCAATAAATATAGGGACACTTATAAAGAAACACATAGCAGAAATGGATGTTGGTACTTCAAAATACTTTGGCGATAAGTGAGGTGGCATAAGTATTTAGGAGCAATATAAGAAGGTTTAACTATTTAAAATTTAAATGCAAGTAGGCCTAGTGGTTGTATGTATACATGTGTAATAATAATTTAATAATATAAGCCACATTTTTCTGAAATATGGCCTTGGTGTGGTCTAAAATGTCAGCTTTGAAGCTAAAACTTTTAACGCTTTCTATAAAGACATATAATTTACAAAATAGTACTGGTTCGAATAAAATTACAGGTATCGAACCTAAAAACTTTCCAAAATTTTTAATCTCAATGCTGAGTACTAGTATATTAATTTGATTATAATTTTAGATAATTAGTTATTTTTGTGGTGTCCCAATTTGCTTCATTTCATAGTTACTCTGACCCATGAATTTATATATCAACAAAAGAGTATAAAATATAAACTTACATTAAATGGTAGCTACAAACCACCACTTTACACCCCTCCCCTCCCACACACACAATGATGCTTTTTCTTTGAACCACAAAAATTGGACACCATGAAAAATAATTATTCACATTATTTAAAATGGTTGTTTATGATCAAATTTGTATTTTAAGATCCATAAAGTCAAGAGAATATCCAAGGCAAAAGAGTTCCATATGTCTGAAGGAGAGAAAAAGAAAAGAATTAAAAGTAAAAAGGTAATAAACTTAAAAATGTGGTGAAAATAGTTCATTTCAAAAAAGCTAGGACACAGAGATGGTCAGTATAAGAATATACATGATTTATGTGTACTTAAATATGTTAAACTTTTATAAATTCTGACATTTGTAGACTTTTGACAATTAAATGAAAATATGAAAACTTCAAGTTAATCTCAAAAGTGCACATGATAAGTCATTTTGTTTGTATTTGGATAAGATGCATGATACATAGGTAATTTTGTTATACATGTTATGCAAATGATGTTTGGGGAATATATATACAAATCACCCTATCTTTTTGGTTGTTCATCTAAATATCATGTTCCTCTCATATCTTCTATGTGTATCGATTTATTTTGATCAAACTTGGAACAAATGTTAACCAACATGACATGTGATGTGATACAAAAATGTATGTTTCATACTAAATTAAGGTGCTTAAGTAATGGGTCAAGGTCAGAAGGTTAACTCGGCAATGTTGAGGAGGTTGGGAAGGGCATTTGTCTCTCAAGAGACTGCACTAGTTTTATTTGGAGAAGGGGGTAAATTACATGCCCATAAACGCAATACTTTTATTTTTATGATTTTAGAAAGCTTTAGAAAGTGAAGACAAGGATCAACCACCAAAAACACCGACTTCACCAACATCGCCATCAGCGGAAAATGGGCCTGTTCAATCACCAACGACACCATCAGCACCATCAGCACCTGCAGGTAAATGTCAGCTTTATGTTAGAAATCATACCTACATCATTTGGTTTTTGATATTAAACTTCAAAAAATTAAGATTGCTTCAGATTAAAAAAAAACTTCAGTTAACTTCACCCTGCTAAGGCTTCTATGGTTAAATGAAAGAATTTTGTTGTAAATAAAATCTAACACGCAGCATTGTGTTTACCGGTAGCTACTTGATATACATGTAGTAGTGACTGAACAGGACTCTTGACTCTGGTGTGTTAATATTTTCTCTCCTTGGCTATAAAATGCTTTATTATACCCCCTGCAAACTAGTTTGGGGGGGTGGGGGTATATAGGAATCACCATGTCTGTCGGTGCATGTAAAATCATATCTGGGCCATATTTCATAATTGCTTTGGATGACTGTTATAAAAACAACACATGAATAATCTTCATGGTCCAAAGGTGTGCCATTACCTTGAATCAAGGTCATATCAGAAAGATCTAGGGCGCAGAAAAAATTAAACCCTTGTATATGTTGGGGGTAGGGAGGGGGCGGTATTTTGCTCTCAAGAGACAGTTCAAGTTTTTGGCCTGTGTTCAAATTTTGACCTGTATATGATATAATGAAATCAAAGGAAAAAAATTAACATGATATAAAAGGATATTTAATATTATTATATTATGAAATAATTAAAAAATGAAATTTTGTTCTGAAGCATTCTTAACTGAACACAATCTCATGCAGTGCTTAAATTTAATCATATTTTACATGTTTATGTCTCTTTCAAAACATCATCAATAAGAAATTAAGAAAAACCTGCAAGTCTCCACACTGTGTTTCCAGGACACAAAAATGTACTTGTTTGACCATTCTGATTGTACTGGTTGACCTTTAAGACATGATTTTATTACTAATTGGGTTCTGTACACCATATTATAGCTAGCCCATATTTGTGCAGAAATTTTATTAACCTGCATTCTTGAAAGTCACTGGCTCATCAGGTAGGTCAAGGATATATTTGTCACCCTTCAAAGAAATTTCTCACATAGGCATTGGTTAACTTGCCATTTCACATGGATCTATGCTGTGCTTAGCAGTAAAAGGGAAGTAACTCTGATCAAACATCACAAGAGTCTAGTTATAGTAAATAAACATGGTGACAAGGGATGCAAGTCACACAGAATATGAAATTAAAGTTAAAAGGGCAAACTAGTGCTGCTTTGAAGGGTGACAAAATTCCTTGGGTCTCGGGATAAATGAATCTTTGACATGTAACCTTCCAAAAATATGTATAGCTTATAATATATATTTTCCAAAACATTTGAATAAGAACAATATCCGTAGCCATCACATGGTGCACAGGTGACTCCCATTGTTATGTACTTCCACCATACTCTTGAGTGTGATGCTCTTGCTTTTTGATCTGTTAGTTAACACATTATGTTAATCATATTTGTGAAATGTGTGATGTGTGATGTGAGGTTTCAATGTATGGAATTTTTCTTTCTAAATTTTTACCAATTCATCCTGTCTAATACTGAATGCTCATTATTTACATTATAACTTGGTCAAGGTTTCATTTTAATGTTTTTGTAGTTTCAAAGTTGTCTCCTAGTTCATGAAATAGAGCAAGAGAATAATAACCATTATTTTGATAGAAATGATATGGTGGCACAGAAGTGACATAAAAATATTTTTATGTTACATGCAAACACATTAACTTATTACATTTTTATGTGCACACGTAATAGGTAATACTTGTACACATATAAGTTACTACATGGCCATGTAACATAAAAAAATATTTCAGGTCACTGCTGTGCCACTGTAAAAAGATAATTAATTTTAACTTTTATTTAAACCTGTAAAATGCAGAATTCTTAATTGATTTCATCACTAATATAATAAATAATATTACTTTAAAATACAATTACATGTGGCCAAATAGTGTCATTTCTACAGTGATTTTGGTAGTTTGGTTCCTGAAGTAGGAAAAGTCTCTGTTTTGATTCTTTGTCTATCTCTGCATTTTTACATTGCTTCACAAAATTCAGAAAAGCTTTTGCTATTCAAGCACAAGCTTCATTGTCCAAACCTGTCCTATGATGTCATGGTGCCTTGCTTAAAATTGACTGTATGTGCAGACCAGTAACACTGCTCTGACAGTTTGTACTGTCCTTGGGGAAGGGGCTGATCGTTATAAGTAGTTATTAAATCTGATATGTTAGATTTACATCTAGACCCTGCATTTATTGTAACCCCTCCCCTAAACTTAGTTTGAGGGGGTATATACATCTGTAGAAATCAATATGTTTGTCCTTGTAAAATCAAGTACGCTCCATATGTAGATGGATTTTGGTCAAATTTGTGTGTATACTAACATGAAACAAGTGTTGCAGGCCACACTTATATGTGTAGTTTAAAGATCAGGGTCACGAGGTCAAATCTTTGTTAGGGAGGAGGGATATTTGGCTCTCAAGAAACCGTTCTAGTTGTCTTTCCTTGTATAGATAAATTGCTTAATCATTGTCATCATTACATGGTAATTTTGTGTCTGTTTTGTATTATTTTTTCACTTCACCTGTTTCTAAAAAAGACTCATATTATGGCAAGGCATAGTCCATCTGTAATAGTTTGCCCTGGCTTTTCCTCTAATAATATTGATGAGATTTTCATTAGACTTGGTATACATGACTATCAGGATATGACATTATGTGCACCAGAAGTAGGGGTAACTCTATGCAAATTTCTGAGAGTTGTGATCTTTTTAAATTATAATCATGTTTATTCTTATCAAATTTTTTTAATTGTGTTTATTCTGATCAAATTTCTCAGAGTTGTGCCCTTTGAAAATTTAACAAGTTTTTTACAAACAGTGTAATGGCAAAAATGTAAACGGATATATCTTGCTCTGCCTAGAAGTGCTCTTTTTATTTCAAATTTTGATACATATGTTAAGTGGAACTATGATATTTTTTCAGCTAAGTCACCATCTACAGATTAGAACCACCCACACAATGATAGGTACCACATAGTCACTAGGCATGCTTATTAATATCACAATATTTTAATATGAAACTATACATGTAATCACTGTTTTCTGTTTATTTTTTACTTTAATTTGGATGTGGTCTTTTTTATTTATTTATTTGCTTATTTTAATTATGCTCATACCAAATATTTTATTTATGTATCTAATATTTCACTTTTTCTAATTAGAATAAATATGTTTATATATAAATATGTAAAAAAAAAAATTCTCTTAATGAGATGTGCCAGCGTGCCACTTGATACCAAATAAAACTTGTATAAAATAATTGCAAAAACGGGCGTAGTTTCCTATGAGGCAACCGAGGCAACTGCGTCGATAAAAGGTTGCCATGGTAAATATCAGATTTTTTTTTTGGGCTTCTATTTTTTGCCTCGGTTATAATTTGTTCCTATCTACACCACTGCAAAAGTTTTGTTTATTTTGGAAATAAGTGATGTAAATGTTTTCTGTATCATTACACAAGCATTATGAGGTATTGGTTATGTGGCACACTGGTGAACACTATTATTTTTTAATGATATGTAATTAATAATTGAACTAGGAAGAGCTTAGATGTGATTTCTCTGAGATTTGAGTGTAGTAATGGTGTTTATATCCCAGTCAAGATTCTTTCACTTATATCAAGACAGTCATTTCTTGGATTGAGAAGGGGATTAATGGTACTTACAGCCCAGTCAAGACTTTCACTTATATTAATGGTCTTAGAGTGTGTTCATTGATATAAGTGAAAGTAATCCCGAAGTAATCCCAAAATTGACTGATTGGGATTACTCGGGCTACCTGGAGAAAACCTTGGATTAGAACCTAGATATCGATAGGCTCCATGATCTGTGTACTGACCTTCTACACCACTTGGCCACTTGAACAATTTGATCTGAAGACATTTTGTTATATTTTTGTGCCTTGAGCAATTTTGTATTCACTGACAATATAGAGGTGTTATTGCATTAATGACTAATTTGTCTCTCATTCATTTGCATCTTGAATGGCTGAATGGCTGAAAAAAATATTTTTTATTTGCTTCCTTAAGCCTTGGCTGCTACTGTTAATCTAGATAATTAATCTTCAATGTCTGCTTTTGACTGTCTGTGGTCAGCAATTACAGAACAATGATTCTTGTCTGTTGTATGATTGAATAAACAACCACAAAATAAAAGATAATAAAATACCGTAATCTTGATTGGTTTGTAGTAGCCTAGTAGATGCTAGATTTTAAGTCTGCTAGCAGTAATGCCACACTAAGATTGTTATAAACACACACAGTTAATATATATATATCATTATCGTATATGTAACATAGAACTTCAATATTGAAATGATTGTATTTACTAAAATACCATTGGCAACTCAAGCAAGTTTAGGGCCAATATTTGAAACATATATATTCTGTATAGTTGTTTAATTCTGCAGGGGGAAAAAAATCCACGGTTCAGACACTGAAACTTATTCACTGGTATAAAATTTCGCAGTCCAGTGACCTGTGTTAATAGTTTTCTGTACGGATTACCTCAGTCTACCATTAATGAATGCTACATGAAAATGTTCACTTTGAATTTTAATTTGGAGCTATGAAATCAAACCATGAATATAGCAAAATTAAATCCCCAGTGAATAAAAGCAACTTTTAACTGTCTTTACAGTATGTAAAGGGTCCATATTGCAACCATATATTTACAGAAAGAATATGTTGAGAGCCTATATTGAAAACATATGTTTAGGGCCTGTTTAGGGCCTATATTGAAATGCATGGTAACATTTCAAAATGGATATATGTTTTGCATATGATAAAGTTGGTCTTATCTGTGATTTCTGTTGTGGAAAGAAGAGGAAGAGGCAGCTTATGTGTATTAAATTTTAGAGTCATTACAGCAAGTATTTCCAGTTGTTGACTGTTAGAATATTATTTGAAATTATTCGGGATACAAATCACATGATTTTAATCAATATTTTGACAGGTTAGAACAGTATTGTGTGTAAAATATGTGATGCTGAGTCAAACCAACTTTGTATCAGACAGTATTTTTGTTTGACAAAATTGTCATTTTGGGGCAGTGACACAAGGACCCCTTCTAGATTTAACACAACATTGATACAAGAATTTTTTTTTTACATACATTATAAAATTTTGATATTTGGTATGTAGCATCCTCAGACTATAGTTTAAAATAGTTAGGACATTTTAGAGGTGGTGGGGTTCTGTTCGCTAGTACATCTATTAGTTTTGTTCAAGATTTTCTTTGGTGTATGTATCCCTACAATAGGATTTAGTCACTTAATGTATGCAGACATGCATGATTGTTTTTATTTTGTTAACTGGTAGACTATATATAAATATTGCAAAAACTGTTAAAAAGCAAGGAGGGTTTGAACTTTAGCAGAGGTCATAAGCTGGAGTGTTCAACTAAATGATACAATCATGTAAATGTACTTAAAGAAACCATTTTACAAAATATAGAAAATTTTATCATGCACCCATGAAGTGATAAATACACTGTGACACAAACAGTGCAGGTGTATGATGTCTTAGGTGCCTAGTCAAAATCCTTTCACTTACTAGTATATTTAGGTAGTTAGTTTTGGGATGGTTGAGGAAACTAGAATGCCCTAAAAATGGCCAACCTTCAGCAAACAATTTGACAAACTTTCTGATATCAGATCTGCTAAGCAGGTTAAAAGGCTAAAAAGTGTTGTGATTTATGAGTCAATACTACCACCACTAAAAGTCTTGGCCACCTTTTTAGCATTGAAATTCAAATTCAGAGATTATTTATTGAAACAATTTTAGTTTTTAGGTAAAAGTTTTTTTTAGATAGATTAGGTATTCATGCAAGCTTCACTGGCCTTCTGAAAATATGTTAATAGTTATGGAAACAATTTAAAATATTGTAAAAATAAGGTATTTTATAAACAAATCTCATTGAAAATAAATATTTACCAATATTTTATATGACTTTAAACCAAAATAGATTTACAGTCTTAACTTAACATTTATGTCTTTTACATAATCTTTATATACATTATTAGCTCACCTGACCAAAGGTCATGTGAGCTTATGGTATGGTGCAGCGTGTGTATGTGCGTGCGTGTGTGCGTGCGTGTGTGCGTGCGTGCGTCGTTAACACACATTTTCGACTTCTCCTCTGAAAGTACTTGGCAGATTTCAACGAGACTTGGTCAGAAGCATGTCTTGATCGGTGCAATTCAGATTTGTTCGTGGCGTTGCCATGGCTACCATAACTAGGTCAAGGTGACCTAGGGGTGCAAAAATCTTAAGAAATCTTCTTCTCCGAAAGTATTAATTGGAGAAAAAATCTGATGAGATATTTGGCTTCTCTAGGGTCTTAAGCCTGTAGTTTGTTCATTTCGTGAAATTCGGTCGAAAAATGGGTTACGCGTTTTTGCGTTTAATTTTGAAAAAATCGTAAAATAGCTTCAAATTGTTATAACTTGACTACTTGACCAGATAATGACATGGGGTTTTCAGTTTTGACATCTTATTGTTAGTATCTTCAAAATGAGGTCAAGGTCAATTGTGAAGGTCGTGACCTAATTTTTTTTACCTCTGATTATAATTATTATCTCGAAAACTATAAACTTTTTGTATAGTCATGTATATTAGAATGTTGTAGGTATTAATACAACGATCATTTTGATGTATAGAAAAAGGTCATGGGTTCAAAGGTCAAGGTCACAGATGCGAAACAATACAGAAATGGTTAATTATCTCGAAAACTATAAACTTTTTGTATAGGCATTTATATTAGAATGTTGTAGATATTGATACAACGATCATTTTGATGTATAGAAAAAGGTCATGGGTTCAAAGGTCAAGGTCACAGATGCGAAACAAAACCCAAATTAGTTAATTATCTCGAAAACTATAAACTTTTTGTATAGGCATGTATATTAGAATATTGTAGGTATTGATACGACGATCACTTCGATGTATAGAAAAAGGTCATGGGTTTAAAGGTCAAGGTCACAGATGCAAATCAATACTGAAATGGTTAATTATCTCGAAAACTATAAACTTTTTGTATAGGCATGTATATTAGAATGTTGTAGGTATTAATACAACGATCATTTTGATGTATAGAAAAAGGTCATGGGTTCAAAGGTCAAGGTCACAGATGCGAAACAATACAGAAATGGTTAATTATCTCAAAAACTATAAACTTTTTGTATAGGCATTTATATTAGAATGTTGTAGATATTGATACAATGATCATTTTGATGTATAGAAAAAGGTCATGGGTTCAAAGGTCAAGGTCAGAGATGCGAAACAACACCGAAATGGTTAATTATCTCGAAAATTATAAACTTTTTGTATAGGCATGTATATTAGAATGTTGTAGGTATTGATACGACGATCATTTTGATGTATAGAAAAAGGTCATGGGTTCAAAGGTCAAGGTCACAGATGCGAATCAATACTGAAATGGTTAATTATCTCGAAAACTATAAACTTTTTGTATAGGCATGTATATTAAAATGTTGTAGGTATTGATACAACAATCATTTTGATGTATAGAAAAAGGTCATGGGTTCAAAGGTCAAGGTCACAGATGTAAAACAATACTGAAATGGTTAATTATCTTGAAAACTATAAACGTTTTGTATAGGCATGTATATTAGAATATTGTAGGTATTGATACAATGACCATTTTGATGTAAAGAAAAAAAGTCATTGGGGTTTAGTATTTACGTTTACTTTAATAGTATTTACGTTTACTTTAAATCTATCAGCTAGCCATTAGTTATCAGGTGAGCGTATAAGGCCCATGGGCCTCTTGTTAAGTGTTACTACTCTTTTATTTTCAGCTCCACCAGCACCACCACCACCAAGTGCACCACCAGTGGCTGCCCCTCCTCCACCAGCAGTGGCTCCACCTCCTCCTGCACCAGCGCCACCACCACCGGCCTCGTCATCCGGAAGAGGAGCTTTACTTAGCTCAATCACAGGTTTCAGTAAAGGTGGGCTAAAGAAGGTGGAAACTGTTGATAAAAGTAAACCAAAGCTTTAAATCCATGTTCTGAAAAATACAACTCTTTAAGCTAAAGGTGAATAAAAGAAAGTTGAAATAATTGCTAGAAAACAAAGATTTAAACTAATTTTCTGACAGCAAGCAAACTCTTCAAGATAAACTTTTGCTGACAGCAAGCAAACTATTCAAGATTAGCTTAGACAGAAATGGAAGCAATTGATGAAAAACATATAATTAAACCAAATCGTAAACTAGCAGTGCTTTAAGATATACACTTCTTGAGATAGTTTCTATTAAAGGGTCTGCAAGTCTCATATAGTCACATGTGTTTGTTGCAATTTCCATGTTTTGAAGGATAAATTTAAAGATTTTAAGTTTCTGACAGGGAATTTTGCTAGTTGCATTTTTTCTTAAAAATCAAATCTTGTAGAACTACAAATATTTAAGATTTGTTCATGATGGGGTATGTATATGTTTCACCATGTCACCCATACATCTGAATTTAAAATTCGAAAATGCTGGATATGATTGCCATCAAGATACATCATGGCAGAATTGATCATTTGGAATAAGTAAGGGTATGCAATGCCTGTTCTCTGACTTATGTTTTAGGTTCAAAACTTTGGCAGGAGCTACTCCTTCTTTAAAATCATCAAAATATTTGTAAATTATTTACACATGTTGCAATGGGCTGTTTGTCATGTTTTCAAGAATGTTTTGTCAAGGGAAATAACTCTGGTATCATTTTATAGTGCAGGTTCAAAAACCAAAGATTTGGAAGTGACTTGTAGACCCTGTTTTAAATGAATGGTAAAACTTGATACAGTAAAACATTTTGTAGTGACCACCTTTATAAACAGCCTACTTGCCCATTAAGTTCACTTCTATTTTAAGAACCTGTTTGCTTCGTATTTGATCCAAATAGGTTATCTAAATAATTTAAAGACCACTTGTCTATAAATTAAATACATATTTCCAACATATGTTTGTCCTTTAGGTGGTCACTATATAAAGGTTTTTGTGTTTTGTTTTAACACCCTATTTTAGTAAACAATGAATAAAGAATTATTTTTGCTTATTTCTTCACTTAGGTAAATTTTTTCTTATCAAATTCCATTAACCAAAAATTTACACCAATACTTTTACAACAAAACATATCCAGTTAGAGCTAAATCTTGAATCTACTCATTAAATTCAAGATTCTTGAAATTATACCTTTTATGTTCATTACTGCTTTACATAATCTATTGCTCACATATCAATTGAAAAAATTGTTGTCTTTGAATTTAGGGAAATACAATTGTAAATCTAAAATTTTATTTTCAAACTGCCTTAAGATTTTACCAAATATTTTCTTGTTTCTACTATTGTTTTTATTTTGTAAAAATGTATGTTTACTTTTTTCTTTGTTTCTATCCAAACTGCCTTTAATTTTTACCAAAAATATGGTTCTTTTTTTAAAAAAAAAAAAACATTTTATAAAAGCGTAGACTTAAAGGTAACATATTTTTATGATGAAATAATATGATTTGCATAATCATAAAATCATGATGCATTTCTGCATGAGCATTTAAATTTGTGGGAATTTTACCCTAATTCAAACATTTTGTATGCAAATATTTGAATTTTAAATGGAAATTTTCAATTAAATTTAGAAAACCAAAAATTGTTTAAAATTAGGATATTTCATTAAAAACCAAAATTCTAATGTTTAGTCAAGGGAAATAACTCATGCACTTGCGTGTTAAGTCCCCATCTTTTAATTTACCAAAGTTTCAGATGTGAGAAAGGTATTTTGTGATGTTATATTAATGATTTTATACCAGCCATTCACTTTTTATTAACTTTTTAGTACGAAAATGAATGGCTCGTCAAAAATATTACAGAATTCTACAACAGCTTTAAATCAGTTAATTTAGAATATGTACATGTACCATTGTTTGAATAAAGTTTGATACTTTGCTTACTTAAGCTATAATCTAGTATAAGTGAGAATATGCATAGTGCTCTTCAATTATCATTCAATTCAAATATTTTGTTCTTTATTGTTATAACCCCCTGCATACTAGTTTGAGGAGGGTATATTGGAATCACCTTGTCTCTCTGTCCATCCTTCCCTCTCTCTGTCCATGTAAAATCATGTCCTGCCCATATCTTATAATTGCTTTTGATGACTGTCATAAAACTTCACATGAATAATCTTCATCGTCCAAAGGTGTGTCATGACCTTGAACCAGTGTCATATCTGAAAGGTCAGGGTCACTGGAAAACATTAAACCCTTATAGATGTTGGAGATGGGGGGGGGGGGTATTTTGTTTTAGTTGTGATTTATTTGTAAAATTTAGTGTTACTAACACAGTGACACAAACAGTACTGATATTTTTTGTGCCATATGGACCTTAATGTTTCAAATGTTTGTTACATTTATTTAATGGATTTTAATCATTTTTGAGACTGCCTATGAAGTGTTAGGTTTTGTAGAAGGTATTGTGGTAAAGAAGAAATTTTTGTGAATATAACATGGTTGGATTGTGTGAATTGAATTATATATATATATGTATATATATATATGTACACTCATCAACTGTCTCCAGCATAAATATTTACAAATTTATGAAATTAAGATTGGAAGAGATTGAGAAAAACATTAATTTTGTTTTAGTTTTATTTAAAATATCTTTCCTTATTCTTAAAATTATGAAAATTATAACATGGTATATTGGTATTGACACTCAATCACTATATATATGTTATTAACTGTACATGTATATTTTTGTTTTGTTTGATTTTTTCAGTCGTGCCATATACCAAATGGATGAGTTGATAATGTGATATTTTTGTATACATGTACAATGCTATGTATCCTGAGTTTTTCTTTGTTGTTTTATTTTATGATCATTTAACCTAATTAAGACTTGTTTATGACATGTTAAGCAGATATAACATCATTATAAATGGCATTATCCACAAGTCTGTCTATTTCAAAAATGACACTTGTTTATGAAACATGTAATATACATGTGTATAGCAGGTACAGTCAAACCTGTCTTTAAAAGCCACCCAAGGGAACCTGTAAAAGTGGCCCTTATGTACAGGTGACACTTATATACAGGTTCAAATAACCTGAATAAAGAGGGATTCAGATAAATTTTACTGGCCTTTAAAAGCAGGTGGCCATTATATACAGGTTCAAATAACCTGAATAAAGTGGGATTCGGATAAAAATTTTCTCGCCTTTAAAAGCAGGTGGCCGTTATATACGGGTTCAAATAAGCTGAATAAGGAGCGATTTGGATAAAATTTTACTGGCCTTTAAAAGCAGATGGCTGTTATATACGGGTTAAAATAAGCTGAATAAGGAGCGATTTGGATAACATTTTATTGGACTTTAAAAGAAGTTGGCCCTTATATAGAGGTGGCCTTTAAGGCAGGTTTGACTGTATCAATAACAAGCTGTAACTGCATGGATTTACATTCATTTCTGTAATCAGTTCTGTTATATGTATGTAAGTTGCTGTCAATTTATTTTCACAAAAATCAAGTTATTTCACATTAATAGATGACTGTCAGTGCAAATCTAAATGAATTACTTTAAAAGTTGAAATATTTGCAAATTTTATATTTTAGTTTTGCTTATTTATGCACAGGTAAAATGAACACCATGGTTTCCCTATTTACATCAGTTACTTGATGACTGTATTACTTAAATGGCTACTCATGACTTCTAAATTACCAAATACAGTAAGAAAATGAAAAAGTTTTTTCTAAGGTTTGAGATTATTTTAGATATAAGGAAAAAATATTTCAAAAATATATATTACAGCAATGGCCATATTTTGTTATCTCAGTGTGATGGCAACACAACAAAAACCACAACATACATGTACAGTAAAACCTCGTTATAATGCCCCTCAATAACTTTGCCACCTCGCTAATCGCCAATGCCCCTCGATAACTTTGCCACCTCGCTTATCGCCACACTATTTTGAAGTCCCAAAATCCATTTTGTTTATGTTTTTCTTTATGAGCCTCCCTCAATTTATCACTTAACCCCTTTATAACGCCAAAATATAACTGAACATATGGTGGCGATGAATCGAGGTTTTACTGTATATATATTACCTCTACAAAGAGAGGTTAAGGTTGGTAAAGAGTATATCAGAACCATTATGTGTCTGCCTTTGTTAATTTGTGTGATTGCCATGACTTATTTTTGTTTTGTAAAACTTTGACACAAAAGATCCTCAAGGTCAGAGGTGTATCATAGCCTTGAATCAAGGTCTTATTTTAAAGGTGAAGGTCAAAGGGGTTTTATGGGATCTGGGGTACTGTAAGGGGGTATGGACATTGCTACCTCTCGGGTATAGTTCTAGTTTTATATACCTCAACATGAACTTGCAGTGTTGTTGTGTAGAATGTGGTCCCAATATGTTTGAGCTTTTCAAAAGTAACACAACACTGTCAGTTTTGTGGTCATATAAGGTTGTGTCATTGAAATGGCATTATTGTATTTATTATATGCACACATTGTTGATAAATTATAGATGTGTAACTGGTATGTTATGACATTTTTGACTGTCTAATCATCTGTTTGTCTATGTTTCCTTTCTGTTCAATTACTCCTGAAAGACTGAAAAGATTCCATTCCTATTTTGAATGCATGTTTTCATAATAGGTTCAAATTAAATAGTATGGTAGTTAAAATCAGCTGCTTCAAATTTCTATTATTTATTTCTGTTTTGTACAGACTGCATACATGTTGTGTCTCTTCAATTACTGTTAGAAGATTTAATGAATTTGGGTTGAGTGTGAGTTATATTTGGTCTGTATGAATGGGAACCCAGGGTCATATACTACATCCTCGATGTTGTCCTCTGATTACACAAAAATAATTTTGTCTTAAGTTTTGATGCATAAGTAAGTCATTTTGTGCACTGCCAGAAAAGTGTTGCACAGCTGTCAAGGAGTCAATGACAATATTTTTGAAATCTTATTGGTTAAAGTGTTTTAATTTCTTTGTTTAAAAATGAAACTTGTAATTTTGGATTTAATCATTCATCGTAAAACATACTGCAGACATTTTTACAGAAAATGGAGGATATATGGACTTGACCTTGTGACTTGTGTCAAGGTCATGTAAATTGGCCTTGTGACTTGTGTCAAGGTCATGTAAATTGGCCTTGTGACTTGTGTCAAGGTTAAGTAAATTGGCCTTGTGACTTGTGTCAAGGTCAAGTCAGTTGGTCTTGTAACTTGTGTCAAGGTCAAGTAAATTGGCCTTGTGACTTGTGTCAATGTTAAGTAAATTGGCCTTGTGACTTTTGTCAAGGTCAAGTAAGTTTTCCTTGTGACTTGTGTCAAGGTCAAGTAAGTTGGCCTTGTGACTTGTGTCAAGGTAAAGTAAGTTATCAGTAGCACTATTTAGGTAAGAATGGTTTTAATTTCAGTGCTCAAGAAAACACTAAAGAGAGGCATTTCATTGTTTTAAATAGTATATTGATAAGGCCTTTTATAACCATAATTTTTGGATTTTTTATGTTCTCTGTTGGTGACATATACATGTACTTGTAATGCATGAATGCATAATTTGTTGTATATATTTTTATAAATTGTGCAATAGTAATTATTGTAAACAACACATTCCATCCAACCTAAAGTTTCCCCCTTATATATATAATATAACATATGACAAATATTGTGATGTGATTTTTGTGTACAGTGGATTTGTGTCATCAATATAATACTCATATATTTAACATTGTTTTTCACACTAAAATTCATGATGTTGGTTGTCAGAGTTTAAGGTCCAAATGGGGCCTGTTAGCCAATTTGGAGACCATAAAAAGGTACCCATAAAAATTCTGAAGTATGGTAATTCTACAAAATATATAATCCATAATATAATGTTCATTTATTCAAATGAGTAATAATTTATCTGGTCCTGGTTTCACAATCATTTCTTTAATAGAATTTGTCCTAATTTAGATTTGGCAAATTTGAAATGTAAATAATTCAATTAATCTATTAGATATTCAGGTGTTTAAGGTGTTATTTTCAAAACTTTGAAACGTTATAACATTTGTATTTAATATTGTCAAAAATATTAATTTGTGATTCCAAAAAAGATTGCTAAAATTTACAAAATATAAGTTAAGCCTTAGAAAAATCATTGTTCAGAAATGATTGTGAAACTGTTCCTGAAAATACAATATAAAATGAAATGCATTATTTATGAATGCAATTGAAGTTTAAATGTCTGTGTCAAGACTGTTTGTCACAAAATACATGTAGTACTAATAAATTTGATATGTTTTGTGAACTGTGGCATCATTTTTCACCACAAAGATATTGAATCATGTTTTAACAATTTATGACATGTTTCATCAATTTTTACATTAAAAAAATGAAAGTTATTTCCAAGTATGGAAATATTGATTTCAAAATGTGTTTGATAGCAAAATTGTTTCGGAAAAAAAGACTATGTTAGATAGCTTCAAATATTTCTGTTCACCATTGTACCATTTGATACTACATACAGTTTGTGCAGGACATTTACATAGATAATGTCTTGCATTAGTTTTAATTTTAGATAAAAACAAGGAGCTATTTCCAGGAATTTTGTTATATAGTAGAACAATTCCTTGTCACCATTTGTTCAGTCAAATTTTGATTTGACAAAGGATTTTGGCTTTAAATCCAGTAGACTTATAAAGAAAAGCAAGAAAAATGTGGGTTTTGTAACTTTGAAATCACATGGTGATAAGCAAGGTGACAAAGCTGTCAGGGGGCATTATAATGAGGATTTACTGTATATGTTTGTTAAAAAAAATTCTGCCCAAAAGTTATAAGGTCTTGATCAGGTGTTACACTGGTGACCCCACATACTGTAGATTACTGTTTTATCGCAAGAGATTAATTGAAGCTTAACTTCATGAGGACTCTCACTCCCAAATTCATATATCATATGTGAATATTTCAAGAATAGATCAAATTAAAAAGCCAAATTGAAAAACATGGTGGCAATCCAGTATGACCTTGGAATTAACATATAATGTACAAGACTAAACATCTTAAGAGAGGGAGATAATTGCCTGTCGATCATGAATTTTAATATTTATATAGATTGTGGTTGCCAATTTATATGTTCGCGAAATGATGCACAGGAGTTGGCACACGAAAGGTGATACTGGTGAATTCAAGGTAATCTACAGTACTTAGAGTGTAACAATTTGATTTTGTTTGCTGTTAAAGATTGTCTATATATATATATATATATATATATATATATATATATATATATACATTGTTGATAAATTTAAAAAGCAGATTGTACATGTATATGAATAAATGTTTGAATAAAATCATTAAAACCATATATTTTATTTTGAAATTAGTAGTTTCATTAATTCTTTTACCTTGATACCTTAAAAAGGCAAAAAGACACAGCAAAGGAGTGGAACAGAAGGCAAGACAAGACAATAGTGTACACACACTAACACAGAGAGAGAGAGAGAGAGGACAGAGAGAGAGAGAGAGAGAGTAGTCTAAGAGTTGAGTTGAGTAATGGTGTTTAACATCCCAGTCAAGAATATTTCACTTATATCGAGATGTCGACAGGTATTATAGGCGAAAGTGCAGAAATTTTGCTTGTGTGTTGTGCTGATGGCATTATACAGCAGAGTGCTTTATCGTGCCAAGCCTACCAAGACACGGGACCTTGTTTATTTTAAGTTCCCATTCGAAAGAACCGTGACTGTCATTTCGTAATGCCAAGTGCTTGGTGAAAGAACAGTCACAACCCACTTTTAATTCTTGGGTCAGACCCAGCCAGGGTTCAAACCCACGATCTCCCACTTACGGAGGGAGCACTCTACCAACTGAGCTGCTGCAGTGGTATGTAGTCTTAAGAGTGTTAATTAGTTACTTCAGATACTTTCATAGCAGACATTTTTCATTGAGATGGGGCATGCTTATTTTGATCCACATGGTCCAGATATTAGTGAAATATTTCTGATTTAGTATTAAATACAGTATCTTCCTTATGCATTTGATTTACTTTGACACTTTAGTTATGTTTGATCACTCCTGCAACTTGACATTTTTAACTCACTTGAGCACTAAGCGCCAGAATGATCTTCATGACAAAAGCTAGGTCAAGTTCATATATGGGGCATGTTGGATCAATAAGTAAGTCACTAGGTCAAATCATAAAAAAAACTTGTTAACACTTTAGAGTTCATATTTTTGTCCAATCTTCATATAATTTGTTTAGAAAGATGTTCATAACAAAAGCTATGGAAAGTTCGTATATGGGGCATGTGGGATCAATAAGTAGGTCACTATGGCAAATCATAGAAAAACCTTGTTAACATTATAGTTTATTTATGTTGTGTTATTGAAACTTACAGATTACACACAACCGAAGAAGTAAAAAACCAGACACCTTAACATATTGGGTTTGATTGGAATTGTTAATCTAAACAGTAACTAAAATATCTTCAATACACCTACGCCTATGTATATCCATAGGTACTCCCTAGCATTGTAAGCTAATCAATCAGTGGGTAAACACAGAAGAGAACACACATTAATTATCTGACCACATAATAAACTGCAGTTTGACTGAGCATGTTTACATCAATCTGCAAGAAACTTAAAAGCCACCTCTATTTAAGGACCACCCGATTCAAAAGGCTGGTAAAATTTTGTCCCAATTCCTCTTTATTAATTTTGTTTGAACCTGTATATATGGGCCACCTGCCCATAAAGGTCACTTTTACTGGTTCCCATGTATTGACAGGTTTGATTCTACTTATGATGTACATCACATATGGTTGATTATAGTCACAGTAATGTCTTTTAAGGCCACTAAACATTTTACTCCAACGTTATAGTGTGTCAAGTTTAACCTGGCAGTTTGACGTTTAATTTAAATATTCAAACAGACATATCCATTGTGTAATTTAGGGGATATATATATATATATATATATATATATATATATATATATATATATATATATATATATATATATATAATACATATATATATATAAGGATATGGGATAGTAATACTGACTACCAGGTAGCTCAGTTAGTAGGGTGCCTGCTCCATAAGTGGGAGGTCATGGGTTCAAACCCCGACCGGGTCTGACCCAAGATTTAAAAGAGGGTAGTGACTGTTCTTTCGCCAAGCACCCGGCTTTACGAAATGAGTCGCTGTTCTTTCGGATGGGAATTTAAAATGAATGAGGCCCTGTGTCACGGTGGGCTTGGCACAATAAAGAACCCCGCTGTATAATGCCATCAACGCACAGGCAAAATTTCTGCACCTTCACCTATAGCTGGCGACGTCTCGATGTAAGTGAAATATTCTTGACTTGGTCGTTAAACAACATTACTCAACTCAACTCTTAATATTCAAATTAAAGGCCAAACGGCCAGGTCAAACTTGACGCACTATACAACTAGTTGTTCCATTTAACAATTGTAGTCATTTGTAAAGATACAGGCTTGTTTAAAGTTTAATAATGAGCTAACGAAAATAATTCGTGAGGGGTAGCCATTGACAAAAAAACTGCGTAGAGATAGCAGCTTCCAAAAACCTGTTGAAATATAGCTTACGAGAAACCAAGAAGAGTTTTCTTTCCAGCATTAACAATGATTAATTTGATTGCTTAGTGTTAAACTTTAAACAAATCTGCAATGTAATTGTCAAACATGTATATTGGTTTTTGAAAAAAAAGTAATGACAAAAAACAAATTCCTCATATTTCAAAATATTATATTTTTACAATATCAATGCAGCAATTGAACAATGTTAAATATGTGCCCTAAGAATTTTATATAAAATATATTTTAATTAACTTTATAATTGTTTAATAAATAAACAGAGAACAAGCTTCTTTAAAAACGATTGACTCAATTGAAGAGTTTTATGGTGAAAATATTCAATTTTCTTGGGTTCTGATTCTCTGTTTGTTTACAGATAAATGTTCATTTCGCTCGGTCCAGTTTGGTGTGCGGTTTGTTCCCATGGGTGTATCAAGTTCCAGTTTAAGTTTAAACATCTCTCTTTCCGTATTTATCTTGTCCGGAGATTAAGATGGAGATGATCCAATCGTACAGGATTCCCCAGGCAGAGTCCAGGTGGTCACTGTAGGGTTTTACGGTTTCTTTCATCAAAGCTCTCAATGCTTTGCCAAGATGCTACAAAACAGAAATTCAAAACTTAGTCCAACCTGCCTTAAGGCCACCACTTTATAAGTACCACCTACTTATAAAAGTCAGTGGAATTGTATCCCAATTGTTTTATATTCTTATTATGTGAACCTGTATATAAGGACCATCTGCCCATAAAGGTCACTTTACTGGTTCCCTTGAGTGACCTTTATAGACAGGTTTGACTGTATAATGAAACACAAACATACCAATCTTTGTAGAAATCACAAACTCAAAAGCAAAGATAATACATTGAACAAATTAAAGTTAATTCAAAATGTGAACACAGGAAAGTGAGACCGAGTGCTCCGGATGGATAAGAATTTCCTTCCTGTCTAGCTATCTGCCTCCATCAGGTATAGGGAATATAGAACTATGGGGCATATCCATGATAATTTTGGATTTGCACGGCTGTACAAAGATCGTTACACGTGTCCTAAAGTTTGACCAAATTGTCAGTAAACATAAAGATTTTGAAAGTAATTTAGTAGTCCGACTAATCAGACCACTAAACCCCTATTTTAATTTTTGACTTGTTGGAATCTCCGACAAGTCAAAAATTAAAATGGGGGTTTAGTGGTCTGATTAGTCGGACTAGTAATTAAGTTGAACACGTGAACTTTCGCCACGGAAGTCTGACCGGAATGATTTAAAATGGAATTATTAAACTTACAGGGAAGTAATGAGAGGGTACGTTGTAACCAGTTTCACCGTGGCGGGATCCTAACTGCATCAACATGGGGACGACTTCCTCCAGATTTTCCAAATTATCGATACACTTTCCAATTTTGTTCACAACTCTGGTTACGTGGAAGAACAGCCTGGAACTGTTCTGCATCTGAGCGGAAGATGAACCACGAGCAAACTCGAACACCTTCTGGGTCTCTGGGCGATCCTTGAACATTCTGTAATATAAACAATGTCAACAAGGTATATAATTGGAATAGAATGCCATTTCAAAAATGTCCCCCAAACCAACCCCAACTTCTTGAACCCCAAACATGTGTATGATCAAAATACGAATAATCAATGGTACATCTACAACATCCAACTATTGTTCCTGTGAAGTTTGTAACACAGTTTTGTGAGAAGTGGCGGACTAAATGTTTGGAAGAGGAACAAACACTATACCCCTTACTTTACTTAGGGAAGAGGGGATAATAAAAGTAAGATGGACATTTGAGTGATTTTTCCCCTACAATTTGTTTTATTTTGAACGACATGTACTTATTTTCAGCTAAAAGTCGCTTATTTTGCGTATTACAAAACAGAATAAAGACTTTATACATTTATTCTTTTCACAATCTTCTATAAATGTCATAGGTAACGGATTTGTTACGTTCATTGTCGATTATACCTGAAGGATTTCCATTATTTCGGACTCTACTCGATTTATCCTGGTGACATTAATTACTTCCGTTGGGTCCTTTTATATTGCTTAATGTCCGATTAAAAGTTAGTGAAAATAGAGTTAATTTGTATGTTATATTTTAAAATTTAATTATTTAAAATTGAGCTAAATTCCCCGTTATCATAATATATCATTTGCTCTATCGGGCTGTAAGTTCCATTTGCCAATACAACAATGGTGTAGACATACTACTGATTTTTAAAGCGTTAATGTCTTGGCTTTTGTTTGCCATACGAAGATGTTCAGAAAAGCCAAAAAGACAAAAGTCGTTATTTTATTTTTTTCGCTGACAATACTGTTTAACATGCAAAGCTAAGGGGGATCTAGGCAGTTGCTATGGGATTCACTCGGGTGTACTGAAGATCATTCATAGTGACCCACTAGATAACCATCTCTAATCAAACCGGAGATAGGCATTAGCTATACATGATATGGTTATGATCAACCAAACAATTTTCACTGAGAGACTTCTTTCTTAATAGTTATCGTTGCTAATGGCTCGACCAGACAGTATTGTTTTTAATTACACCAAGATGTCACCAGCTTTTACACCTAAATAAAATTATACTTAACTACTTACGCATTTGTACAGAATTGTAGAATATTATACTAGATTAAATATCACATTTAAACGCTTTTAATATCAATTTTCACAATTTTTGGTATTTTTTTAAATTTATTTATTTATTTATTTATTTATTTATTTATTTATTATTTATATGAATTTTACCTCAAGAACAGTTCAAATCCCTTCTTGGCTGGATCTCCAGCTACCCAGTTGTTCCATGCCAGTCTCAGGGCTACAATCTCTTCCTGTGAGAATTCAGGAGACTGTCCGGTCTTCTGATATTGGCATCTGTTGTACAAACTATGTACACAAAAATAAAAGAAAATCGTAAAAAATTTATATTATAAAAATTAAGCAAATACATGTGCGTGAATTATGTGTGTATGCACAGGTACCCGGGAAATGGATTTTATGCATATCACTTCACATGTATACATTATATAAAAGAGTACCTGTCTTAATTATATAAGTACTAATGAATTGTCCATAGAAATACAAATGTATTTCATATTAATGTTTTCACTTGGCAAGTTTCAGATCATATGTGATACAAAATACATGTATCTGGTATTTAGGGAATTTTATTGTCTTCACTATACTCAGTACTCTTTTTATATAATTATGTGACACGATATTGTTTTCAAAAATGGTTAAAATCCATTTCCCTGGTACATGTTTATTTTGTTGTTTTACATATTCATTTTCATTGTTTGGCAGCGATGATTGTCGGAGTTTCAACGTTTACATGTGGCTTGCCGACAAATGTGCACGGACCAGTATGAACAGTCTCCCTCTTCGTTGTAATAGTGGTATATTGGCCCGTTTACATATTGTCTGTTGCTTTTTCAGTCATTGCATTCAATTGAACCTTGTATATATATATATCGTTATTTATCTTGCCAAGTGCGTGTTTCATTATATAAACGACTTTCTTCTTTTCTCATAGTCCTGAAGCCTGAGGTTAGAACGCAATGTTGGTTTCTAACGCTTAAGAATTTCGTTGAGTTACATATAGCGTTTTTCATTTACTACATTTGTAGTTAAAAAGTTACTACATTTGTGGTAAATAGTGTTACTACATGTTCATTTGTGGTGGTTCGTTACGTTATATAATTTCGCTATTTTATTACGTTTTTGACAGTTACATTACATACAGGGATCCCACCAAGCCTTAAATATTCAAAAACACAAATAACCAGTGCATGGATCTAGTTATATAATAAAAAATGGTTGCACAATGCAATGTCTATTAACTATATACACGTATATATCATTGCGATTTGTGTAGTTCAAATATTAAACGTTTGCAAAGGGGTGAGAAAGTCCCGTACTACATGCGAATTAGCACTTTAATTTGATACTCACGCAACAATCATTTCATTTGAGATTCTGTCGAAGTTATCCTACAATTAAAAACAACATGATTTCAATTTTCAAAGCAGCTATCGTTATACACGCGTCTAGATGAAGCCCAGTGGGTAGAGTGTTCGTTCCGTAAGTGGGAGGTCATGGGTTCGAACCCCGACCGGGTCTGACCCAAAACTTGAAAGTAGGAAGTGTCTGTTCTTTCGCCAAGCACTCGGCAATAGAAAAGAAAGTTACTGTTCTTTCGGATGCGAACTTAAAATAAACGAGTTCCCGTGTCACTCTAGGCGCGGCACAATAAAGAACCCCGCTGTATCATGCCGCATCAGGTCAACGCACAGGCAAAATTTCTGCACCGTCGCTTATAGCTGACGACGTCTCGATATAAGTGAAATATTCTTGACTGTGACGTTCAACACCAATACTCTGGGTGAAACCTTATATTAACCGATAGCAAGATATTTTAAACGACTTCGGGGACAGAGTTTTTGGATATAAAAAATGATTAGCGAACAATTAACATTCGGCAATATTAAGCCAATGTATACATGACAAATGCTACAACGTACGTCACAAAAGCAATGGTACTGGTATAGCCCCTCAACTCATACAGTATAGATTGACTACTTCGCGACTGTTAATTAACAAACCCCAGACACCAGGCTCCGTCGACGGCCCGGACCCGGTTGTTCGAAGTCCCGTTAGCTTAATCAAATGGAAAGCGATATTTCAAAAAGTTATCAAAATGACAAATATTTATTGAAACATGAAATGTTGACTTGAACATACTCTATTGATACTAGCAATAGTATGCATTATTACGCGGCTTTTGATATAAAGTTCTTAAAAGTTACAAAAAGTTCTAAAAAATACCTGCCTATTACATATACACAAGATGCATTTTGTCTCATTTTATCAACCGGTTTTAAAAGCAAACCGAGCATCCAAAATCTGAAAGGTGCGTTCAGTATATCGATGTTCAATGTGTCCTGCAATTCACATTAATTCGTACAACTAACCATGGATGTGCTCGTTAGCGACATACGAGCCGAGTGAGCCACCGCCTAAACATTTAAAACATTTATTTAAACTTATATTTCATTTAATCAAATAGCATAAGATGAAACAGCAAATTTCAACCAAATGGCTTCTTTCGGCATTTTGCACATCTAAACATTAAACACATTTTGCTGTGATTAATTATAATACTTTGTCACTTCTTGGATTGGGAGATAATTCGTTGAAAATACATTTAGAAAATAAAAATGAGGGTTTTTTATTGTTAATTTTTTTATTTATTTTTTTTTTAAATATTTATTAAATTATTGAAATAATTTTACCCCAGTATACTTTTGTTTGTGTATATAATAACACACAACTAAAAAATAAAACTTATTGTATAATATATATAAATTTATTTTAAATTTATTTTATATAAAACACTATAATACCGGTATATATGTTTTAAAACTCACCATTTTTTGTTCTGCACGGTGAAACTTAACCCTTGTATCTGGACTTAAACGTATGTGACGAATACTGCGGATGTAATGTCGCCTTTTTTATACCCCGGTACGTTTGATACACCTAGAGTTGCCTAACGGGTTAGCAGGTCTGTAACCCGTTTTCATCCCGGATCTTGAAATACAAGTGTAACTCTCAATACTCCCATTGACGTGGATGGATGAAATCGCTGACGTACTTTTTTAAATTTTATTTCAATTTTGCTGATGGATAGATAGATAAATGTCTCGTTACCCTAGTAATTTGATGTTTTTATTTTGATACAGGTATAAAATTTAAAAATAAATTTAAATAAAAACTGTGTCAGCATATCTATCTCTGGAGAGAGAGAGAGAGAGAGAGAGAGAGAGAGAGAGAGAGAGAGAGAGAGAGAGAGAGTTCTTAACAAGTATGTAACGAATAAGTGTAGACTTACGGAATAAAAAATTAGAATTAGTCACCATATTTGATCAGGAATGATATTAGTTCACTGTTCACAGCATATACACTTTTTTATCATAGTTTGTTTTCTCGATCGAATAACCAAGCCTGGTTTGATTGGAACTGTCAATCTAATCAGCCACTTATATTGAAATCTTCAATGAATATTTATCTTCAGCATGTATGTGTTAGTTTATTGTATTGCCATAAACCATTTTTCAAATTATTAAATGATGAAATTTAAAAAAGTATATATAACAGTATCATAGTCACTTGTACAATCTTCTTGTACTGAAAATGGTAAAAAGGCTTCTCATAGACTTTCAGTACAGTCAAACCTGTCTTTAAAGGTCACTAAAGAGAACCACTTAAAGTTCCTTTATGGGCAGGTGGTCCTTATATACAGGTTAAAATAACATAAATAAAGAGCGATTGGGATAAAATGTTACTGGCCTTTATAAGCAGGAGACTCTTATTTAGAGGTGACCTTTAAGGCAGGTTCGACTGTACAAGGTATGTTAGGAAGATTTTTCCCTTGTGCAGTAACTAAATAGTACTAATGCACGTACAATTGAGAACTTATCAGAATGGAAACAAACCCCTGCTTTGATAGATGCACTATGCGCGTTCTAACGAGTCATTAAACAATATGCAATTGACTCGATTGACAAATGTATACATGTCGCGAATATATAGTCTACCTTACCGTGCATTCTCATACAAAAATGTAAAATCAAATTGATAAACATACTTGTAGGAACTATGGATGTATCTCGTTCTGTTTTTTTAATTGCAGAAATGACTCGAATATTTCCAGCTGTAACGTTAATACAAAATGAAGTGTAGGTAATGATGCAAACATTAGAAAAACTACATATTGTTTAAAGCTTAAGATTTTAAAAAATATATTATTACCAATAATATTAATCACTAAATCTCTCTCTCTCTCTCTCTCTCTCTCTCTCATAGTGATTATTTTATTAATAAATACTTTGTTTAGTTACCACACACACACACACACACACACACACACACACACACTTTTATTTTTTCAGATTCCCATGACGCAAAATACATTATTTTACTACAACTTTATTAATTATATGAATGACCCCATGTTTATTTTCGAAAAAAATGTGAAATAACGACCTTCAAATATTCATGAATCTACTTATCAAAATAACTCATCTTATTTATTACTCTTCTATTTTAAGTTTGTTTTGGTGTTTAATTTTTGACTCCCCAACCTGTTATTTTTTCACAATACCGGTACATAACCAGTTTTCCCGACCTATCCAGTTTTTTACCTGGCGTATATACAAATAGCTCGATCATTTGACACAGGTATCATTTTGTCATTAAAGTTTACCTGCACAGCATCATGGTAAGTATTTTATATATATCTAAAACGTCTTAATTTAATTTAATTTTAATTTTTAAAAAGATTTTAATAAACAATACACAATTATATTAATTAACATATTTGTTTCATCAAAAGTCCGTGAAGTACTGTAATTTAAGAACTTCTGTTTTTCGCTATGTATTTAACGCATTTTGAAATCGCAGTGTATAAAAGATAGGGGGAATTATGAGGGCTATTTAAGAATGCATTTTTAGTTAAATAATTCAATGTCGTCACAATTATGGTTAAACTCACTTTAAAATTAAAATAAATGTTTCTAACGTGTATGTGTATGTGAGAAGAGAGAGAGAGAGAGAGAGAGAGAGAGAGAGCACTCTAACATTAAAATAAATTGTTAGTGTTAATGTGTATGAGAGAGAGAGAGAGAAGATTAATATGCAAAATACATAATTTTACAAATTTTGATAATTTTGTCTAAATAAGTTTTTCCTTTTCCTGTTTATTTACAGCCTTTGTACACAGTATCAGCAGCACAATATTCCGGTTTCCTGGATTTCTACTCCAGGAATTCCCACGATGGATACATGGGTAAAGCCGAGCTCCGGTCTGTTCTGTCAAAGTTCAACGTGAAGGCCTCTGGCTCAGACCTTCAGTCAATGATCGACTTGATCAGCGTAGACAGTAAGTTAAATTTGATATTTTTGGTCTAAAACTGATGGCTTGTTTGATTAAAAAACATAAGCGAGTGGCACAGTCTAGATTTTTGCGAGTTAAAATGGATGACACGGTTTAGCTTCTTAGAAGTAACATAGGCGGGTGCCACTGTCTAGTTTTTTAGGAAAAACATAGGCAAGTGTCACTGTCTAAATTGTTTGTAGAACATAGGCAAGTGGCAATGTCTAGATTTTTGGTTCAAACCAAAGCGAGTGGCACTGTCCAGCCTTTTAGTAGAAACATATGCCAGTGACAATGTCTAGCTTTTTTGGTACAAATTTAGTAGAAACATAGGCGAGTGGCACTGTCTAGATATTTTTCAGTAAAAACAAAGGCGAGTGGCACTGTCTAGCTATTTTGTAAAAACATACACGATTGCCACTGTCTAGGTTTTTGAGACAAGAGTTATTGTCTACACGAAATTCTTAGTTGGTAGTTCCATTCTGTCTATAAGTCCTTAATTCGGACGGTATCTTCAATGTCATAGTAGGTGTGGCACGAAAAAGAACCCGATATAAGCATACTAAAACTATGAGTGCTTGATGAAACTCCGGATATAGCTGATGACGTGTCAATATAAGTAAAAGGACGCTGCAAGCACACTAAAATACCACGATTGAAGTCCCTTCAGCTATAGCCGGCGACGTCTCTCTATAAGTGAAATGATGGTAACATGGGACGTATAAACCCCTAACTCAGTCACCCAGTTGGTAAAAAGTATCGCACGTGTCTGAAAGGAGGATAGTTTAATCACGTGTGAAGTTCTGCTGTTTTCCGACGAAAATGAAAATGGTTGTGTATGCCGTATATTACAATAGACGAGGTTAATTGCACCAACAGGTGCATACTTATCTTCCTTGGCCATCAGAAGGTCAATCCAACTTCAAGAACGCACAGGTCATTTTTAGTTAACAATATTGCAGACCTCTGGGCAATAAATTATTTTTCTAATTATAGGCAAGAATTGCATACCTAAGCATGTAAATTTACTCACATAAGCAAATTTTGTTGTGTGAACTTCTTTGCATACATGCAAATTTTACTCATGTAGGTATTTACTATGTCGTTGAACGGCGTTGGACATTTGAGCAAAATAATAGGACAAAAGATTAGTAATGGGCGTTTGAGCAACAGAATTTTAACAAATTTGAGCCTAATTCCAAATACATGGTAGACATTTGAGCGACAATTTTTTAAATCTCTTCCTTTAGCAAGACTGAAGTCTGTTGCCCTCTGCTCACCGCAGAGATGAAACTAGGATTTTGAGCAGGATAAAGGTTTTTGAAAAGCACCAAATTAAAGTTATAAACAACATTAAAAGTCTATCACTACATTTCATAAAACTTTGTTAAAAAAACTTTGTAAAATTTACAGGATAAAGCTTAAAGTAAAAAAGTAGTATGTTTTTGAAAAACACTAAATATCAATTCTGTAGCGGTACCCATCATATAAAATACTCTTTTGACCTGTAAGTATACAGGTGAGTAGATTAAAACTGTCGCTCAAATGTCCATCGTAAAATACAGGTAATAGTTCAAATCTGTCAAATAAATGTCCACTAGGAGTTTTTTTTTAATTTTCGCTCAACTGTGCTGCACCCTTTTTTGCCGTAAAGCTGTTAAGCACGAATTACATGTAGTTGAATAAGATCCTAAAATTAGAATATAAGTATCTTATCAAAATTAGCTTGTACTATATAGCTATCTCAATATAATTGAAATATTTTTAGTGAATTAATAATGTAAATTACAGTATGTTTGAACTGCATGCCGGAATTGCGGATTGCAGTCTTGGGATCTGAAAGAAGCATCAAGTTTGATATATACATGTATATCAAAAATAGCAAAACGCATTCCATTTGCTCTAATAAAAAACAAACATACTAATCCATGTCCGAATCACAGTCCAGAAGCAAAGTAAAAACTTTGGAACTGACAAATTAGGTTAGACACGTAAACTTCCACCAGGGAAGTGAGGCCGGGTGCTCCGGAAGGGTAAGCACCTCCTGTTTAGCTAGCTACACCTGCCATGTGTGTAACCAAACTTGTGTGAAAGGAACATTGAAGATATATTCAGGGCAATAAAATCTTTTTTCTAGAGTAACGTGAATTGATGTGAATTATCCTCTTTTGATTTCAGGCCGAGGTATAACATTCCAGGCATTCATCGATTACGTAGCCAGTTACAAAGCTTTACGTGATGTCACTAATGAATACACAGAGGCCTTCCGTATCTATGACCGTAGTGGTAGTGGTATGCTGACTCGTGATGACATCAAAGAAGTCATGGGAAAACTAGGAATAAAAGCCAATTTGGATGCGTTGTTTGACGAAGTTGATGAAAACAGAGACGGTGTTATTTCTTACAAAGGTAGGGGTTTTACCCAAATCGCTCTCTTCTCTCTCTCCTTCTCTCTCTCTCTCTCCTCTCTCTCTCTCTCTTCTCTCTCTTATAGATAAAAAATAAATGTTTTTTATAAAGCCAAATAAATAACGCGTTTTTGACGAAGGTAGTTGTTGCGGTTAACATTTATCATTTGTTTCTAGCAAACATTACCCAACCTTTAAGTGTCATAGCGGCCAGCGCTTTTTCAATGTGACAAAATTCTGGAAAGTCTTCCGAAGCCGTTGAGACGAGCGTTGACGGAGTATAGTCATGCCTTTGCTGCTCTGTAATTGCTAAGGAACATTATGTATTCAACTGTACATAACGTTTTGCTTTTTCTTAATGCATGGAATTGGTTGTAATGTATTGGTTTTCGATCTGGCTTTTGCCCATTTGTTTAATTTATTTAATTCAAATCATTTGTATTTCACTTACTAACTCCAACAAAACTTTTATGTGTTTTTATGTATTTTTTCTAGGTTTATAAATCTATAATTTCTCGAATCGTATTAAATTGTCTAGAGTTTATTATATACACGGAAAGGCACCAGAAAAACTCTAAAAATAAACATTTGAATTACCAATATTGCTTTATCTCATTGACCTATTTGTTTGTTTTCAGAATTCGTTAAACTGATGCAGCGTAAACTTTAGACAACCAAGATAACTGGGACATGAACGACCATCTGAGCGACCATCTTAATATCCAATGTGAACTGTGAACATGGTGGACAGAAATGAACTTTTCAATAATTAGATATAATATATATATATTTCTATCTTGTAATAAATATTTTTGCAGCACTGAAAGCACATGTAGTTTTTTGTTGTTACCTTATCACAAAATACCTCACATGATTGCGAGTTTCACGAACGTTCATATAATATACAGCGTCAAAGTCGGAGTCAGCTGAGTCTCTGACCCCTTTTCACAATCGTTTCTAAATTAAGATTTCCCTGAAATTAAATTTAGTTTTTGGAAATTACAAATTATCATTTTTGACAAAAATAAATACAAATAACATAAGCACGAAGTGGTCGACAAAAAGACACCTTATACAAAAGTATTAAAACTATTAAGATTTCAAATTTGCAAAGTTTTGGTTGGGGGAAAACGTAGTTCAGGATCGATTGTGAAAATAGCAGCTTTTCTTATAATTTGCCTGCGCATTATCAATGAATACCAGTATAATTAGATACCAATATCCTCTGAAGTTTGAAAAATCGTATTTTCATACAACGCTTATCGAACCATCGAGATCGACTTTATACCTGAATCGAAAATGAAACCAGAGGCTTTGAAGCTATCCAGACACTAGTAGTTGAATGGATTTGTACTGCACCTTGCTTTACAACATGTAAACATTTTTCACCATTCCTTACTATAGTTATTTTGATTTCAGACTTTACAAGTTTATTACGAGTTTATACAATTTTGTACCAGAGCAAATTGATTTTAACTCTCCAAGGGTCATGACATGAATGACATGGTAAACCAATCCGTGGTATTAAACTGACTTAAAAGCCTATGGCGAACGGAACCTTTACCACATGCAGTCAATTATGGCAAATCAAAGACAAACTCCTAACCGCAATCCCAAAGCAAAGGAAAACTTTAAAACTGACAAATTAGGTTTAACACGTGAACTTTCATCAGGAAAGTGAGGCCGGGTATTCCGGAAGGGTAGGCGCCTCCTGTTAAGCTATCTACACCTTCCACACGTGTAACCAAAATTGGAAATGAAAGGGACATAGGACTATGGGACGTCAAATATATCGATGGTAATTTTGGAGCACCTGGCCTTACTTCTCTGGTAGAAGTTCACGTGTTTAACTTAATTTGCTACTGTAAAGGTTTTTGCTTTGGGATTGAGTTGATTGGTATTTTGTTTTTAACTGAGACCAAATGCAATTATTGAGCCATAATTGTTTTTTAAATGACGTCACTCTTTTTTTGCTTAAGCATAGAATACACGAGACGTCAATTATTGGCTATTCCAGCAATTGAACATGTATATCGTAAGCAGCCATGTTTAAAATTTCAGACAGAATAAAGGAACTGAAATAAGATTTTTAAGAAATGATAAATGTTAATAGATATTATGTGTAGGGGACATTCGTCTAGATACGGACGATTTTACGAGCTTATATTTGATCGTGCTCTCTTTTCAAACTTATCTCAACCCCCATTACCACAACCAACTTGTTTTGAATCTGTATTGTTTGTATCTTTATCTGTCTTAGAATGTTCATAGCTGACTGTTGAGCTGTTTAGAATGGGGTTGTTATAGTGCTAATACCTTTACGCGAGTAACCCTTATTCGTTTTGCTTTGCACAGCAATGGAAGTTATTTTGAACTATAAACGTCATTTCTAAAAGTTCTATACTTAATTACAAAAAAGTCATCTCACCACATTGGTCTCTATTGATTGCTTTTAGCAAAAAGGTTGTAATCCTATTTCAAGAATGGTTTCCGAACCCATTGTGCTTTGTATCGGGCGCTTTGCTTTGGTGCAAATGAAACAAAATGATACTAGCAATAAATACTCAGGGGATGGATTAATCTGACGAAAATACACGTGTTTCTTGAGTTATCACCCTTTCTCTTTATTTTCGCCTATTGTGGGAACTATCTCTCAAGGCAAAAGATCAGTCTACACTGCCTCGATTTAAGTTAATAAAAATACTGACTGGGGTATAAAACATTCGTACGCCATTCCATACTGTGCTATTAATCACAATGACAATATTGTCATATACCATTTTTTGAATGTATTTTATGATTAAATTCATAAAATGGTATATGACAGTTACACCAGTTAGCAATTGTTTACACTCTGCTTTGAATAACCGCTACATAAAACGGGCTAAGTAATGGAGTGCTTGCCTACAATAACAGGCTATATACAGTACAGACCTATTCCAAGTTTAATATGGGTTTGAAGTTAGACTGCCGAGTGACTGGGGTATCAAAAGCTAGTAATCGAAAAATTTCCAATCAAAAACAAACATACTAATCCATGTCCGAGTCAAAATCCAGAAGCAAAGTAAAAACTTTGGAACTGACAAGTCGGGTTAGACACATAAACTTCCCACCGGGGAAGTTAGGCCGGGTGTTCCGGGAGGGTAAGCACCTCCTGTTTAGCTAGCTACACCCGCTAGGGCTAGCAGCTGTCGAGATATAGCTAAGGAGAAGCAGAGATGGAGTGAGTTGAATTGAGTTGAGTAATGGTGTTTAACGTCCCAATATTCTTGACTGGGACGTTAAACACCATTACTCAACTCAACTCAACTCATCGCAGAGATGGACTTCCGTTTTGGAACAAATTCATTAGTGATGTGATAAAATTTTGACATGTCTGTGTTGTATTATAACAATATATCACAAATTACAATCAGTACTGCATTATTGTTTTATTTTACGATATCGTTAAAGATACAATTTACAACAGTTTCTAAAAACAAATTTGAGATCACATTCATATTGCACAACCGTTAACAATTTTTGGCACATTTATGATATCGGCACTTCTTGACAAGTATAAATCTGTGATGAACAAATATATAAATATTACAAGTATCAACATGATACAATAAAACTGTTAATCTGAAAAAAATTGCGTTCGTTTTATTTTCGCGATAGTAATAATACGCGAAAATTAACTTGCCCATAAATTCGCAAAGAGTAACAATACGCGACAATTTACATTCCCAGTGACAAGACGCGAACATTAACTTTCTTTATAAATATGCAAGAGTGACAAACTTTCGCGAAGTCTTTCATTTGTTACAATCGATATGAATTAACATTGACTTCCACCGACAACGCCGAGTTCGCGAACATCCTCGCAAAAATTAACTGACGCAAAAATTCCCTATTTACAGTGACGGTTTGTAAAATTTATAGTTATGTGTTTATATCAAATGTCTTTTATATAGCTGATGATAAAATATATGACATATAAATAACATCGTATACTTTTTACAATAAAGTATGACATACATATATAAGACAATGGCACTTTGGTCCAAATGTAAAAGATGAATTGTAAAAGCTTAATATAAAATAACATAAAGAATTTATATAATAAATACTTATTTTATGTATTTTAAATACATTGCTGAACCTGTAAAGGTATTAATGCAATTATTTTTTATTTTTAAATCAATTTTCCCGCTACAACACTAAACTTATTGGAAAGTAAATAATTAAATTTCTTATTCCCGAAATTAATTGCTATACTGAACTGGTGCTTAAGTACCCTTGACGAGATTTAAGCAGAATCATAGTTTCCATCGTACAGAGTGTTTCAAATATCAATTCCACCACTTTTTCATTTCTTGGCCTTTTGCTGACAGATTCTGCGTGAATTCAAATGAAATATTCTTTCTTTTTAAGTGACATGACTTTGGTTATTTGATTTAAGTGACAAGGCTCGTTACTTGTTTTCAGTCTGGCGGTCTTGGCTTACATATTTCGTTGATAACTAGCTCTGAATATATAGAGTTTATGTGACCTTCCACGTGGTATTCCTCCTTCTCCGAATCCTCTTTCCTAAGTACCTGAACAAAATAATATATATTATAAATATATAATAAAGATAATAATATAATAAAGATTCATTGAGCAATGTTGTAAAACCATTTTCTGAAAGTTAAATACTAGAAATAATAACAATAATATTTTCAAAAATTTTTTAATTTCTTATTAACTTTATATATCTAATATTAACTTTGAAAAATCAAATATTGTGCATTTTCGCGTCAAATCGTGTGTAAGGACTAATGAAGACTTTAGTTGTGGCGGTAATCGCACTGTGGTTTGTGACAGTTACATATACCTTGGAATATTATTAAATGAACATTTAGATTTTAATGTTACAGCTCTACATGTAGCTAAATCTGCAAGTAGAGCCCTCGGATTGCTCATCGCTAAATCGAAAGCAGCTGGAGGATTATCTTTTAATACATTTTCAAAACTATTTGATAACACAGTTTTTGCTATTATCAGCTATGGTACAGCTATTTGGGGTCATAAACAGTTTAAGTGTATAGACGCAATTCATTCTTTTTAGGACTTGGTCGATATGCACCTAACTCTGCTGTGATAGGTGATATGGGGTGGACTCCACTACATGTTAAACAATGGGATGGCATTATTAGACAATATCGTCGTTTATGTGATATGGACGAAACCCGTGTTAATAAACGTATATATATATGGTCAGATTCTTTTAAATACCGGGTGAATAATTGGAACTGTAGAGTGCGCACTAGATTAACGGAACTGAACTTAGAGGAATATAGTGATATCAACCGTTACATACCTCAAAAAGATCTTATTTCGATCGTTAATACGGGTAACATGAACTCTTTTATCCAACAGTGGCATAACGCTTTGAATAAGGACTCAGCTATACATGGACAGGGAAGAAATAAACTACGGACTTACAGATTATTTAAAAGTACATTTGAAACTGAACAATACGTAAAATCTACCCTCCCACGTTCTCACCGAAGCGCTCTTTCAAAATTCAGAATAGGGGTTGCACCAATTAGACTCGAGACCGGTCGTTACGAAGGTCTACCAGTTCATAAACGTCACTGTTTTAACTGCACAGAGACTGTAGAGTCTGAATCCCATGTTTTATTACATTGTGATTTTTATAATGATTTTAGATCTGTTATGTTTGATGGTGCTAAGAAATATATTGATAATTTTAATCTTTTAAGTGATTCTGATAAGCTTTCTGCGATTTTATCTCATCCACTTTTAGTGAAAATATCCCAAATTCTGCAGTAGTGTTTTAACTAGACGTCGTTTTTATCTTCATAAATGATTTTATTAATGGTATACTTTTTTTTAACATCCATCCCTATTTTATTTCAGCATATATATATATATATATATATATATATATATATATATATATATATATAATGTATATAATTGTTTATATTGATTTTTTTATAGTCTCCTATAATTCTTTTAAGAATGGCATATATACTAGTATTTATGTTTTAATTATTATATGTGTGTATTGTTGTATATATGATGAGACTTAAATAAACTATTTGTATCTTGTATCTTGTATCTTTCTTTCAGCACTTCCGTTTTCTCCGGACTTAAGGGGCTCAAATTATACTCTTGGCTTGGACTGAAAAGTCACTGCTACTCTCCAATCCAAAAACAAAAACAAAACCTTTGCTTGATAATTATTCACATTTTGGGAAATTTATACAACAAACATTTTCTAGCGTAGCGAATGTGTTTGATGGACTAGAACTTTATAACAATTTTTTTTAAACTTTCTATAACAAGTTTTATTGAAGGAACATTCTGCAATAATAAATCAGCGATTGGTCGTATTTTACTAGGGGTCAGTTGTATGAGGCTCGATTAGTTTAATCAATTGATTAGTCGAAATTTGCATTTTGGGTAATTTATAGATATATTGTGAACGTAAAGTATAAATGTCAAAAATGAATAAAAATTCCAGCAAACTTAAGCACATTGAAATAAAAATACCAATTCGATAGTGATATTTGAATTTTATTCATATTTTAATTTTCAGCTAAGCAATGATTAAACTAATCAAATTTCGAACAACCTGGTCCTAGGGCAGTGATATAGGACTGCACTGATAATAACTTGAAGTACATGTATATTACAGCCGAGAGGAGAAATACTTGAGACTTACTTTGTGGAAATGACAAGCACATTGTCCTGGATAAAACTCCCTGTATCTCGCCATGGTCATGTTAAATGTTGGAATGAATTTAAATCCAAGTTTTCTTCCATGTTGCCCCAGGTCTGCTTCATGGGCTATGTGTTTCCGTTGTTCATCCTTGCAAAAAATAACAAAACTGAATTATTGCAATGTTTAAATATAAATGTCTGAGGTTTTATACCAGTATGCATGTTGGATGCATAATTCGTTACTTAACAAAGTTTACAATCACTGCGAATTACAAGAAAGGAATAAATAAAAGTCATACTCTTCATTTCATTGGGACTTAAATACATTTCATAAAACCTCAAATTAAACTATTATAAGTTGACAAGAGTCTCGCTAGGTAGAGCAAAATAAGCTGTATATAGTTTTTGCTATTAAACTGTTGTTAAAGATAAATAATAGACATTTCAAAGGGTAACAATTCGGCGCATGTGTGAGAGTTACATCCTCTCCTGGTGCAAACAATTGCAATGTCATATCCTGATACTTAACCATATCATTGTTTAGTAAAAACTTTCACCAGTGTTGGCCTAAGAGATAGGACAAACTATGGATGGACAGACATGTGACATCATAATGCGTCTAATTTCAAGATGCGGGTGTATGAAAAACTTCGCAGAAGGCATAATCTAAAACACGAAGCAGACTGCTTGCAAATAAATTGTTGATACAGTGATATTTCAAGCCTAGGCTTTAAAGACCCTTAAAGTTTTATGGTCGTCATCACAGTATTGTTGATTCGTTTGGTGTCCCTGTGTCAGAATTTCCTTGGAAATATTCGTTAATTTATATAACACACGTGGCAGGCGTAGCTAGCTAAACAGTAGGTGCTTAACCTTCCGGAGAACCCGGTCTCACTTCCATGGTGGAAATTCACCTGTCTAGCCTTACTTGTCAGTTCCAAAGTTTTTACTTTACTTCTGGATTGATTCGGACACGGATTAGTTTGTTTGTTTATGATATTAGAACAATGGGTGTCAAACACGATCATCTCAATTTATTAGTTCAAGTCTTGAATGAAAAACTTCTGTAAACAATATCACCATATACAAACTCACCATTGGAACATACATTACACCATCAACATTTTCATGGAATCCGGCACCTAATCCTTTCATTATCAGTTTTATACCAGTTAAATTCTCCCTTTTGAAAATATCATAAAATATAAATCAAGTATTGTTATAATCAGAATGTTTATAATCTTTAAAAACATAAACTGTTAGGGAGTGTGGGACCCCTATATGTAGTAACTACCACAAATGTAGTAACGGTCACAAATGTAATAAAATTGTGTCACATACGTAGTAACGAACCACAAATGTAGTAAGGTTTGTCACATATGTAGTAAATGTTGGTCACAAATGTAGCAAAATTTTACCACAAATGTAGCAACAAAATCTTACCACAAATGTAACAACTTAATTTTACCACAAATGTAGTAAAATTTAAAAAAAAATGATAAAATATATTTTTTTCAATATTGGTAATATCTTGGCTAGTGTTAATGAATGACAAGCACTGTGGTTTCTCTGTCAGGTAATTTAAGGTATATCTGTAGGGTAATTTAAGGAATTAAACCCCAAACCCATATTATGCCTCGGTTTCAACCATGTTAAGCCAGAGTCAAATGCAAGTAGATTTTTCAGTTCTACGCTACTCATAACGATGTGGAATGTCACGGTTCATGTTCATGTGAACAGTCATTTTCAGCTCTAACAAGGCTACTACAAGGAAGTCGCGAGATGAATTTCACGTCCCCAGTACATTTATTAGTTGCCACTTCGAAGATATATATATATTTGTTATTTTTGGTCACACCCCTATCTGACCAAGACTTAAAAATGGTATTTTAAAAGGAAAGCTATTAGGGTAATTTGGAAAAGACCCTAAAACCAGGTGTTATGCGTTAAAGAATCTTAGCGCATTCTATTGCACTCCATGGGTCAAACTTTCTGCCACTTCTCATATAGCTGGTGAAGTCTTGATATAAGTGGAACATTCATTCAATTAACGGATCGATACTCTTGCAAATTACACATGAAGTCGGATCGACATTGAGATTTGTATATTTATCAAAAGTTTTAAAAACGTGTAACCTTTTCACAAATCAAAATAGACAGTTTGTAGTGCCTCAATTAATGCAGAGTGACTTCGTGTGCGTGTGTTGGTGGGGGTGAAGTTGGGGGGGGGGGGAGAGATGCGTACATAACTAGACAATAACAAAATAAAAAATTCTGATAATGGCTAAAGTATGAGAACATCACCTAAAACTTTGAAAACGCCAAATTGCTTATTATGTCCGGTTTTTTTTTTTTTTTGTTTTTTTTTTGTTTTTTTTTTATTCGGGGGGGGGGGGGGTGTTGCATTGTCTATATAGTTGGTCAAATTGCAATATTCAGCAGGAAACTGGACATCCACCCATAGCAATGCAAATTAAAAACAATAGGCTAAGAATTTAGTTACAAAATAAAATCTGGAATTTTTTTAACACTTCCGTTTAATTTAAACCGCAGACAAAAGAGAAAACCTTAAACAAGTACCACACTATGATCTGTTTTTAGCGGATTGGGTACGCAACTAGCCTGTGAGAAGTGCACTTAAACACTAAGCAGGGTACAAGAGTTGAGAGTTGAGTAATGGTGTTTAACGTCTTAGTCAAGAATATTTCACTTATATTGAGACGTCGCCAGCTATAGGCGAAGGTGCAGAAACTTTGTCTGTGCGTTGCGCTGATGGCATTATACAGCAGGGTTCTCTAGCGTGCCGTGCCCACCGTGACACAGGGTCTCGTTTTTTGTAAGTTCCCATCCGAAAGAATCGTGACTTTCATTTCGTTATGCAGAGTGCTTGTCGAAAGAACAAGATACACCATATATGATTACAGACGTTCTATTTTACAGACGAACACATCTTATAAAATGCAGTTCATATACTTCAATAACGATATATACGAAGTATTGTAAATGCAACAGAGAGAGAGAGAGAGAGACAGAGAGAGAGAGAGAGAGACAGACAGACAGAGAGAGAGAGATCATTTCAGCGAAGTGAACTTGATCTGTAACACATTATGGTAGACCTACATGCCAAATCAGTTCATATGTGGTGCAAGCTTTTACGAAAAAAAAAACCTGCAGAAAGCTGTTATTTCAATCAAATTATCAAAGACAATTGCAAAGGATCGGATTCGTAGCAAAACAAAACGTTAACGCAGCCTAGTATCTGAAAGTGTTTAGGAAACAATGTGGAAAACTTATAATTGACTGATGGACGGACGGAGGGACCGACCAACAGCATTATACTTCCTACGTCTTAAGTTTCATAGAGTATAATAATAAATACATGTAACCTACTAAAATCTGCCAAAATACAGAAAACCCAGAAAGAGGTATGGCGGGTTTGATGTGATTTTGTCCTAAATGGACCGTTTTGCTTTTTGAAAAATAAAAGTCTAAATATTCTTGCACTTAATTTATAAAGCAGCAGTATTTTATGTGGAGTTTCAGATTTTGCCTCATACAAAGGTATATTTTACTGGAATTTTTCTTAATAAGCTCATCTTTGTGCTCTATTATGCAATAAATTGAAAAATGAGGGGGTTTTCCCGTCTTTGATAATTATTTTCAAAGTGTTCTCCTCGGAAGACCATTTTTTATGTCATTGTTTCTGAAAATATTTTCAAAATGCAATCATTACGAGTTTTCAAAAAATTGGTCCTCTTAGGAGAAAATAGTCAATTTTTTAAAATTAGGGAAAATAAAAACTGATCACTGCACATATAACTGATGTTGCATTTTAACTCAGTTGGCACTTACTGCTGTGGTTAGCTCAGTCGGTAGCGAGGACGCTTTGCAACCTGTACGGCATGGGTTCAAATCCCACTCGCATACCTTTTAACTTATTCTTCTTCTTGTTTTTTTTATATATTTTTTATCTTTATAAAATACTATTGTTAGATTTTTCCTTTACAAATATTAGTTTTTAAAAATGATCATTATCTTCTTTAAAAACACTACTAGCAGATCAAGCCAGGTTACATTTTTGTACAATAAATCTACGCATATCACCCGTGAATTCTTAGTGAAGCGTGATGTAAGTTAATACTTTATTGTTCAAGTGTTTCTGTTTATTGTATAAAGATGAAACATGAAGATTATGGATGTTAAGGTTTGTTCAATATCTTCGGCTCTTCAAGGAAAAACAAGTTTACACAAACAAAGCGCTTGTTTTTCATTGACCTGGTCTAATTATAGAACGCGAAATCCTCAGGTGTTTAAAAATACACCGTTACGTCATTCATCCATTCAAGCAGGGGGGCAATGTGAAAAGCGCCTATCAAACCCGCCATACCTCTTTAAATTTAAAAACTGAATTTTACATGTACTTTACAAACCGAAGTATAATGAAAATAAGAGGCCAATTGGCATTATCGCTCATCGCATAATACATAACATACGTACAGGGGTAACACCCCTACAAGGATTATCAGATACTAGTAGTTATTTTTTACATGTATATCTGAATTACTATTAGATCATTGTTTAATGTGCCGATTTATGTGACACTAATAGTTTTCAAGTAAATAGAAAAAACCAGCAAAATTAACAATTTATACATACATTTTTCTTTGGTAGTTTGGTTATATCGGAATCAGAGCCACTTCTATCGGGATAGAATTCCCTTCTATCTGGTTAAAAGTCACTTCTAACGCGTTAAAAGTCACTTCTATTGGAACAACAGTCGCATCTATCGGGTTAGAACACACCTTAAATGTTGGTTTCTAACTTTCAGATTTCAAAATTTTCGTTACTACATATAGCGGTTTTCATTTACTACATTTGTGGTAACAAAAATTGTTACTACATTTGTGGTAACGGTCGTTCCTACATTTGTGGTTCGTTACTACATATGTGACACAATTTTATTACATTTCTGACCGTTACTACATTTGTGGTAGTTACTACATATAGGGGTCCCACAGGGAGCCTTGTTTTGGCTGAGTGGTCTAAAGCGCGTTAAATTTTTCGCATTACACCCCACTCGGGTTCGCTTGCCAAAGGTCGGTGCTTACTGAGGACAGCCAATACCTTTATTTGTTACCATCCATGAACTCCCTGCCTCGATAAAGAAGGTGCAAAAATTAATTACTCAAGATCGTAAATGTTCTTGTTTAAGAAACATTGAAAATAAGAACTGACAAGGTCTTGCAATTGCAATTAATGCGGTATTTAGGCGTTACGTCGAGTAATACGTGCTTTAAATATATTCTTTTTTCATATTTTTAACTTTATAATTTTTTATTTTGTGGTATGTCAGATTCGTGAACGGCATGGCATGAATTCGTTGCGTACATACATTTTGTGCAACAGTTTCACAAAACAATGTAACAAAAAGCAGTGTCTCATTAAGTGTTCTTGGCGATTGACAATCATAGTAATGTCTAGGTCATGAATTGGATCATTTATTTATTACTTTAGTTGTTGTTGTTATTATTGTTGTTGTTTATTTCAAGTATTCTTACCTTTGAAGTGCTTTCATTACTAACTTCAAGTGATGTTTGTCGAGCCATTGTACACCTCCTACTACAAAAACCGTGTTCGAGTTGTTTTCTAGCGGCAATGTCCTAAAACATATGATAAATAAGTTTTATTTCAATTTACTCAAATGTGCTAAATGAAAAACAAACTAAAACAAACCATTCCGTTTAGTTCGTTTACCCTTCCGGAGCACCCGGTCTCGCTTCACTGAAGAAAACCCCTTTTTAACATAATTAGCCTGTTTTCAAAGGGCTTAATTTGCTTTTGGAATTGTAATTAGGAAACTGTTCATGACTTGTATGTATCTGTTTAATTATAATTAGGAATGTTAAAACGCATGATACTTCCTATGCACTAGTTCGAATCCCGCTTAAGTAGATAGTGGTTAAATAAGTTTGCAAGTTTGTTTTCAATAAGTAGACGGATTTCTCCTTTTCTTTACTAGAACTGACATACCAGATAGAAATGAAAGTTGAAAATATACACCATAACCTTTCCCCTCCCCATTCAAAATTTTGATTTTCAAGGATGTACGCAAAATAATTGTGCAAATAGCGCTATGCCGCGTGTTTATTTCAAGCTTTCACTGCAGCAAAGTCCTGTTCTTAATTTATGACTTCAGAACCTGTCCGTAGTTACAGAAAAGCGGCAACAAAGAAATAATATGACACAACAAATCCAGAAAAGACGCACACTAGCAAACGTAATTAACGTAAACGTAACAACGTAAAACGTAAACTGAAGTAATGGCATATAACTAACCATTTTATGAGTTGATAAATAGCTTTATCGAACGAAGGTCTATGATTGGTTGGAAGCCAAAACTGCGGGTAATATGCAAAACTTGTAATCGTCTTGTTGTTATTTATATTCAGGTAACGTCTAAAATTGTGTGTTTTGTCCCAACTCATCAATGTTCCGTTGATTCTCTCCAGGATATAATGCAAAATGCCTCTATTTGTGGAATCGCCAATAAAGAGTAGCCTCTTGCCGGTAAAACACTTTTGAATATCCCTGTCACTCATTTTTCTATGTTTACAAAATGTGTTCTGCCACACAGAATTGTTCCAGTCACAACTTTTATTATCTTCACAGGTGCCACAGGGTACATACCATAAACCTACAATAAATATGTACAGATAAAAAAACGCTACCTCCTAAAAGAAACCTTTAAGTGTGCTCGCTTCGTAAGTGGGAGGCCGTAGGTTCGAATCCCGACCGGGTCTGACTCAAGACTTGAGAGTGGGTAATGACTGTTCTTTCGCCAAGAACTCGGCATTACGAAATGAAAGTCATGGTTCTTTCGAATGGGAACTTAAAATAAACGAGTTTCCGTGTCTTGGTGGACTTGGCACAATAAAGAGCCCTGCTGTATAATGCCATCGGCGCAACGCACAGGCAAAATTTCTGCACCTTCGCCTATACCTGGTGGCGTATCGATATAAGGGAAATATTCTTTACTGGGACGTTAAATACCATTACTCAACTCAACTCAACTCTTTGCTTATATGCAAGGCTTACATGCGCGTGTATCTACTTGCTAACATGTGACACTTTGTGTTGTATAAAACACCTCTGCGAAGTTCCTAAGAGTAGTCGTTTGTGGCATTACAAGGATTTCTTATCGTTATAGCCCAACGTCGACTAGAACTGTCTCTTGAGAGCCAAATACCCCCACCCCTGTCCTAAACATTGACCTCCTGACCTTAACATTTGACTTATGCACATAAATATTTAGTTTGCGACACATCGTCTCATGTTGTTTTACATTTGTGTCAAGATTTATCAAAATCCATTCATAGATATGAAAGATATAGAGCGGACACGATATTGGGACGGACAACAAGACGAACAGACAGTGCTCTAAACTTCGTTTGCGGGGGGGGGGTATAACAATGCCTACATCAAGCAACAAGAGGCCCATGGGCCTGATACGCTCACCTGACAACTAATGGCTAGCTGATAGATTTAAAGAAAACATAAATACTAAACCCCAATGACTTTTTTCTTTAAATCATGATAACTGTTGTATCAATACCTACAACATTCTAATATAAATGCCTATACAAAAAGTTAATAGTTTTCAAGATAGTTAACCATTTCAGTGTTGTTTCACATCTGTGACCTTGACCTTTGAACTCATGACCTTTTTCTATACATCAATATGATCGTTGTATCAATACCTACAACATTCTAATATACATGCCTATACAAAAAGTTTATAGTTTTCGAGATAATTAACCATTTCGGTATTGTTTCGCATATGTGACCTTGACCTTTGAACCCATGACCTTTTTCTATACATCAAAATGATCGTTGTATCAATACTTACAACATTCTAATATACATGCCTATACAAAAAGTTTATAGTTTTTGAGATAATTAACCATTTGGGTATTGTTTTGCATCTGGGACCTTGACCTTTGAACCCATGACCTTTTTCTATACATTAAAATCATTGTTGTATCAATACCTACAACATTCTAATATACATGCCTATACAAAAAATTTATAGTTTTCGAGATAATTAACCATTTTGGTATTGTTTCACATCTGTGACCTTGACCTTTGAACCCATGACCTTTTTCTATACATCAAAATGATCATTGTATCAATACCTACAACATTCTAATATACATGCCTATACAAAATGTTAATAGTTTTCGAGATAATTAACCATTTCTGTATTGTTTCGCATCTGTGACCTTGACCTTTGAACCCATGACCTTTTTCTATACATCAAAATGATCGTTGTATCAATACCTACAACATTCTAATATACATGCCTATACAAAAAGTTTATAGTTTTCGAGATAATTAACCATTTTGGTATTGTTTCGCATCTGTGACCTTGACCTTTGAACCCATGACCTTTTTCTATACATCAAAATGATCGTTGTATCAATACCTACAACATTCTAATATACATCCCTATACAAAATGTTTATAGTTTTCGAGATAATTAACCATTTGGGTATTGTTTCACATCTGTGACCTTGACCTTTAAACCCATGACCTTTTTCTATACATCAAAATGATCGTTGTATCAATACCTACAACATTCTAATATACATGCCTATACAAAAAGTTTATAGTTTTCAAGATAATTAACCATTTCGGTATTGTTTCACATCTGTGACCTTGACCTTTGAACCCATGACCTTTTTCTATACATCAAAATGATCGTTGTATCAATACCTACAACATTCTAATATATATGCCTATACAAAAAGTTTATAGTTTTCAAGATAATTAACCATTTCGGTATTGTTTCACATCTGTGACCTTGACCTTTGAACCCATGACCTTTTTCTATACATCAAAATGATCGTTGTATCAATACCTACAACATTCTAATATACATGCCTATACAAAAAGTTTATAGTTTTCGAGATAATAATTATAATCAGAGGTAAAAAAAATTAGGTCACGACCTTCACAATTGACCTTGACCTCAATTTGAAGATACTAACAAGAAGATGTCAAAACTGAAAACCCCATGTCATTATCTGGTCAAATAGTCAAGTTATAACAATTTGAAGCTATTTTACGATTTTTCAAAATTAAACGCAAAAACGCGTAACCTATTTTTTATCCGAATTTCACAAAATGAACAAACTATAGGCTTAAGACCCTAGAGAAGCCAAATATCACATCAGATTTTTTCTCCAATCAGTACTTTCGGAGAAGAAGATTTTTTAAGATTTTTGCACCCCTAGGTCACCTTGACCTAGTTATGGTAGCCATGGCAACACCACGAACAAATCTGAATTGCACCGGCCCATATATACTTCTGACAAAGTTTCATTAAAAACTGTCCAGTAGTTTCAGAGGAGAAGTCGAAAATAGGTGTTAACGACGCACACACGCACACACGCACACACGCACATACACACGCTGCGCTATGCCATAAGCTCACATGACCTTCGGTCAGGTGAGCTAAAAATGATATAAATTTCAAACCAGACAGAATATTTGAAACTTTAATGAAATAGTTACCAGCAACGTCACTTGTGTTACATTCTGGAAGACCATCCACATATCTGAGATATGATTCCCAAGTTATAAATTCACTGTGAGACTGAAGTCCACATTTATCATATTCTGAATATATCATATTGCAGTCCTGCAGAAACAAAATGTAAATAAAATTTAATAAATAAATAAATAAATAAATAAATAAAAATAATAAGATAATGGATTGGTCAATGAAAACATTAGGCACTTAGTATATAGACAAATACCGATTTGAAAAAATATAGTGTTTCAACTTCCAAAACTTGTGGGAAATGACTGTTCTTTCACCAAACACTCGGCATCACTAAATGAAAGTCACGGTTCTTTCGGATGGGAACTTAAGATACACGAGGTCCCGTGTCTTGGTGGACTTGGCACGCTAAAGAACCCTGCTGTAAAATGTCATAAGCGCAACGCACACGCAAAATCTCTGCACTTTCGCCTATACATAAGTGAAGTACGTTAAACACTATTACATGTACTCACTCACTCACTCCATATTTCGATAGTGGAGGAATCAGATTAAAGCAATTTGTTTTATTAACACAAGGATGCCGTAGTTGTGAAATTTTCGCGTGAGTTAATTTTTGCGATAATCACCATTCTTTGTTTTCCAGTAAAGAATGATGTCCAGTGCTAATGCAACGCGAAAAAATTCTCGATTAACGATATTGGTATTCATGTGATTCTGAAGTTTTGTAAAAATAAATCACCTTAAATTGAACATTCTTGCGAATTTACACACGCATAAAAAAGCGGAAAAAGCGATTTACGATATCGGTATCCATGTGATTCTGAAGTTTGTAAAAAAAAAACCTAAAATTGAACACTCTCGCACAAAGAAAGAACGCGACAAAATTCTCGATTTACGGTAACTGGATTCAATTTTGTCAAAAAATCATTTAAAACTAAACTGAATAAAAATACCTACCTAAAATTGAAAACAAACCAAATGAATTTTTTTATGTCATTAACTTTGGAACAGCGGTAGGCCGCCCTATCTGACCAGATTTTAATATTAAACAAACAAAACTTATCTATCAACAGCAATGTCACGCCTTGAAATGCGGAATTTTCATGATCTAAACTTTGGTAAAGGGATTAAGGTATATTTAATATCTAAACACCTGTATTTATGTCAAATAACAGGTGTATCATGTTATTTTTACATCGGTATTCAGTACATACCTGTCGAAATGTTAACCCTGAACTAACGAAAAGGAGTCGAAACTCGACTGCTGGATGACAGAGATATAAATAGCTAGTTACCGAACGCTTCCAAGACAGCAGCTGCCGAGAAAAGGCTTACGGTATAAATAGCTAGTTACCGAACGCTTCCAAGACAGTAGCTGCCGAGAAAATGCTTACGATATAAATAGCTAGTAACCGAACGCTTCCAAGACAACGGCTGCCGAGAAAATGCTTACGGTATAAACAGCTAGTTACCGAACGCTTCCAAGACAACAGCTGCCGAGAAAAGGCTTACGATATAAATAGCTAGTTACCGAACGCTTCCAAGACAGCAGCTGCCGAGAAAATGCTTAGATATAAATAGCTAGTTACCGAACGCTTCCAAGGCAACAGCTGCCGAGAAAATGCTTACGATATAAAAAGCTAGTTACCGAACGCTTCCAAGACAACAGCTGCCGAGAAAATGCTTACGATATAAATAGCTAGTTACCGAACGCTTCCAAGACAGCAGCTGACGAGAAATAGCTTACGATATAAATAGCTAGTTACCGAACGCTTCCAAGACAACAGCTGCCGAGAAAATGCTTACGATATAAATAGCTAGTTACCGAACGCTTCCAAGACAACGGCTGCCGAGAAATAGCTTACGATATAAATAGCTAGTTACCGAACGCTTCCAAGACAGCAGCTGACGAGAAATAGCTTACGATATAAATAGCTAGTTACCGAACGCTTCCAAGACAACAGCTGCCGAGAAAATGCTTACGATATAAATAGCTAGTTACCGAACGCTTCCAAGACAACGGCTGCCGAGAAATAGCTTACGATATAAATAGCTAGTTACCGAACGCTTCCAAGACAGCAGCTGCCGAGAAAATGCTTACGATATAAATAGCTAGTTACCGAACGCTTCCAAGACAGCAGCTGCCGAGAAATAGCTTACGATATAAATAGCTAGTTACCGAACGCTTCCAAGACAGCAGCTGCCGAGAAAATGCTTACGATATAAATAGCTAGTTACCGAACGCTTCCAAGACAGCAGCTGTCGAGAAATAGCTTACGATATAAATAGCTAGTTACCGAACGCTTCCAAGACAGCAGCTGCCGAGAAAATGCTTACGATATAAATAGCTAGTTACCGAACGCTTCCAAGACAGCAGCTGCCCAGACATAGGTTACCAATATGTACTGACGATTCTGCACTAATTCGTTAGATTAGTGTTAAACTTTCGATAGGTCGGTACTGTATATATTTGCTTATAAATTTCACTATTATAAACTAATTTGTTTATAGAGGATTAATAAAACATAGAAGTCAATAAACAAAACACGTCAAAAGTTACACATTTGAGATGTACCAACTTGACTAACTTACATTGCTCCATTTCATTCTACCCGCAGGCAAACAGATCTGCACCATGCACTTTAACCCCCCCCCCCCCCCACACACACACACACACACACTGATGACAATGAGTTAATTTACCGTATTACACATACACACACAGCTGACACACACTCTATATATATTCTCTCTCTTACTATCCCAATTCAATGAATTAATTCACCGTATATTACACACACACACTCTCTCTCCCAATTCAATGAATTAATTTACCGTGTTACACACACACACACACACAAGCACGCTCTCTTATCACGATGAATTAATTTACCGTAACACACACACACTCTCTCTCTCTCTCTCTCTTTCTCTCTCATCACGATGAATTTATTTAGCGTATTACTGCACCCTCAAGGCACTGTATTTGTATTTAATTAACTTTAGTTTATTTTCATTTTACCGACATTTGGTTCTAACTGATAAGTCAACTTTTGACCAGTACTAATTAAAGTGAACGACATCATTATCGATTATTAAAAATAAGATAAGTTATTTAAATAAAAATCAGAATGTGAAATATCGCATTTAGATACGGGTTTTTCATTACACACACAACAGGTTAGTATTAACATGTTAAACAAGTTTTGGCATTTTATGGTGTTCTTCTAAGTTTCGATTTCATAACCTTAGGGCCTCACGCTCACTTGCGTCTTTACATGGACACCTTTTTAATATAAGTTATCCTTTTTGTGAGGTAATTATATACATGCATAACTTAAAATGTAAGTTATAATGTTTTCTAAAACATCACTGAATTTATTCTTTGTAAAACACGTTTCACCTTTGTGTACAGTTCTTCTTGTAACATATAAATATATGTTTTACAAAGAATAAATTCAGTTATGGTTTAGAAAACATTTTAACTTTTCATAACTCTTTAGTCACTTAGAGTCCGATTGTCGTTTTCGATGTTGTCTTGATTTTGGTTGACCTTTTACAACATGTGTCGACAAAGTACTACCTTTTAAGGAAACTGACTTGCAAACTATACACGTGGTGGGTGTCTCAGAGCTACCAGGCCTCACTTCTCTGCTAAACGTTAAGTTTAATTTAAGATTTATTTTTAGATAACTTATTTTCACTGTTTCTATTTACAGAATGTTTAATCTTAAGTTATTTTTTGTTCTCTGTGTTCCTGTTGTTACTGGCACTAATGTTTGCCAATCCCCAGCAGGAAAACGTAAGTATTAGTCGGTCCCTTGCATATATAAACTTGTCACACACACACACACACACACACACACACACACACAGACACACACACACCTTTGTTTAATCGCGTATTTTGACCACAGCCGAAAGAATATCAACCCCGAGATAGGATCTAATGAGGACTTTGTGTCTTTCGCTAATACAATATATACCATTGACTTTTGATGAGGTTGACAAGAGAATATACCAATGTCAAAAATATGTTATATGTTATATATTCTTATTGAGGTTGCCAATCGTTATGTCTACTTAATCGAAGGTCAATAATTTTGTTCTATTCATTATTCTATCTGTCGATATCCATTGTTGTATCTGTCTATATCCATTGTTCTATCTGTCTATATCAATTGTTCTATCTGTCTATATCTATTGTTCTATCTTTCTATATCCATTGTTCTATCTGTCTATATCAATTGTTCTATCTGTCTATATCCATTGTTCTATCTGTCTATATCAATTGTTCTATCTATCTATATCCATTGTTCTATATATCTGTCTATATCTATTGTTCTTTCTGTCTATATCAATTGTTCTATCTATCTATATCCATTGTTCTATCTGTCTATATCTATTGTTCTATCTGTCTATATCCATTGTTTTGTCTGTCTATATCCATTGTTTTGTCTGTCTATATCCATTGTTTTGTCTGTCTATATCCATTGTTTTGTCTGTCTATATCCATTGTTCTATCTGTCTATATCAATTGTTCTATCTGTCTATATCTATTGTTCTATCTTTCTATATCCATTGTTCTATCTGTCTATATCTATTGTTCTATCTGTCTATATCCATTGTTCTATCTGTCTATATCAATTGTTCTATCTATCTATATCCATTGTTCTATATATCTGTCTATATCTATTGTTCTTTCTGTCTATATCAATTGTTCTATCTATCTATATCCATTGTTCTATCTGTCTATATCTATTGTTCTATCTGTCTATATCCATTGTTTTGTCTGTCTATATCCATTGTTTTGTCTGTCTATATCCATTGTTTTGTCTGTTTATCCATTGTTCTGTCTGTCTATATCCATTGTTCGATCTGTCGATCATCTATTGTTCTATCTCTGTCGATATCTATACCTCTGTCTGTCTATATCCATTGTTCTATCTGTCTATATCTATTGTTCTATCTGTCTATATCCATTGTTCTATCTGTCTATATCCATTGTTCTATCTGTCTATATCTATTGTTCTATCTGTCTATATCCATTGTTCTGTCTGTCTATATCCATTGTTTTGTCTGTTTATTCATTGTTCTGTCTGTCTATATCCATTGTTTTGTCTGTTTATTCATTGTTCTGTCTATCTATATCCATTGTTCTATCTGTCTATATCTATTGTTCTATCTGTCTATATCAATTGTTCTATCTGTCTATATCTATTGTTCTATCTTTCTATATCCATTGTTCTATCTGTCTATATCTATTGTTCTATCTGTCTATATCCATTGTTCTATCTGTCTATATCCATTGTTCTATCTTTCTATATCCATTGTTCTATCTGTCTATATCTATTGTTCTATCTGTCTATATCTATTGTTCTATCTGTCTATATCAATTGTTCTATCTATCTATATCTTTTGTTGTATCTGTCTATATCCATCGTTCTATCTGTCTATATCCATTGTTCTATCTGTCTATATCCATCGTTCTATCTGTCTATATCCATTGTTCTATCTGTCTATATCCATTTTTAATTATCAGCATTTAACTTCAAATATCAAATTTATAGTATTTTAATAGATAATGGAACGTTTATTAAACACAGTCGCTGAAATATATTTTAGATACAATAAATATGGTGAACCTGTCACTTTTAAAGAAGTAATATCATGGGAATTGTAACTGCCTTTTTGAAATAACGTAACACAATGCAATTCTTTCAATTGAAGTGTCCTTTGCTATGTTTCGCTAAGACATATAGCGTTTTGCGCGGTGAATATTACCCGTGTGCGTTTTTGCAGGTACCAGGTCGATTTATTCACGCTAAACAAACACTTTCGACCAATCATATAAGGGCAAAAACATTGGCAGTCATCACGGTATTGTTGATAAGTACGATGTCTACCCTGAATATATTTGAGGTCCCTTGGTTCCATTTAACTTTCATTCTTAATTTCGATTTTGATCACGCGGCGAGTGTAAATACTAGTAGCTAAACATGAGGTCTTTACAGAGAACCGGCCTCAATTTCCTGGTGAAGTTCAAGTACTTCACCTTTCTGCTAGTTCCAACGTCTGTAAGTTTGTATTGCAGTAGCTCGATTGACCTTTGACCTTTAATTTGGTTTACATGCGGTATGAAGTTTATCAAGATGGCGACAAATTAAGTGTAGCAGTTCATTCTGCATTCATGCACACAGAATTATTTCTATATCAACAGCGATCGTTTTTACTGCATTGAAGTCGTCAAGCACAAGTACATATGGTGTTGTAAAATTTGAGAGTGTTGCTGAATGAAGGCAATGGGTATGATCCAAGGACTGGAGAATTCGTGGCTCCAGATGACGGTATTTATGTATTCAGTTGGCTAGTTACCACACATCAAACAATTGCAACTGCTTCGCAACTTTATGTTGACGGCGTGGGAAAAGGGAAAGCATTTGCTGATGCGAGGGGAGGAACAACGAGTAACGGAATGGATGATTCTGCTTCAAACACCATAGCCATTAGAATGACGATGTAAGTCGTGGTAATTTAGAAGGCGTTTTATATTGCACCTACTGTTGGAAACACTCTGTTTGTGACAGTGAAATACTCTTTAACTCTATAGAAAACCAAATTTTGATTTGACATTTTTCACTTGAAAGATTTCCTGTTACGGCTAGGCAAAAAATAAGTGAAAAATACCAATCCGTTTATTCAACTTTACTTGATTTTCTATGGAAATAAAGAATATCTCACTGTCACAAACAGAGTGATTCCAACAGTAATCCCTTCTCTTTATAAAATTGTTGGTTGTATTAAACGTGTCATCGGGGCCTTTCATATGAAAATATTTACAATATGACTGTACTTGTCATGGCCGTAACTAGGGCTTGGTTGTATGTGAGGCAGAAAGCTGAGTTACTTGTTAGTGACAGATATAATGACGACTGAAGATTTTCATCTAATAACTACATGACACTAAATCGGACATACTGATCGAGTCGACTAATCTATTCATCAATGTCAAAAGCAAGTGGGATTTTTCTAATTCCAGTACTGTCCCACTTCTTAAGGACTTTTTCGGGACAAACGTTTCCAATAACATCATCACGATGAATATGTAACAGTGACAGGCTACAGAACCGAGTTCCAGTCATTGTTGATCTATTCCACACTTTCAGTCGTCTCATGGCAAAGAATGATCCTCGCATGAGCATGAACCTGCAGGGATAGTGAGTAAAAGTTTGACTATAATGTGAATATTCGGATACAATGTCTTGTCTGCTAATGGCATGGTATCTAGCAGAGATTTTGCATCTAAATTGCCGTTTCTGCATCTAGTTAACCACCTATCAATCTCTGAGGAAAGTTGTCGGAATATGGCAAATCCGCACCATAGATGTCTTTTATACTATCAACTATCTCTGGGGGTAATCTTGTCAATGTTACATGGGATCAAATACGATCCATAAAACAACGGTTTTATTTCCTCTGGGAAACGAGAAATTTATATGGGCAAGTTTTTTTTATTGTTATTGTCTGTTTCCCATAAAATTTTAAATCGGTTAAAAAAATAATAAAAAAATAATAATAATAATCGGCCATAATTCTAGGTGAGGCAACTGCCTCACTTGCCTCAATGGTAGTTACGGCCATGCTTGTCTTCGATGAAACATACAGAAGCAATTGTATTTCAATTCCCCATGAAAGACAATGGGGTTCATGACCCTTGATGTGTATCAATTTTCCCGCAATATTACGTCATGTTATACACAGGGGGTCGCGTGGTCATGTGAGATACGCCGATCTCGCATGGCTAAAAACTCTATATCACACGCGCAGATATGGAAAAAGTAGCGCAAGGTACAATCTATTTATTGTAAATATAAGAAATGACATTTCTGCTCATGGTATTTCAAGGGTAATGAAAGATAGTGTGGCGCGTGCCAAATTCAAAATTTCATCGAATTTGGCACGCGCCACACTATCTTCCATTACCCCTTGAAATACCATGATCAGAATGTCATTCATTTCTTAAGTAATTTGATAAAACAGAATAGAGAAATGGTATTATTTGAAAGGTTTTTTATAAGTTTGAAAAATTGATGGTTAAGGATTCGTCAAAAGTTTGCATGAAAACTCTTAAACGACACAATGGACACCATTTTATAATTATGTCTAGTGTCTGTCTAGAGTGGCTTGGAGACATATAATCAGTTATCTTAATATCTGTTTATGCCTTGACCATGGATTTTGCCCGACCTTGACCATGGATTTTGCCCGACAAATGAGAAGTAAGTTGGACTTTAAACACATGCAAAACATTTATTCAAACTTTACTTAAAAATTCAGTTTTTTATACAGAAAAAAATTGGTAATTATTATAAAATATGTTCTTATGGCAGTCACAATGATTACATTGAAATATGTTCTTATGGCAGTCACAATGATTACATTGAAATATGTTCCTATGGCAGTCACAATGATTACATTGAAATATGTTCTTATGGCAGTTACAATGATTACATTGAAATATGTTCTTATGGCAGTCACAATGATTACATTAAAATATGTTCTTATGGCAGTCACAATGATTACATTAAAATATGTTGTTATGGCAGTCACAATGATTACATTAAATACGTTTATGGCAGTCACAATGATTACATATTTTCTTATGGCAGTCACAATGATTACATATGTGTTATGGCAGTCACAATGTTACATTAAAATATGTTCTTATGGCAGTCACAATGATTACATTGAAATATGTTCTTATGGCAGTCACAATGATTACATATGTTCTTATGGCAGTCACAATGATTACATTAAAATATGTTCTTATGGCAGTCACAATGATTACATTAAAATATGTTCTTATGGCAGTCACAATGATTACATTGAAATATGTTCTTATGGCAATCACAATGATTACATATGTTCTTATGGCAGTCACAATGATTACATTAAAATATGTTCTTATGGCAGTCACAATGATTACATTAAAATATGTTCTTATGGCAGTCAGAATGATTACATTATAATATGTTCTTATGGCCAGTCACAATGATTACATTGAAATATGTTCTTATGGCAGTCACAATGATTACATTAAAATATGTTCTTATGGCCAGTCACAATGATTACATTGAAATATGTTCTTATGGCAGTCACAATGATTACATATGTTCTTATGGCAGTCACAATGATTACATTAAAATATGTTCTTATGGCAGTCACAATGATTACATTAAAATATGTTGTTATGGCAGTCACAATGATTACATTAAAATATGTTTATGGCAGTCACAATGATTACATTAAAATATGTTCTTATGGCAGTCACAATGATTACATATTTTCTTATGGCAGTCACAATGATTACATGTGTTCTTATGGCAGTCACAATGATTACATTAAAATATGTTCTTATGGCAGTCACAATGATTACATTGAAATATGTTCTTATGGCAGTCAGAATGATTACATTATAATATGTTCTTATGGCCAGTCACAATGATTACATTGAAATATGTTCTTATGGCAGTCACAATGATTACATTAAAATATGTTCTTATGGCAGTCACAATGATTACATTAAAATATGTTCTTATGGCAGTCAGAATGATTACATATATGTTCTTATGGCCAGTCACAATGATTACATTAAATATGTTTTTATGGCAGTCACAATGATTACATTAAAATATGTTCTTATGGCAGTCAGAATGATTACATTAAATATGTTCTTATGGCAGTCACAATGATTACATTAAAATATGTTCTTATGGCAGTCAGAATGATTACATTATAATATGTTCTTATGGCAGTCACAATGATTACATTAAAATATGTTCTTATGGCAGTCACAATGATTACATTGAAATTTGTTTCTTATGGCAGTCACAATGATTACACAAAAGTCTAACAAGCTTAATCATGACGTCATTTTTGTTACACATTGGAATGGTCCCAGCAATGTTAGATTCAGCAATAACAACCGTTTTTGATAAAACCAAATTTTGTAACAAGAATTGTAAAATAATCACGTGACAGCAAGATGACCAATCAATAAAATTTACAATGTAAAATTGTTAAATATAATGAATATGCTATATCTTATTATGTCTACCGAAACATTACGTCGAAAAACACCGTTCTCGTCCGATCACCGAAGTTAAGCAACGTCGACCTTGGTCAGTACTTGGTTGGGTAACCACCTGGGATGACCACGTGCCGTAGAATAGAACTGTCTACAAATTGGCTGACAGGTAACACATTTAGTCGTTAAACACCGGCAATCATAAATTATTTGCACTTTTTCAGGGGACAGAAAGCGTCGATACATGTTGAGAAAGGTTGGGGTAATTATGTGGACGGAAATGGCTGGTCTTCATTCTCAGGACACAGAATTTTCTTGTGAACTAACATTGTATGTTTTAAATAACAAATATAAAAATTATTAAAATTCAGATTTTATTACCTTTATTATTATTTTAATTTAGAGTATGGCAAATATACGTGAGGTGGAAAAAGTACAGTTGGCTCAATTGCATTAGGCATGTATGAAAGGTAAACATGTACAAATAACAAATGAAACCAAGAAAGGAGTTGAGTAATGGTGTTTAACAACCCAGTCAAGACTATTTCACTTATATCGAGACGTCATCAGCTAAAGGCAAAGGTGCAGAAATTGTGCGTTGCGCTTATGGCAATAAACAACAGCGTTCTTCATTGTGTCACGCCTACCGTCACACAGGACCTCGTTTATTTTAAGTTCCCAGCCGAAAGAACAGTGACTTTCATTTCGTAATGCCAGTACTTGACGTAATAACAGTCACTAACCACTTCCAAGTCTTGGGTCAAACCTGGTCGGGGTTTGAACCCGAGATCTCCCACATACGGAGCTGAACACTCTACCCGGCAACTGAGCTACCGCAATATTATTATTTTATCAATAAAATTTTTTAATTTATGAAATAGCCAATGTTTTAACTTTGATTTGCTATATTTTATAAGATTTTTGTTCCCGTAACAACGATGTGACAATAAATTTTATAACCTATTTTAGAAAGAATTAGTAAGACTCAATTTTTAATGCCTTGTAACAACTCCTAATGAAGTCCGACGCCTAATGAAGTCCGGACTTCATTAGGCGTTGACAATTTCGACGCCTAATGAAGTCCACAGATTGGGGCTCAAGACGAGGAGACTTTTTGATATTTCCAAAAATAAGTCTCAAAATTTTACGACTTCGATTTAGACCAACTAGCAATAGCAACGTACATTCAGGCACATACATCGTGTGCTTTGTCCAACCGTACTATACCCCGCAAAAATGTTTAGGGGGTATTTATACGAATCACCCTGTCCGTCCGTCCGTCCGTCCGTCCGTCCGTCGGTCCGTCAAAATATCGTGTCAGCTTTACATATGTAGCTTCCATGTCTATGAATGGATTTTAATCAAACATGGAACCAAAGTTATTGTCCGTCTGTTCGTCCGTTCGTCCGTCTGGATGTTGAGAAAGGGAGGTATTTGTCTCTCCAAAACCGTTATAGTTTTAACTCTTTTTGGGGAGGCATAAAAGGTACCAATCGAGAACTATTGTTTAAATAATTGTAATCTAAGAATTTTACGGATGCAACTTGATTGCCTGATTGATTGATTGATTGATTGATTGATTGATTGATTGATTTGTTAATTTTTTTTTAGATCTAGTCAAGAATATTTACTTATATCGAGACGTCACCAGCTATAGATGAAATATTTGAAGTTTTTGCCTTTGAGATGCGTACAGTGTACAGGGAGGGTCTCCAACGAGCCATACTTTCTGTGATACATTGTTATCATGTGATGCATTGGTTTATCAGGTCTTTTCCGAAGGACCCCGTGACTTTCATTGCTACATGTAAATGACATTAGCAACACCCTGCTATTGTTTGCATTTTACAATATTTTAATTTTGCGTGCATTACCATGCATGTAATAAGGTGCCCGAAAATAATAATATTTATTTATTTATTTATTCTTATTTTTATCTATCTTCTGCGCTAAATTTCTCAACAAGGTTTCTTAGAATCCATCATACGTACATGTATATGAAATCAAATGTGAGTTTTCCCTCAAACTTCCGTGCTTACTTTATCATCTGATGGATTTCATTAAGCTTCGAGGCAACAACACAGCTAACGATGTCCAATACTATTTCATCTTACTAAAAATCTCCGTTTTAATCATAGTTTTTTGTGCAACAGATATATGTTTATTTTTATCATGATAAAAAAGTTTTGCAGTGGCCTTTATATCAAGTGTTTTAATAAGTTTAACGCGGAGGATCGTTGATATAGACAATATCTTGTTAGCAGTATTAGATTAAGTAGTAGTATACCTTTCTGAAGCTGAACTTCATTAGGCGTCGAGGTAACATAACGCCTAATGAATTCCCTTATTTATCTTATTACATGTACATAGTGGACTTCATTAGGCGTCGGGGTAACATAACGCCTAATGAAGTCCCTTACTATATCTTTGTACATAGTGGATTTCATTAGGCGTCGAGGTAACTTAACGCCTTATGAAGTCCCTTACTATATCTTTGTACATAGTGGATTTCATTAGGCGTCGAGGTAACTTAACGCCTAATACAGTCCCTTACTATATCTTTGTACATAGTGGATTTCATTAGGCGTCGAGGTAATGTAACGCCTAATGAAGTCCATTACTATATCTTTGTGCATAGTGGACTTCATTAGGCGTCGAGGTAACTCAACGCCTAATGAAGTCTCTTACTATATCTTTGTACATAGTGGATTTCATTAGGCGTCGAGGTAACTTAACGCCTAATGAAGTCCCTTACTATATCTTTGTACATAGTGGATTTCATTAGGCGTCGAGGTAACTTAACGCCTTATGAAGTCCCTTACTATATCTTTGTACATAGTGGATTTCATTAGGCGTCGAGGTAACTTAACGCCTAATACAGTCCCTTACTATATCTTTGTACATAGTGGATTTCATTAGGCGTCGAGGTAATGTAACGCCTAATGAAGTCCATTACTATATCTTTGTGCATAGTGGACTTCATTAGGCGTCGAGGTAACTCAACGCCTAATGAAGTCTCTTACTATATCTTTGTACATAGTGGATTTCATTAGGCGTCGAGGTAACTTAACGCCTAATGAAGTCCCTTACTATATCTTTGTACATAGTGGATTTCATTAGGCGTCGAGGTAACGTAACGCCTAATGAAGTCCACTGTGTAATAATATATAGTAAGGGACTTCATTAGGCGTTAAGTTACTTCGACGCCTAATGAAATCCACTATGTACAAAGATATAGTAATGGACTTCATTAGGCGTTAAGTTACCTCGACGCCTAATGAAGTCCACTATGTACAAAGATAAAGTAAGGGACTTCATTAGGCGTTAAGTTACCTCGACGCCTAATGAAATCCACTATGTACAAAGATAAAGTAAGGGACTTCATTAGGCGTTAAGTTACCTCGACGCCTAATGAAGTCCACTATGTACAAAGATAAAGTAAGGGACTTCATTAGGCGTTAAGTTACCTCCACGCCTAATGAAATCCACTATGTACAAAGATATAGTAATGGACTTCATTAAGCGTTAAGTTACCTCGACGCCTAATGAAATCCACTATGTACAAAAATATAGTAATGGACTTCATTAGGCGTTAAGTTACCTCGACGTCTAATGAAGTCCATTATGTGATAAGATAAAGTAAGGGACTTCATTAGGCGTTATGTTACCCCGACGCCTAATGAAGTCCACTATGTACATGTAACGAGATATAATAAGGGAATTCATTAGGCGTTATGTTACCTCGACGCCTAATGAAGTTCAGCTTCAGAAAGGTATACTACTACTTTATCTAATACTGCTTACAAGATATTGTCTATATCAACGATCCTCCGCGTTTTAACTCATTAAAACACTTGATATAAAGTCCACTGCAAAACTTTTTTTCATGGTAAAAATAAATATATCTGTTGCACATAAACTATGATTAAAACGGATGAAATACTATGGGACATCGTTAGCCATGTTGTTGCCTCGAAGCTTAATGAAATTCATCACATGATAAAGTAAGCACGGGAGTTTGGGGGAAAAAAATCACATTTGATTTCATATACATGTACGTATGATGGATTCTAAGAAACCTTGTTGAGAAATTTAGCGCAGAAGATAGATAAAAATAAGAATAAATAAATAAATAAATAAATAAATAAATAAATAAATAAATAAATAAATATTATTATATTTTGGGCACCTCATTACATGCATGGTAATGCACGCAAGATTAAAATATTGTAAAATGCAAAACAATAGCAGAGTGTTGCTAATGTTATTTACATGTGCAGCTCGGCATTTAGCAATGAAAGTCACGGGGTCCTTCGGAAAAGACTTTATAAACCAAAGCATCACATGATAACAATGTATCACAGAAAGTATGGCTCGTTGGAGACCCTCCCTGTACACTGTACGCACATCAAAGGTAAAATCTTCAAATATTTCATCTATAGCTGGTCACATCTCGATATAAGTAAATATTCTTGACTAGATCTAAAAAACCCATTCAACAAACCAATCAATCAATCAATCAGTCAGTCTTTCAGTCAGTCAATCAGTAAGTCAGTCAGTCAGTCAGTCAGTCAGTCAGTCAGTCAGTCAGTCAGTCAATCAATCAATCAATCAATCAATCAATCAATCAATCAATCAATCAATCAATCAATCAATCAATCTATCGATGATTCTCGATTGGTACCTTTTATGCCTCCCCAAAAAGAGCTAAAACTATAACGGTCTTTGGAGAGACAAATACCTCCCTTTCCCAACGTCCAGACGGACGAACGGACGGACAGACGGACAATAACTTTGGTTCCAAGTTTGATCAAAATCCATTCATAGACATGGAAGCTACATATTTAAGCTTACACGATATTTTGACGAACGGGCGGACGGACGGACGGACCGACGGACGGACAGGATGATTCGTATAAATACCCCTTAAACATTTTGCGGGGGTATGGTACGGTTGGACAAAGCACACGATGTATGTGCCTGAATGTACGTTGCTATTGCTAGTTGGTCTAAATTGAAGTCGTAAAATTTTGAGACTTTTTTTTGGTAATATCAAAAGGTCTCCTCGTCTGGAGCCCCAATCTGTGGACTTCATTAGGCGTTGACAATTTCGACGCCTAATGAAGTCCGGACTTCATTAGGCGTCGGACTTCATTAGGAGTTGTTACAATGCCTACCAAAATGACGGCTACTTTACCTGGAAAGTGGACAGTGTGACGTCACAAAGGAACTATATATATATATATATATATATATCCTAAGATGGTTTTCGTCCCTTTTGGGACTTTTAAAACTAAGACTTTAATTGTTTACGGTTTCTGTGTTACAAGTTGTTTATGACGTCATATATATATATATATATCAAACAACATTGACCTATCCGCTTGACCTTTTATTAGGAATATTCGTATAGGATAATTCATCCAATATAGGGGTAGTGTTAAGAAACACAGTCCACAGGTGTAATCTATGAGGTGAGTATATCTAATGATGTATACAAAATAAATACGTGTGCCCCCTACACATGGATGTACTTCGTCCATGATAAATATTTAAATGATAGGTCAAGTGGACAGGTCAAAATTAATATATTGATACATACACACATATATATTACTTTATGACAAGTGAAAGTAGACATTTGTCTATGTAGGAAAACTTGGAATTATTTCAGAAATCAATTACGCTATATTTATATCTGTCAGCGTGATGATAGGTACATTACCCTGGGCTTTGGCATTATTGGAAGGCAACAATAAAACCAAAAATGACGAGTTAGTAAAAAATGTGGGACGAGTTGGTTTTTCATTGGGACGAGTTGGTAAAAAGAAGTTGGGACGAATTGACTTGTATTTATTAAAAGCATTGTCAAATGACGAATAATGACGTATGACACGAAGAAAATAAAAACTCAAAACTAAACAATCAGGATGTGTTGTTAATTTCTAAAGTTCATCAAGGGCTATGACAAGTTCCTTCTCTATCCAGCATCAACTGTATGTGATGGTTTCATGTGATACATTTTATGTTACATATTTTACCATTTTTAATTTACACCACTAGACAGTCGCTTTGGAAGTGCTAAGACCATTTGTTTCAAGATGTTGAAAAGATACACAAAGTACCAAAATATGAGTATACCTTAGTTTTTGAAGAATTTCAAATTTTAACTAGCAGGAAATTTAGACAAAAGTATATATCTGAAAATAATGCCTTTTTATTGAAAACTGAGTTTTTATATATACATGTATATATATATATATATATATAATTATATATATATATATATATATTATATATATATATATTAAACATTTATAATTATTTTTACTTTAGAGTAACCAATCAAATTTGTTTATAGTTTTATTACCTGTTTTAGAACACATGTCTGAAGTTTATAAATACTGTGGGAATTAGGTAAGGATTCCACCAATTTCTGCCGGATTATATGGAATGTGTAAGTGTTTAATTTGACGGGTTCCCTCTGTGAAACATCAATGACAGCTAGTTTTAACACATTAATTCCAAGTCCGAGTGTGTAATTAAATGTTCTGTAAATAAAATGATGAGAAGTTTTAAAATAGGAGTACAAGTTATGTAACATGTAAATTGCGACAGCAACTCATATATCAACTTTACACAAATATTCCGATCATTTCAAAACGCATAATGCGACAAAAATAGGACATTCACAATTCTGGCTTTGGAACGAGAAATCTAAGTAGAATCATTAATTCCATAATGTTAGTTGTAACGTGCTCCTTGTGGCGTAGCATATACAAGTACATAAATATTAACCATGTGCATGCACTGGCTTGACTCTTAATCATCATCATCATCAACATCCTCCTCCTCATCATCATCATCTTCCTCCTCCTCCTCATCCTCCTCCTCCTCATCATCATCATCATCATCATCATCGCAGATTCGCGTCTAACGCCTGCCAGAAAATTAACATTAGCTACAGAGGACCGCCAGGACTCGACAAGTCGAAGGTCGACTGCACCGTAATGTATGTATATATATATATATATATATATATATATATATATATGCTGTAAGTATCCAAGCTTCAAGTTACGTAGACCAAGTCTTGAAGCAGATTTTCGTCTAACACATGTAAAGAAAACATTATCATCTAATGGACCAAGTCTCTAATCATTCCAATGAACTGTATAACTTTGTCTTCTTATGTTTAACAACACTTACCTAGATGTAACTCCAGTGTCTTCCGGTTTGGCTTCACAATAACAACTACTGGGTGTCAGGTGAACGGAAATGACGTAGATATCGTATTCTACCACAGCCTCGTACACAGTATTAAGTGATGTAAATGACGGATTTAGTGTCAGTGGTGGATCTGTTGTTATACAACTTAGATACGGTTTATCGTCTGGGTCTGAAACAAAAGTCAGATAATAAAATATCGACATTTGCAACTACAGAAATTACCTGTACTTGGTTTTGTCGTTTGTGTCGAAGCGTGTTTCTGATTGTTGTGTTTTTATGGGACTGTGTAAAAATGTGTTTTGGTTGAGAGGTTTTGTGGATTTTATGGAAGCGTTTTCCTGGTAGTTTTGTTTTTGTGCTTGTGTCAAACCATGTCCCAAGTTTGGTTTTGTGGGTTGTATCGAGGCGTGTCCCAAGTTTGGTTTTTTGGGTTGTGTCGAGGCGTGTTCCAAGTTTGCTTTTGTGGGTTGTGTCGAGGCGTGTCCCAAGTTTGGTTTTGTGGGTTGTGTCGAGGCGTGTTCCAAGTTTGGTTTTGTGGGCTTTGTCGAGGCGTGTCCCAAGTTTGGTTTTGTTGGTTGTATCGAGGTGTGTTTCAAGTTTGGTTTTGTGGGTTGCGTCGAGGCGTGTTCCAAGTTTGGTTTTGTGGGTTGCGTCGAGGCGTGTTCCAAGATTGGTTTTGTGGGTTGTGTCGAATCGTGTACATAGTTTGGTCTGTGGGTTGTGTCGAGGCGTGTCCCTTTTTAGTATTGTGGGTTGTGTCGAAGCGTGTCACTAGTTTGGTTTTATGGGTTTTGTCAAACCGTGTCCATAGTTTGGTTTTGTGGGTTGTGTTGAAGCGTGTCACTAGTTTAGTTTTGTGCTTGTGTCGAAGCGTGTCAGTGGTTTTGTTTTGTGCTTGTGTCGAAGCGTGTCAGTGGTTTTGTTTTGTGAATTGTGTCGAAGCGTGTCACTAGTTTAGTTTTGTGCTTGTGTCAAAGCGTGTCACTGGTTTGGTTTTGTGGGTTGTGTCGAAGCGTGTCACAAGTTTGGTTTTGTTGGTTGTGTCAAGTCGTGTCCCTAGTTTTGTTTTGTGAGTTGTGTCGAAGCGTGTCACTAGTTTGGTTTTGTGGATTGTGTCGAGGCGTGTCCCTAGTTTTGTATTTTGGGTTGTGTCGAAGCGTGTCACTAGTTTAATTTTTGTTGTTGTCAAGGTATGTGTTCCTGGTTGTTGGTTTTATGTGCACGTGTCGAGGTGTGTCACTGGTTTGGTTTTGTGGGTTGTGTCGAGGCGTGTTCCTGGTTGTTGGTTTTTATGTGCATTTGTCGATGTGTGTAACTAGTTCGGTTTTGTGGGTTGTGTCGAGGCGTGTTCCTGGTTGTTGGTTTTTATGTGGATGTGACAAGGCGTGTCACTGGTTTGGTTTTGTGGGTTGTGTCGAAACGTGGTCCTAATTGTTGATTTTTTTTGTGCATGTCTCGAAGCGTGTCACTAGTTTGGTTTTATGGGTTTTGTCAAACCGTGTCCCTAGATTGGTTTTGTGGGTTGTGTCGAAGCGTGTCACTAGTTCATTTTTGTGCTTGTTTCGAAGCTAGTCACTAGTTTGATGTTATGGGTTGTGTCGAAGCGTGTCACTAGTTTGGTTTTATGGATTTTGTCAAACCGTGTCCATAGTTTGGTTTTGTGGGTTGTGTGAAAGCGTGTCACTGGTTTGGTTTTGTGGGTTGTGTCGAATCGTGTCACAAGTTTGGTTTTGTTGGTTGTGCCAAGTCGTGTCCCTAGTTTTGTTTTGTGGGTTGTGTCGAAGCGTGTCACTAGTTAGGTTTGTGGGTTGTGTCGAGGCGTGTTCCTGGTTGTTGGTTTTTATGTGCATGTGTCGAGACGTGTCACTAGTTTGGTTTTGTGGGTTGTTTCAAAGCGCGTCACTAGTTAGGTTTGTGGGTTGTGTCGAGGCGTGTCACTAGTTTGGTTTTGTGGGTTGTGTCGAAGCGTGTCACTAGTTTGGTTTTGTGGGTTGTGTCGAGGCGTGTTCCTGGTTGTTGGTTTTTATGTGCATGTGTCGAGACGTGTCACTATTTTGGTTTTGTGGGTTGTTTCAAAGCGTGTCACTAGTTAGGTTTTGTGGGTTGTGTCGAGGTGTGTCACTATTTTGGTTTTGTGGGTTGTTTCAAAGTCTGTCACTAGTTATGTTTTGTGGGTTGTGTCGAGGCGTGTTCCTGATTGTTGGTTTTTATGTGCATGTGTCGAGACGTGTCACTATTTTGGTTTTGTGGGTTGTTTCAAAGCGTGTCACTAGTTAGGTTTTGTGAGTTGTGTCGAGGTGTGTCACTATTTTGGTTTTGTGGGTTGTTTCAAAGTCAGTCTGTCACTAGTTCGGTTTTGTGGGTTGTGTCGAGGCGTGTTCCTGATTGTTGGTTTTTATGTGCATGTGTCGAGACGTGTCACTATTTTGGTTTTGTGGGTTGTTTCAAAGTCTGTCACTAGTTTGGTTTTGTGGGTTGTGTCGAGGTGTGTCACTAGTTTGGTTTTGTTGGTTGTGTCGAGGTGTGTCACTAGTTTGGTTTTGTGGGTTATGTCGAGGCGTGTCCTTGGTTGTTGGTTTTTATGTGCATGTGTCGAGGCGTGTCACTAGTTTGGTTTTGTGGGTTATGTCGAGGCGTGTTCCTGATTGTTGGTTTTTATGTGCATGTGTCAAGGCGTGTCACTAGTTTGGTTTTGTGGGTTGTGTCGAGGCGTGTTCCTGGTTGTTTATTGGCGGATTATTGACAAACACTTCCATTTGCAGTAACAAAGTTTGGTTTTTTCTTTGCAGAACTTTCATACAGAATTTAATCATGCTCATGATAATTTGTTAGGGAAGTGAACTCCGCCATTTTGGTACCAAGATATATAATTGTACATGTATGCCATACATATACTTTAGAAGATGTTACATTATTTAGGCGCAGATCTAAAAAAGAAGCCTCTCTATTAACCCCTTAAAGCAGGGAACATAGTGGATCATATTGTCCTATATATATATACTTAGTTAGTTAGGTATGTTTCCACAGACTTGTCTAACCTAAACTGACTATGAATATATAGAGCAATAGGACCCACCGTGTTTCCTGCTTTTAACAAAAAAGTTTAAAAGTGTGTCAGATTTTTTCGGATCTGCCCCCTGACTAATTGTGTAGATACCTGTGTGCATGAGGTTTTTATTTCAATGTTTTAGATACAACTTACCTCTGCTACAATGTTCACCGTTGTTGGTTCCTACAATAAAAAATATTACTTAATTATCTGCTATGGTCTAATCTCTATGTTCCGGTTTGAGACAAAAACTTCTGGTTTCGTGCAAAATTTCTTCTCAAAATACTCCAAACTTCGACATCTAGTATAAACAAGCGTAGCAGTAGTTTAGTAATACCAAGACAAACTGCCAGATAACTCCGTTAATCAAAACTTTCATGTAAATGGTTATAATTAATATATGTATATTAAGTGACTGACAGGTCCTTTAGGCCGGGTGCATTCAGATATGTTTTATATTTTTGTAATAATGTATTTTGTAAATATGCAACCGTCACTATAATAACTTACTTACTACTTACTTACTTGCTTACCTCTATATAAGGGTCACCTGCTTATAAATGTCAGTAGAATTGTATCCCATTGTCTTTATTCATATTATTTGAACCTGTATAGAAAGCCACCTGCCCATAAAGATAACTTTTACTAGTTCCCTTGGGTGGCTTTTATAGACAGGTTTGACTGTATTTACTAAAGACTTCATGGCCATCATCATAATATTGTTGATAAGTATTTATCTGGATACATTTGACTTCCCATAGTTTCATGTTCCTTTCATACAATTTTGATTACACCCGTGGTGGGTGTAGGTAGCTAAACAGTAGGTGCTTAACCTTCCGGAGCACCTGGCCTCACTTCCCTGATCAAAGGTCATCACATAATGAATTGATGAGTTTCAAATTCTTAACTTTGCTTTTGGGTTTGTGATTTGAACAAGGATAAAATCCCTTTTATTTTATTTCCATTGAATGCATACACTTGTAATTTTATTCTAACGGAATTAACACGCTAAGTAGAGAAGCTGCACTATGCTGTAGTGATTTTTCTGTTTTCATGTACCAGGAAATAATTTAAGATGAAATTGACATAGGAAACAAAGTCTTCACTCGAAGTAACCACTGCGGTAGCTCCGTTGGCAGTGTGCTCGATCCGTGAGTGGGAGGACGTGGGTCCGATCCCCGACCGGTTCTGACCCATGACTTAAATGTGATGTGGTATGTGATATATATTGTGATATGACACCAGTGTAACTGACCATACCATCCATATTATGTACATATGTATAAACTGTTATATTTAAGATAGTTAATATTTAGTTATATGTAGAGGAATTAAATAAAGATGATGGTGGGAACTTAAAAAAAACGAGGTCCCGTGTCACGGTTGACTTGTCATGATAAAGAACCCTGCTGTATAATGCCATTACCGCAACGCACAGGCAAAATTTCTGCACATAGCTAGCGACATCTAGATATAAGTGAAATATTCTTGACTGGGACAATAAACACCATTACTCAACTCTTATTTGAAGTACAAGTGTACCCATAAAGTTCTGTTATCTAAAATCTTAAATCTGACACATAAGACTAAACATACCTTTATCTGGACTGATGTTGATTGTATTTTGTTCATTAAGACCATTAATAAGTCGGTGTTGTTGGTGATAAAGACCCTGCTGCAATCTGTGTAATGACTGGTCGGTTTGATGTCGGATATACTGCAGATCTGACATATTGAATAACTTCTTCTCCAGCTAAACAATAAAAAAGATTATGTTAGACAATATTGCCTTCTTCAGTTTCACAATCGTTTACTTATATAAACTTTTAATAACATGTTATGGCTTGTGTTGAAAAACACATAAAATAAGGCAATATGACTTAAATTAATTGTTACACAAACACAAATTTTGATATATGAGCGGAATATTGTATTAAAAACATTTGTTTTCGAATATATGCAGTTTGCAATCGGGGGGTCATTGACTTGAAGCTTGAATAGCTTCATTAATCAACCCCAAACATCGCTCCATGTCCTATAGCTAAACACCATAAAAATGTTGAAAACTTGCAAATTAAGTTTAACACGTGAACACCCACCAACAACGTGAGACCGGGTGCTCCGAAAAGTTGGTTGGTTGGTAGATGGAATGTTGCTTAGCGTCGCATCAGCAATTTTTAGCTATTCTCGACGAGAACTATTTTATTAATTTCTATGGATTAATCTATAAACAATTTCGTGTATACATGTAAAGTGAGAGTGTGTTGTATGGTCTGCCTTGTACTAGCGCGCACTCAGGGCGACTTTATCGTGCTAGCTCACAGATTCAGTACGCCGCAGACAAGCGCACCACTCCCCCAGTCCATTATACTGATACCGGGTAGATAAGTAAAGGCCAACGGCAAGGAAAATTCACTTCCCCACATGTGGTCTGAGCGGGACTCGAACTCACAACGGTGAGAGACCCTGGATTTGTAGACTGACGTCTTATTCATTAGGCCACCGCGGTCGAAAAGGTAATCACCGATAATTCAAACTTGATTTTTGCCCAATTACAAATATATTGTGACTTATATTAAAATATCTAAAGTGAATAGTGTTTCATTCATAAAACTGAAGCACATTGTTATAAAACAATTAAAATGTTTTTGATATTCGTGTGTTTTAACTGTATAACTATTGATTTAAATCAATCAAGCTTCAGACGAGTCAAGATTTAACTGTGTGCTAAATAGAAAAGTTTAATGCACATGAGGAAACGATGCACTAAAACAAATGGGAAGCATAAAACCATATGGTTAAAACACATTTTCTAAACAAATGACATGTTTCCAAATGGCACAACAAGTGTATGTTTTCCATATATATGATATAGTGCAGAACACACTTTGAACTCCCCAATTATTTGTTGAAGCTTCCGAAGCCTAACTATTCTTCCTGAAGTTTTGAATATAACTTGGACAGATCCTAATGTGAAAAGGTGCATCGGTGGCCAAGCGGTGTAAGGATCATAGCGAATCTTGTCGATTGGGTTCGAATCCCACTCCGGCAGATCCTAGCGTGATAAAACATTTCTAGTTAATTTGCCTATGGTCGGTTGTTTTTCTCCTAACATTCTGGTTTTCTCAACCATCTCAGAATTTACCGATTGGATATAACTAAAATAAAATTGACTTTACTTTACTCCACTACGGCCTAATTTATTTTTCAAAGACAATAGTTATTAAAACGAAAAACTGACAGAAAGGGGATTATAAAACCGGATCGATTGACCGGTCAATGGTTTTGATTCTGTGCACAGCAAGTGTTGGCATGCCTGCAGGTTTTTGAACTGCATGCCTTTCTTTTCTTCTTAAAAAACAATTATTTAACTTATTGTGTTCTGACTATATAAACAGTTAACGGCATCTGGTTGTCTCCGAATAATTACTTATATCTCAAGTTTAACAATATTTATTTTGTATGTCGATTAAGAAAGGGTTAAAGAATGCAATAAGAACCCGCTGACCTGACAATTTTTTTATCTTCAAAGTCCATATGCATCACATGGGAACATGTTAATAAAGAACTTATCATTTTTAAATTGCAGTGTTTTGTGCGATTTGATATGCTACAGACATCCCATATATCATTTTAAAGAAGATACCTATGTTTTGTATACCGGTATACAATGCTTCTTTATCATGCTTTATTGTTCGGTATCATCCAACTCGGTGGTTGTTCTTTTTGTGTTTTAATGATTTTTTATGCAAATGTTGATTCAGAGAATTCTCTAATCATGATGTCATTGTATTTAAGAATTTGTCTTTATTCCACATACTGAGGCATGTACTTTGAGGTGTCAAATACCACGGATTCTCGGACTTAACACGTGACAGTCTTTTACAGAATGACTCAAAAACATGCTTGAGGTATTGAAATATCATAACGTCAAAAGAAACGAATGGAGGTTAAGTAAAAATGTTATTGCGTCACAATGATGTAAAAGCAATAGCTGACAGGCCACCGAAAACCGGACGGTCACAAATGATACACTTACTCGTATAGTAGGTTAGTAGGTGCTTACCCTTCCGGAGCACCCGGCCTCACTTCCCTGGTGGAAGTTCACGTGTATAACCTAACTTGTCAGTTCCAAAGTTTTTACTTTGCTTCTGGATTGTGATTCGGATATGGATAAGTATGTTTGTTTTTGATTGTTAATAAGTTTGTGGTACAGGTGTGCTTACCCTTCCGGAGCACCCGGCCTCACTTCCCTGGTGGACGTTCACGTGTATAACCTAACTTGTCAGTTTCAAAGTTTTTACTTTGCTTCTGGATTGTGATTCGGATATGGATTAGTATGTTTACTAAGTTTGTTGTACATGTATGAAGCCACAGTGTACTCGTATTTACCAGTCTAAGAAAAGGCATTTTCATTTTTTATTTTTTGGTTTTTTTTTTATTTATTTTAATTTTTTGTTTAAAATTGCTATTACCAAGACAACACTTATAAACAACCCGTAGTCCTGGAAAAAAGTAGACTTACATCAGTCATCACAACTCTCAAAATGTGCTTTGTTTTGTACAATCTTACAAAGCAGATTAAACATCATATGACGTCATATTCGATATAATCAAAACCAAATGGTGCCATCTGACTGCGTGTTTTGCTTGGTTTCCGGTTTAAAAAAAGTGAAGAAAATCAAGATAAAACTTCACGCGTTATGTATGATGCTATCTCTAGCAGACAGATACTTCAACATGGCTATTATTTTGATTTAAAAATAAACTTACTCTTGACTTAAACAAAAATGGTTTTATGACGTAATACAAGTGTGTACATACTATTACAATGTGTTTAAATTAATGATTAGGGAGTTAAAATTGGGTCTAAAGTGTGCTTACAGGTAACAGTGTCTGTTCGCTAGCTTGGTGGTTCCCCTGGGCACTCCACTTTTCTCAACCAATTATGATCTGACCGTCTCGATATAAGTGAAAATATTGACTGGGGTGTAGAAACCCCAGTACTCTAATCTATTATAAAATCTTAAGAAACATGGTAACATGATTGCCGAATATTGTTAAGAAAGATTGATATATACAATTTTGTCATGTTTTAGATTTCATTGTGGACACCATAGTTTGTCAACAATACTATGATAACGCCTTTAAAATTTGTGAATGGCCGCGGTAAGCCTATGCTTCCAATATCCCTGGGTCAAACAATTCCTTTCTAACGAATTTGAATCTTTTTAAACGTCTAAAAGTTTAATAGGATCACACTTTCAACTTCATTTTACGATTTGTACATTGATTTAGTCTACAAGTACTTTAGATATCATTTGGCGTTTTTAGAACTTAGCTGAAATTTATTATGACGCGCCTAAAGTTTTTCTTCAACACTTAAGATGTTAATCGTATTTTCTTTTACTCGAAATATCTTTTATTTATAAATAAAAAATAAATATAGCTTATAAATAGATTGGTAATCCCCTTTATATTAAATGAAGCGGAGAGAACAATATTACACCACGTGTACACGTCAGTTATCTGATGGTTATATTTAGCCAAACAAAATTGACCTGTCTGATTGGCCTTTGATTTAAATATTTATCATGAGCCAGTGCATTGATGTACATAGGCTGCGAATCCCAACACTACCCATGAATTTTGGTGGATCATCATATATATGATTATTTCTCATGAAAGGTCAAGTGGAAAGTTCGATGTTGTTTGCCTATAGATCTTTTTAAACCTATAAATCGGTATTTAGTGAAATGTCAATCTCGTTATAACGAATTATTTGATCATATAACATATTATAATAGCTTCTGGATGGTGAATGATCGAGAGGAGGTCAGCATCACATAATGAATATAAATAATGTAAACAAATGTTGTAAATATCAGATGGAGCGGACAGCAATTTTCTTTAAACAATAAAGACTACTATTTACCATAGCTCATAGTTCCATGAAGAACACTTTTAACTTATTTAACCGTTTATATCCCCATGTTCCTTTTAATCTCAAATTTCATTTCAAATTTTCCATGTTCAGCTAGCTAGGCGTTCTTACCAGTCCGGTGCACCCGGTCTCATTTCCCTGGTGAATCTTTACGTGTTTAGCTAAATTTGCCAGTTTTCTCATTTCTTGTTTTGGTTTGGAGATTGCGATTTGGACATGGATCGGTATGTTTTTGATTTACATGTATATGGTCTGTTAAAGCCAGCTTCTTCTATTCGCGATTCACGTTCGCCACATTACGAGACTTACATCCTCATTGCATACAATGACGAAGTCGATAACTCTTACAATTGTTATTCTAATATATGTGCACCGTGTTAGCTATTTAAATTATGTGGGATGCAAAAATGCAGCCAGTTTTGGTAGCTACAGTACAGACCATTTCAAAAGTTTGACACAGAGCTACAAAAAGGTGTAGAATTTTGGCTGCTGAGTGGCTGAATTGTGTATAGCTAGTGGTCTAGAATCGACGAGAGTAAGATATTCTGTCAAGATGGGTAACAAGGGATCGAGTTGAGTTGTCAATTCCGCACTAATTATTCGTTATCTTAGTGTTAAACTTTCAACAGGTCTGTACTGCACATTGTGTATCTGATTGATGTCTAATGCAGAAAATGGCGCCAATGACGCTTACCTGTGTTAATCTGTGTTGAACACGTGCTGCGTCGGCTGCTTCAGAAAGGCGTCTATTTTTGAAGATGTCGTACAAAGAAGCAGGTTTCCTAGAATCGATGTTGTTAAGAAGCCTTTCTCTGTCATTGCTGTCCAAACTTGTAAACAGATTACAACACCTATACGTTATAATGGAGGACAGCGTCATCAGTGTCAAGAATACCAGCAAGACATTCCTCAAACTCCTCATTATCTTAACTTCTTACCAATCTGCAAAGAAAGAATTATTTTATTATTTTTAAAAACATGATATGACGGGTGTATGTAACTCAACAGGGGGCGCTTACCGTATCGTAGCACCCGGTCTCACTACCCTGGTGCAAGTTAACGTGCATAACTTATTTGAAAGTTTTCAAAATTTATACTTTGCTTTTTAGATACTGGTTTGAACATGAACCAGTGTGTTTATTTTGATTTATAACCATTAAAACTCCTTTTCAAAGTCTTTGGAAAAATTGCAATCTGTTTATCTGGTATTTTTTTCTTGTTTCGTTCTATGGTTGTCTTGTGACCTTGGTTGCAAGAATTACTGCATAAATACATATTCTACAACTGCATTTCGTTTTAACCAAATCGCATACTTCTGAGAAGCAATTGTTGTCATTGCACTTGTAATATAGGTACATAAAATTGCTCCAGTAACGAGCTTGCTTTATTTTCATATTTACAATAATGACTTGCAATGAATGCTGCTGCATGTACTTTTCCCATCATAGGCCAAAATCGATAGATCTCATCATCCATCTTGGTGCTTTTCATACAGGTTCACTATATCACGCGTCTAAATAATCACCGCATGGACTTAGCTTTCAGATTGCTCTTTGGAAATGATTGCTTACTTATTATCTTATTTTACCATTTGGCCACTGTGGTAGCTCAGTTGGTAGACTGCTCGCTCCGTAAGTGGGAGATTGTCGGTTCGAACTCTGACCGGGTCTGACCCAAGACTTGAAAGTGGCTAGTGACTGTTCTATCATCAAGTACTCGACATTGCGAAATGAAAGTCACGGTTCTTTCGGATGTGAACTTAGTATAAACACGGTGGGCTTGACACGATAAAGAACCCTGCTGTATGATGCCATCAGCGCAAAATTTATTCACCTTCGCCTATAGCTGGCGACGTATCGATATAAGTGAAATATTCTTGACTGTGACATTTAAACACCATTACTCACTCTACTCAACTCTTTTTATACCATTTACTTTTAAAAACAAAGTTTGGCGAAGAAATAAGTCTCATCTCACCAAACTTTTACCAAAAACACACTTACAAACTTTTTTTAAAATGCACATTATAGTTCCCCCATCTAAATGAATATGCTGTCGATAAAATGTAATGAACCTGCTTTTATTGACTGTATAATATTACCATCTATGTGTTCATCAAAATTTAGAAGCTCTTGTATGCAAACTATCAAACGCTACATCGATAATGAAGAAATTATATAATACATATACATACATTTATCTGTTTTAGCCGTTACGTTCCCATTAAATTGCTAACTTAAACTACACCAATATCGTAATAACTTACTCCATGACTTATCTTCGGTAACGTTAAGCGGGTTTTTTATCTTACACCTTTCCAAACCATTTAAGAAACTCTTTAAACTTTTAACTAAGTTTAAATTTCATAGTTACATTCCAATACCCAGTTTAACAAGTAATTACAATCCGTTTGGTGAAGTCTTGAATTTTTAACTAAATTTTATTTTCCAAGTCCATTTATACATGTAATTAAATTCCATTTCATTAAGTCTTGAATTTTTAACTGGGTTTTAGTTTTCACAGCTATTTGAGGAAAACAAACAGTCCCTTTTTGATATCCAGTTTTACACTGAAATAAATTACATGCAATTTTATAGTATTTAATGATAAGAAATATCGTGTTACCATGGTAATGGTACTGACCCTTAGACACAAGCTCGGTGTGTGTCAACTGCCATACCTTTATAAAATATATTTTAAGGGTCAGTTGTGATAGCTTAGTATATAATCCTAATGTGAAACTATAAACTTTCTGTCATGGACAAGTGTCATCTGTAAAAGGAAAGTATAAAATATGGACTGGCCCAGATTATTGTAATTCCATTGGACTGACTCTTTGTTATGGATCTTTGGACTAAATCAAAAGAAGTTTATAAATTTTGGATTGGGTCGGAAAATTTAATTAATTTGGATTGGCTCTTGATGTGGAACTTTCGAGTAGACCAAAAGAAAATTTATAAAATTTGGACAAGTCGGACAATTGGACTGAATCTTGATATGAAACTTTGGACTGGATCATTGGATTGGACTCCTGAGCTGGGCTCTTAAATTGAACCATATATGAGATGAATGATTAAGATGTCGTTTTATGTCCCTGGCAAGATTATTTCATATCGAGGCGTTTTATTCTTCACCATATTACCAGGATAAAGCGATCCATTTTCGCAATCACTCGCTTTATGGTCTTCTCGGGTGGAATTCGAATTCGAACAAAGGCGGTAAAAAAACACCGTGATCCGTAAGCAGGCCTAAGCAGACATAGACCACTCGTCTACTGAGGCCTTATATGGACCGAAATCTCATTGCATGCCTACATGTTCGATAAATACACAATTTAAATCCAGTTCATATTTTATACTATGCCCCATCACGGACAATAGCATTATAATTAAACACCGCTTTGAAACATAAATCTTCATCATCAAAGTGTATCAAATTTCAATTCTCCAATTTAAATGCAAGATGGTGGGAGGGTACTTGTCGGTGTGATTATCACAAGGATCCTGATTGATAACTGAAGGTCAGCGTATTTTATAAAGATTTTTTTTCTATTTCAAACGATTTGTATGATGGGGAGGGTTTCGTCAGTTTGCCTTTGGCATGGACTCTTCCGTTTTGAAATAGATAATTTTTTATTTATTTGACAGAAGTTTGCTCTTGACATTCCACACATTTGATAAAACCAGGTCACCGTATCTCAAAACTGATGAAGCATTTTATTACAGCAAATATGGTTTGTTTTATTCAGATAGTTTGGGTCATAAAATTATAGTGTACACAGTTAACCGACCCCGTTCTGTAATGATAGGATCAGAAAAATATACCAGTATATCCTCAAGGAGTTAAAAATTGCTCTTTGATGAAAAGTTTCTGTCGCTGCCTTGATATAATGAGCATGTGTGAATGAAAAAGTCTTGTTCACAATCACGACTTGACACCTGATCACAACTACAACTGTATCGCGGGTTAATGCTGAAATGCCGTGCGTTGTCGATTGCAACATGCTAGGTTTCGGTTGATGTTATCGCATTCTTGAATTCAAATGTTTTAACAGCTTTGTGTCGGCTGAAAAAAATCAGTGGCAGTCGACTTAATTCCGGCTTGGATCTGCACAGAACAGTCGGTATCCGACTTAGCGCCAGCTTGTGGTGGTCGACACTATGTCGGATTTGGTCATGTCAGAACAGTTGTAGAAGCCTGCATTGTACGCGATTGGTTCAGATCAGAAAATGACGTCATTCTGGTTTTGATTAATTCAGACAAGTGATGTGCAACTTTGAGCCTTGTATTAATCAAAAGAGTGATAACCGACTGTGTTTCTTTGATCAGATTAGGTAGAAAAACTGGACATAATGCACTAGTAGTGATGAGGACACTTCTTTTACTTTATGGTAATCCACTTTGTTCAACATTCGACAGTTGGTTGCTCCTAATCGCTCTTGTGATTGCTTGTGTTTCTATTCTCAATTGTTAATTAAGCATAGACGAGTGTTTATTGTTTATTTCTGCTCACTCGCTTTTAACATATTTCTAAATACATGTATGGCCATATGATATATAGCAAGTTTAGCTTAAAAAACAAAAACGGACAATAGCCAAAGCAATCGAAAAAAGACATCTTTTTAAATCAATATTATTGTGAAAACGTTTGACAAATTTTTGGTTGAGGGTTTCTTCTGTATAGAGCAATCTGGGAAATGACATTAAAAACGAAAGTGAAATCGGAAATTAATTACGGATAAATTAATGTACCTAGGTTCGCTATGCGAAGATGACGACGGTATGAAACATTTCAGCGGAGTGTAACTAAGAACTTATTTTTACACATATACGGAAATATTTATTTGTTTACAACAAAACTGACCGTGTCTTTGATGTTTTTCGGACCTCCAAACCCGTTACATATATCACTGTCACCCTGTAACCTTACACCGTTAAATAACATGTCAAGTTGACGTATATATCCATCAATGGATAACTTTACATTCTATATCCTAAAATTTTGAATTTTCAAAAAGATGGAAAATATGATAAATCCTATATTTGAGGTGTTACTTGTCACCTGAGCAATATTGGTGTCTTTTAATTCTTTGAACGCTATCTTTGAACTCTATCTGTGAAGGGCGGACCCCGAGTTTAACCGTGTTAAACTGGACTTAACAAAACATAATACAACAAGGAAAATGCATTCGACTATCTTTTTTACCGTTTCACGGTAACTTTTGCATTTTTATCATTTATCATTTTTTTTCATTTTTTTTTATTATTTATATATTATTTATTTTGGAATCATGCAATTATTCGCGGGTTTTGGAACGAATGATATAAATAGATATATACTTGCATGATATGTTTTCTAGACTAAATACGCGTTGATTAGCATTTGACTATTACTGATGTATGTTCAAGTCGATATTTCACTTATATTGAGACGTAACACACTACAGATGGCTTTTCAGAAATGTTTACAAATTGCGTTTATGTCAACGACCACTGTGCCTGTATTCTTACGAATGTCATATACCACTTTGTGAATTTAATCATAAAATGTGTTCAAAAAGTGGTATGTGGCGATCTTTTTTAATGTATTTTATGATTAAATTAAAAAGTAGTATATGACACTGATATACTTGTACCAATCAAAATAAAGTCCCAAAATACAATAACATGAATTAAACATAACAATTAAATTGATAAACAACCGCAAGTGTCCAGATCAAGTTACACTGACCAGTGGTCAAAACAACTTTAAAACCTTAACACAGATTTAAATTTAACCTGACACCTTTGTACTTTAAAATAAAATAATCTTAAAACCATTAAAATAATAATCTTATAAATGGATTATTGAAAAAAATAATGCAAAAAAAGTAAGTCATAACAGTATCTTAAATAGTATTTTAAAACATAATTAAATTGTAATTAAAAAGAAACGTGGGTGGTTTAAAATATCCACATCTTTTCTGGCTTGCATAAAAACCAGAGAGAGCGAGAGAGAGAGAGAGAGAGAGAGAGAGAGAGAGAGCCAATACACCAACCTGTTAAGACATCATTACGTTCCAGTTATTTAGATCTACACTATCTTCAAACTTTAACGTATTAATTGAAGATAAAAGCGAAGTTACGGGAGAGTACAGTTTGAAAGATATACAGTACTATACTTTGTTTATTAGTATCCTGAGGCTGTTATCCGTCAGTCACTGTTGTGTGTGAGGGTAGTACTATCGTGTCCTAAATAACTCCCTTACATACTCCATTAATTTTACTGAACAAGTGCGCGCATTGAATGCTTCTAGCATTATACAGTCGGAACTGTAAATAAAGACCACACGAGGGAACCAATAGAAGTGATCTTTATATACAGGTTCAAAAACATAAATAAGCAGCAATATGGATAGAACGTTGCAGGCCAAAGTTTGAAAACAAGTGGTCCTTTCTTGTAGATGTGGTCCTTAAAGCAGGCTTGACTGTATTTAAAACAAAATTAAAGTTAATCAGGTAATCGGTAAAAAAAACCAGTTGAAATTTAAAATACTTCAAGCACACAAAATTCACTGTTTCAAAGTGAATAATTTCTATTACACCTTTCTTAGTACGTACTGGATACTGGATACTTTTAGTATAAAAGTAATGATTTGGCCTGCTTCTGATCACTAAAAACCGTTGAAATATTATAAAACATTTCCAGATAAATATGCACATACTGAGCAAATGTGCGCCAGTATTAAATATTTCGAAGTGGTCAAACCCTCTACCACGTTTCCCTGAGTACACAATATAACACTGAACAAGTGCGCGTAGTTGATAAAAACTTACTGTTTGCTCATATCATTCTGTGGTCACTATTTATAAAACTTTCAAATTTTAAAATAAAGTTATAACATTCCCATTACATTTGAATAATGGTTAATTACATACGTATTTGATATAACATCCATTTTGCTTAATTCCTCCTGTGGTCATGATATGATGGTTAATTTTTGTTAATCAACTGCGCGTATTTGATAAAAAAAAAAACCCGCACATTTTGCTCAATTCATACTGTTAACAAAATGAATCGTTCAAATTTTATAAATATAACATTCCAACCACACACTTTAAGTGGTAACTTTTGTTTAATAAGTGCGCCTAGTTGATAAAAAAATGTACCGTGATTTTGCTCAATCCATCCTGTGGTCAAAATGAAATGTTCAAATTTTAATAAGCATAACATTCCAAGCACACATTAATGGTTATTTTCGTGCGCGTAGTTGATTCATGTGAAAGATCTACATTGTCTAATAAATTCCGTGATCGCCGTAAACGGATTAACCGTTAATCCCAAAGATTGATTGTTCAAAGTGATCCTTGATAACGATCTAATGAACAGATTTACTTTGAAATAATAGCATGTTCAATACTACAGTACAGACCTGTCGAAATTTTAACACTAAGATAACGAATTATCACCGAATCTTGGCCCTTTGTAAGCTCTATCTTTTCGGCAGTCGCTATCTATCTCTTGGTAGCTTTAAATTCGGCGATTTTGTATCCATATCTTTACCACTTAGCAACCTAGTTCGGCTCCATTTCGTTAGGACAGCGTTAAACTTTCGACAGGTCTGTATTTCTTCTTAGTGTAGATACTTGGCACAAGTTTTGCACTTGCCTCAATATATACGTTTCGTGTCCAGAAAATTGAATTACAGTCCATCCTGCCTTTAAAGGCCACCTCAATATAAGGGCCACCTGCTTATAAAGGCCAGTGGAATTATATCCCATTGTACTTTATTCATATTACTTGAACCTGTATATAAGGGCCACCTGCCCATAAAGGTCACTTTTACCGATTCCCTTTGGTGGCTTTTATAGACAGGTTTGACTGCATTTGCAAAGACAAATATACGTCTATAGCATGCAAATAGTTTCTTGTCAAATTATATCGTATACACAAAATTAGAATAAACCCCAAAATAGTAACTGGTATGCAAAATTTCATTTCATTTCCGTGACAAAACAGTTATATAAAACAACTTGACGGATTTATCAGTTTTAAGCGGATTTGGACCATGAAAACTGATAAAAAAACCGGATGTGATAAAATGTAGTTAAATAAACGGACTTTAAAACTGATTTATAAAAAAACACATTTTTTGTGAAAAAATTGTGTCAAAGTATGACGATGATACATATACTTATGCGCTGGCTTATGCATATGATTATTTGTTGAGCATACTTTCCAAACACCATCCGCATTGCATTTGAAGCATACCGCACAACCTAGAACCAAGGTCCTAATGTAATATGTCATTTTAGTGCAATTAAAAGCTAATTTTATACCGTAAAATCATATATGACACAGATTATAAATAAATTAGAATGAATTCTAAACGAATTTGCAAATGTATGTTGAAATGTAGCAAATGACCCATAAAGTTTATCAAAAACAAACATACCAGTCCGTGTTTAAATCACCATCCCAAATACTAAGTTGAAAACTTTTGAAAACTAGCAAATCTAGTTTAACACGTGGATTATATTATATTGTATATTATAGTAACATCCTTGTATAAAAACAGTGACAGATTTAGAGTCCAGACATATTGGACTGAAATTAATTAAAACAAAATACTGTCTATTTACATAGGTATAGGAGGATAGGCAGAAGTTAATTACAGGGGAGTACCAGATCATTTCACAGTGCTTTACGTTTTTACATAATAAAACCAACAAGTCCATCTATCTCCCGTCTTGATCTAGTAGTCCAGTACAGCACAGACCTGTCGAAAATTCAACACCGCGCTTACGAAATGGAGCCGAACTTGGCAACTAAGTGGTCCAGGGGCCGAAAGCTCTCGGGAGATACATAGGAACTGCCGAAAAAATATCGCTTACGATGGACCGCAATGAGCTTCTGATTTAGTATTAATTCTTTATCTTAGTGTTAGATTTTTGACAGGTCTGTACTGTACGTTCCCTATTGTAAAGGTACATAAATCAAAATGTTACAACGGGGAAAAACTCCCTACAGGGTGAAAAATGTGTTACGTAATGTTTATAAATTAATCATTAACAAGACTTCACCTCTCTCCCCCGCCAAAATTTTGTCCACATATATTAATTGATCCAAATATTACCCCTCCCTGTGGAGACTTTTTTTGTTCAGAAATAAATAATCTATCTTACCCCCCTACCCGTTCGTCTACAGTGACGACTTTTTCCCAAATACATGTATTAATAAATCTATTCATTAATTATATAATCCTTCTCCCACCCACCAAGACTTTTATTAAAACTTATATTCATATTATAATATGGGGGTTATGTAATAAATTTAATTAAATCGAACAAATACTAGTATATTAATTTGTATTGTGCCCGACATTGAATACTTGACAATTTCAAACTAGCGAACATATATACTGTCACCTCATGGTCAAGGACATTACAAGTGAAGAAGATACATCGGCATTGTACATCTAATATTTTCACATGTAATATGTAATATAGGGGAAATAAATAAATATTTGATGATGATGATGATGACATATCTGTTTTTAATCTTTTAAATACAGTCAATATAATATATTTCTTAAATTAACTTTTTATGTGTCTCGTAAGTCAGTTTTTGCGTGGTGTTAAAATTATACTATGTTTTCAATCTGATGATTTATTTGATAACTATGTGACATGTGACACGTTCATGAAATATTATTATTATTATTATTATTATTATTATTAGACAAGTCACGTGCTAATTCAAAAGTAGCAAATGACAGACACATACTAAGTATGGCTAAGCTAAATGTAAAAAAATTGCATTATTTTTAGTGTTGCGCCATAAAAACTGGGGTTTTTTTTACCATTAAGAAGTTAAATAAAATAAGTTATAAAATGAACTTGATGGACTGTTTCTGTCGCAATTTCAATAAAATAATGGCATATTATATAAATCCGAACCGAATACTGTACGACTCTCCAGCCTCCTCGTGTTGCCGCTGTTTTCACGATTTTAAAACTTCTTTGATGTCACTAAGTCCTCAAGTTGTCTGCAATTTACATTAAAAGTTGATTCATATATGTGCCCTTGCTGCAGTTGAAGGTCTAAGTATACTGAAATGCTTATATGATGAATGTCACGGTTTCTGAATTTATTTATTTTAAATATTTTTTGCAATTTTTCCGTGTCAGAATAAAATTTTAAACTCGTTTAATTAATTACACAGATGGCTCGAAGGTTTAGTTTACAAAATTTTGAAACTTCTTTCATAAATCGTCAGTTGGTGATTTTTTTAAATGGCGTTAACTAAGTAGACGAAATATTTGGGGAAAAGATGTTTTTTTTCTGTATTAGAAGTCATGAAATGGAATTTTAAAAAAATCCTCCAATTACAACTCAAAAATTTTATCTTATTTCTACAGATAAAGTTGACATGCATTGTTTAATGTTTTATATTTTCACTTCGACGTTGTTGACTGTTATGACATAGATTCGTGCCAGGTTATTTCAGATTTTAAAAAATTACGTCATATCAGCAATTGTTGTTTATTTGCGATTCATTTTCCTTATTAATCTAAACAAAAGTTAATGTGATGATGCGCGAGCTTCGTGCAAGTACTTCTGACTTGTTTTGTGCATTTGCTTACTTATAAACGCCTCGATATAAGTGAAATATTCTTGACTGGGACGTTAAATACTATTACTCAACTCAACTCGTTTACTTATGAATATCTTAAGAGTGAGTGCACTTACCATGTCGCATACCACTCAAGTGCATTATCCTGGTACCGAGGTGGATGCAACACGAAATAAAAACTTTCTTACTTGCTTTGCTCGGGATCGAACACCTAATCGCTAAGACATTTTGGGTTTAACGCAAACGTCTTAAACACTCGAATACAGTGATACCTCTTTGAAAAGATAGACCACATTCACATCATGCTTTTATAACCTTCTGTCGCAGTTTTTGCAAATACTTGTGTATGGTTAAAACAACCAAGACAACAGTATGGCACAACCAACAGACAACAAAAACCTTTTTGCGGAGGTCCCGACCATGATATAATGACAAAACGGTATCTAGTGGTTTGCACTTATTCGCGGGTACTTGCCAAGATAAAGTGACGAAAAGGTTTTCCGTAGTTTGACATTTTTTGCGGGTACGTATCTAGTGTGTGATTCGATTAATATTCAGAAGAAATACACAATTACAATACAGAGCAATGTCACTATGACATCATCGACGCTAAAGGACAGCAGAAACCAAGAAACTCGGTTGTATGACGAAGTTGTTAAGTAATATGTGCTCTGCTGTGAAACTTTCATGAAATAAAAAATACTGACAAATTATTATACTTGTCTTTTCATTTAACAACAATATTAAAATATGCAATGAATGGCATAACCATTAGATTGATAAGAGTTCACAGAGTTCGAAATAATAAGCAGCTCCACGATTTAAGTATTGGTATTTTTGGCATGATATTTTTTTCTGTTTTGGACAACTTTAACTTGAAATCACGTTAAAGACCTTGATACACTTCGTTTTAAATGAAATACGGCATATTCCAAATTAGCCAATCAAAAACGACTTATAATGTCTAGAATTTTATCAAATATTTGTGTTGATAGTTTTTGAGTTAAAACAACATCTCTTGATCCCAGCAAGACACACTTGAAGAAATTAGGCGATATTAGCCAATGCACGTGCACTCAACAAGATACTCACGATAGCAAGTTGTGCATTTAGAGTACTAGTATGCAGACATATGCATCATGAATTAAACATTTCATTAAATGTAAATTTAAAATAAATCGCAGTTAAAGAGGACCAGAAAGGAAATATTTTCACAAATAATTTGATAAAACTATCCTTATGTTTATACCCAATGATGAAAACGGTATTCGTCATAAGTACTGAACTGCAATAAATGCGAAATGTATATAAGTGAAAAGTATATGGATATATAGTGCTTTACTAAAGATTCTCACTTGGAGGCGTTCAGGTATGGTGGACAAAACAGAAACTACCGACCTTCGGCAACTGAACTTATAAACACTAGGATCTGTCTTAAATGGGGTTCGAACCTAAGCATTAAGGCTAAAGGTCTATTCATAAATAGCTGCCGTTTGTTGAAAGGTACCATCTCCGGTTTTATTGGAATTGTACTTTTTATTGTTAAGCAACAGTATCTTCAATGATATATTGGCAAAACGCATGGTAAGAAGTAACTACAAATTAATGTACTATTTTTCCATATCTTTATCGAGCTCTGTGATTAATCAAATACAGTTCTGAAGACGTTTTTCAATACAGTACAGTCCAACTCTAAGCTAACGAATTAGTATCGAATCGGTCACTCCTAAGCTATTTTTCGGAAGCAATTCGAATCTCTGCTGCTTGCTGGTCATTAGCTATCCATATCTCGGCCACTCGGCAGTCACGCTTCGGCGGTTTTTTTTACGTCAGCTCGGTGTTAAACTTTTGAATGGTCTGTTTTATATATCTAGGGTTATGAAGTAAAAGTTATACAACATGCCAGCGTAATCTTTTATATTGCATCTTAATCCAATCTATAATAGATTGTAAATCAATCTTCTCGTTGTCGATTACCCTATCTTATACAAAAACGAGGAGAAAACCTTGAATTATCCAGGCAGTAGAAAACTCGAAGTTATTCAAACAGGAGAAACCCCTTAATTATCCAAGCCGGGAGTAGAAAACCTAAAATTACCCAAGGAATAGACACCCTGAAATTATCCAAATGCCTGTGTTCAGCGAATCCATTGTACATGCATGTCTTTAACAGTTAAGATCCAACGTTAACAATGTCAGACTGATAGAAATAGAACTCCGTGTATTAATTCTGATAATACGGCTTTTCTTTTTAAAATCCTGTATGGTTAGATAAGACAGGATATATTACAGATGAACCGTCAAATTTGTTTACTAAATACTTATAATATGATATTAATGTATTAGGGAATTTAAAAGTACTTGACACAGTTTTCGTCAAAAATTTTCAAAATTAAATTCCTGGTTATGTAATAAGTTGTATCAGAGGATTTTTAGAAATAGAACTCTTGGTTAAGTTGCTTAAGTCACCAAGTTTACCACTAAGGTAGCTTAGTTGGTAGGGTGCTCGCTTCGTATGTTGTAGGTTGCGGGTTCGAACCTTGGTCAGGTCTAACCAAAACTTAAAAGATAGGTAATGACATCTTTCACAAAGCACTCGACATTCAGATTTGAGAGTAAAGGGTCCTTCGGAAGAAAAGATGATGATGACGACGACGATGATGATGATGAATTAGTTAATTAATTAATCTGTCAATTAATCAACCAATCAACGGAATCCTGTGTTGCATGTTCGGAGATTTTTTTTTCAAATAGATTTCTTGGTTATGCAATGGTATCTTTACCGCTGGAGACCTTCACTAGTGCATTCACATAAAACAGCACTTTAAAAGTATTTTTCTCACGAAATTTTATCTTTGAAAAATGAATCATCTTGTAAACTGAAACCGGATTTTGGATTTCACAACCAGAGGGCGTTCATGGTGATATTTATATTACCTGCATTGTTCTGTCTATATAGCACCTCTGTATAATGATCACCTGAGCGCATTGCAATTCAGCATTTTTTTCACGAAGACATGATTTAATTTCCGCAATTCAAGAACTAAGAAATGGAAGGCGCCGGACAACGTGTCCATAATACTTAGGTAGATTCTAGAGAGTCATTTTCCTTGTTTGATCTCTCTTTTCTATATCCCATGCAAAGATCACCCTATTTTAACATCTTCCATTGAGTGGCCTCTATAGACATGGTTAATTGTGCATATTTAAAAGAAATCATGTACAAATAACCATGGTAACCCTTTTCTAAGCATTAAAAAATGGAAATCTTTCCTCTATAATAAATCTTTATCTTATTTTAAACATTTTACTGTTAAAATCAACCGTTTTCGTTTTTTTCGTCAACGTCTGCATGGTTTAATACAGCTACTCCGGTTATTCCATTCCACACTGACCGACTCGATATAAGTGAGTTTAGTTTGGCTTACAGCACCATTCAAATTAACCAATCATTGTCTCCAGCTACTACATAATCCCTCCAAAAATAAAATACTAGTATAAGAAAAAATTGAAAAAAAAATGTTTATAACATTTGATAAAGTGATGAATAAATGATTTATTTTCGAAAGATTTCCGTATATCTTAACGACTTCTTAATATAAAAAATAGGATAAATTTTAAAAATATACTCACCCGAAACTACAGAAAACCTACAAATCTTCTATAATTCATTTTAGGAACATAATTCATCCAGAAATTACATTTAGCGTAATATTTTATCTTCAACTTTCACCACCACCGTCAGCGCTGATCAGCTGACTGTAAGAATCGCGATATGATAAAACTTCCCTTATGTAAGGTTTTATAAAATACAGACGATGAGTTTTCCAGATGGTAACGCCCCTCTTGAGGTCTAGGACAGCTGGTTCGCGTGTTAGTTGTCTATGTATAAATATATTATTTACATTACTTCTAGATAAAATCTGTGAAATTTCAAAATGTTTATCGCGCCTAACTCCCCTGTTTATATAATTTCTTCACAGAAAATAATTAACAAAATCACAATTTATAAACTTTCACTTTTGATATGATTGTTAAGGTTGGTTAATCTCATTTTTGGACGCAAGCACTTGTTGAAAACAAATTTCTTTTAATTTTTCGACGAATTCTGGGATTAGGCACCTGGCCTCGGTTTCACAATCATTCCTTAACTAAGATTTTCCTTAACTTAAATCTTATTAATTTTCAAATCTTTATAATTTTGTTAATTTTTATGATATTCAGTAATTGAAGGTGTCATTTTTAAAATCACTTCTAGATTGAAACATTTCTATTTGGTTTTGACAAATATATTCATCAGTAGTTCCAAACAAGGTTACCAAAATTTGCTAAATTTAAGTTAAGGAAAATCTTAGCTAAGGAATGATTGTGAAACTGGGGCCAGTATAATTAAATTTAGCAAATTTTGATAATCTTTTTCGGAGCTAAAAATTAACATTTTTGATAAAACTAAATACAAATGTTGAAAGCTTGAAGTGATCTTCAAAATTACACCTTAAATTCCTGAATATCTCAAAAGTTTACAAAAATTATCAAGATTTCAATTTTGCCAGATTTAAGTTAAGGAAAATCTTAGTTAGGAAATAATGTGAAACTGTAGACAGATTTTGTTCACGGTCTGCACTCAGTTTGGTGAAAATTTAACCTTTAAATTTTCGACGAATTCTAGGATTACATGTATGTCTTGTTCGCGGTCTGCACTTCTAATGAAAATTGTCTGTGTAATTTTCTGACGAATTCTAGAATTATATTTTTTCACGGTCAACGCATTTATATTTCAATTTCATTCGACTTGTTTCCCGCTTTTAAGCCTTTCTTTCTGACATGACTGTTGAGAAATTTTAAAATAACATTACTTCACGCGAACTAGGGGGTTAACATTTCATTTTTCATTTAATTCTTCAAAGATTTTTTGGAATTAGATAATGGACATGTAAATTTCTTTTGCAACTAAAGCGAACACAATTTATATTTGCATTCCTTATAACGCGCTTCGGGGTAAAACATTAAATTCTAGAGGTTAAAATTTGTAATTCAGATAATGAATATTTTAAATTCTCTTTTCTAAAACGGGAAGTATGCAACTGAATATTTTTGTCACCTGTGGCATATTCTAATATGCGTGAAATTCGCGTGTCAAGTTAAAAGATAGTTTTAAATGATGTTGATCATTACACATTTAAGATAATTTATGTATAAGATTTATGCCCAACGGCCACCTTAAATTGTCAGAGTTTGCTCATTAAAAGTCGATTATTTAATCTTAATTTTGACATCGAGATGTGATAAATACAGGCAGATGATACACGTAACAAACCAACCAATCTGAAAACGAGGCTAATGATCGGCTATTGATTCTATTCTCAACGTTAGCTTAACGCAAAACCCGTATCTAATTCATACCTTACCATTACAGGCTGACCAATTCGACGGATTCGTTTTTGACTGATTTGTAACATAAAACGGATAAACGAACAGATAAAATGAAAAGGGTAAATTAGACGGATTCTCTCATTTTGACGCATTTTATAATTAAAAGTACTAAAAATTCGGACTTTTTGTATGGAATCTGTACCTAAATCAAACCCTTAAACGTTAAAAAAAAGTATCCAAATGGTAACCTTGCACACTGAAAATGTACCGATCTGGACAAACAAATAAATTTAATTGGTCAAAATGCCATTGGCTATTCCAGCAAGAAAGACCTAATTTTTGCCATATGCAATTTTCTATTTATTATTAAAATATATTTAAAATGATATACGACAATTTCTGAATGTATTTAGTGATAAAATTCAAAAATGGTATACTAGTTTGCCATTTTTAAAGAATCTGACCAGGAAAAAGGTTTGCATAAACAGTATCTGTTCCGGGAGTCATCATTAGAATTCTTAGCCTTATTTCAAAGAATAAACATTGACTTTAACGAAACACACAGCTCTGCTTATCTTCATATTTAATCTATTCGCAGGTATGACGGACCAGCAGTTATCACCTTTGTATTTTACCCTCATTTGCATCCATAGAGATATTTTACCATGTACCAGTCTGAGCGTGATCCACGTGTTAACATTTAGTATACAGTAACACCTGTCGAAAGTTTAACACTGAGCTAACGGAAAGGAGTCGAGACTCGTCTGTCAGGTAGCCAAGATATAAATAGCAAATAGATAGAAAGCTCCTGAGAGAAATAAAGTATCTGCCACAAAGCTGTCGATATTTAGCTACCAAGGGGCCGAGTTGTGCTGAACTAATGAGTTATCTCAGTGTAAAACTTTCGACAGGTCTGTATTGTATAACAGACCACTTAAAAACTCGAACACACCCTGTGCCAGTAGAGACACAAAGCGCGTTAGTAGATTCTCAACTGTGTTAATGAAACGCGGTGTTGAAATGGCATTAATTAAATTAATTAAATAATTAAAACGGAACATACATTTATAATAACCTACCTTCCTGACTTGGACGTTAAAACACATTGCAATAATTAGCTCAGTTCCTAATGACTATTTCATTAACGTGAATACACTCGCATCATTATATGCTAATCATTGATGAATCACATTTGGAATTGCTCGCTATTTATTACTTTTATGTTAATTTAAGATTTCAAATTAACATGTACATTCGAAAATATTTTGTTTTTAGGGCATCACAAATTTAATGTGCATTTTATTTTATTGACCTAAATACCAATTTGCTGCCGAAGGGCAATGGTATTTTTAAATATAATTTTGTGTTAAATCCGTTGTCAATTTCATCTAATTTTAAGTTTAAGATTTTTTAACATACATGCAAAAAAGTTCACAGTCCGTGCATAAACAAATTGATCGTGTATTATCCGATTGGCATGTGCTACTTTTGATTTTTTTTTTTTATAAAATAACGCATTCAAATGTAGAACATGACAATAAGTTGTTGTCATGTGCTATTTTTTTAATGCATTATTTTATGACGCTAAAATTAGTAACACATGGAACCGTGACCGTAACTATAATTTGTGAATCAAAACTGAGTTGGAATTATTCAAACTCTGTCGTATACCGCCCCAAAGTATTATTATTCAAACATTTCTACAATCTATAAAAGTTGATTTGAAACCATATACATTCGTTTACTATTTGGTAAAACTGGCTTATTCTTTTTCTTAATCAGCAAGATTATAAGAACCTCTGATTACTCAACTAAGTGGGATGCTAAGGGACACACACGGTACTTGAACGACACCGTTACATATCATATTGAGATGACCAAAGAAGTAAGTCTTGTCTTTAGTGGTAACGGTCTCTATATATGTCTTTCTTGTATCTTTTTTCTTTTTATAAATTTCGTTTTTTCTGTGTTTTGATTTTGGTTGCCATGGTTATTGATAATATCGTATTACTCAGCTGGATTATGTAGTATTTTAAACACAGCATCTTTTGTTTTTTAGGATCAAGTGTAATTGTGATACCGTAATGCTACCGTGAGCTCTAGATCTGTTTGTTGATGGTTGCAACATATCGAACTCTCAACAATCCAATGTTTCTACTGAGGAATTTGGTTATATAAGCTCTATATGGCATCATAATACATGTACATGTATCTATTTGGTGGTCAACCAATTGCCAAAATGAATGAACGGCAAAATTTTCATCCAAACTTTGAAGTTTAGAAATAACTTATCTCCATATTTTGTCGAAGTAGATTATAAAACTGATTTAAAAGCCTAAATATTTTGAAAAATCGTTTGATATATTTTTAAACACCTTGTTTCACCTTGATCCAAAAGCTACGGATGAGGAATTGCATTCCGAAACGACCGTCTAATGCTGTAAAATTAACACTGGTATATTATGTAATTGACTAGAGCTAAACTATCTTATTTGATTTGAACTGTCGGTTAACATGAAATCTTCAATCTACATAATACATCCAATAAGAAGCAACTATACGACCTAGGATTCCAACGTTTCTGTTCAAATCCAATTTTATTCCAGAACATAAAATAACGTTACTCAATTCATTACGTGCAACAGCCCCCTTTGCAAATGCAATAATATTATAAGTGGAAGGTTTGACATTATTGTATACGAAAAAATATTAAAATCCTCGATTCTCTGTATAATAAAATAAATGTTATAAAAATCCTCATCACCTTATGCCTTGATTCTCCATATAATAAACGGCATAACATGATAGAAAACCAAGTAAAAGCTTCAAGAATAACAATAATATAGGTGTTTTATATTTTTATTCTGGTATACCGATATATGTACTAAAATAATCTCCAGCAGCTTCCTCCTCATTTTCATCACCCCTTAGTGTTCAGGCTGTAAAAATGAAACATGTTTGTTAATTAATATATGCCGTAAAGGTCACCTGTATATAATGGTCACCTGCTTTTAAAGGCCAGTAAAATGTTATTCCAGTTGCTTTTTATTCATGTTATTTGAACCCTATATAAGGACCATCTGGCCATAAAAGTCACATTTACTGCTTCCCTTACGTGATTTTTATAGACAGGCTCGACTGTATTTAAAAAAATAATCAAACTCTTTCGGAACACCCGGCCGCACTTTCATGGCGGGAGATTTCATATTTTTACTTTGCAATTGGAATTGTCGTTTAGTCATGGACTTGTATGTTTGTTTTTGATTGATGCAGTCTCTTGCAGTATGCTCGGCATTACGAAATGAAAGTCTAAGTTTTGTTGGATGGGAACCTAAAATAAAGGAGGTCCGTTGTCATGGTAGGCGTGGCACGATAAAGAACCCTACTGCTATATAATGCCATAAGCCTAACGCACAGGCAAAATGTAAAATTTCTGCACCTTCGCCTATAGCTGGCGACGTCTGGAAATAAATGAAATATTCTTGCTTGACTGGGACGTTAAACACCATTAACCCTTCGCTCACTCACTCGCCCACCCACATACCCACTCACTCACCCACATACTCACCCACCCACTCACTCACTCACTCTTGCAATCTGACAAATATGTCACTGCAATTGTATATACTGGTAATGGTATCCAGCAGTGTGTTTAAAATCATTCCAATAATTTTACAACCAATGGTATTTTAATTCAGAAGCAATATTTAACTAAACCAATCAACCAACAATGTGCCAAATTTATGCTTTCATTAATAGCAATCTGTATTACTTGTATCACACAACACTTAATATTGGAGAACAAAAACGTTGGGGAAATATCACTGGGTTTTCTTTTTTCTTTGGAGTAAAACAATAAATCACAAAAACCTGTTAGGGACCTTTGTGTCCAAGTGGCTAAATGCGTTCTTACAAATAACACTTGTTTCTCACCGCCTTGGTTCGACTCCTGCTTGCTCAGAGCTTAGTGTGAGAAGGGAGAAGTTTGTTAGTTCGCTTGGTGGATTTCTCCAGGCACTCTGGTTTTCTCCACCATCCCTAAACTGATCGCCACGACACAAGTGAAATGAACTTAAATGGGAACAGAAACACTATTTTCTACTTCACTCCATCCAAGAACTGACCGTTTGATATAATAGTACGTAATTGGATATTGACTGGGGAGTTCATTCCACTCCAATCCAGAGCTGACCGCCTTTGATAAAATCACCATTACTACACCCATTCCAAATTGTTTTTTTTTTTTTTTTTTTTTTTCTTTTTTTTTTTTGTTGTTATTTATGTTTTTACCCTTGCATGCATGTGTTGTTCTTTGTGTCCCACTGGAAGCTTGTCCTGGGAGGAGTGACTTTCCATTGACATCTCCTGAAGAAAATAATAAAACTACAGTCAAATAAAACTACTTGTACATTACTCAGGTGACCGCTAAACACAGTGTAATATATTGTGAAGCTGTTTCATCCGCCGTGTTCAGTAACATACCAGCCTGATCTGCCGTAAAGACCAGCTCTATATATTATGGACCCTTGCTTTTAAAGGTCAGTCAAGTTAAACCAAATTGCTCTTTACTCATGTTATTTGAACCTGTATATAAAGACCACTTGCCTATAAAGAATACTTTAACTGGTTTCCTTATGTGGCCTTTATAGACATGTTTGAATGTATATATAAATCCAGAAATAACAACCCACGTTGCATTGTGGGTTTTATAGAAGATAGAAATCTAAAGCAGTGGAAAAGCATGTAGATGGTTTTATAATTCAATTATCTGTTTTTGGTTGGTCAGTGCTCTTCTTTAATTTTTGCATAAAAGAAATAACTGTTGACGTCATGAAAGACACACAGAAACGTGTGTATTCTTACGTCACGTGTGTAATTGAGAAGGAAAGGAACATGAATCATGTATACAGAGACATCATAGTGATTATAATGATTTTATTTAGGAGTATTAATTAACTTACATTCATTATATAAATACTGAGTTTATGAGACATATCCGTTGGTAAGTCTGTTAAAACAAATAAAATAGAACACAGGCATTAGTACAATTTTGACTTAAAACTTATCAATGCATGTATAAACATTGGATGTTAAATTTTAATTTACTATGCAATTTGACCAATTTTACAGCTCGTCTCCCTAAGTTCAAGTTCTTTCAAATAGTATGTACTGCATTTACAATAACATACTACAAGTAGTAGACTAAAATAATGATGCTTATTTGAAGATAAAAAGAGTAGTATGACAAGACAGTGTCAGATTTGGATAGGCTCTACCCAGAGGATTTTTATACGTTCTGGAACTTTTATGCTTGTTGGATATGCCTCAAGATAGACAACTCTTATTTTTAAAGCCGTCATGTCAGGTGGCCAAACCTTCCTTTGACTTCTACTGAGCCATAACTAAGTCTATAAATCATAAGGGACGGATTACTATGAGAAAGAGAGAGAGAGAGAGAGAAAGAGAGAGAGAGTGTGTGTGTGTGTGTGTGTGTGTGTGTGTGTGTGTGTGTGTGTGTGTTACCGGAATAAAGGTTCATAAGAGTCATCATTCCTATTCTTCTGATGAGTTCTGACAAGGTGTGTTGTTGACTGCTGTTCAGGATTTCTTTCAACAAAGCCTGATCACTAGATGACAAGTGTCTGAATGCTGCAGTGTGTATATAATGGTCAATGTAACTGACCAAGCCATGGCTGTGATCATGACCATCATGACCATCAAAATCTTCCATATCTCTCTTTCCAACCACTGGACCCTAAAATAATGACATCATGGATCAAACCTTAATAACAATCAAACAGACGCTGTTTGTTGAACGGGGAGAAATTAGGTTAATGTAGACCACATTGTCACCGAAGCCAATTTTAAGAAAAAATATTCTAAAAATAGGTGATAGATCAGAGCCAATTTACAGCACAGGCCTGTTGAAAGGTTAACACTAAGCTAACGAATTAGCGCCGCCTCAGGTGTTTATTTCGGCCCCTCGTTTGCGATATTTTTTTTTTTTTTTGCTAGGAGGCTAAATTTGAAACACAAATCTTTAAAGAGTCCTGATAAGTTAAGTCGTGCAATATTCATGAGTAAACAATTTATTTGTTTATTTGTAAGCAGCTTGCTACGTTGTATAAAGAAAGAAAGAAAAAACAAAACAAACCGTTTATGTTCTAATCTCAATCCTAAAAGCAAAGTAAAACCTTTGAAAACCAGCATAATAAGTAAAATAAACACATCAAATCAAACTTCCATCAGAAAAGTGAGATCGAGTGCTCCGGAAGGGAAAGCACCTATATTCTATCCCCTTCCATAGTTAAATATTCTTACTTACCGACCCTGGTCCTACAACAGCTAGAGGTTTGGGTGTTGTTGTCGTGGTTGTTGTTGTAGTTGTGGTTGTTGTACTTGTTGTTGTGGTGTTTCCGTACTCTAAAGTTAAGTGCTGTAAACAGAAAATTATATCACTAATTAACCACAGAAAACGTGGTGAGTGCAGCTAGCTGAACAGGGATCGCTTACCTTTCCGGAACACCTGGCCTCACTTCCCTGGTGGGAGTTCTTCTAATTTTCCAGTTTGAAGGTTTTTACTTTCTTTGGGGATTGTGATTTGGTATGGATTGGTAATTTATTATTATTATTATTATTATTATTATTATTATTATTATTATTATTTGCACTATATAGCTGGCTCATCCGAAGTCAAGAACCAACTCAAAAAGAAATGGTTCAGAGAGACAAACACCTATTTAAGAAGACTTCGAAGAATAGGTAACAGAAGCATTTCATAGCATTGACTTTCACTGACTTGGGGACGCATTGAGCAGTGATTGTAGTCAGATAGTAAGAAGCGCGTCACGAAGTGGTACGCTCATGCTGGGTTTCTAGAACCAAGTGAAATGTACACCATGTAAGGTCGATTAAATTTCCAATGAGCACTTTATACAGAAAAAATTGTAATCAGTCATAGCACTGATCAGCCAAACAAGTTTAAGAAGATAAACAATTTTGAGTAGAGTAGTGCATTTTAGGAATTGTTATAGGACAAGCTACTTTCAATTAGAGCGACAATGAATTTCTACTCATCGGCGCTTCGAATTCGTTGAATAATATTGATACACTGATAGCATGATAAACTATCGTCAATAGAACAAAAGTCATAAGGCAAAATGGTATGATCACAAATAAATGATTGGTTGTCACATTTGACAGGTGGTTGCATAATCAAAATATAAAAAAAACAAAGTCTGATATTTTATAATTTACACACGATCTAGCCATCATACTTACATTAATTAGATATTTCTGGAACCTGTGTCTCTGATCCTCAGGTAAGCCTGAAATGAACAACAAGGATAAGACTACATATTAAAGGAATGGTGTTTAACTTCACATTCAAGATAACATTGAGATGGTAAGGTCTTGGATGGTGAAGGAAACAGAAGAACCATGATGAATACAGTACACTTCTGCGAGCAAACTGACAAACGTTCGGCCCTAGTGTAACGTTGCCTTAGACACTCAGCCACAAATCCCCTGGTATGGACAAAACAGGTATGCATAGACAGTTCCTGAACAATTGGTCTCACCAAGAACGATGGTTGCCATATATTTTATATTTAAATTAAGTGTTGTTATAGATTTGGTTTCTATGGATACTTCTACATTTGTTACTGACAGGCGCTTTTGTTTACTAGTACATGTCTTACATCTAAAGCTTGTTTTATATATAAACGATCTTGTTATTTTGGTCTGTTTTTGTACCCTGTTTGATCAGCAATACAAATTTAACTTGAAATCGCAGCATGAAATAAATTAGAACATCTATATAGTTTTATAAACAAATTGCTTACTTTAGTATAGACCAAAAGCTATATTGTAAATTAAGCCACGGCGAAGACGAATACTTAAAAGGCCGTTATCAATTTCAAGCTCAGGTCTTTGGTTTCCTAGTGGAAAATTGTTGGCGAATCTCTACAAACGATAGCGTTAAAGAAACATCAAGTACATGCATTTAGTCATTGCGACGATTTGTGACTATCAAACACATATTCAAATTGCAATCCCAAAATCAAAGTTAACTTTGAAAACTGGTATATAACTAAACGCGTGAACTTCTAATAGGGAAGCTAGGTCGGGTGCTCCGGAAGTTTAAGCACCCCCTGTCTAGCTAGTAAACATAATATGTAAAAGAGTTTAAAATAGTTTATAAGCAATAATTTATTTTATACAAACCTGCAAAACTTCCGAGGACAGTTTTGAATCCTGTCTGGTCAATATACTTTACAAGTTCGCTGTTTTCTGTGGCAGCTATGAGTTCTATTAGTAATATTCTCTGGTCAACAGAAAATGTGTCAAACGCTGGTGAGTTGTGCATAGCATGTAGTTCGCTCAACAAATCTCTCTTTGAAGGACGAGCATTTGCTATAGCGACAAGCAATATGATTCCAGACCACAACATTGTTACGTCTGAAACAAACCATAAAAATAACTTAGTGAAATCAGTTACCAGAATTATGTACTTGGTGATAGGATAGCATATCCAACTAACAACATCAAACAATACATTAAAACACAGGCAAACAAACAAGAAAATACAAAACAGATTAATCTATTATGGACCTCTCTCGAGGGCATTGTTCTCCTATAGTGTTGTCTGGATGTATAGTACCCGAGCCGATAGGCAAGGTCACTATACCTTTCCAGACAACACTAAAGAAACCTGTTACCGGGGGAGGGGTTCATAATAGATTTAGTACAACACATGTCTTTGTTTGAATGGATTTTCAAATTAACTATTAAATTTATGCAACATCAATTGTAATAAATAAATAAATAAATAAATAAATAATTAAACACGGTTAAAATTACAATAAATCTCAACATAAATGCGTTTTCACACATATCTAAAAATTATCAAGTATAGTCACTCACGTCAGGGAGGTTTCAAAAGCTTTTAGTTTTCTAACTTATCATTCTGAGATACAAGTTTTGTCAGTCCTAGTATTCAGACACAAACTGAAATCTCACAAATATCAATTCTTTGAATATAGCCTCTTTTGAATGTGGCCTATATGATCAGATTTAATACCTCTGAAACCTAAATACAGTGAACCATAGACACAACTGCACTTAACATTTACGATATTGTAGGGTAAAAACATTCAAATGAAATTCAAGCAAAGAAACCCCAAGACACAAAAGCCGCCTCTGGAACCATAATGCAGTGAACTTTAGATACAATTAAAAAAAATCAACGTGTTTACACAAAAAATCTTAAACTTTAAAATATCATTGAGTAAAAAGGTGTAAATATGTGCACTCTAGTTTAATTTCGACAGAGAAACTAAGAATTCCAAGACACAAAAAATCGTCCCTGGAACCTAAATTTAATGAACCATATATAGACGCAGTAATACAAACCAATGTATTTACAAATACAGTTAACTTTTACAATATTGCAGAGTAAAAATGTTAAAATAACAAACCATAAAATGTACCTTCCAATTAAAACACTGACATACAACAGCCAGCACAATCTTACAGCAGTTACCTTTACAGAATGTAAAATTCTTAGACACAAAAATGTCGCCTCTGATACCCTAAATTCGATGAACCATAGACGCAGTTATACAGACCAATGTGTTTACAAATATACCTAACATTTATAATATCGCAGAGTAAAAATCATAAAATATACCTTCCAATTAAAACACTGACATACAACAGCCAACACAATCTTACAACAACAGTTACCTTTCTTTAAAGGAAAACTAACCTTTGTATTTTTGTGTTCCGTGACTCTAGGTAATGGCATTAGACTGAAAATCGGTCCAGTTTACAAAACAAGGCTTACAAATCGTGATCAACAGGTTCGTTGTTACTTTAAAGGTACACATTTCTCAAAGATAAGGCATACGGCATTTTAATTTTATCTTTATCATTACTGTTGAACATCGTAATTTATTTTAGATAACGCTTCGAAATATGAGTATAAGAATACACAATGTTAGATCATTCTATCGTACCGTTGTGTTGTGTCTAGAAAGTGATCATTGGACACCAATCTACTATTTGTATAATATGGTTGTGGATTTTACGCCGTAAAATTCAAGCCCAAAGTTTTAACTTTTGGACGAACGTGTTTATGCAACATCAAAGAGTTCCCAAGGATTTAACATAGATTCCTGACGTAGTGGATGTAGCTAGCGAGAAAAGATGTGCTTACTCTTCTGGAGCACTCGGTCTCACTTCCCTGGTGGAAGTTCTTGTGGTTTAACTAAATTTGCCAGTTTTCAAAAGTTTTAAATGCATTTGGGATTATTATCTGATAATGAATCGGTATCATTCATTGTTTTGGATTTATGTCCGGATATCCGCCCGTTTAGATCCAACCAATAGTTTTTTAAATAAATCTAAGTGTACTTTCATAGAAAGTACCTTTTTATGTCATGCTTTAGGGCCATTTTTTATAATATTTAATGTGCTTCAAAAGGTTAGAAGGTTTATGGAAATTGCCAGCGTCATTTTCAAATGTAATATGTAATTCTAATACTTTATGCCTAGTGAATTACTTATGAGACGAGCATATGACGGAAACGTATTGAAAATATGTTTGGGTCACAAAATTTAAATCACATGAGACTCGAAAAGATGTCCAAGATCAATAAGCATACGTCAAAGATTTGCCAAAACAAAACAAAAATGATCGTATAGCAAATGCGGTCGACTGAATGAATCTTTCACTTAGATGAAAACAAAACACGTTGTACATAACAAATTCACTGAAATAATCAAAAACAAACATACTAATCCATGTCCGACTTACAATCCAGAAGCAAAGTAAAAACTTTGGAACTGACAAGTCAGGTTAGACACGTGAACTTCCACCAGGTATGTGAGACTGGGTGATCCGGAAGGGCAAGCACCTCCCGTTTAGCTAGCTACACCCGCCACGTGTGTAATCGAAATTATGTGAAATGAACAAAAGCAATGGGAAAGAATAATATAAGCTTGATTCAAAGTTAGAAAAACACCAAATTTTAAAGTGTAACACAATCATCGAGGTGTTAAACATCAACTGGTTTTCTCAGTGACAATGCATGTTTCTCCCACACGTTTTAGGTGAAGATTTTTTTCTTTCATGATTATTGTAGATAACACTTTAACTCCAGATGACTGAATTTTTAGGTATTGAGTTTTGTAGCCTTGGCACTAATTATATAGAATGAACCGCAAACATAATATAGTTTTGTTGGGCTTGTGCATTCCAGTTTATTTCAACTGCCAGTAAATGCCACAGAAGCCGACGGAGCACAATACACATATTGACGATACCAAACTTAACGAACGCTGTACTAAAATTCAGTGCCAAAAGATCATTTGACCAGTGGTTCGCTCTGTTGTCTGGGTCACCTATATATTAACTTGAGTAATAAATGGCCGATAACGAATCTAAGCCAATAACTGACCCTTCTGACAGACTTTTGTTTACGATGGTTTGAAAGTGAGTAACAAATTAAGTGGTTTTACACTTGTTCCTGTACCTATTGAACCCTTTCTGTCTTGCTTACTATTCACGATATAAATGTTTTCATAAAGCTCAAAGACATGTGAACCACTGCGGTAACTCATTTTTAGAGTGCTCGCTCCGTAAGTTGGGGGTCGTGGGTACGATCCCCGGCCGGGTAGTCACTGTTTATTGCAAAGCACTCGGCATTACGAAATGAAAGTCACGGTTCTTTTGAATGGTAAATTAAAATAAAAGAGGTCCCGTGTCACGGTGGGCTTGGCACGATAAAGAACTCTGCTGTATACTGCCATCAGTGTAACACACAAGTAAAATTTCTGCACCTTTGCCTATAGCTGGCGACGTCTCGATATAAGTGAAATATTCTTGACTGGGACATTATATACCATTACTACTCAACTCAGACATGAGAAATTATTTTATTTTTATTTCTTTGCGTACAAAACTGCACATTGTGTCAGCCAAGGAGTGTCTACTCGCTCTTTATGTTATGAATGTGCATTGAAGAGTTTACAGTTTTATAGTAACCGACTAGATGAACATCTCCAATAAAACCAAATATAGTAAGCTTTCTGGTTTGTATGAATGGTTATTGTTCTAGTTTATCAAACATTATCAGAATATTCTTTTATTATTATTATTGTAGGATTAGTGCGTCATTCACTTGTCATTATTGTTATTTGTAGGAGTGAGTAGAGCGAATTGTCCAATTATGTGTACAATAGCACATGTATCAAGAAACTTTAATTAATACAGAAATAAACATATTATATAAATTAAAAAAAACAATAATGTCGTATGTACCTATTGTCATATTGGTACCTTTATATACAGGTTCAAATAATATGAATAAAGAACAATTTGGGTACAATTCTACTGGCCTTTAAAGGCAAAAGTCCCTTATATAGATGTGGCGTTTAAGGTAGGTTAGACTGCACCATGTTTTGAATGTATTGCATGGTTGAATTAAAAAATGTATTTGACAATAATAGTACACTAACAAATACCAGTAATATCACAAAAAACAAGTTATATATAAAACACAGGTGGATATATAATAAAACAGTTAGATTTTATTAAAGAAATCTATTCCCTAAAGGAAAAGTTCATACGAAAATAGGGTACAAAATTACGTCGGTGAGAAAATTTCCCATTTGTAAAATTTGCAATTGTTTTAAACTGGGATATGTACTGTATGAACTGAATAAGTTGAAGAATTCGTAAACGAAACTATTTAAATTTACTATTAAGAGAGAAATGGGGTTAAGAAAGTGTGGTTACTTAAGATAAACCATAGTTTTAGCGTTTTGACGTCGTGGAATCTGGATGAGAACAAGAGGAAAGTGGAGTATTGGTGTGTTATACCCAAATCAAGATTCTTTCACTTGTATTGAGTCGGTCAATTTAGAGATGGTAGGGGAAACCGGGTATCCGGAGAAAACCTTATACCTTCGAAAGCGAACTAACGAAAATTCTTACACAAGGATCTGTCCTGATTGGAATTGAACTTAGGTGGTGAAAAGTAATGTGATCCACAAGCGTGCTTTTAGATTACTTGACCACCAAGCCCCTGCTACTCTGTGGAGGAGCACATGACCTGCGGCTTAACGGCGGCAATCTTTTGTAGTTTAGGTCACCCACTAAGTACTCTATGGGTACTGTAACAGATGGTCAGTAAGTATCTGAACTTATCAATCGATATCTGACGTGCTACAGGAGATAAACCCAATTAACACAAGAGTCGCCCTGCCACCTAGTGGATTGTAACAAGCTTAATTAAGAAATAAGGTAGGACAGGTACTTTTTAATTTGGTAACGTTATCTTTTACAGGTTTTAATTTGTAAATTTGGCCGAGTTTTGTTACATAAAAAATTAACTCATGGAACTCGTAAAAACAAAAGGAATATTATTCCTTATGATATTTTTTTACATTTTGTTTTACAATTTTCCTTTTCTATACAGAAATATGCCTGCTTCTCATCTGATGATGATGTTGTATTTATTGCACAATACGCTACGACAGAGGTTTTTCTATTACGAGAACTTTATACAACGAAGCTGCTTACAAATAAATTGTAAATGTAGTGATATTGCAAGCCCAGTTCCTCAAAAAGCTGCATGGCCGTCATCAAAATATTGTTGATAAATGTGATACATTTGTATATAAAAGGGCCCTGTATATATTTGACATCCCATAAATCCATGTTCCTTCGATTCCCAGTTTTGATTACACACGTGGCGGGTGCAGCTAGCTAGACAGGAGGTACTTACCCTTCCGGAGCACCAGGTCTCATTTCCCTGGTGGAAATTTACGTGTTTTACTTAATTTGCTAGTTGCTTAAGTTTTCTTTGCTTAAGGATTTCGATTTGGACACGGATTGGTATGCATACATTTAACGATATACAACTTTATATACTATGTGACTTTTCAATCTTGTACGGCGTCCAAGTTTCTTATAAAATTGTATGTATTGTATATTTTTTACAGTCACAATTTTAAAGTTTTCGCTTTGTTTTAGGATATTGTTTTCGACATGGATTGGTATGTTCGTTTTTAATTTTATTCATTCCACGACATACAACTATATATATACTATGTGACCTTCTAATCTTTGAAGACGTCAGCATTGTATTGTATTATTTGCCAGTTTCACAGTTTCGCTGTGTGTTTGGGATTTTGTTTTGGACATGGATTAGTGTTTGTTATTGATCCAAACTTCACATAACATGATTACAATTGGGGAATATTCCAGTCATACTATATCAAAACATACCAATCCATTCCAGATCACAATCCAGAAGAAAAGTAAAAAATTGAAGCTGACAAGTTAGGTTAAACACGTGAACCTTCCACCAGGGAAGTGCGGGTGCTCCGGAAGGGTAGGCAGCCCCTGTTTAGCTAGCTACACCCGCCACGTCCGTAATCAAAATTGAGCGAAAGGAACATAGAACTATGGGACGTCAAATATATCCAGGGTAATTTTGGATACTGAAACATCACATTTATCAACAATATTTTATATGGTTTTTTTTCTTTTCTTATACTAATGAAAATATTAATTATTTTCAGCAGTAAATATGAACCGATTTATACTAATCGCCGTAGCTTGTGTGGTCTTGACCCAATTGGTAGAGTCAAAACCGAAGGTATGTTATAAAAATTTGTACCGTGATTTCCAAAATTCGCTGGACAAAATAAGTTATTTAAAGTAAGGATAGCCAATCAAAATAATGATTATATTGCTTGATTTACCCATCAGAATAAAGAACACGTACATCGTTTTACTTACTAATCACACTGTTTTAAAAGAAAAATAAATATTCTTTTATCTATAAGCAGATGGCAATCTTTTTTTATAAATTGTTGTTAAAAATTGCAAGAATACGAGAAGGTCAGAATGGGTTACCGGGCCTCATTTCTATGGAATTCAACGTGTTTGCCAGTCTTTTCTTTGCTTTTAGGATTGTGGACCGGACATGGATCTATGTGTTTTTTTTATTTATTTCGAAAACGAGCAGAATATGATATTTGTACTTTCATGTTAGTATTCGAAAACAAATTATACCTTTTCTAGCCTTCTAGGACTCTTACAACTTTAAACAAATATTCTAGTTGGATAGAGTTATCCATGATAAAAAGTTCCATGGAAAACATATTTTATTCCATATGTGCCACTTCAACTTCAACCTTAACATGATATTACCAATTTCACCAAGGAAGAAGTTCCATTTTAAACTTCATTAGTTCGGAACCTGAAGGTTTAATGAACAGGAGTTAATGGTTTGGAGGTTCGGAAACAATTTAATAATGTGTAAACTACTTTTTGAATATTTTATATTTATAGAACTTAAAAACAACCCGCAGTCTTGTCGAAGTGATCAAACAAATAGACGCTACCAAATTCTTCTCCATTTTGACCCCAGAAGAACAGTCAGCCATCATACAACTGGTCATACACGGAGAAAGTCACACCATTGGTCAATACATCGATAAAGTGGGATATGCATCAGTTCTTCAGATTATCGAAAGTAAGCATGTTTTAATTCCTAGATTTATCAGAGGAATTATCTACCTTTTTTTAATTATCTACCCTTGTTTCGGGTTATTATCTTTCCTAGGACTCATTAAACACTTCGGCATTTCCCATATGGTCCCATGTTAAATCGGTCAGTTTTATGACGTCACTGTGAGTTTCTGTACGTAATATACACCGATTGAAGCGAAATTAAAAACACTTCAATAATCAGTTGTAAAAATGGTACCATTACCGTTGATTTTTTTTTCGCTTAAGAGAATTATATGCGAACCACATAGTAAACACGTTTTTTCCTGCTTGTAATTATTGGAACTTAACCCGGATCCTATCGACCAACTCACTACAGTTAATGCGTATATAGCATTACCTAAATTTTGCTATAGCACTTTTGTTTGGCATATCTTCTAATTTCCGATGACATATCGTTTATACGAATAAGATTTATGTATCAGATTTTATTAGCTCTGCCCCTAAATATTAGCAATCCAATGTTTTAGAAGTACTATTTGGAACAGGGCCACTTGATCTTTTGTGACCTGGAAGTGTTTAATGAGACCCTAGATTCTTGTAATTATCTCCCCTTGTTGGAGATGCAATGCTAGCGTTAGAAAAAAGTGTTATACCTTGGGTGGAAGTGTAAAGAAAAGATATGAAATGAATAAAAGAATCCATTTAAATGAAAACTTTCCCATGTAACATAATATAGTGGTACCCTGGCGCTATACGGTAAAATAAAATCCTACACTATAAATCAAACTACTTCAGAAGATTTTTTACATGAATCGGTACAAGTGCACTTAAGTTCTGACATCAAACGCTAGAAAAAATTGCCTAAAAATCATCAAAATTGAACAAAATCAGTTCCATCTTAAACAATAAAACAAAATTAAAAAAAAAACAAAAGAAGAAATAGAATCAGACACCATTTACAACTTTCACGCGTTTGTCATGCAGAATTAGATATAATTAAACTGGCGTGAAGTACGAAGTTATTAAACATGTCAATACTTTAAAAGATGGTAAAATTTGAGTTATATTTAGTGGTTCAGATTATATTTCTCTACCGAGTTAATCTTTAAGTAATGTCATGTGCCTTTTTAATGCATTATCTTTTAAAAATTCAAAAGAAGCACATGTCAGTAAGAATATTTTAACGATTTATGCTCAATCGACATGTTAACCACTTTTGTATATTTTCTTTTTTAAGAACTACCTGAGGTTTACGCTAAAGAAATCACCGGTTACATCATCAACGTAAGTGAAATTAGCATATTTTAATAACTCCTTTGAGTTGCTATTTAAAAAGTCCAACAACCCAACCCACTTCCCTCTAGCATTAGTTTAAGTATCGCAGTGGTGCGATAAGGGAAATGGCCATTCTGACTGTTTTTTAGTGACAACGCCTCATATAGGGACCGCTTTCCTAATGTTTTTAGTGACAACGCCTCATATAGGGACCGCTTTCCTAATGTTTCTATTTTCTTCAAGTTATATGCTCTTTTTTCATTTCTGTATCTGTCTAAGTTTCTTTCTATCTTCTATAAAAAACTTCTCAAGAGTGAAATAGAATTCTTAGGATAATAGTGTTTATGTCCAGTCAACATTACTTTACTGTTCACCACACTTAAAGGATATTGCTGATACATTGTCTATCCCATTTTGCAAATTTTAAGTCTGTAACGATTTGTATCATTGGCTTTCCCTAGATTCTTAATTCATGTATTAAATGGGGATCAGTCTATGATGATATCATTGTATTTTTAGGCACTGACCATTGAAGCCAGACCAACCAATACTGGAACAGTCGGACAAGGTTCATCATCTGCTTAAACTAGTAGGTATGACCTATAATCCATGTATTAAAAACAATGGCAGGACGTCCTTTTGTACTTCTAATTCCATGTAAAATCATTGTTCTCAGAAATGTACATAATGGTTTAATTTCGTCATATTTGGCTTTTTTAATCAATGTTGAAAATTAGTGAAGGGTAAAAATAGAAGTCTTTCCAAATCAAATACAAACATACTGATATATTTGACGTCACATAGTTCCATATTCCTTTCATACAATTTTGGCGGTTGTAGCTAGCTAAACAGGAGGTGTTTACCTTCCGGAGCACCCGGCCTCACTTTCCTGGTGGAAGTTCACGTGTCTAACCTAACTTGTCAATTCCCAAGTTTTTACTTTGCTTCTGGATTGTGTTACGGACATGGATTAGTATGTTTGTTTTTGATACTTACCCATGTTCGAATCATAATCCAAAATCAAAGTAAAAAACTTTGAAACTTACAAGTTAGGTTAAGATGAATACAAAAATCAGAACAAGGTCTCCGGAATTAACAAAATCGGATGTTATAACAAAAAAAAAGGATCAAATAAGAAAGTCACATTGATACTACTGATTATAAAATCCACAACTTTAAATACTCCAGTCAATGGCAAAGATTAAACATAGGCCACCCAGCACATGTTTTCTTCATTTAGTAGCTACACTATCGTTCATTTTTTGGATAGAACGGAACAATGTAAAAGTAATGTCTCATTCAACACCATACCACTCAGAAGCCAAACTGAGATTTGAACCCACAATCATTAATTAACTATGAGTTAGTAGCTTAATCCACTAGGCCACGTATTGGCATATGATAGGTTTGTAATATGTTTCTTTGCAATGGAACATCACTTCAAGTGAAGAGTGTAGCTAGCTAAATAGGTAAATAGGATTTGCTTGTCCTCCGTTTCACCCGGTCTCACTTCTCTGGTTGACGTTTATGTGTTTATTTTACCAGTTTTCAAAGGTTTTCCTTTGCTTTTGAATTGTGATATGGATATAGATTGCATTTAACTTTGCCAGTTTAATTTGCTTTAGGATTGTAATTTCAACATGGATTAGTATAATTGTTTTAATTCAAATAGCTTTATAAAATGAATGGAAGATTTTTTTGTTACTGTGATGTTGAACTCTTCAGCCAGTAAGACTCTGACAAGGAGATTAGTAATAATATTAATTAAACCAATTGAGGAGTTATAAATAAAGTGTTGTCAATTGTTCTGATGACTCGCCGATCCTTTTTCTCACATACACTACTGAAGTGCAACAATTGTGTATTTAACATGTGTATTTAACAGGATGGCAACTACATTGCAATTAACACATCAAAAATAAATGCATAAAATCATTATGTCGAGAATAATACCATATTTTGAAGTTCTGAAGCATTTTTTAACCTTGAAGCGTGTTAACAACCATAAAACGTTTTCACGAAGAGCTTTTACAACCACGCTTTAAAATAGATTATTTTGTTTTGTATTGTAGATTATTTTGTTTTGTATTGTAGATGGAGAGAGATGCAACCATTCAGCTACAAATGTCATGATGTTTACTTAGCCTTAAACAACATTACCATTACTGAATTTTTTGTCAGTTTTAATTTTCGATTTGAAGTAACAAATTTAATTTCCATAAATAAATAAATAAATCAGTAAAGAGCGTTTTTGTTATTGAAAGGATGCCCGGATGTTCAAAACTCTCTTAAATTAATTTTATCAAATTGTTAGATAAAATTTTAATTTGGTTTAAATATCGATTTTTATTTAACATTTTACCATGACATAATAGAGAATGAAAATGAAGTGGTAGATAAAGTTGATGGAACAGCTTTCAGAATGATAGACGTGAAGCTCAGCCCACACACGCTCGTGTTTGTGACATACGCAGTTGGTTGTCAGTGTGATTTAATTGACAGACGTCAAGCCGTTTTTGTGACGTAGAACTCGACTTACGTGCGTGAGTATCCCCATGAGATCATGATGATGATATTCATGATAACGTGTCTGATTTTAAGAAAAAATTATAGGAATGCAATTGTATATAAAGTAAGTAATATTACCATCACCATGAGGCCAATAAGAAATTTTTTTATCTATACACAGGTCGAACAATCTGTCTCAAATATGGTAAATTATTTTTCATAACGGTGGTAGAAAAATCAAAACTAACTTACTATCGTTGATGCAGATAGTTCGGCATAGTTGCAAGACATTTTGACTTGCCAACTTTTTAAACTAAGGATGTTTTGAACAGACGTTCATGAAAATAATTCGAACGAAATTGATTAGCTTCCGACTTAAAAGGTTGACTTGCGATTGCTTGAAGGTTTGTATCATCTTAAATTTGCGTGCCACGTCGGCAAATGTGTAGTTTATCGCGTGTGTGCTAATGCGAGAAATATGTTGTTTGTAAATATTTTTGTTTTGAAATCTAAGTTTAATTTACATTATCATTTTTAAAAAAAATTATCTGTCTTTTCTATTGAATATTCCGGGGAGAAATTCGTTTATAAGTTCTGACGTCAATTGGCAACACATGTTTGAGCATACGATTAAACGGTATTTTATGTAAATGGTACCAACTTTGAAATTGAAAAGCATGATTTTTTTAGATGCAGTGGATATTTTTGGCATTACCTCGCTCTTTTTTCTTTTCTTCAAAGATTCTGACATATCTCAATCCAAAGAAATACAGCAAAGTGTGGATTTGAAGAGAACTAAATTTTTGATAATAAAGTATTGCTGAAAAATTCTTTTCAGTAAAATGCGATAACAAATGTACTTTTCTTGATTAATGTAAAAAAAATGAGAGAAGAAAAGAACAATCACAGGTCCAACCTGAAAGTTTAGAGGCCCCTAACACGAGCTTTGCAATACAGCAGTTTTGACGGTCTTATAGTACTTTATGTTTTGTTAATCTAATAACTATTTTAATCTAGAATGTTCTTCAAATATTTGTGATTTTAAAAACCAGAACCATCCCATTTTTAGTTATTCAACATAAGTAATGATGGAAAATTTAAAATGTCGAATTTGTGGTAGTAATTTCACTTTCTCTAAAAAAGAGGTGTGATAACGTTGTGTTTTCTTGATAAGTCATTCTGTGTTACTCTAATCTGATAACACTGAAATGTCTAAATCCCTTGCCCAAGAATATATATTAGTTTTCATAGAGTCTTATTGCGTGTATAGCATATTTATATCAATATTCCAAAAGAAAAATATTCTGATATGGTAAATCCTAAATGATCACCGCAGTGTCTCTCTGGAGAAATGAACCAAAACTAATTGTATCTGGCTCCGGTTTCACAATCATTTCTCTTAATTTAATTCTGGCATATTTGAAATGTTTTTTTAGTTTTCAAAATATTCATGATTTTGAGGTGTCATTTTGAAGATCTCTCTAATCTTTTTACATATAAATTTGTATATTCTAATTTTGTTGGTTTTTTTCTTTAAAATACGATTAAAGTTCCTCAAGATTTGACAGATTTAAGTTAAGGAAAATCTTAGTTCAGGAATGATTGTGAAACTGGAGCCTAGGTCGTGATTATGAATCGACATTATTGAAGTAAAAATAGATTCTAAATCGGGTCTGGCAAATACCTTGTTAAGATGACACACAAATCCAAATCACAATCCAAAAAGTTTTACACAAAATACTGGTCCATGTCAAAATCCGTTCGAAATAGTTTTGATCAAGATCATGAATTTCTGTAATTTGTCTATAGCCTTACGACATTTGCAATCAGAATCAAAACGAACGGAGATGTAATAAAAAGACACATGCATATATTCAATGGTATATATGTTTTATTTCAGAATTGAGAAACAAATACTGAACAATGTAATAAACTAATTAGTCATTAGTACTTGTTATAACATCGTATACTAACAATTACTAGGCAGTACATTAAAATAGTACCATTACAGTCTTTATTTAACATTTTAACACAAAGGTTGTGTTAAAGTCACAATTTCTTGACACTTATGCCGTTGCCGTTGGGACACAGACCCCCTTCAAGAAAGATTGGTACCATGGTGGCCTCTTGTCAAAGGTTCCTCCAGGAGTAATGCATTGTAGTCCCTTCGCGCAGCTGTAACGAAAAAATAAATACGCCATTAAAATATTTCAGAATAAAGATTAAAATCGAAGGTGAAATGTAATTATTACAAGACCCACGATTACATTTGTTAAAAACAACTTACAAACAATGCCCAGAACAACAAAGATAGCCAACAAAACAAAACATACATGAAATAGCCATAAACACAAAGGAAACATCAAAAACAAATACATGTATAGCGAAAATGACATAAAAACATACAATAACAAGAAACACATGATCCAAAAACAAACACCGCACTGACAATAGCCATAAACATCAAGACATTCGCAAAAAAAAAAAAAAAACCAAAAACCGCACAGACAATAGCCATAAATACCAAGACATTCGCAAAAAAAAAAAACCAAAAACCGCACTGACAATAGCCATAAACATCAAGACATTCGCCAAAAAAAAAACCAAAAACCGCACAGACAAGAGCCATAAACACCAAGATATGATCCAAAAAATAAAAACCGCACAGACAATAGCCATAAACACCAAGACATGATAAAAAAAAAAACCGCACAGACAATAGCCGTAAACACCAAGACATGATCCAAAAAATAAAAACCGCACAGACAATAGCCGTAAACACCAAGACATGATCCAAAAAACAAAAACCGCACTGACAATAGCCATAAACACCAAGACTTGATCCAAAAAATAAAAACCGCACTGACAATAGCCATAAACACCAAGACATGATCCAAAAAATAAAAACCTCACAGACAATAGCCGTAAACACCAAGACATGATCCAAAAAACAAAAACCGCACAGACAATAGCCATAAACACCAAGACATGATCCAAAAAACAAAAAAAAAAAAAAAAACCGCACAGACAATAGCCGTAAACACCAAGACATGATAAAAACAAAAACAAAAAAACATAGACATAAACACCAAGACATTCGCCAAAAACAAAACACATTCGGCTAAAACCCTGAAAAAACAAGAAATAAAAAACAAAGAACATACAACCAATGGTTAGAAACATAAATGCTAAAATAAAACCCGGGAAATGACTGATTTCAAAACTTCCAACCTTTGACGTACAGTGGTTTGGATTAAATACTCTCGTTTAACATCATTAACATGGTATTTAAATATGAACATAAACTAGAAAAAGTCATGGTCTTGATTTCACAATTACTCCATAACTAAGATATTTCTTAAATTTAATTAACTAAATGATTTGACAATTGTTTGTGGCACTCAAGATAAAAATCGACAAATCTAGTTATTAAATTCTATTGCTGCATATGTTGAAAAGTAACAAAATTATTTAAATGTCAAATTTAAGTTAATAACATCTTTGTTAAGAAATGATTGTGAAACTGGGCCACGTTAAAACTGAAGAACCTAACAGAACGCTTGCACTAAAATGTAAAACTAACAAAACATTTGTATCGCGTAGTCTTAAAATAAAATTAGGTTGTTTTTAAAAACGCATATATTTTGTTTATTCCTGTTCAGATGTATGCATATATAATTGGTTTTAAAATAAAACTTGTAAGGAATGAAATTAAGCAGTTCTAGAACATTTACTTAATTTACATTAATTGGTGACCAAAATTTAAATTAAAAAATGTTGTGTTTAGTTTAAACCCTTCAACCTAACTGGTTGACGTTTTCGAAAATTTATTACATTTTGATATGTTCATTTAATTTCGATGCTGTCATATCTATTGGGTTTTTTTTTTTTTTTTTTTTTTTTTTTTTTTTTTTTTTTTAAAAAATCAGACTTAAAAATTACACGATATCATTTTTACAAAAAAAATTTTATTCTGTAAATATGGAAAGTCTTCAGTTGTCCAAATTTTGAAAAAAAAACATAATTGTAATGTTGAAGTGTAATATTCTACAACAATCATCGTATACGTTGTTCTAATTCTATGTGAGATTTCTGATATATGCACAAACCTTGGTGAAAAAGCTTCACAGAGTTCCCCGTCCCTCCGGACACAGGATGGACAACACCCACAAGGTATCTTATCTAATTCACAGCCTTGGGGAGGATCACCACACGTCACGTTATCACATGATGAACATGGGAGTACGGGAGGGGCTGGAGTCGGTGACGGCAAGTAAACCATCATAACGGCAACCACCAAACACGCAGCTAAGAATCTTCCGTCCATCCTAATAGCTGGTAGGGATCTTAATTACTATTTGGCGTACGAGTTAGGGTATATATAGCCTTGATGACCAAAAACTTTTTACACTCTGCAAAATAACTGGGTTTCCAAGTTGAAGCTTTTTTAATATAAACCTAAAGCATGTCAAGATAAACCAGATTCCGTCGTATCTAGTTGTCTTTGCACGTTACCAAGTTATCAATATTCATTGTATAGGCGATTTTAAATCCTAGCCGATTTTAAACTTCAGAAAGAATAATGAGCTTGAAATTTCAGTTTCTGTGCCTAAAGTGACAGAATATGGTAGATGAATGGGGTTTCGCCCATGCATCATTGGAACCCCTTAATATTTTAATTTGCCCGACCATTTTTGTATTCACTAATTATAGAGAATCGAAAACATGCGCTTTTTCGAAATAAAGTGGTTCTAGTAAATGGACCGTGTGACGTCACGCATTTGGTGTCTACGATATTCCTTTTCAACGTTTCTTAATTAACAAAAATGATTTTGATAAACATTGGATAGGGAAAGTATACTAATAACAAACTATTTTTTATCATTAACAGTAAACTCGGTGAAAATTAACCATTAAGCCACTTGGCAACAAATAATAAAAAATTTTCTTGCAAAATATCATACATATAATTGCTCTGTATCAAATTGGCAAAATAGTCTATAGAAAGAAATATGTTTTCGTAGAATATACACCATATTGATTTTTTTTTTCGAGAAAATTCTTGATGACACGTTGTCAATGACCTAAAAAAGAAAACCATTTAATTTTTTTAAAGATACTATTGCAATTTCAAAATTATGTCTTTAGAAAAATTGAAAATATGAGAATCCATCTCTATGTATTGATTTGATTAATTTTGTTTCTGATACAAGGTTTGCGATTTTACATTCCAGAAATAGTGATATCAGTCCATAAAACTTAACAATTGTATCTTCTTTGGATAAAAAAAACTTTACGATTATATCTTCCTTAGGTAAGCGATATTATTAATTTTTAAAAAACCCTCAAAATTAATCATGTATATACAATTACAAATTGTATAAGTTTTGGTTGAGTTAAAATGAGTTTATTATGCTATAGTTAATACTGTAGGAGCCACTCTGTGACAGTGAAATACTCTTCATATCCCTAGAAAATGAAATTAATTTGAATAAAGATTGATATTTTTCACGTATGTATGCGCATCCGCGATTAGCCCAGAATATATCTGCACCGGGTAAAACGTTGACATTATGGGGATTTAACATGTTGAAAACCCTGAAAATGGCGGATTCTGTTGCGCATATGACGTAAAACGTCATCAAGGACATCACTTCCGGTGTAAACTTCGCCATTTTTGCCATGTAAAATCCCCATAACGCCAACATTTTTCTTTCTACAGACATACTTTATGACTTTTGCGGATGCGTATGCAGATTTCCTGTTACGACTAGGTGCAAGTAAGTGAAAAATATCAAACTTTATTCAATTTTATTTGATTTTCTATGGAAATAAAGAGTATTTCACAGTAATCCGTTTCGTTCGCATATTGTACTTAACGTTGTGTTACCTTTCATACATGTATTTTAATTGTAGAATTGTCTTATTTTATTTTCTATTTCAGGCTTATGCCTTTTATGCCTTTAATTTTAGAATATTTATCAACTTATCTTTTATATTTTATGCCATCTTTTCATTTTCAAGTATTTTAAACATTTTTATTCTTTGATCTTGGTAATTTAGGATGCAATCAAAAACAAACGTTTTTTTCGCATTTTTTTGTGCTTTGTTATAATTAATCACCTTACAAAGTCTTGATTTTGATCTCGTCATGCTGATAAGCATGACGAAAATATGTCCAAAATGTACTGTTAATTGATGAAATACGCTTTGAACAGTACACTGGTGCCGTATTGGTGGCGTGATTTTGATGTCATAACTCAAAAACATTCTTGAAATATGAATGTAGTAGTTTTCTTTCAAATTATTCTGTATTTCGAATTTTTTTATTGCATTTTAATTAATACATAAGGCCCTTATAGCACATACTTTTAACAAAATATTAATTCGTTAAAAATGCAAATGTAAACTTTCTTAATTTCACTTGAAGTATGGGTACAATTTTATATCGACAGAGGATCGCGAAAAGTTAACGGTTTCTATGATTCTCACATTCTGGATTATAACATTCTCGAGAATCATGCGAAAGTTAAATTACGTAAATAAAAGCAGGTTTGAATTAATTGCTTCCACAAACTTTATGCTTCTGAACAATTAAAAAACATTTGTCCTATGTTATTTTTTGCAATTATTTCAATGCAATTGTCGGTAAATTATATATTCTTTGAAAAACAGCTATCTTCTTTCAACCAATCAAGAAAACAAAAAATTGTTTAGATGTACATAGAAAGCTTATTATTATTTTTTCGGATTTTTTTTGTTGAGATAATTCTGGTCATTCACTTCAATCCACTATTGAGTCTCTATCAAGTTTGTACCGTGTTACACTAATCCGGATCAACAGACAACGGTTGATCTCCAGCTTGGGTATATTGTTCCTGCAATGCAATCATTTTCTTTTTAGCTTGTCGAACTTGTTTATTTAAAGTTTTTATGCTACATCCCACATGTTGTCTCTACAGTCATATTCAGAATTTCAACTCTGAAATACAGTAAAGACCTGTCGAATGTTTAACAATATGCTAACGAAAAAGGAGTCGAAATTCGGCTTAGGTATGAATAGACTGTTAGTAGAAAAGCTCCCCTATATTATATTAGTTAGCTGTTGGGAAGCTATCGGGATATAGCTAAGAGGACTAAGATGAATTGCAGATTCGGCACCAATTTGTTAGTTGAGTGGTAAACTTTCGACAGGTCTGAACTGTAAACATTTATCAACTGGTAACATAAACAATCAACAAGTCATTTTCGGGGTAAGTCCGACTGAAGTTACATTTATGTACATTTACATTTATGTAACGAATTTAATAAGCCGTTTAAGTAAAACTTTAGTAGGCAAGGATCTAAGGTTTGATTTTGAATTTGAGTCATGACCAATTGGTGCAATGGACTCCAAGTGTCGTGTCACATCATACAAAGGTATTTGTCTGGTCATTGAAATCCATTGAACTGTATTTATATATGGGCTTTGGAGGCTGGGCGTGGAAGCGCGTGGCCTAGTTGTTAGGGCGTTGGACTCATGATTCAAAGGTCGTGGGTTCGATCCCTGGACCGGGCGATGTGTTGTGTCCTTGAGCAAGACACTTAATTTCACGTTGTTCCAGTTCACTCAGCTGAAAAATAAATGAGTACCAGCAAAATGCTAGGGGTTAACCCTGCGATGGACCGGCGTCCCATTCAGGGGAGAGTCCTGTACTCTCAGTCGCTTAACGCCACCGAAACCGGGATAAGCTCCGGCCTGATAGGCCTAATGGCTCGGGACAGACTTGAACTTTTTGGCGGCTGGGTGGTATAAACGCCGAAAAAGTTTGTCAGTTCGCTTACCAAAAAACAACAAACAATCAAAGAAATAAAACGAAACAAGATGAGCCCATCTTGAGACTACTGATAATAAAACTCCGACGATTTTGGACTAGCAAGGACAAAAAATAATGATGAAACACTAGGCCGTTAGTTATTTTACAACTTGTGCTTCCTAAATGTGCAGAAATAAAATTAAAATATTAGAGATAGAGATGAAAGCAGTTGATTTTGAACAGAGACATATACATCCATATGTCTCTGGTTGGGGGGGGGGTAAATGCATTTTATCGTATTATCAGATGTGTAACAGGAAATAGGAATAAATATTAATAAGTATAGGAACAAAAATATTCATTTTGTGAGTTTAATCATCAAACGTTAATGCTTGGTCACTGGATCTTTGTTTAGGTTTGCAGTCATTTTTATATCAATATTTAATGTATATATTCTAGTGTTGTCTTATTTAATTGTTTCATACGTTTTTGTTTCATTATTTTGGGTGCATTTGGCTGTAGACAAGAGCGTGTTCATGTCATCAGCCACAAATATGAGAACATTACTCCTAAAGTATTATGTTTAAATTCCACTTGGAGCGGACAGATCTTAGTGTGAATACTTTTGTCGTATGTTATTGTCTCTGGGTACTCCATTTTCCTCCACCACTCAAGAACGGACCGCTTCGATATAAATGAAAGGATTTTGATTTCACTCATTTTAAAACAGCCAAAAGAATAATATAATTATATATGTGTAGTTTTGACAACTTCATGTCATACGCATTAAGATGTAAGCAAATGGATATAATGGGTATAATGCACAACATAAATGTAGGGTATTGACATGGAGATGTAATTATTTTAGTATATCTTATATAATTCTATTTAATACATGTGCTAAGCAAACGCCCACTATAACATTCGTGAACATTCCATTCACCTAGGATTGTTAAGTTTTCAATACAGGGTTGTTTAAAAAGGAGAACCAATACCAATCGTTAAAATTTTAATTCGAATGACAAAATAATTAGCATATGTTGAATCTTTTGTAAAAAATACAAACAGGCTCATATAGTGCAACTACCATTTTAAACATAGCACGTTTTAGAAGACGAAGAACAAATGTTTTGCAATGATATTACAATTTGTCCATGTTATTTCGAATTCCGTCGTTTCTGCTTTTTGTGTTAAGTGCAAAACAAATGTATGTTTTTTGTTTTCTTTATCTTTTTCTTAACAAAAAATTCATATCATTTTTTTCTTTCTTTAAGTTGTTGAATTTGGATCTTCCAAATAGGGTTTAACATGAGCATATTACAAAATGTCAGAGAATTGCATATTTTAGACACACACTTTGAGCAGATCATTGTACTTTGGGTGAAACATACATGTGTAAATTTACAAAGTGACCGAATACTTTTTGCACGTCTCTGCACATGTAGTAAGATCAGTTAAATAAATTACTCTTGGGGTTTTCTCCAAGCCATATTAGGGGGGAGTCCGACTGAAGTCACGATTTAGATATACCTTTCAAGTTAATCTTGAGTAGTCAGGGATATAAGATTTGGTTCCAATTTGACTCGAGGTCAATTGGTGCAATGGACCCTAACTTTCGTGTCACGCCATACACAGTTATATATCTTGTCATTGAAATATGTTTATATTGGGGTTCAGTGGCCAAGTGGTCTAAACGCCGAGAATGTTTGTTAGTTCGCTTACCAAAAAACTATTATTATAAATAATAAAACGAAACAAGATGAGTTCATCTTGAGACTACTGATTATAAAACACGGAGTAGCAGGCACGAGAAATAATAATGAAACACTAAGACATAAGTTATTTTACAACTACTGATTCCTAATTATGTAAAAATCAAAACAAAATTAAAATTTTAGTGATAGAGATGAAAACAGGTGATTTTGAATAGAGACATATAAAACCATATGTCTCTGTTTGAAGTGAGAATTGCCCTTTATTTATTTACTGTATTATCGAGTGTGTAACAGGAAATGAGGTTAAATTTTAAATATTGGAACAAAAATGTCCATTTTGTGAGTTTAATGATCCAGCGTTAATGCTTGTTTAGGGTTGCATTCAGTTTATATATCAGTACTCTCTCTCTCTCTCTCTCTCTTCTCTCTCTCTCTCTCTTTATATATATTTCTAGTGTTCTAGTGTTGCCTTATTTAATTTTTTCATTATTTTGCATGCATTTGCTGTTGCCAAGAACGTGTGCATATCATCAGCCACAAATATGAGAACTTTACTTCTAAAGTCTTATGTCCACTTGACCGACCAGATCTTAGTGTGAAGATGTTTGTCAGTTGTCATTAATTGTCTCTGGGCACTCCATTTACCTGCATTACCCAAGAACTGACAGCTTCGATATAATTGAAAGATTTTTTTATTCCACTCATTTTAAAACAGTCAAAAGAAAAATTCGTTTATACCCGTGTGATTTTGACAGCTTCATATCATTAGCATTAAAATGTAAGCCAATGGATATAATGGACATAATGTACAACAGGAATATAGAACATTGACATAGAGATGTAATTATTTTAGTATATATTAAATGCATGTTCTGAGCAAACGCCCACTATAACATTCGTGAACATTCCATCCACCTAGGATTGTTATGTTTTTAATACAGGGTTGCTTAAAAGGAGAGCAAGACCAATCGTTAAAATTATAATTCGAATGACAAGATAATTTGCATATAGTGAATGTTTCGTAGAGTAGCACAAACAACAGGCTCACATTGTGAAACTACCAGTTTAAACATAGTACATGTGTTAAAAATCAGACGAAGAACAAATGCTTCGCAATGATACTACAATTTGTCCATGTTATTTCAGAATTCCTTCGTTTCTGCTTCTTGTGTTAAGGTGCTAAAACAATTTTATGTCATTATGTTTTCTTCATTTTTTTCTTAACACAACCTAAAAGTCCATATCATTTTTGTCCTTTTTTAATTTGTTGAATTGGATCTTCCAAATAGGCTTAAATGTAAGCATATTACGAAATGTCACAGAATTGCTTATTTCAGACACACCATTGCACTTAGGTTAAAACATAGACGTTTGAATATCGAGAGAAGTTGCCAAGGATATGCACGAATTTTTGCATGTCTATAAAGGCCACCAAGTAAACCAGTAAAAGTGGTCTTTATGGAAAGTGGTCCTTATATACAGGGTCAAATGATATGAATTAAGAACAATTGGGATAAAATTCTACTGGCCTTTATAAGCAGGTGACCCTTATACAGAAGAGTGGCCTTTAAGGCAAGTTGGACTGTATTTTACCACCAGTAGCACATAAATACGCACATGTATACACAAACAGAATGTTTTGACATACCCTGTAGTTTGAATTTGATACCAGACACAACAGCAACAAGCTGGACTTCAAATATTTCTGATATAAAGTTTAATCGGGTGTTTAAAAACTACACCACACCTGTATGAATCGGTGCATTTAAAGTAAATAAATATGGTCTATATAACTATGTATGAAGTTCGTATCTATATGATAAATGCACATTTTATGCACTGATTTACACTTCATCAAAACATAGCTACCTACATGGGCATTCGTTTTACGTCGCATCTTAATTCTCAGTGCGTTGCATGATGATGATGATGAGGAGGAGGAGGAGGAGGAGGAGGAAGAGAAGGATACATTGCAATTGACGTAGAATCAGTTTATAAAGTAGAGTGTTGTAAATTATATTGTTTAGCCAACAACTCTTTACTTACACGTGCAAGGGTTTCTGTCCAATTATTTGATTAAGAGGGGATCTTTATTAATTAAATATTCAGATGTGCATATTATGGACCACTGGTCGTAAAATAAGATGAAGGATCGAGGGCCTTCCAACAACACGTCCACGCCAGTACAAGTCTCCAAAGCTAGCAAAGGTACTAGTGCAAAAAATAGAGTTACTGTGTTGATTCAGATCAAATTCATACATGTATTTAAAAGCCCACAAAATTCTTATAAAAAACAGAAACAAAATATGGTTTCCAATAGTTTAAGTACGAAGGGTTTATTTATTTTACCACCTGTTGCACCATGATCTCAAATAAAATAACGACACCACAAGCTATAAAACATTCAAATGTCATCTCAAAGTATCTTAGAGATATTTACAATGTAAACGAGATGGGACTATTTTTATCGACTTCAACCATATTCAATTTATTTTTATAGGCAACCCGACCTGTATACGCGGTCTAAATATGTTAAAATAGTTGTGTTGAAATGCAGATGGAAAATTGTAAACTATTTTGAGACACACCTTTATTGATAGATCGCCGGCCACGCCAACAATGTTCAACGAGGCCTTGCATGGTTGAATTATACACAAAAAGAATGAAAACTCTACCTGAATTGTGCAATTTAATGACGTCATTGACACTAGTGCGTTATTAGTTGCCGTGACGCTGCTTTGGTACCGTGATGGAGGTTAGTGTCGGAACGTAAAAAGCTTTGTAGGTGATACGACAAGTCTCCCGCATGATGATGAAACCGACTTCTATCCAGAAGAGGGCGATATCCCACTGTCCCGCTTAAATACTTTCAGCGACAATGACTCGAATTCCGAGTACAATAGTGATTGTGATAACACATTATTTGTTAGTCGTACCATCGCTAAACAAGGAATGACCCAATATGATACGTTATTCCGAACAGAATCTAACATGTAAGAAACGTGATCTTTATTAAAATTGTAAAATACAATCAAGATAACAAATCACTTCTTTTAGGGAGTTTCACTCTATTTCATAGAAAGTGACTAGTGACTTGACAATACATGTAACTAGAACAACATGGAAACTGATACTTCGAATAGTATCCCGGTCTCACTTCCCTTGTGGATGTTCATGTGTCTTACCTAACTTGTCAGTTCCCAAGTTTGTGTTTCGGACATGGATTAGTATAAGTGTTTTTGATCCAACAATTGGGGATGGTTATCTAGAACATTCATGCAAGCTTTCAAAGACTTAGACACAACTGTCGAGTCAAAACAAACCACAATTTAATCCTCTCTCTCTCTCTCTCTCTCTCTCTCTCTCTCTCTCTCTCTCTCTCTCTCAAAAATGAATGTTTCGCAAAGTACCATTGTAATTATTTACGTAATTTAAATTTGTTTAAACATTTTCAAAATACATATCCACTTTTTAGAATCAACTGTTCCTAAAAATATCCCCTTTTTAACAAGGTAAGGGTAATTTTTATTTGTAAACCAATGTTTATAGAGCATATCAATTTTATTGAGTATTTGTTCAATCATTTCATCTGGCAACCCTAGTGAAGTTGAAGACAACATGTGTCATAAGCTGCTAATATGATTTATGGATATGGAGTATTTGTGCAATCATTCCATGTGGCAACCCTAGTGAGGTTGAAGACAACATGTGTCATAAGCTGCTAATATGATTTATGAATATGGAGTATTTGTGCAATCATTCCATGTGGCAACCCTAGTGAGGTTGAAGACAACATGTGTCATAAGCTGCTAATATGATTTATGGATATGGAGTATTTGTGCAATCATTCCATGTGGCAACCCTAGTGAGGTTGAAGACAACATGTGTCATAAGCTGCTAATATGATTTATGAATATGGAGTATTTGTGCAATCATTTCATCTGGCAATCCTAGTGAAGTTGAAGACAACATGTGTCATAAGCTGCTAATATGATTTATGAATATGGAGTATTTGTGCAATCATTTCATCTGGCAATCCTAGTGAAGTTGAAGACAACATGTGTCATAAGCTGCTAATATGATTTATGAATATGGAGTATTTGTGCAATCATTTCATCTGGCAATCCTAGTGAAGTTGAAGACAACATGTGTCATAAGCTGCTAATATGATTTATGAATATGGAGTATTTGTGCAATCATTTCATCTGGCAATCCTAGTGAAGTTGAAGACAACATGTGTCATAAGCTGCTAATATGATTTATGAATATGGAGTATTTGTGCAATCATTTCATCTGGCAATCCTAGTGAAGTTGAAGACAACATGTGTCATAAGCTGCTAATATGATTTATGAATATGGAGTATTTGTGCAATCATTTCATCTGGCAATCCTAGTGAAGTTGAAGACAACATGTGTCATAAGCTGCTAATATGATTTATGAATATGGAGTATTTGTGCAATCATTTCATCTGGCAACCCTAGTGAAGTTGAAGACAACATGTGTCATAAGCTGCTAATATGATTTATGAATATGGAGTATTTGTGCAATCATTTCATCTGGCAACCCTAGTGAAGTTGAAGACAACATGTGTCATAAGCTGCTAATATGATTTATGAATATGGAGTATTTGTGCAATCATTTCATCTGGCAACCCTAGTGAAGTTGAAGACAACATGTGATGGTCACACTTGTCGTTAACTGCTATGCATTTTTATTGCAAAGGTAGAATATTCAATTACGCTAGCGCACGTTATTTTGTTTGCCTTGAAAAGCTATGACTTTTATTTTTACTATGATCGCCAGTTCAATTCTTTAATGAAGTCACGAACTTGACATAAATTAAATCCCATTCATTGATCTTAATTTATTAACTAATCTTTCCCGGTTTGTTAACTTGGTGCCATCAATCAATGGAAGAGCGTGAATATTGATGGAAGAGCGTGATTGATTCGCAGTTATAGACATGAAAACAACATGGTGTGCATTAGAATGTGATTTCATCGCTTGCTCTTGTACAATTTCTCAAGTCTTTGATGGAAACTCCAGACTATTTTTGGACCAGTCACGACACATACAAACCGGTGAAAAAATTAACTGTTTATAGTGAGGATGGATATTAATAAATAGACATTTCCCAAAATAATTTACTGATTTTATGTATTAATAATTAGTATTTATTTTGGGGGAAATGTTGAAGAAAAATGAATGAACTGGTGGCGATTTCCCCATGAATGAAGTGGTAATTTTCTACTAAGCAGCTTGGCTGAGCAAATTACCTTTTACATGTCAAAGAGACGGCACGGCCACAAAAAAAGAAAGAAAAAAACGTCTTAGATGGAGAACCAAGTATAACTTTTTTCTTTGAAGAACACGTGATCTTGGTTAAAATTGTAAATATAATCAGGATAACGTATCCTTTCTTTCGAAACTGGCAACAATTATTTTTCATAAAAAGTGACTGGATGTCACTTCCAATAGGTGGTGAGACCGGGTGCTCCGGAAGTTAAAACAATATACAATGTATAACTAATTACTTAAACAATATAAACACCATTGTTAACTATTGTAAACTATAAACTATACTGCCTGCTTACCTTTCCGGAACACCCGACCTCACTTCCCTGTTTTCAAGAGGTTCACGTATTTAGCTTAATTTGACAGTATTCTTACTTTATTTTGGGATTTGTGATTGGGACAAAATAAGATAAATACGCGAACTTCCAGCAGGAAAATGGGACCGGGTGGTTCGGAAGAGTATGTACCTCATGTTTATAGCTACAACTACAATGGTGTTTTAAAAAGAACATGGAACTATGGGACATCAAATATATATATATATATGACAAGATGAAATACACGATATCCTTTTTTCGTTCGTAATTATTTAAAAGTTTCATGGGTATGGTTGGGAGAAGCAAGGCTGTTCAGTCTTCTCAAATAGATTTCAGGTTGATTTTTTCCGCATACTTTTTAACTTGAATTTGGTCTTTGTCATAGTTTATCGCACGGAGGTGTTCAGAAAAGATTTATTGCATCGGTGTTTTTGTATTTTTCGCTTAAAAGTCTGCTTTATTTGCAAAGAAGACTTAAACACGTCTAATTGCTTGCTATGGTATGCGCTTATGTTCACTGAAGATTTCAAAATGTTTTACTAGATTAATATTTTACAGGCATTTATACATGTTTAAAATAATAAAATTATTTGGATTTAGTAAAATATATTTTGGTCTTTCTGATTTTTTTCAACATAATAAAAATATCTGGATTTCCACAAGTTCGTCTGAGCACTACTGATGAGGATTTTTATTCCGAAACGGCCGGCTAGTGCTGCAAAAATTAAATATTTATAGTATCCCTGTATTTATTTTTCTATTTTGATGACATTTGTGTGTTTAACTTACATGTATCTGTCATTGCTATAAACAAATATTTATTCAGTATGTGTTATAAACAAAAATCATCCCCAAAAGAAATCTGTGAGCTACTGCTCACTTAGTATACCCCCATGTGGAAGAAGCAGTTCGCTCCTCATTAATATTCATATCTTTTTCTTTTTTTTTTTTTGGTCACGTGACTGCGAAGTTTTGTTCCCAGGAAGATATGAAAAACTAGAAGTATCGCCAAATTTAACTTAGTTCGACAGTCTTGCCCCTTCTTTGATCCCCCTATACAATTGATAACCGGTGTCCTTATGAATGTTGCGTGAATGAATGTGTTTATTTTATTCCGACAGTTTTGAATGTGATTTTCTACGTTTTCCCCCAAAGTTTCAAAATTCTTCACTTTTTCGATTTTTGTTATTTTTGATATTAAAAGGAACCCTTAAATTGAAAGCTAGAATGAAAAATTGGCATTAATAATAATGAATTTTATACGCAACATTTTTCTATGTTTATGGTACAAGTACACAGAATAAAATCTTGATTTATTTATTTAATTCATGTACACAAATATTCAGTCGCGGAACAAGTCCATCTTTGTGTTCTCATATGCTTAATAAGAAAAAAATGAGGACATTTCAAATTGTTTTCCTCTGGGGACTAACTTATAAATTGTTTCTGAAAATATTACCAAAATTCAGTCTTTTCAGTTTTTTTTAAAAAGTGTTCCTCTCAAGAGAAAATAGTCAATTTTTGAAAACTCGGGAAAATTAAAACTAGCCACTGCACATACAACATGTATAACCGATGGACTGCGGACACTAAGTGCTTTGGTTATCTCTCTGTGTAACGAGGACGCTTCATAAGCTGTATGACACGGGTTCAAATCCCGTTCGAATATATTTTAATTCTTTTTTTATCAATGTTTTTTTTATCTTTATAAAATATTTTTCTTAAATTCTTCCTTTTCTACAACTATATGCTTGAAAAATGAACCTCCTTTTCTTTCAAAACATAATATCAAGTCAGGTGAAATATTTTATACAATAAATCTACATAGATCACCCATGAATTCTTGTTTGTCACACATTGTTCTAGGATTATTGTATAAAGTTTTTTTTTAAAATGAAGAATATAGATGACAAGGTTTGCTGTTCTACTAGAACAAACTTACGAAAATAAAGCGCTTGTTAGACTGTCTAATTCAGTATAGAATGAGGATTTTGTGTAAAAATAAATCGTTATGCCATACATGATTAAGAGGGGGGGGGGCAATGTAAAATCACCTATAAAACCCGCCATCACTCTTTGGAGCCAAGGATGTTATGACACTCAGAATATATATACATCCTATTTTGATGATATCATATCCAAGTATTAGATGTTCTTCATTTTCAAAAACTTGACAGCTATTGCAAGTCTTTCTGTTCTTAGTACCTCTCTGTTTCCAAAGAATAATCACTTACTCTAAATCTTGGAATTATTTGCCGACATTTGAAGTTAGATTTTTGTAAAAAATAATCTTCAGAATAGATATATAGATGGGACAAAAATGCAGTCATTGTTATTCTAAACAGGAGGTGCTTACCCTTCCGGAACACCCGGCCTCACTTCCTGGTGGAAGTTCACGTGATTAACCTAACTTGTCCGTACCAAAGTTTTTAATTTGCTTCTGGATTATGATTCAGGCATGGATTAGTATGTTTGTTTTTGATGATTACTACCTGTCTTGGTCAGACCTTACCGAATTTTTGTTCCTTTTGTGGAATATTTCGGAACAAATCAAACAAGAACTGACGGTCTCTTGAGAGCCAAATAGCCCCCCCAACCCCCACCCCGACCTTGACCTTTGATTTATGCACATTAATTTGGTATTCAACAGATCGTCTCATTTTGGTTTATTTTTGTTCCATGTTTGATCAAAGTCCATTCATAGACATGGAAGATATAGAGCGGACACGACATTTAGACGGACAACCAGACGGAGGGACAGACAGACAGAGTGATTCCTTTTTACCCCCTAAACTTCGTTTGCGGAGGGTATAATAAGTACCGTTGTAGTATATTAAAACAATAAGCCCTTACAGTTTGGAGGATATTTTCAGGAATAATGTGTTTAGCTAAACGACATATTTAGATGGTTTATAAACTTATTTCAATTGGATCATAATTTCAATTTTCATTAATTCTGCATTGTTGGTTTCTCGTAGAAGATCACTTGTTTGAGTAACCAGTTTCGAAGTTTTTACTTTGTCGCTGCCATGGATTAACTATGTTAGTTTTTGATGGTAGCTTGACTTGCTGTCAGGGGCGTACTTTACTATGGTGCAAACGAGACAAACTGCCTCGGTAAAAATCAGATTGTATTTTTATTTTACAGAATCACGATGAAAATAGAAAAGGATAAAAAAAACCTAGATTTTAAGGACTTATGACACTTCTACTGTTTTGCCTCGGTTATAATTGATTCATATCTACACCCCTGTAATACTAAATCCATTGGAAAATAAAGGCCTACATTTTGTGATTTTCTCATATAGTTCCCATTTTGCCAATCAACAGCATTGCATTTATGTATATTATCTAAATTGGTATCATATGTTATAACCTGTATTAAATTTGTTCACAAAAATGCACGGAGACTTTGCTTTTAATCAAATTCAATGTAGGGTTATTTCTGTCTGGTTGCAGTAGGAGAAGAGAGTTTTCGAATTATGGGTAAATAAAGAATCGCTATCGCTGTTTGAAGTTCCTCCGTCCATTCCGTTCAACTCGGTGAGCGCATTTATTATAAGCAAATCAATCGATCAACATAACCAATGACGTCACATTTCAATCTATATGACGTCACGATTTATTTAATATAACGTCACCAATAACGTTGTCTATCATCACACGGTACACATATACATATTCATGTTTGTTTAATATCACAAATATAAAAATTTAAAAAAAAATATCTTTTCAATTTTATGATTTGTTGGAAATGGACAAAAATGTCGTTCCGGTACTAAGCCGGTAAGTGACAAAAATGTCGTTCCGGTACTAAGCCGGTAATGACAAAATTGTCGTTCCGGTATTAAGAGGGTTAACCCTTTCAATGCCAATGCGACATTTATGTCGTCCGAGAGTTCAATGCCAAAACGACACAAAAGTCGTTTAGGGGTTCCGTGCCACAGCGACATTTATGTCGTTTTTATGTATAAATATTGATACGTGTTTTATTGACCAAGTACTTGATGTTTATGGCATGCTTAGAGTAATATTCGATAATAAATCTCTTGATGTCATTCTCAACCGTCAATTCCATGACGTAATTAATAACGTGTAATGACGTCATTGATAAAATATCTGTGACGTCATATATATCGTCAGTAGCACTATAAGGTGCACAATATGGAATAAATATCGTAATATAGGGATAAGGACGGACTTTATTCCTCATAATTTAAAAGTATAACATGAAAAGTTAAATATCATTAGAAAGGAAAAACGTGCTTTTTTTAATTTGACATTTAGATAATAAATGTACTGGGTAAAAATATCTTAACTTTCGGTAATCTTTGTTGAAAAACGCGTCAGAAACTGTAACCCGTAAAAAGCCTACTGTGATTTCTGCTCATTTTGAGACCAGTGATCAAGTTAAATACCCCGATCAGACGTTTATAACATGAAAAGGTTAACATCAGCAGTACAAGAAATACACATGGGCATGATACCTTTTTGACAGATAATTGTAATGTCACAAAAAGACACCGAGGTTATTGTGATGACAGAAAAAGTGTGGATCTTCGGGAACAAGGAAAACATAGAACGTTTTTAAATGTGCGTTCGACTGGAACAAGGAAAACATAGAACGTTTTTAAATGTGCATTCAATATACCAATTCATATATATTAAACATAATCAGTGCATGTATGGAGCTATCATCTGCATATGTTTCAATATGAAATTCCCACCATTGATAACCATAGCGTTTTTCTACATGTATGCGTTTTTTGCCAAGTTAACAAGCTTTGATAACCATAGCGTTTTTCTCCATGTATGCGGTACAAGCTTCTACTCTTAACTGGCACCCAGCTCTGAATGTATGCTGTGTATATTCTGCATTTTAAATGCACACGCTACTGTTTTACGTATAAAAAATAAAAGATTTTTTACGTTAAAAGATATAATAAACCAAATAACGCAGGCATCATAATCACATTTGGCCATTATGCGCCGCAACGAAATGCTTTGCAGTGGTTGACTAATCAACAAGACGGAGTAAAATAATTGATGTTATTGAAATCATAATAATTTCCAACAGGTTAAAAAATAAATATAAAAACATTCGTTACTACTTATTCTAAATATTTTGTAACAGTCTGCACATTAGCTGACAAACCACACTCTGACAATCATCATTACTACTTCTAACTGACAATTTGGTGCCAAATGTTGATGAGTTTTCTTCATGTTCATTGGTTTCCTTCACTGTATGACATAGTGATGTCCAGAACCGGAAAACTCAAAGTTTGAAAACTAATATGCAAAGCAAACTATTAAATCACACATTGTTGAATAGTTAGAGAATAATTAATAATTATAAAAAAAGTGCAAAATTCTGTTGCTGTAAATTTTTTAAGTCACGTAACGGAACCTGCGTATGTACAGTTGTAAAGTGTAACAGGTAATTTACTGCCTGTGTTTGGTTCGAATCCTACTAATGGTTGTTTGTAATGTTTGAAAATTGGCCAATGTGTTTGCCAAATGTCTATTGTTTTCTCCAGGTAATAATATTATCTTTACCATACCTAAACTAACAACAACCAAGTAAAAAAAAACCTTGGTTAAGATGTAAAGAACAGCAAATTATTGAATAAAAATGTTGAATAGGTGGACTGATCTGTCATATACCATGTTTTTAATTTAATCATAAAATACCTTTAAAAATGGTATATTATGGCAATGCATTTTTGATTGTATTTTATGATTGAATTAAAAAAATGGTATATGACAGATCAATACGAAAATATGATCACGATGTTATTTGCACACTATTTATACCCCCGCTAAAAAAGTTGGGGTAATATAGTGATAGGGGTGTCCGTTCGTCCTTCCGTTACACCTTAGGGTACCTATCTCTTATCCGCATCTCCTCCTAAACCCTTCAATGGATTTTCATTAAACTTTCACACAATCTTTGTGATATAATGTAGACGTGTACCTCCCATTTAAAAACTTGATCCGATAGATTTTTTATGTGGGGGAGCGGGGGTATTTTTTGTGAGCTTGTGGCTCAGTTTTTCTAGTTCTTATTTAAACTCTATAATGATATTTTAGCGATATGATAAAATCGCCCATGTAGTTGAACTGCACAAATAGTGGTGTGTTTATTGAATTTGTGTTGGTTCGTTGGTTGAATGTTGTTTTATGTTGCATCAGACAATTTTATTAATCTCAAGGAGTGTGCACGTAAAGTCAAACGTCGATTGCTCGAACATCGATACCTCGAATGCCCTGGATAACAAGAAGTCGTCTGCCCGCCCAACCAAAATTTCAGTTGTCTGCCCGCCCCGACCAAAATTTCTACTATATGCTATGAAAATGCACCTCTATGGCTCGAGCTTCTACAGCTATATGTGGCCTTTCTGCAAGGCTTTAACTAGCTTCTACAGTGGCGTATCGTGAAAGGAATGGAAGAGTAAACCTAGTGCCAAATCGGGCACCAAACGCGCCGTTATCGCGTCTTGATTGAGTTGTTACAGGGGCATGCTCCACCTATCTCGGCATTTTTGTTAAAATGGAACAATTTAGTGCATTCTAAATCAATGTTAACAGGATAAAAAGGGTTACAATTCTTTTTTTTTTTTTTTTTTTTTTTTTTTTTGTCACGGGCCCTTCGGACGAGAAATGGAAATTGATGCTCGTCTTACAGTGGCCAGTGCTGCAATGTTAAAGAACCCTACTTGTACATTGCCCCTGATCGCACTGCAAAGGTCAAAGTTTCTGTTACTTCACATACAGCTGGTGACGTCTCAATATTCATTTTTAGTGAAACGTTCTTAACTTGGACGTAAAATCTCATTCAACGAACAATCTTGTTCTCTGATGTAATATGTGAAGCAACCACTCTATTGGTTATCTCTACAGGGTCTATGGATTATATATTAACAATTAGCTCATTCGGAATAATGTCCCGCTAAACAAGAAGTTTAGCAATACCGAGCGTGGTCTACACCTGGATTGATCGAGATTTCCACAACTCGATCAACTCGACCACCTTCTATTATTTCATTTTATTTTGTTCTGAATTCATATATAGGCTTGGTTTAAAGTTCAATTCACCTTATTGGGAAACCGAAGTTGTTTACCCTGAAGTCTGGTTTAACGCTTTCATCCCTCATATCTTCAGTAGTAATTTGAGCTAGATCTAGTTATTTGGGCTGACGTGTATCCCAGGAAAATGTACACGGCTTATCATCCCATTGGCTTATAACTGATAACTACTACACTAAGAGCGAGACGAATTTTTATGTTAAGATTTGAAAAAAAATCATTGTTTTATTTTCGCAATATTTTGTATTTATTTTCATTTGATTATCACAGCTTACAAAAAGGTACTTCATTACCAAAACTTGGGGAGAAAAATATGAAATGTGCTGTTTGTACTGGTGACCGCTTTAACCCGATTGTCTTGTTGAACTCTGTGCTGGGCGTTGTTATCGTATTTATCACACCCGCTTTTCTTATGCAGAGCAGTTATTCAAGGCATGTACATCTATACATTAAAATATTTCCTTGGCAACATATTTACTCGTAATAACATGTTTATGAAGCATAACATTTTAAGTATTTGGTGAATCTAATCATGTATTAACGAGTTTTCAACATTCAGTATGACGCTATAAACACGCGCACCATAAGTGTACGTTTACACAAACCAATTACGGCTTCTGAAAACTCCTGGCACTGATGACGTGATAATTATACACGTCAACAATGACGTGACGTAATACATTTTCAAACATCTGGCATTGAAAGGGTTAATCTGTCAAAGAATTCACAATCAAACATTTTGTATTGATTTTTGATCTGATTCGAAAAATCTGATACCTGACTGGAAAAACTGCTAAAGAAGTAATTAAAAACAACAGATAACTCTTCGTTTACGCATCATTGGTTAACATTTTACTAATACCATCGTAAACACTGGGAAAACTTAAAAAACAAACATTGTTTTTACAAATTTATTTAACATCGTCCGCGATTCTCCCAACTCGAGTAAATTCTCCCAACTTAACATGACGTATGTATCACATATTGACGTCATAATATTGTTGTCATTGTGTATCACATAATGACGTCATATTATTGTTGTCGGAAAAGGGAATTCCCCTAAAAGGAGTTCCGGCTACTATGGTGATACGGAATGTTGTATTGCACACTTTTTGTTTGTGATACATGTGCGATACGGACCTTTGTATCACATGGCAAGAAAATGTAATGTATCGCTATAGTAAGATTAAATGGGTATGTGATAAAACAATATACCCCTTATTCTTCAAAGCGGGGATACAATAATGCGATGATGATATATGAGTGTGATTCATGGCAACTTTAAAAAAAAAATCAAAAATCTAAACAGATGAAGGAAGGTTATTTTTTACCTTGAACTATAAGCCTTTAGTTATTATTGGTCTAATGTACGCTCCCATAGAGCGCAGTAGTAAGCAACATTGCCAATAAATAATCATGGTAGTTATTATAGAAATGAATCTTTTTTCTTTTTGTTATGGAAATGAATGAATTCAGGTTATCAAAGCCCTCAAAATTTTGATGGTCATCATCACAATATTGCTGATAAGTGTGACGTCTCTGTTTCCAAAATTAACCTGGATATATTTGACGTCCCATAGTTCCATGTTCCTTTCGATTCATTCCAAAGTTTGATTACACACGACGTGACGGTTGTACCTAGTGAAACCCTTCAGGAGCACCTGGTGAAAGTTCACTTGTTTAATCTAATTTGTCAGTATTAAAGTTGTTATTTTGCTTTGGGTTTGTAATTTGGACTTGAATTGCTATGTTTGTTTTTGGTTTGATTTCCCTTCCAGAGCAGAGCACCAACCCTCATTTGAATCTAATTGTCAGTTTCAAAGTATTTACGTTGCTTTGGGATTGTGATTTGGATATGGATTATATTATGTTTGTTTTTTACTTTTTTTGCATATTCCTTAATATGAATCGGATTATATTACTTATACAAATTATTTTATTTTTGATAACAAATATTATTTCATTTTTTATAATTCCATTTATAGAAATGTAAATGGCGAAAGAATACAATGATAATTCGACCTTAATAACATGACGTCACAGAGAGCCAATCCTCTCATGCAAAACATATCTGATTAATCCAAATACTTGAAACAAAGGGGAATTGAACTATTTGTACCTGAAAAGAATTTAGTTGACAGGGATCGTTATGTTTGTGTTTGGTATATCGTTACTCATTAAAAAAAGAGACCATAAAGAATTGAATCGATTCGACAAAACAATGCAAAACAAGACAGACATTAATTTGAGACCACTCGTTATAACTCGCTTTTCGTCACTACAAATCGCCAAGTCATCCTCTGTGGGTGCCTCAATTACCTATTGTATTCGTTTAACTATCCCAATTATCCTACCACACATAAACATACATACTTTAATTAAAACATAATTCTGAATAATGGGCTCTGGAAACCCGTTATTATGAAATAGTACGGCAATTAGCACTTCGACATCATGACATAACAATATACATTTACTTAAAGCTGATAATAGACACTTGTTATTAAATTCTTAAAAAGAACTAAAAACTACCTCAAAAAACGAATCTCTCAATGGCTCCATGTGACGCTGATTTGATTTTCCATATTCATAATCAAGTACAAATTTCCAGCTACAAATAGATTATCCATGATAATTCAATAGAGTATAATCAACATTTCACAAAACAAGGCACTCACATCTAAACAATTGAAATACACTTGATGTCAACTTTCTTAAAAACATGCGTAATTCAATTTTAAAAAACAAGAATTTCTCTGTGACTCTATGTGATGTTGATTGGATTTCCCGCATTATCAATCAGCCAATTATTGCAATATATACAGGGCTATATACCAAAGTGCCTAGATGTCGCATCAAAAATACACGCCCTCTATATTCTAATTTAATATAAATCTATATATAAGAAGTCATCTTCATTATACGTGAGGGTTACAACGCAAATATATATAAAGTAATATCGGGTGGCAAGAATGGATTTTAATTGAAACATTTCATCAAGACACAAATAGAGTAAGTAAATATTATTATTAGTTTCTCAATTTAATTGCATGCATTATTTTATTTTTTAATTCCTTTTTTAATTACTACCTGCAATAATCATTGGTTAGGATAACATATTGTACTATTTTGTATAGTTTGAGAGCAATGGAAAAATAGTTGTACCAATGTAATATGTGATGCTATTTTATTCTGTAATATTTACCTTGTGGCTGAAATCATATTTTTGGCATTTCAATTTAATACTACCTAACTAGACAGTAAGTGCCTACCTTTTCGGTGCACCCGGCCTTCATTCTCAGGTGGAAGTTCGCGTGTTTACCTTTATTAGCCAGTTTGAAAGTTTTTGGTTTGGTTTTTTAAGTCAGATTTGGACATGGGCCAGTATGTTTGTTTTATTTCATTATTTTCCAAGTAATTTTCAAAGTAATGTGAACGCCTGACAATAGATTTATTGCATTAGCGATCAGGATCAGACGTAAATTTATAGTTTTATTTCTAACATCCTCAAAAAGTGAGAATAAGGCTCCAATTTCACTATAGATCAGTTTATCAATGGATGATACTAAACGGCCGTCTAGTGCTGTAAAATTAAAACTACTAGTAGTATAGTATCAAAAACAAACATACCAATCCATGTCCGAATCACAACCCAGAAGCAAAGTAAAAACTTTGGAACTGACAAGTTAGGTTAGACACGTGAACTCCCACCAGGGAAGTGAGGCCGGGTGCTCCGGAAGGGTAAGCACCTCCTGTTTAGCTAGCTACACCCGCCACGTGTGTAATCAAAATCGTGTGAAAGGAACATGGAACTATGTGATAATAATATTAATACATGGAAGTATTTAATATTAAGTAAACAGTGCACATACTTACAAATAAGCAAATGTTTGAGCACAGATTTTTGAATATAAAATAAAGGGATTATCTCCTAACTTAGATTATTCTTAACAAAAACCTGGCAAAACTGAATCTTAGCCATTTTATGTTCAAATGCATCAGTTTGTAAAAAAGGTTATTTGTAATATCACAAAAAGATTGACAAAATTTGTTGGCAAATAGTATAGAATAGACAAATAGTTTGGTTCCGTGGTGACATAAATTGATTGTGACGTCATCAAAGACAATACCAACTTGCTGATGTTTGCTATAATTGGTGAAGATGTAATTAATGCACCATTGCTTATTTAATTTTGAATTCGGTATTTCTAACATACATGTAATTATTTTAGTTTTTAAAATGGTTATTTCCATGACTGTAAATAAAGGATATCATTTAACTACAACGACTGCAATACCAATACGGTGATGATTGAACATAAACATACCGGTCCATGCCAAAATCACAATCTCAAAAGCAAAAAATGTTGACGTTGACAAATTTAATATTAAACACGTTAATTTCTTCCACCAGGGAAGTTGGACTGTGCGCTCTGGAAGCACTTATCCAGCTTCAGACGCCACATGTAAAATAAAAATTGCGTAGGAAATAATTATGCGAGGTAAAATATACCAAAGGCAACCAATATATACAGAAATTTCATACTTTATTGTTAATATTGAGAAGGCAGCTATAAAACGTTGAGGGCTTCGATAAGCCAGCTTTTAAGCAAACACTTTAAATATCCCTCAGTAAACAATTTATTTGTAAGCAGGTTGCAATGCTATATAAAGTTCCTCTGGTGGGAACAAGCTCTACAATACCGTATGAGCTGTGAGGCAAATACACTATAAGCAGAAGAAGCAGGTATGTTGCTGCATCGAAAGGAAATATGACAAAAGTAAAATTATAGTCATCACGCATATTATACACCTCCAACTATAGCCTTACATTGGCGCCATAATTGAGGTTCATGTCTAAATCTGAAGCTGAACATGGAAGAATCAGTCGTGTCTTATTTCTCGAAATTTAGGATTATTAATTAATTGAAAGAACGTCTATATATCTCTATGTGGAGTTGACGAAAGGTTTTAAACAGTTATGCATAAATTCTGCTCGATATGAAAAAGAAGCAAATCAGCACACTATGGTTCACAGTTTGTATCCATTAGTATAAGATTGGTTATTGGAAACCATACTGCCTAATACATAAATATTTTGTCTGTCAAACCCTGGTGATACCTTGAGGAATCTAAAACAAGTATGGAAGTTTTGTTCTTTTAGATTGATACCGAAAGACTTAAGAACTCTCATATGGTTCAAAAGAATTCCATCTTTGGTAAAATCATTTGAAAAGACTTTTTAAAAAACCAAAGCCAATCCTTAAACGAATCAATACGCGCTGGTGATATGGTAAATTTGTTTGTTCTTTTCAAATTTTGCGTTTTGTGATGCTACAAATTGTATCTACCTATTGTAAAGGTCATTGAGATCATCGTCTGCTTCATTACAATTACAGTTTATATTTCGTAACTAACGTTCAAATAACTTCTTGCATCGATTGTTGTAAAAGGGCTTAGTGGTTAAGTCTTTAAACAAATCACCATTAAGGGGTTTTATTTTATTTGCGCCTTTGTAGTTATATTAATTTTGAACTTTTTAAAATTTCACTTGGCCGTTTTGTTGTACAGTTAAAAATATAAGGAATCAAAATTATTGCTACCATGACTATCATTCTTAAAAAGCTGTAATAGATCTCCATCATTTTTCTCATGAATAAAATGGCTTTTTTTTAATCCTAACAATAGCGATTGCTTTAATTTAGAATAACCTAAAATGCTGATCACAGAATAAAAATGGAAAAGGTTTGTCTTATTATACAATATATTCAGCTGCTCTATGATTATATAATGAATGTTGTAAGACAAAATTCCGTGCAACTTCCAGTTCCAGTGACGGGTAAAACAAGGTTAGGTTATTTTTTCTCTAAAGAAATAAAAAAGTGGCATTGATATCAGCTTAATTTGTATGTACTGGTTCTTAAGTTTTCTTTTTTTCCGTGAAATATTTTATTTTTTATATCCATATTGATGGAACTAGTTATTTTCAAATCAGCTCAACACCAACATTTCATGCTTCATTGAGTCAAAATTATAACTTGAGCTTTAAATTCTAAATTTGTGAAAAGATCGATACCGGCTATGGCTCAAAGAACATTCTTCATGTAGTATTTATTCTGCAGATTATTGTATGCGATGTGAAGCAAGTAAAACTGTTCCCTGTGTCAGATAATCCTCAATGTGTTATTATTCTTTCCTCTCTGAAGTTTATTTGGTTCATAAGTGTCTTCGCTGGTCCCAAAATTACAGTTATATTAAGTTTAAACACCTTCACACTTCGTATGACATATTAAGGATTGTACATTTCAGTTCATACTATACAATCATTGTTAGAATACTACTTTTTTCTTAAAATTTCTGTTTTGTCTGCAGGTGTTCAGAAATGTTTCTAACATATAATTATTTCTATTTTTCGATTGGCCGTCTAGTCTAGTGTAGCATCAAATTCACTGATGTACATGAAAGAGGACGTTGGCACCAACAAGGTGAAAAAGAGTAACAAGACTAAGTTTATATTATTTTTCTTTAAATCAATATCTAAAAGGATTTTAAAAAGCAAGTCAGAGAATCAAATTTCGACCGGAACAAAGAGCCTTATCAAATATTCAAATTAGAACTTTGTTTTAATCCATTCAATTTAAAAAAGGATTGCAATTTCACAGAACAAACAGGAACGTCAAACTTGCAGAGATTATTTTTATTTCGAATGGAACAAAATAATTTTGATCATGAAATTTGGATTGCTACAATACAAATTTGTCGAAAGTTAAACACCGAGCTAACGAAAATGAATAGAAGCTCGACTGTCGACGTGGTCGAAATACGGTTAGATAGTTGCTGAGATAGTTAGAAGCTACCGAAAATCTGTCGAAATTTACCTAACGTGGGTCGAGCTAAGCTGTCGATTCTGCCTTAGCTTAGTGTTAAACTTTGACAGGTCTGTACTGTTAGTATGTTTACTGTTAAAATTAAGTGCAGAATGTTTGCATAGTTACGGCGATGAGGGACTCAATGATGGGCTCACGTCTTTTTTCAGACTGGCATGACCAATCATCTCTTGTATTATGGGGTATGCTCAGTTAAATAGTCAGTCGTAGCAAAATATTCAATGAAATTTTGCCAAATTAAACAAAAACACTGAGCCACTTTGGGTGCCGAATTCAAATACAACGTTCGATACATGTATATTAAAATAGGATATATTGATATATTCAGTTATAACGTTAGTCGTAACAAAATATTCAGTGACACTTTGCCATATGAAACACAACACTGAGCTACTTTGGGTGCCTAATTCGAAGGTCAGGTTCAATAGGAAGATACTTTATTCATTAAGATTATACCATAGTTATTGTGTTATAGCCCATATTAAAGAATCGCGAAAATTGAGCTACGCGGACGTGTCTGGATTTCGTATGCCTTGAAAATAAATGCACGCTAAAATAAATATGTTTACAGTATCCGATGTTTAGTTCATATTCCATTATGGTAACGTTAACATCCAGATTTACACACTTATTGTATAGCTTTATTATCAGCATATTGTATGTTTGTTCCAAAATCTTTTGTCAATTATTTGTTACAAATGATATATAAATGAAGATTGAATAAAAAACTTTAAAAAAAAGATACTTAATTTGCATCATCATGATATCGTTATTATTAAATACGTTTAACAAAAGGTTGATGAACTGAGATGGTATGGATCTCTTTGCAAATTGAATTATCAACAACATTCTCCAGAATTAAATTTGAAATGCATTGTGACCTTTAAATTGGAATCTACTTTTTAACCCCCTGGCAATTACATTACAAAACCTTTTTGTTTAATTACCATAACAAGTAAAAAAAAATCGAAAGGATGGGACTTACATTTTAGTGACGAGCGTGTATCTTCTACGTACTTAAATCACTACGGTAGCTTCAGTTGGTAGTGTTCGTTCCTTTCTTGGCAGGTCGGTGTTCGAATCCAAGGTCGTGGCCGGTCTGACAAATACTTATACTAGTTAATGACTTTTGCCAAGCATACGGCATTCAGAAACAAAAGACACGGTGTCCTTTGAAAGGGTTATTTCGTATACAGCGACATAATACTTATTTATAATTTTGTGATGACCGCCAAAAAAGTATTTGAGGGCTTTAATAAGCATGGAGTTGCAATATCCCTGTGTCATCAATTTATTAATAAGAAGCTTGCTTCGTTGTGTAACGTAGTCGGAACAAGTTCTACCATAGCGTAGCGTATTAATTTTAAATTAAATACACAATAAGCAAGAGAGACATGTATATTGTTGCATATAAAAGCAAAGTTGACAATTGAAAAATTAAAGTCGTCATGTATGAGATACAGTTTAAAATGTAGTTCTTCGTGGGTGTTGTGATTTAAGTATAAGCCTAAAATATGAATAAAGAAATCATCAGCAAGAAAATGTGCACAGTTTGTGACCATCGGCTTACTGATTGTTTATTGGAAAAGTATATTATCAAACACTACAAATATGTTGTCTATCCAAAAACTCTAATATTTCGTTGATGGTTAGAAATATAATGGATATAATGAATACCTTTATTTTTCCGACTATTTACTTAATTCTTTTTACTTACAAAACCAATCAATCAGTTCTTAAAATTGTGTTTTAAATTTAAAAATAGAAACAAATAAAAAGTGAAATGGTTAGACAAACGCAAAAATTATAGTATATAAATAAATGAATAAATCGAATGTTAAACTGCTAACAGGTGCGCAATAAAATCGCCTGTTGTTAAAATCTGCTCACATTTGATACATTATAATGATAGGAAATTCACAGTTAATAATCTTTTGCGCAAATAGTAACACTTTTTCTAAAACGCATTAACCTTTTCCGTGATATTTTTTTCATTTTTTAACTTTTAAATAGCAAGGAAATTGAAACTTTATTAAGAAGACGTGAGATGTAATTATAGACGCTTGAATACATCTATCGTATTTCATGGTAAATTGCAGGCAACATCAAGGAACAAGTTCCGTTAAAGACGTTTCATGCTGTTTTTACATATTAGTTCTGCTATTATCATATCAATTTGTTTAATAGTTCTTTTTAAGTTTTTTTTAATTATTTAAAAAAAACAACACCAGTTGCATTGTTACATATCATTGGTGTCTAAATATTTGCATCTATTTTTTTAGTTTTTAATTTGCAAAATGAAAAAAATTGTCTTTGGTTGCGGGGGCAACCGTCAGTCCAAATGGAATGGCAAGTTAATCATTGACAGTTAAAGGTCCCATGTTTACAATGCAATCATGATGAATATTTTTTATAAATTGTTGCGAGGAATTAAACCAATCCTATTGTGTTATAAATAATTGATTTTTACATCTCTAAAGAATTTATTAAAACTAAATTGAATTATGGTGCATTTCGGTTTAATTGTTTTTAATTCATTAATGTTTAATGTAATGGCATGACGATTAGAAAAAAATTGAGATTAAAACGGCAAAATATTACATGACATGCATTTATTATGAAATTGAGACATTTGTAGCTGATAAATTTACATTGCAGCGACGAAAACAAAGAAGAACAATATGCGACAAACAAGCGAAATAAGACAACGAAACAAAATAATGAATACCAATTATTTTAAAAATATACGACTTTAGGTGGGCACTGGATGTAACAATGAAAATATCCAGATAAGCAGTGGTATCTAAAGAAACCAAAATATATGGTTCAAGGTCCAAACCACCTTTCTCCACAAACACAAACGTTTTCACTGAAAACTTATTTCAACAATTTTTTTTTTATTTCATAAGCACTTTTTGTGTTTGTTGTGTCATGATTAACATTTGGTTCCTTTCCTAACTCGCCTTTAATTTGGTAAATGCCAACTTTATGATTCAGTATTTCATTACTTCGCTCTAATTAAATGACAGTGCATATATTCAAGATACGATTTACGTCATATATGGTTTGGTACAGTAAAGTATATATTGTATAGTGTTCAAGTACACGGTAGAGAGAGGGGCTAGTAAAGTACATTTCCTGGTTGCAGAAATAAATAAGCAAATCTATATTGTATATCATAGTTAATTGATGAAAATTGACGTTAATAAAAACTAATGTTGTCGAAAATGGATTAATGCCATGAAGCTGGAATTATTAAAACATAACAAGTTTTTTTCAAGCATGGATATCGCATGCATGTACGTAGATTTTCGTCAGTCAAAGGATATGTACAAAAAATATAAGAAATAATGAATACAATGTATTTAAAAATTGGACAAGTTGTACGCAAATTTTTTTATAAATAAATGGACGATGACAACTGCATAGACGCTGTGTGGACAAAAATGCGCTCGTTCACTTGCTTTTATGTCGAATTTTAACTAAAGAAAGACATCTGATTAGATGAAGATGCACAATGCTGTAATTATTGCAGTGTTCATGCACAGGTGAAATAACACTAGTAGATTTCACTGATCTATAGACGTCCGATAAAAAGTCTGTGATGCCAGTGATCGCAAAAACCTTTTGAATTTGAACATGTGCACCAAACGTTATAAAAAGGTGAATTTGGTAAAATACATATTGGTACTCTTTTATTTTTTCTTTCGAAAACTTTAAAATATTTTGATTTCTACAATTTTGGTCCAAGCACTACTGATAAGAAATTTTATTCCGAAAATTGCGGTCTAGTGCTGCAAAATTAACGCAATAATTGTGTATTATTGTTAGAAATATAATATTGTCTAAATTTCTGCAAGTTAAAATTTTAAATTTCTCAAAACCTAAGGTAAACTCATTCATGCAAGTTAATCCCTTAGCTAATTGTAGTCCTTAAGTAATCTTTTCAACATCTTGAAAACAATTTTGATTTCATAATTTTGGTCCAAGCACCACTGATGAGGATTTGTATTCAGAAACGGCCGTCTAGCGCTGTGAAAATAAAACTGGTATAATATGTAATTTAGTTACAATAAACATAAATCAACTGAATGGGTGTCATATTTTTGGAATGTTTGCGGTATCATGAGATATGATGCTTGTTTGTTAGAGAATCTCTAAAGAAATCAAGAAATCCACATAAAGCTTCAAAGCAATGTAGAAATTTTGGCAATATGTGATATGGTATTGTTTATTGACGTAGGACGTATCATACGTTACAGTGCTGACTGGTCATCGACTATTTTATGTTGGCCAATGGACTTCCGTCTTCCTTCCTGACACCGCTGATAGATTTTATGAATGGGATGAAGTCCAATATTGATAAATAATAGATGATATGTTACACACCTTAGGTGTCATGTTTCTGGTCTGACCCCAGACATTTGTGGACAATGCATGATATTATGAATGAAAACTGTCTAATTAATTAATCTCTAATTGATGAGTGGGCGTAATTATTTCAAATATCTCATAACCGGAAAGTGTTGATTGTAATATTATCTTTGGTTAGTGCCGTATATACGTGTGAATTCTCAATGATACTCGGTTTTAAATAGTCTGGCATAAGTTCTTTATATTCATTTAAGCTGATGACAAACAAATCATATGACATTCTTGGAATATTTGCGGTATGGTGTGTATTGCAAGTTCATTGGAGAGTTCTTTTTTAAATGATTCGGGAATTTTTCTGTTTGCTTAAGTTATTTTGCTGTTTGTTTTTGGTGCCGTACAAGCCCATTATGTAGAAGTCAGAAAATAGAATTTAAACGCGCTAAAAATGTTGAATTTGCTTATAACAAAATTACCTTGAAGTACATTTATTGGAACTCTTGAACATAGTCAACGACTTGGCAAATATTGTGTTATTTCGTTATCAATATCTGATGAATTGAAGTTGTGTACGTGTGTGCGCATACGATATGCAATGTTGTTGCAAAAATATAAAATTATCAGTGATATATTCATATTCTCTTTTAAATGGCTATTTTCAAGGATTTTGTACTTGCTTTTAGATAATTATTTCATGATTTAATTATTTTGATATGCATATGCATACGGTGTGCAATATTATTGAAGTAACCTAAAACTGTCGATGGCAATCATAATCAATTTCGGTTGATAATATCGATGATTTTGGGCTTCTTTTTAGAATAACTATTGCATTATTATATTATAGATTCTGTACATCTCAAACTAGCAGTAACCTATACTTTTTCAAAGTTTTGGACTTTGCATGTCATTCTATTGGATTTTTATTTCATATTTTGGGCTTGTTTTTAGATAGTTATTGCAATATTAGATCTGAATTTTTTTAAACTGAAATTAGCGGTTACATCTACGCTTAGTGGCAATTTTCGAAGTTTTGTATGTTGTTTGGGTTGCATTTTAATCTACTGGAATTTCATTTTATCTTTTATTTATTTCTTTTTATAGAATATGAAGCACTTGATTATGACGGCCATTGTATACCTTACAATTATGAACACAGAAGGTATGTAGAATATTTAATTTATTTTATTTATTATTTATTTATCTATTTAACGCTACGTCTTAATAAAATAAAATAAATTTACGGCATTAGCCTATTGTGCGGCAGGATTTGTCATTAAGCTTAATTTATAAAGAATAAATATTAGCCATTATGTTTATTTGTAGATATATCTTGCTTTATTAAAACTTAAATAGCACTCTGTAAGCTTACATTTATAAAGGCATGTTGTGAATACTGTTGGTAAATGCTGTTAGAATGTTACAAGTTTTTGTGTAACATGTGAATTGGAAAGTAAAACCACTGTGGCCTTTCATATAAAAATGTAGGTTCTTTGACCGAAATAAGTTTGGGTTTTTGTGTGTAAACTGTTAGTGTAATAGCTTAATACTCACGATTAAAGCATAAATCCGATTTTTTATGAACGTGACTTATTAATTTATGAAATATATACAGCCTTAAATTTCATTTATTTGACGTTATTGGTTTAAGATGGGTGTATTCATTCAATCATCAAAAACCGATATTCTATGTTTTTGTCAACGGACTACATAACGGTTGGTAATCTTAATGAAATTATCAATCGGGTTTTACCAATAACGAATATGTTACCTGCGGGATGTACTATTATTCTGATCTGGATATTATTTCTGTAGATCATCTTCTAAAGGACCAAAGTACAATAAAATTACCTTGGAGCATTGACTTCTATACCTGCAAAGAATTCATTGAAAATAAATTTCTCTTATTTCTCTGAATAAATGTTAGTGGATATGTGGAAATGTCAAGGACTGTGGACTAATGGACAGCGCCCTTTAAGATTCTGAGTTGTAAATATTTTCGAGACGCATCTAAATCGCGTTCTGCTTTTTTCAGCTATAACGTCGTCAAAATGTAAACATGTTAATCGGTTCGTTTGCCAAAATGTCTGTCGTTTTTTCGGGCACTTCTGTTTTCTTACTTTGATCAGTCTGTTTCAATCGCTTTTTAGTTGTAAGCGTCCACTGTAGCCGCCACAGGGGCCTACTCCTTTTCAAACTCTACATGGGTGTCTTTAGTGTGTACTGAGACACGGGACATCGGTCAATTTTTAGTTTCATCCAAAAGACTATACTAGTATGTAGCTTTTAACAGTTTTAGTATGGGCAGGAGATGAAAATCATCTCAGTAAATTTACAAGTCCCAAATGAGGTTCAAACCTACAACCTTGACTTCGAAAGCCAGTGGCAGTACAACTCGCCTATGTCCACCCATCCATGAACTGATCGTCTCGAAAGAATCTTGACTGGTGCAAAAAAAACTCCATTTCTGTTATCCCAATTTACTTATCTTGACATTTTTGAAATATATTATAAGAAATCACAATTTGTCAGCTTTGTGCAATTTGGAAAAGCATAGAAGAATTTTCTTTAAAAAATGAACATGTTTTATTTAAGAACCTAAATTTTTCGGAATTGTATATGAAACAAATGTCTCCGGTTTGGGTCATCCGATATGAATTATCAAATGAAAATATTACCAAAATTGGGAATAATCTTATTTGCCATGATATTGTAAAAGGATCGCCAAATGCAGACGGTTTAACGTCATCATGTGGAAAGCATAGAGTATTGCGTGTGAACGTTTGGCTGGCTTAGTAAAAATACTATTTTTTCAATTCTCAATATTTTTGTCTTTATGTCGTCGGTTGAACAATAAAATATAAAAAAATGTCGAATTGCAGAACCCTTCGGTTACCAATATTAGTTCCTATACTTTTTTTACATTGTGCACATCTTTGTGGAATGACCAAATTAGACATGACATTGTAGAACTGATAGAATGGTGTTTTGGTTTCTAAAGATTTTAGACATTTTAGGCATTTGTCACCATCCTAACTAGTTTAGTTGAAGCATGGTTCTTCCTTGCAATATATCATCCCACCTATAAAATATAATCAAAAACAAACATACTTATCCATTTCCGAATCACAATCCAGAAGCAAAGTAAAAACTTTGGAACTGACAAGTTAGGTTAGACACGTGAACTTCCACCAGGGAAGTGAGGCCGGGTGCTCCGGAAGGGTAAGCACCTCCTGTTTAGCTAGCTACACCCGCCACGTGTGTAATCAAAATTGTGTGGTAGGAACATGGAACTACGAGACGTCAAATATATCAAAGGCAATCCTGGACACAGAGACATCAAATTTATTAACAATACTGTGATGACGGCCATAAAACTTTTTGAGGGCCTTGATAAGCCTAGGCTTGCAATATCCCTGAGTCAACAATTTATTTGCAAGCAGCCTACTTCTTTGTACAAAGTCCCCGTAGTGGGAACAAGCTCTACCATAGCGTATTAATTGGGAAACAAATACACCATAAGCAGAAGAAGCAGGTATATTGCTGCATAAAAAGGAAAGTTGACAATAGAAAAATTGAAGTCATCACGTTTGTCATAAAGTTTCAAATGTAGCCTTTCCTGTGCGTCATAATTCAGGTATAAGTCTAAATATGAAGCAGAACTTGAGGAATCAGTCGTGTCTTTTATTTCAAGCTCACTAGGATAAATGACATTTACATAGTCTCCAAATTTAGGATTGTTAAGAGACAGAACGTCATCTATATATCTGTATGTTGAGTTGAATGATTTGGCGACAGTTTTCTCTCCAGATTTAACAAGGTTCCTAAGAATAAAGAAACAAATCAGCAAGCAATGGTGCACTGTTTGTACCCATTGGTACACCGATTGTTTGCTGAAAAACTATATTACCAAACACAACAAATATGTTATCTATCAAAAACTCCAACATTTTTTTGGTGGTATCTTCAGTATAGTTTTGTTTGGAATCCGTATGGTGCTTGAAAAAATGTTATATGTTCACATTAAAGTACTAGTATTGTCATTTGTTGATTTTGAATTCGATGTGCTGATTTTTAATTCCATGTGATGATTTTGAATTTCATGTGATGATTTTGAATTCGATGTGCTGATTTTGAATTCCAGGTGCTGATTTTGAATGCATTTTTTTCAATAAAATTTCAAATCAGCACATACCAGTCCCATTAAGGTGGGGAATATCTTGAAAGGAATTCGATATGAGAAATTTCGGTTATTTCTAATTATTTTGTACCAAAACAAAATTGTACGTTTTTGACCATATCAAGATATATTAATCGATTTTTTTTCGAAGTAAAATGAATTGCTCGACGTTTGGTAAAAATGAGGTTCATAAAATATGAAATTTTATCATTTGACATATCATGAAAAGTTTTATTCAGATTTTAACACTTGATTTAAATCATAAACTGTAAAATATACATTAACTTAAAGAAAATTTGCTATTCTCAGCACTGCAATTTGTCATTTGCTGCAGTTAAAGAATCATTAAAATTTAAAAATCAATAAAATAGCCGTGTGTTTCACGTGAATGCATTGTTTCGTTGTTAAAATGAACCATTTTTAGAAAGATTTTAAATGTCATTTAGAAATAAAAAGATTAGCTAAGGTGCGTGTAGCATAAAATCAGAATCTTCTTTTGTTACCACACAATATGAAATGAACTCCGTTTCTTTACAAAGAGATCTAACTCCTATTGATAGCAATTATTCCCATACGAATGACTTAATAAACTGGTCATATAAAAATTATGATACTTCAATGCTCCTGATATTATATCAGGGAATAAAGTATAAATAAAAGTTCATGTATGTCAAGACCACCCCACCACTACCAGACTTTTTAACAAGTACCTGCTACACTATTTAAGAATTCGATTTGATGTGGACATTTTATTTGAATCAAACACAAACATACCAATCCATGTCCAAACCACAATCCCAAAGTAAAAATTAGCAATATAAGTTGAACAAGTGAAGTTCCACCAGGGCAGTGAGGCTGGTTGCTTCTGAAGAGTAATTTGGAATAAAAACTTTAACGATTCTTTTATTGAAATAATCTTATTTTAATAAACTTCAAATTTGAAATCTGCAAGCTTGTGGACTTTTTCTCACATTGTATAAATTGGTTCATAAAATACTATTTCATTTTATTTGATCGCCAAGTTTTCTCGCCAATATATCATTGCCTCATTGTCAAACGTTTAACCGTTTCATCAACGATTTGAAAACAATATGCCCATAAAAAATATGTATGTGTCATCTGAAAATGGAAATACTTTGGTCCTTTTCAGACAACAGACAAATTTCAATTAAAAAGTCACTTAAACCCAATGCTATCTCAACCATCATAATTGCCATCAATGAAAAAAGAAGAAAAAAATGAAGACACGTCTACACGGTAACAAAAAAAGGAAATATTTAAATGATAAAAGGCTATCAGAATTTTTACATCAAGCGTAATATCTCTGTTCGGAACTGAGATGATTAAAACTAAGAAAAAAGAAATAGCTCTTCTCTCAGTACCGGTAAAATAAGATTAGGCAATTTAATCACCGTGGTATCTCAAATTTCAACACACTGGTTCAATTTCCCTTTCATTTAAGATAAAAAATATTTTCTCATGATTGTAGCCTTTTTTCATGCAATTGCTTATATAAAATTATCAGAAATAGATTCAAAGGGCAATATAGTATATGAAATTATCAAAAAATAGATTTAAACGGCAATATACCTTTTGTACTTTCTTCATTTCATCATTATTAAAATACAGAAAATATATACAAAAAAAGAATTAACAGACGTATGCATATCTATTGAGTTATCTTTATGTCATGATAATCAAAATATTTCCTTAAAATTAATGTGGATATAATTTTTTTATTTTACATTTTTTGCAACTTTTTATCTATATTTGAAAGAAAATATTTGATGTACATATATATTTTACTTTTACCTATTTTCATTTAAATCCTTTCCATTTCTGCACTTTGATATGAACCTTTCGTTTAAAAAACCAACTTCGCATGAAAAAAACACGATTTTTCTTGCATTGTTAAATTTTTCGTTTCTGATGCAAATTGCTTGTTGACCGAAACAAAATTTCTCCAGACTGTTCCTGACAGCACAAAAGGCCTAGGCCTTTCTTTCGTATCTATCTTTAGAATGATTGCAGTTGTTTTTAATAATTGCTGTTTCTTTAGAATCCAACTTAACGCCTGTTTTATGATGCTTTCCCAAAGCCAAGTCCCTGTTTCATTGCATGCTAAATACACCTCTGTAAAATTCCAGAACAGTAGGTCAAACTTTAGCCGCTGCAGAGGACGCTTACAACTAGCACCGATTAAAACAGACTGAGCATGATAAGACACATAATTTGACACAGCTATGTGCAACTACTCCTTTTAATAACGCTTAAGCCTTCCTGTATGGATATAATTGCCAAGGAGAAACAATGTTAGTCACCGACGTTGAACACATTGGATAAAGTAATGGATGTATTTATCATAAACAAAAATGCTTATCCATGTCCAAATCCTAATCCCAAATAAAAGTAAAAACTTTGAAACTGACAGTTTAAGTGAAACATGTGAACTGAGGTCGGCAGGCCTTCCTGAAGGCTAAGCACCCCCTGTTTAGCTAACCACCTTTAACTAATACCTAATCTTAATACTTACCTATGCAGGTAAAATGATTGCAAAAATGTTACATATAAGAAATGTATATCATGTCTTTTCCTTGACAATAAAGTGATGTTTTTATACTTTCAGGACTGAGCCACAGACCAAGGCAATATTTAACAGACATTGTGATTAAAGGATCACCAATGGTAACTAAGAGACTCAGCGGGAATCATCCAATCAGTGATAGGCTTAGTGTTTTAAGACAATTGCAACCAATCATTTCAGAGCTACAGACAATCACGCGCAATAGACACCGTAAGGAAACTTTGAGACATTTTAAGACTTGGCGATCACTTAAAAAGCTGTGTCAAATTCTGGGCACTAGTTACCCCGGATGTAGGACGATTTCCGGTTTTTATTCACGTGACATTCCTTCCGTTGACCAATTTCTCCGAGCATTTTCTCAATCAGCGGTACATAATACTTTGCATATGAAATGGTTACAAAACAAAGAAACTGAACCACCAACAAAAAGGACACAAGAACAGGTGACTAAAAACACCTTAGCCGATATAAGGACGAAACAATCAAGAGATAGTCAAAAGATTACACGTTTTAATAAAAGATGGATGCTCACAAATTGGCCATCTCGTCGAAAACAAGTTGTTCTTGTCCAGAACGAGCGTGACCAAGTGCCTATTAGTGCTAGAGATACGAATTTTGATGCTAAATATATGTTAGTTGGAATAGGAAGATAGATATGTAAATATAAGGACGCTCGACATACTTAAACTTTCTTAACTTCTTATACAGAAGAGTTCCACAAATAGCTCATATGTACAGGAAATACAAGACGAAAGTTTAACATAAAGATTTCGTGAGTAATCGACTTCTCACTACAAACCAACGTTAGCTATATCTCAGCAGCTTCTGCCTATCTGCCGACAACTGCTCTTTATCTCTCGACAGCTTTTCTGCCAATAGCTATTTATAACTCAGTCACTCGGCAACCAAGCTTCCAGCGAATCCTTTTGGATAGCTCAGTGTTACACCTTAAACAGGTCCGTACTGTGTTTTTGTCGAGTATTATCAAATTAATGGATATTTGAGCCAAAAAAACTCGCCTTTCGTAGACAAAACAATGTGGCTTGTTGACAAATATACTGAGTGGCCTAAATTACGGAAAAGATTTTCTTTAACGACTGCTGGAGGAAGTTTGAGGAGACAAGATTCTATGTTAACATCTTATATTAAGACTATGTTTCGTTGTTATAATACCCTATCTAAAATCAAACTAATAAAACAATCAAAAACCAAATTATAGTTTGTGTTTTACAGCTCTTGTGATAGTTTGAATATAGACGAACATATCCAGTCAAAGCGGGGGTGGTAAGCTGTTTAATTTACATTATTGTCTGGTTCTGATCAATCAAACCGGGGATGGTAAGCTGTTTAATTTACAATATTATCTTTGGTTCTAATCAATCAAACAGGGGTGGTGATCCTTTAGATTTACATTATTAGCGGTGGTTCTGATCCATCAAACTGGAAACTTGACTTTAACTTTGGAACGTGTCACTTAAAATACTACATCCAAAGGCATATTCACAGTCAATAGATTCGTTTCAAATCAAGAAATCTGGACAAAATTTCTTACCCGAAGCGGCTGAATTGCATTTGCTTTGCAATAGTTCGTGTACGTGCACGATGCCTAAAAGACAGATGGTTCATTTTGATTAATCCATTTCTGTCTGCAAATCAGTCAATTTGTGACAATTGAGTCGTCGTTATCTTTTGTCCAATGCTTCCTTTAAAAATTGTATACCATACATACGAATGGTGTCATTTGTAAGAAAGATACTCAACGTCCAAAAGAATGACAAAACATAACAAATTACAAATGCATATTACAAATTAGTACGTATTACTTTAAATTTATTTTAATTTCATTCCCAAACGGTAGTCTAATGTTGAAATTAGTAATTTTTACAGAGCTCTTCTTAGACAACCGATTTTACATTAGTGGTTCCAAAACACACACACACACACACACACACACACACACACACACACACACAGAGATATATATATATATATATATATATATATATATATATATATTAAAACGTGACAATGGTAATAGGAATCTTTCTATTTAATAAAACTATAAAAGTAATTTAATTGAACCTAAGGTGAGTCAATAGAAGTTATTTTTATCGGAGACTGGTGTGGGTAACGGATTACAATGAAAAACAACCATACCCATTCATATTCAATTCACAATCCCAAAAGCAAAGTAAAAACTTTGAAAATTCGCAAATTAATCCAAACTGGCGAAATTCCACCAGGGAGTGAGGCTGAGTTATCTTAAAGGGTATTCATCTCTTGATTAGCTAGCTAAGCATGCCACGTGTAAAATTAAAATTCCGATTGAAAGGAACATGGAACTATTGGACGTCAAATATAATGTTCATGGTAAACCTGGACACAGATTCAACATGCTTATCAACAATATTGTGATGACAGCAATAAAACATTTTGAGGACTCTGATAAGCTTAGTCTTGCATTTGAAACAGAAGAAGAATACAGATTGAAATTTCTCAATTTTTGTTAACCTAAATAAATTATCCGTTGCTTACAGTTTTTGTAAACAACATTCTGAAAGACCGCTCGATGAATTTCTTGGCGGGTGTAGCTAGCTAAACAGGAGGTGCTTACTCTTCCGGAGCATCTTGCCTCACTTCCCTGGTGGAAGTTCACGTGTCTAGCCTAACTTGTCAGTTTCAATGTTTTTACTTTGCTTCTGGATTGTGATTCGGACATGAATTAGTATGTTTGTTTTTGATTTAAATAATATTTTGTGACTCAATTAAGGTGATCAGCTCTGCAATGACTGGAGAGGACCTGCCTGATCCAAGAGCAATCGACCTACAAAAAAAGAATCATTGCAAACATCGTCAAAATTAAGGCGACCAGCTCTGCAAAGACTGAAGAGGACCTGCCTGGTCCAAAAGCAATCGACTAACAAAAAAAAGAACATTGCAAACAGAAACTTCCGGGGATTGATACGATTTTACCTAAATTTAGAAAAACAATTGGTGTTTAAAGGGAAGAGTGGAGTTTATGTTTTTATGGAGTATGTCGAGGTCTTCAGCAGAGCTAATATACATGTATTTGTACACTAAATAGCTTACCATTTGCAGATCAAGGGCATATCCAATAGTCAGGACCTCAGGTGCGAACAAAATTGCTATTGCTATCAACCTCAGTCAATAATGTTATACTGTTTAATTCATGTCTGGCGTAACACTAGTTTTTCAAGTTTTCAAATAGGAAAATCAATGCATTTTTATCATATCAAATACCGTTACGATGTATGCATTTTGTCATAATTAATAAACACTAAGTACCATCTCAGTCAAAAATAAAATGCAATACTTTAAAAAATTCTTACGGTAATTTATGGCAGCAGACGACCGGAAGTATCATCATGATGGTTAGGGCAAGTGTTTCATGAATTTGCCCATTCATCTATGGGTACGATCGCTGTAATAAAGGTAATAAAGGGAAACTAGTCCTTCAATTTTTTTATTATTATTGATTTTCTTTTGGTAGTCTCCCTTTAGTCAGACAATGTGAAAACATTTTCTTATGCATATGATTCATACGTCGGGCTGTCTCCTGCCATAGAAAGTCACCGTAAGGATTTTAAAAGGTAAGCATTTTAATTTTTTAAGGGGGATAGTATGTACTTTGGTGTTCATTTATTACAACAAAATATATGCGTTACACCAGTATATGCTACGGTGGCTGAATGAGGCCGTGCAAAAGAAAGTTTTTCACGTCATGTGTGTGGGTACGTGGATTTTTTTTCTTCATTGCCTCATTCAGCCACCGTAATACGACATTGTGCAAAATTTATTGATTTTTATATCTATTAAGTATGATCTTGAAAAACATGTGTTACACCGGGCATGAATTAAACAGTAGTATTTGGAGCACTTATAACAAAACTGCAACTTATTGTCAAATAATTGTCGATGTGGTAAAAATACTGAAGAAAACAACCATCTTATTTTTTTTACAACAAATGTGCACACATAACGAAATTTATATTAAACTAATAAGCCAACAATTATCTCGTGATTATTTCTTATCAAAAACAAACATACTAATCCATGTCAAAATCACAATCATAAAGCAAAGTAAAAACTTCGAAACTGACAAATTAGGTACAACACTGAAACTTCCACCAGGGAAGTGAGACTGTGTGCTCCGGAAAAAGTAAACACACCCCTTTTAGAAAGCTACAACCGCCACGAAATTATTGTTTATTATCCTATGACAAATCTGATGATTTAATTTTTTCTATTCTATTTTTCTGCTTACAAATAAATCGTGGAACCGGGTATATTGCAAGCCCAGTATTCTTATTGCAATTACCCTAGATATGTGACGTCCCACAGTTCCATGTTCCTTTAGTTCTCAATTTCGATTTCACACGTGGCTGGTGTTTAGAATCATTGTTTTAATCCTGTGCACGTGAAACCCACCGAATATGCAAACTTCTAGACTTTCTCACTAGATATAGGCGGCAACAGACTTTTTGAATAGAACTTGGAGGTTAGAGGCTCTGTGATTTGTATGTTGGAATTTTTGATCATTTAATCATGTATTTGTACACTAAATAATTCCCTAGTGCCAAAAACCTACTAAACTTATAATCAATAACGATTTTGAGTAAGAATCGAAAACAAACAAACTAATCCATGTCCGAAACACAATCCAGAAGCAAAGTAAAAACTTTGGAACTGACAAGTTAGGTTAGACACGCGAACTTCCAGCAGAGAACTGAGGCCGGGTGCTTCGGAAGGATAAGCAGCTCCTGTTTAGCTAGCTACACTCGCCACGTGTGTAATCAAAATTGTGTGAAAGGAACATGGATCTATGGGACGTCATATATATCCTGGGCAATCCTGCACACAGAGACATCAAACTTATCAATATAAGATCAAAAGCAAATATACAAGTCTATGTTCAGATCATAATTAAAAAAATAAAAAAATAAAAAATTTGAAAACTGGCAAATTCAGTTAACAACGCGAACTTTCACAAGGGAAGTGTCATGCAAAAATAACGAATAATGAGTGGCAATAAGAAGGAAATAAATACATTCCTAGCAATTCAATGTATTATGGTGATGTTATTCTATGCTAAATAGGATCAATGTATTATTGTGGTGTTTTTCTATTCTAAATAGGATCTTTGTTTTCAATATTAGCTATAAATTGGGGGTGTTATTCGCAAGAGTAAAAAACACAAAAAATAAAACGTTCACAATAATTCTATCATTCGTTGAAGCAATAAAAATATACGATTAATATCTTCAAATGAGGACTTTGATACACATTTTTTTATGAAATAATTGTCAGCTTTCTTATGATAAAGTGTTTATTCTAGTATATTGTGGTTTTTACATGTGCACAATATTTTTATAAAATGAGTGTTTTCTTTATTCAATAGACTCCATTATGTTGTTCTTATAGAACATTCACAAATATTCCATCATTCGTTGACGCAAAAGAAAAAATACGATTAATATCTTTAAATGAGGATTTCCGACATCAAAATTTCGAGATTTATTTTTATTGGTATACGTGTTCTACTAGTTTTCCAAATATTTGAAATAATGTTCAACTAATACGAAAGTTGTTTAAAGTGTTTGATAAATATGATTTCTTTGTGCAGGATATTTGATGTTCCATAGTTCCATATTCCTTTCACTCAATTTTAATTTCACATGTGACGGTGTAGCTAGCTATGCAGGAGGTGCTCCGGAGCACAAGACCTCACTTCCCTGGTAGAAGTTCACGTGCTTAGACTAACTTTTCGGTTTAAAAGTCTTTAGTTTGCTTCTGGATTTTGATTTCGACATAGATTAGTGTATTTGTTTTTTATTATTAGTTATCGGCCTTCGTAAAAACATTGTTTGTAATAATTCCTACCAGATTCTAACGAATTTTAAACAGAAATAATAGATCTAGTTCGGACAAGTATAATCATTATAATGTTTGTTTTTGATTGATTTAACCAGATTAAACGCTAAAAAGTGAAATTGATACAAGAAATGTTTAAATTAAAATCCGTTATCTTAAATGACCAATCTGTAGCAATTCATTGTTTGCTGTATGAATACAGTGAAGTATAGAAAAGAGGAGGTTCTTTATTTCCAAAAAATATAGTTATAGCAAGTACTAAAAATACTGTAAATTCCCACGTTTCGTGGTGACACAGTCACCATGGCTGTGTCACCGAGACTTGAATTATATTTCAGACAATCAGAATGTAATATTTATAGCAAAATAATAAATAAATAATGGATTGATTTGAAAACTTTTGGTTTGTTTTTTTCTTATTATATAGATAATTATAACATTATCCAATTATTTATACAGAAAATTGCAACGGCCTTTTTTAATTCATCATTGTTTTCTTTCATAACTTCAAAGAGGGTGTTGTTTAATATAACTTTTCAAATCCGATTCATCAAATCAATTCGACTCGATGTGACGTAATTTCTTAGAAAAAAATTCGTATAACGGAAAAAATCGGCACGTTATGTTTTAATAGATTTTCAAAAAAAAATGAAAAAATAAACCAATCCATTATCTTTTCTCATTATAGAATTTTGATGCATATAAAATGTCTCCGATGTATAATTGACACGTATCTTTGATATAATCTTCAACTTATTTTCTTGTTGAAGAGAACGAAAGGGAAAATAGAAGATGTCAATGAATCACTTTTAAAGGTTTGTTCAACATCACCAGTGACACACACTCTGTTTGTTTTATTAAATAATCATCAGCTTTCTTATGGCAAAATGTATATAAATACTAGGATATTGTGTTTTTATATATGCACAATATTTTCTTTTATAAAATGAGTGTATGTCACCACCACCATCTCTCCCCCCCCCCCTCTCTCTCTCTCTCTCTCTCTCTCTCCTCTCTCTCTCTCATTGTTATATTTAACAACGATGGTAGGCTTTTTTGACGAGAGAATATATACCTCCCAACTCGGATCGGTTCCCAATCAGGGCATATGTTCCCTTTTAACATTTAAACATTTCACAATAATGCGTTGAAGTGTTAGAACAGTTTGTAAAACCTTTCTTTATTTCATATTTCTAATAGAATATTTTAAATTTAACGGGGGTTCTTAATTTAAACCTGCTATTCCACCATGTTTAATATGGACGTTCAGAATTTACTAGGCTGTTTCGCTAAGTTATTTCTTGTTTCTTCAATATTACATATTATATTCTATTCTAAAAAATATTCAAAGAAATTTCTTTCTTCATCAATTTCCATGACGAGTTTCACTTTTAAATGTAAAATAGTGGTAGCTTATTTTCAAAAAGAATTTTATAAAAGGAAATTCCATTATGCCTTTCAAGACAAACATTTTAAAACATTCAACGGTAATTCTGAAAAAATTGTAATCTGCTGTATAATCATTCTTAATATGGACGTTCAAAATTTTCTTTTCTGTTTAACCTTGTTAGTTCGTGAATATTAAATATCTCTTTTTTAAATCTTTCTTGATTCATTTCCATTAAGATTTTCTCTTTTATATGAAAAATGGTAACTTATTTTTCAAGCATAATTTATAAAAAGAAATTCCATTTTTTAAAGGTAACATTTTGAATTACATGTAAACAGACATTCTGATTATACAATCATGCTAAATATGGACGTAAAAATCTACTTTGCTGTTTCACCTAGTTATTTCTTGAATATTATATGACGGATACTATTTTCAAAATTATTCAAAGAAATTACAATTAATTCAGAACGTCCAACGGGGAAATAAGGCCGGGTGCTCCGGAAGGAAAAGCACCCTCTGTATATAAGAATACTTGAAGGCCTCAATCCATTTAACGTAAACTTCACCGATACTATACATTCTGAGTTTGTGTAGTAGTCGATAATGTGAACATACATTCCGAGTTTGTGTAATAGTCGATAGTGTGAACATACATTCTGAGTTTGTGAAATAGTCGATAATGTGAACATACATTCTGAGTTTGTGTAATAGTCGATAGTATGGAACTTTATTGAATTTATTCTAAATTATTCTAAAATATATTATCTGGTAATTTATTTTGAAACCTTTACAACCAGTGTATCAAGAAAGTTACTTATTAAAACAACGTTCAAATTTAGTATGAAATAACCAAGTTATGAAAAACTTAGTATATTTATTTTTTAGATTTTAGTAGTACTGTTGACAGTAACAGCATATTTTGGTTTTGTTATTGCGACTGACCCTCCTGGAGGTCTTTATGATAATGTGGTTGACGAGTATGACAGATTAACCGATGAAATTAATCTGAATTAGGAGTCATGATTACATACAAGTAAGTGGCAGTTAGTTAGCTTAAAAGCGTTACTATATTGCAAGCATAGGCTTATCGAAGACCTCAAAAAGTTTTACTGCCGTCATCACAGTATTGTTAATAAGTCTGATGTCTCTGTGTCCAGGATTTCCCTGGATATTTTTGACGTCCCATAGTTCCATGTTCCTTTCACACAATTTTCATTACACAAGTGGCGGGAGTAGCTAGCTAAACAGGATGTGCACATTCTGGAGCACCCGGCCTCACTTCCTTGATGGGAGGGAGTTCGCGTGTAACCTTACTTGTCAGTTTATACTTTGCTTCTGGATTTTGATTCGGACATGGACATGGATTAGTATGTTTGTTTTTTATCTTCTTCATACATGTACGTCACTTCCTTGGTGGAAGGCCGTGTTGAAATAAATTTGTCACTTTTCAAATCTCTCTCTCTCTCTCTCTCTCTCTCTCTCTCTCTCTCTGATACGTATAAATCCTTATTTAGTATTATTTACCTTTATTATTTTAGTATTGTATAAAATTCATTTTCGAAACTGTGCGCCAAATATTTCGATAAAGTAAATAATCGAATAAAAGGTGATAATGGCGTTTCACACGCGTGTTTTCTAAAACATAACTCAATTTATTTATTCTGTGTAATACATGTTTAACCCTTGTGTACGGTTCTTCTTCTTACATATATCATTAAAAAAATACTATATTTGTAGGTTGGTAGCAGCATCAACAGTCGAACAATGGAAACTAAAGAAAGGAAATTTCATATTATTCTTTCACGTTCTTTAAAAAACATTTGGACTCCGGTTTTCGATTTTTAACTGCATCATATCCAGTTTCTTACAAAATTCAATAAAACAATGATATATATATATATATCTTCTATAAAATAAACGATATTGAATAACATTTACATGTGGTAGATTTCTTCATCTTTTTCATTTACGTGTGTACATGTACAAGATGGGATGGTTGTTTTTTCAAATTCTTGTGACCGAGTGAGTAATGGTATTAAACGTCCAGTCAGGAATATTGCACTGATATCGAAATGTTACCAGCTATATGCAAAAATGCAGTTGCGTTGTGCTGATAGCATTATACAACATTGTTCTTTATCGTGCCACGCCTACCGTGACATGGTATTTCGTTCATTTTAAGTTTTAAACCGAAAGATTAGTGACTTTTATTTCGTAATGCTGAGTGCCTGGAGACAGAACAGTCATTCCCCACTTTCCAACTGACGATATCACCATAGGACATATCCTAGAGTTAAAAGGTTTATTATTTTGCAAATTCGTTGGCTTTCTTTAATACTCTGGGATTTCTCACATCCCAGAAGTGATCGTGCCTCTAATCTATATGCTCATACCGGTTCGTGTCTAAACCACAATCCTAATACAAAGTAAATAGAATAAAACTTACAAATAAGGTAAAACACGGATTTACACAACGGACGTTAGACCAGGTGCTCCGGAATGATGAGCACCTAACCTTCGGCTAAATACACCCGTCATTTCTGTAATCAAAATTGAAAATGAAAGAAACATGAACTATGAAAAATAATATATATTCATGGTTATTTTGCATTCAGAGACATCGTACTAATAAACAATATTGTGATAACGGCTATCAAACTTTTTGATGGTTTGTTAAGCCTAGACTTGTAACATCTTTCCGTCAAAAATTAATTTGTAAGCAGTATTCTTCGTTGTAAAAAGTTCCCGTAGTGGGAACAAGCTCTACCAAAGCGTTTTATTTACACCATAAGCAAGAGAAGCAGGTATGTTGAAAATATCAGTTTAACCGGGCTGATGCGTACAATTCACTTTCTGTTTTAACCACTTATTGTTGTCTAATGCTAAATCCTTTTTAGCTGATCAAGCGAGCTCCTGTTTAGAATGGTGTTTTAATTGCCGATTATCTAACACGTATTCCTAAATGGTAATCAGTTCTTCTTGTGTTATCGGTCTTATCTTCTCATCCATATCATGTGTTTTATCATTTTAATATCTCGTTGTGTGTATAAAACAATAACAACATTTGTTAATCATCAATCACAAATAAACATCCTAATGTATGTCAAAATCACAATCCCAAAGAAAAGTAAAACATTTGAAACTGTCTTATTAGGTTAAACACGCGAACTTCCAACAGGAAAGTGAGGCAGGGTGCTCCGGAAAGGTAAGTGCCTGCTGTTTAGTTAGTTACACCCGCAACAGGTGTAATCAAAATTGAGAATGAAAGGAACATGGAACTATGGAAAGTCAAATATACCAGTGGTAATTTTAGATACATAGAAATATTGTGATGATGCCTATAAAACTTTTCGGGGCCTTGATAAACCTAAGCTTGCAATATCTTTGAGCCAACAATTTATTTGTAAGTAGATTACTTCGTTGTAAAATGTAGTAGAAGCAAGCTCTACCATAGCGTATTTATTGTTTAACAAATACACCATAAGCCAAAGAAGCAGCTATGATGCTGCATAGAAACGAAATGTTGGCAATAGAAAAATTTCAATCATCACGTTTGTAATATAACTTTAATTGTTGTCTTCCGTGGGCGTCATAATTGACGCATAAGTCTAAATATGAAACAGACCTTGAAGTATCAGTCAAATCTTTTGTTTCAAGCTCGCTAGAATAGATAGCATTAAGAGACAGAACGTCATCTATATATCTGTTTGTGGCGTTGAATGATTTGGCGACAGTCTTCTCTCCAGATTTAACTAGGTTCTTCATAAATTCTGCTTCATAAGAATAAAGAAACAAATCAGCAAGCAATGGTACGAAGATTGTACGCATTGATATATTGTTTGTTTTGAATCCGTATGACGCTTGACAAAATAACCAGAATCCCTGTCTAACACTAGATATTTGTATCTTGGCTCACCGTTTTTGTAAAAGAATGAAAAGTGAATAAGTACAATAACTCTGAATGCAAACTTACAATGGTCATATATCATTTCGCTAAAAAAAGAAAAATGAAATTCACATAATCTTCAAAAATAGGATTATTAAGAGATAATAATCAAATAATAAATTTTGGTTCAAAGCTGTTCCACTGTTCCATCACAGAACAGAAAATCGCGTGATTCTATGCAAACAGAAGAAGCAGATGCACGAAGTAGTTCTTCAACTGTGGTGCAATATTGTCAAACACAATGTCGATTCATAGAATTCAGACTAAAGCTAAAGGTTATGTAACTAAGTACTACTTTTAAATTTGATCTTAATGTGATGGAGCAGCTTTGAATGGATAAATAGCAATTTTTAATAACGGTGTTATTTGTCGTTACTTTTGGTGATATTAGGGGTCATATAACTTTTGATCCGGGGCTGTACATGCAAGTATAATTGTGGAAGTAACAACTGTCAGATTCAGCTACGTCAGGGAAGTGAGACCGATTCGTACGGAAGGGTTATCACGTCTTGTCCAGCTTCATTCAGCACATTTGTATTCAAAATTGAGAATAATAAAACACGGAAGGTCAAATATATCTAGGCTAACGTTTGATACAGAGACAATATTGTGATGGCGATATTGTTGAAAAGAATTTTTTGTAAACCTAATTCTGGTATATGGAGGATTTTCCTATACACAAACCAAGCTCATCAATAACACCTTCAAAGTAGAACATCTTTCAAACCAGAATAATGTCGCTTGGTTCCTTTTTAGCAGGGATAACAACATATTTGTTATGTATGTCTGTTGGCATTGCAGAAATCTTCGGATCTCTGAGTACTGAAGAAGGTTAAGAATGTGTCTGTCAAAAATCAACTTGAATACATGTATCTTTTGTCGGTCACAGCTACATGCACTAGTACATGTATACTTTTAATGACATTTCTGTACTAGTTTTAAAACTAGGTTGAATCTCTACCTGTAAAATCAGATTGAAGATTAATGATGATCTATGTTAATTTTACCTGTGAGTTTTGCGGCTTTGATAATAGACGTTTGGTGTCTTTTTTCGAAGAAAACCTAGTTAACCTAGTTTGTATACCATCGATCATGATTACCGTAAATGTCAATTTTTTGGTGTCATAAATAATAGGATTTATCAAGGGCAATGAAGTAGAGTTCAGACAAAAAGGGACTTTCACGAATTTTTAAATGAAATATGAATTAAATTAAATGAAATATTTTTTATCACTCAAAAAGAAATTATTTATAGCAGAAAAATATATACTTAATTTAATATCAATGTCCCAACGTACAACATGCCAGATTTATTTAGCACCACTCATATGGATGATGCTATGTTAAGACCTAGATTCAAACCTACCCTGAAAGCCACCTCTAATTAAGAGCCACCTGCTTTTAAAGATCATTAAAAATTTATCTCAATCGCTCTTTATACAGGTTATTTGAACCTGTATATAAGGGCTACCTGTCCATAAGTGCTACTTTTACAGGTTCTCGTTCTTGGCCCTAATAGACAGGTTTGGCTGTATTTGTGTCATTACTCTTTCGTTCCTTCGACCTAAAAGCGAAGAAGCGAAAATACGATGGCGAAGGAGCGAAGATGATATAGTGAAAGGACGAAAGTATTATCGCTACTTCGCCTTCGCAACTTCGCTTATCTTCACTCCTTCCCCTGGTGTTTTCGCTCTTTCGCTTCTTCACGTCATCGCAACTTCGCCAGCGTGTTTCGCTTCTAGATCGAAAGAGCGAATGGACGATACCGGTACTACAAATTCGACCCCAAAAGAATACTATACACTTTTCCTTTTCTATATGCAGCAATATACCTGCTTCTGGTGTATTTGTTTCCCAATTGATGCTCTATGGTAGAGATCGTTCCCACTGCTTGCAAATAAATTGTTGACCCAGGGATATTGCAAGCCTATGCTTATCAAGGCACTCAAAAAGTTTTATGGCCGTCATCACAGTATTGTTGATAAGTTTGATGTCTCTGTGTCTTGGATTTCCCTGGATATATTTGACGTCACATACATGTAGTTCCATTTTTCTTTCACACAATTTTGGTTACACAAATGGCGCATGTAGCCAGCTAAACAGGAGGTGCTTACCCTTCCGGAGCACCCGGCCTCACTTCCCGGGTGGAAGTTCACGTGTCTAACATGACTTGTCAGTTCCAAAGTTTTTACTTTGCTTATGGATTGTGATTCGGACATGGATTAGTATGTTTGTTTATGATACATGTGTTTTATTACCCATGTTGATTACATACTATTTAGACAAGCGTAAAGATTAATTACACTATTTTAAAATTAACAAATCACTGCAGCAAGTTGTCATGGCGTGATTTGTTTACGTCATATTTTCAGTCGTGCACAGCAAAGTAATTTTCATTATGATTTGATAAAGGTAACAGGAAATGTACAGTAAATGTAAAATTCAATTGTTTTTGAATGGTATTATACGTCCCTGTCATCATGAAAGTATTTCTGTAAAAAGGATACTGTTGGCAATTCAATTCATTATAAAATAAACACTAACGACAGCATGATTATTTATATCGCAATATATTTCGAATACACCGTATTCCTTATCAAGCTTACATTTTAACTAACTTAAAATTACAAATACAAGATATATGTGTAAAACATTATTTACAGATTATACAATGTAATTACACAAAAGTGTCACCTGATTAAGTGAAAAACCAATTAGGGTTTAGCCTAAGGGTTATTGGAACACATTCAATAAGAAAGTTGCCCCATCACCCGCTAATTGTTTATTTAGGGAAGGCCTTTCATCTTATATATGTAAAGCCTCCAGGATCACCAACTACCTTTATTCAGAGTTTTGAAACACTTGGTGATCCCGAACTCTTTACATCTCTTACAATTTTCTACATGATTGAATATGGCACTGCCGGTTTTATTATGTTCAGTAATGCGTCTCTGAAGGAAAATGTCTAAAGTGAGACAGGAGATAATTCAGTATGCAGCTTCAAAAATCGCTCAAAAGTCCGACCATTCCTTGTTCTGGTCACCCACTCTCTATGTTCTTTTGTTTTTATAGCATTGTTAATGGTCCTCTTCCAATAATCACGCTTGCTGGGTTAGACTGTAACAAAATTATGTGTATAGTTCACAAGCAAGTATACTGCGAAGCGCAATTTTCATTTCCGCCGTTATAGTAACACGATACTTTTTATCAAAAAGAATTAAAGGTGTTTTTTCTAATATAACCCTGTTAAACCAAAACAAATGACTGCAGAACAGCACTAGGGTGGCAACCAGAGGGGAAAAGAAAAAGGGGAAGACCTAAGTCCACATGGAGGAGAACGACAGAAAAGGAAAGAAACGCAAGCGGATAGACCAGCTGGAACACAGCAAAAACAGCAACAAAGGATAGACAGAAAAAGAAAAGACAGCGTTACGACCTTATGGACCTTCCGGCGAGGAGAGCATTAAGGTTAAGGTAATGAAACCAAAACATTACCGATGACAGAAAGTGAGTTGTGATTGCCTTTAACTAGCCATAGAAAAATGTGAAAGGAATAGGGCGAGCATATATTTCACATACCAGTAAAATTTCTGGTTTTTGGCATACGCTTTTGTTTAGAATATTTTTCTTTTAAATGGATTGAAAGAATACATATATACTTAAACATCAAGAAATGTCTTTACTATTTATTAATCAATGAAAACAAAAGCTTTACCATGGTTTTAAATGAAATTTTATGTTTTGTTAAAGCAGAGTAGCTAGCATACATATCTGGTTGGCTCACTTAATTCTACAATATCCGGTGTACGCTGTACCTTGATCCATTGTAGGTTAATATCGCTATACATACTTATAAAAAATTATTTTATTTGTATGAGTATCTATAGCGACATTTTTATATTTTTTTAAACCTACAATTACAAGCTCATGTGATTAAGTTGCATCACGTCACTGCACAGTGCGTGTAGAAAACTAAAAAAAAAATCGGGAAGATGATGTCGGATATCATCATCGAAGTCGCCGTAGTCATCATCATCATCATCATCTTCTTTTTCATTTATTTATTTATTGTCTCCATACATAGAGATATGCACATAAGGGGTGTCTGGCAAATAACTAACTTTATAAGATGCACTGTTAGAAAAAAATACATGTTGAGATCACATATCACTTTTTTTAAATCTTGCCAAGCGAATTTACGTATACCAGGATACGTCATACATCGTTTCAAAATAAGATTATTTTAAAAATGGTTTTTGCGGTTAAAATTCAATTACAACACTTGTATAAGATTAAACTGTTAGATCACTATTTCTATTATATCGATTTTATAGGATCAATATACATAAGTTCTTTAAAGGCTTTAGGTATATCAGTTATCTCCGCTGTTGCTATGCAATTGTTTATTAGTAACCAGGTATTAGAAATGTTTTATTGACCTGTAGCTTAAACGTGTCTGACTTAGGAAATCTCTCCCTCCTGACTTTTAAGACAAAGCTATGACGGAAGAAGGTTAGTTAAATAATAATTAGATTTACGGATAACTATAATTACAGCGGGTAATAGCATCCGACATCCTTAACAGTTTAAACACGCTAGGTCTCACAAAAAATCAATTGTTTATCGTTCGATTTATGTCACGGGTCACTAGGCCAAGACTACAAATCTACTGTTTTAGTTATGTGGTTTCAAATATACCTGATTTATTTATTTATGTATTTTTATGCTTTATTGTGTTTCATTAACGTTTTTATTATTAACAACAATTTTATTTGTTCTCTCCGATAAAGCAGAAATACCTACACGCATTAATTTTTAAAATCAAATTTCTGATACGGGATACTATTAGTGTGCTAGAATCAATACCAGTGAAGTGTTCTGTAACCAATACACTTTATACGGTGATCAGTCGCTGGGTATTTATTACTCAATTAATAATCCAGGGATAAGAAATACTTCAAACTTTGTTTACTGACGATGCATATGTAAATACTTTTTTCTAGTTTTATCTTTTTATAAAGGGGGGGGGGGGGGGTAAAATTATTCAGAATAATGGCATGTGCATTCTGGTGTACACGTAAGGTTCTGCATGTGACACGTGTAATTTCTTGACTTTTTCTTTAAAATATTTCAATTATAAACTAAAAAACGAGATAATGTTGAAATACAACGCTTATAATTTGAAGTAATAATAATGTGATCCCAAACTCTGTCATTCGGTTTATTGGATGTGTCCATTTAATTTGTTAGTATGAAAGCATGTACATACCGTCGTATTGATTTAATAGCCGTGAGAAAACAGAAAATCTTAATTACACATTACTTTCATTAAGTTCTAAATTTGTAATTAATTGTAACTCGTTACCATTAAATTTTTAATTACCCCATGTCTGATCTTTCTACTACTACTACTAATAATAATACAAAAAGTGAAATTTACCCTAATTGACTGAGCCGTGTTGCTGATAAAAAAGAATGTATTAATACAATTTTCATAATGTAACATGAACATTGACTAAAACAAGAACGAATACTTGCATTATCATCCGCTGAAAACTTAAACAATTTATAAGCCTGTATGTTAAGTTTAACTAAATCGGCGAATGCTAGAGTTAAAACAAATTTTTAATTCGAGTTGATAAAGTTTAAATGAATACTACCTCATTATTTTTGTTATTTTGACATATAACAGAAACACAACATAAACTATGTGTACCTTATCAAATACAAATGTAACTACATTTTGTATATTACTTGTCACTGACCAGTCAGTTTTGTGGAAGGCATACATTCGAAAACAATTTTAGTAATAGCAGGAACAAAGATCTGTTAATTTCCCAACATATATTTCACACATGGCGGATGTAGCTAGCTAGACAGGATGTGCTTACCCTTCTGGAGCACCCAGCCTTACTTCCCTGGTGGAAGTTCACGTGTGTAACTTAATTTGCCAGTTTTGAGGTTTTTGCTTTGCTTTGGGATTGTGGTTTAAGCATGGACTGTTATGTTTGGTTTTTTTTATTTAATTTGAATCAACAAAACTACTAGTATGTTAGTATGAAACATAAGACACATAATTGTATTGTCACAGTCAGTTTTGGGTTTGTTCTTGCTTTGGGATTGTGGTTTGTACATGGATTGGTATGTTATATGCTATTGTGTACACATAGATATATGTAACTAGCTTAATTAATCAAGATAAATCTTGTGTAATTGTTTGGGTTTTTTTAAATTAGATCAGTAAGTAGGCCAAGATAAAAAATCAATTACTTAAATACAAAAATGTTTGTGTTTTAATTTAGCTAGATATCAATTTCTTAATCGCCAGACAATTACCTAGATTCGCTATATAGAGATAATTAAATAGTGGGTTTTATAGATCGTTGTGGTCGGAAACAATGCCACAAAAACTGAAATTTTCTAAAAAGTTAAAGAAGCGGTATTACAGTAAGTTTTTATGGTGATCTTTAGTCGAATGCTCTCTCTCTCTCTCTCTCTCTCTCTCTCTCTCTCTCTCTCCTCTCTCTCTCTCTCAATTAATCAGTAATATGTCACTCTTTATATATACTCTTTTAACTCAAGAGTTATTATGAGACACGATAAAATATGTACACAATATTAAAAATTTACAAAACAGTTTATGTGCTAAAGTTTGCCGGAATCGTAATGTCATATACCATTTTTGTGGGAGTACATTCGGCCTGTCAGACTTAAAACTTACAAATAAATATAATGTAAAAATACCCAGGTTTCGTATCATCCACAATACTAGAGAGGCCCTGGTTTTTATAAACAGTTTCAGGTCTTTTTGGTTAGAACCCTAACTACTGAATTGCAAACCCGAACATCGGCCAACATTCTCGTCATTTTATTATTCGTTCCAGACGACATTTTTTCAAAAGAGACTTGTAACTGAAAAAAAACATACATGACACAATACAAGGCGACGGTAGACGAGCAAAACAAGACAAGAAAGGAGAAACGTATACAGTACAGACCTGTCGAAAATTTAACAATGAGCTAACGAATTAGTGATAAATAGTCGTCGTCTTTCTGCCCTTTAGCTCGGTAGCTTTCAAAAGCTTCTATTTGTCTCTCCACATCATTTACGTCACTAGCTACCCATAGCTTGGCCATCTGATAGCCGAGTTTCGGCTTCTGACCATTAAGTCAGTGTTAAACCTTCGACAGGTCTGTACTCAGTGTACTGTATTTGGATAACTGATTATATTATGCCCGACTTTGGACGGGCATCAGAGTAAATGTCCAGTGTTTAAAGTACTACAAGTATCAGAAGGTCCTCTCTTAACAAATCCCACTTATTTCACAACCAGTTGTCCATACACTAACTAGTTTGCTGAAGTTTGAACCTTTGTCAGGTCTAAATGATCTCTCATGATTTGTAATTCCCATCCAGATACGACTTGAAATCACCCGTATTATTATATTACAGAGCTACCTGCATTTTCTATTACAGAGCTACCTGCATTTTCTATTACAGAGCTACCTGCATTTTCTATTACAGAGCTACCTGCATTTTCTATTACAGAGCTACCTGCATTTCCACATTTATTTCTTAACTAAGATTTAGTTTAACTTAAATGTGGCAGCTTTTGATATTACGTTATAGTAATGCAACAATCTTAAAGAAATCTTCAAAATGACACCTTAAATTTATCAATGTCTTGAAAACTAACAATTTTATTTATATGTCTAATTTGCCAGATTTAAGTTAAACAAAATCTTAGTTCAAGAATAATTGTGAATCTAGGGCCTGGCCCCGGTCTCACAATCATTACTTAACTAAGGTGCCCCTTATGCGATCTTCTAAACAACACCATAAACTCTAGAATATCTTAAAAATATCAAAATTATTAAGTTTTTTCTGCAGTATTTAAGTAAAAGAGTCTTAGTTAAGAAATGATTGTGAAACCGGAGACAGGTACTCTGGTCAAATCCCTTACATTCATAGTTTGGTTTAAGCTTAAAGAAAGCGTGAACATTTGCGATAAGGTTAAACCACATTGTTTTATTATTATTGCAGGTAAGGAAGCGCCAAAGTCTAAGGAAGCTGCTGTACTGAGAGATTCCAGTCTTTCATTCCTAGCCCGGGAAGTCGCTCCGGAGAAGACAGCAGCTTTATGTTTTCTCATGTACTTAAACATACCTACAGCCAGAATTATAGACTTAATTTGCGACATAGAAAACGGTTTCTTGAGCTGTGATGACGCTAAGAAAACTAGCCTATTACTCACTGGTTTAATCCGATGGAAGGAGATGAAATGTGGATGTAAAGAAAGGGAGAAGGTGAAAGAGATGGACAGGGCGTTGAGAGAACTTGGGAAAACAGAGATAGCCGATGTTTTCATGGAAAGACATGGGAATCAGACCGAGCTTACATCTGATGCTTTTGCAAGTCTTGCATAATTATAACTGGACAGAAAACGAAAGTACAAGCATCTGTTACGACAACAAAGAACTTTTTATGATATTTCAGTAATAAAGAGACCATTTTACAACATCCGGTTACAACTCATCATCAGAACACATCCGGTTACGTTAAACCATATCCGGTCCAAACGCTATATTTGGAGTTTTTGAAGCTCGATATTAAGAGGCTGTGATAAATAATTTATAATTTTTATATGTTACTTATAATTTTTCACTTTCATTTTGTTTTAATACCATGTTTATAAATTAAACATTTCTTTCATATATATCTACAGCTTTACTTAAGTTGTTCTCAGGCTTGATACTTGTATGTGGATTGATTGGTTAATAGATAGTTTGCCAACTCAAAAATATTTCACTAAAATCGAGACGTCACAAGTTATAAGAAAACTCGTAGAAATATTGACCTTTGCAATCCACCAAAGGCTATGGGAACGGAGGATTCTTTAGCGTGCCACGCCTACCGAGACATGCGGTTTTTAAGGTCTTGTGAAGGACCCATGATTTCCATGTGCTTTGCGAAATAAAAGTCACTATGTACTTTCAAGAATAGGCTAGATCCGACCGAGGTTCAAACCCCAAACTTTCTCATAAGGAACGAGCACTATACAAACTGAGCTTCCGTAGTAGTACGTTATGTAGGCATTTACAGTTCCATCATACGTACTAGTTAAAAGTCAGAACAACCAATAACAAGGCACCATAAACCCACACCAAATAGAAATAAACCATGTTGAAGCCATAGATTATGATTGTATATAGAGGGTTTGGTTCCCAAACTGGCAAAAAATGATCTCGTTTCATATATTTTTACAACTTGTATCACAAGATTCTTGTGACATATACGTTTCTAATATTGGATAGTTCTGTTGCTATAACAACATTGCCATAGGTACTTAAATATGACTTAAAAAGTATATTATAAAATTTCGAAAAAAAAAACATTTTTAACATATTGCAGTTTATTTCTGGAACTTAAACGAAATAAGGATGCTCACTGGTTTAACAAAAACCGCTACAATGTGTACCACGACACAAGGCATACATTAAGTTCATTAATTTTAAAACTACATTGTCATTGTTTTAAATAAACAAGAAGGTTTTGAAAAATGCTTGATTGATAAAAGCCACGGCTAAAAAGCTAACCATCTCTTGTTTGAGTGGAGATGTTCATCTATTTGAAATCTCCAATGCATCGAGGTTTGTATGTTAATTAATAGCGCTAACAAGGAGGAATTTTTCAATAGGTTGGTTCCATGATATCGTCAATGTTCAATCATTCGCTGAATCAGTTTCTAAATTTCTGTGGCGCAATTTTTTCCGGACTGTTTTCTATTTAAAACAACTTGGGGAGAGTCTGCACGCTGATCCACGAGGTAGCAGATGAGTATCGCAAACACATAAACAATAAAACTCCATGGCAAGAAAGCACATTCAAACTACCAAGGTGGAACCGACGATGGACTGTAAAAGACTTCGCGATAGAATACAGAAGTCTTCACCACACGCTTCCAAGTACAGTCAAACCTGTCTGTAAAGGCCACTCAAGGGAACCAGTAAAAGTGACCTTTATATACAGGTTCAAATTATATGAATAAAGAGCAATTGGGATACAATTCTGCTGACCTTTATAAGCAGGTGACCCTTTAATAGAGGCGGCCTTAAGGCAGGTTCGGCTGTATATACACTTGCTTAACTGACTTGTTTCAAACCTAAACATAACCCGCAAATTCAGTGAATTAGGATCTCCCGCCAACATTATTTTTTTACTTCAGGTTAATGATTAGCACATCTCTTGTCAATTTTGATGGTTTGCATCAAGTTTCATAAAATAATGCTATATAGATTTGGAGAGTTACTCCAGACAAGAAGTGTCTGGACATAACAATTTGAAGGCATTTTCAACATTTTGCAAAATGTAACCCAAAAATTGCATAACCCATTTTCCAACTAAATTTCATGAAATGGATGAATTATAAGTTTAAGACTATAGAAAAGCCAAATATCACACCAGGTATTTGCTCTTGTCACTGGTTTTCGAAAAAATTTCATTCAAAGGGCCATAACTCCAAAAAAGCAAACCAGCTCAGGTTAATGAGATGCGCATCTCCTAATAATGTGGATACTTTGCCCCAACTTTAGTTAAATAGTCCTGAATAGTTTGAAGAATTACTCTGGAGAAATTTATGTCTTCAGCGAATTGACATTACATTATAAAGGCATCAACATTGACCGCAAAAACGTGTTGCCCATTTTACAAGCAAATTTCACACAAAGAATAAATTACTAGTTTCGGACTACAGATTTTGGCTCCAGTCATGAGTTTTAGAAAATTTAACTAACTTTGGTCTTTAGTCCCAGGAAAATGAGCAAACCAATTAGGGTTAACGATATGCGCATCTCCTGTCAATGTTGATGCTGTGCACCAAGTTTCGTGCAATAGTGCTTTGTAGTTTTGGAGAATTAGAACAGACAAGAATTTCGGATGGACGGAAACTTTTAATCACTATTGTTCTAGTCAATATAGTATGGTGGCCCACAGGTCAATCCAAAGTGAACTGTTGTCATACAAAGTTCCATTCAAAACATCAACTGAAACTGAAGTCTTTACACAGCAGTCAGTTTTGTTTTCAAAATACTGGTGACCTTGACCAAATAGTCCAAGTACCCTCTTGTTATAAACAACATTAATTTTCTACAAAGATTCATGATACAAAAACAAAACAAAACAAATAATGTTTGTACAAAAACAAGAATTTTATTACTTCTTCTTTTTGCCATATAAAAATCCATGATCATGAAACTTTACATACAATATGAAACTGTACAAATTGTCATAGGTCCAGCTGTTCAAAACTTACTTAAAATGCTTTGCTTAGATAGATTTTTCAAAGAATTACTGCTACATTTGCGACTCCCATCAAAAATGTGACTAAAGTTTAAAACAACTGGACTTATGCACAAAACATTAAATAATAAATACCAGCACATCAAACTATTGTATCAATGATATGATATCTAATAAAGCACATATACCAGTAACTTGCAAAAAATATATCTAGATATTCTTAAGATCACTCTATGGACCCAAATGCTTCATCAATATACATGTATACAATATTAGGCTCTGGCACTATACTCCGCAAGACAATACTATTTTAGCACTGGTCCCTAAGGATAACACAATAATGTATAGGTATAGTTTTGTCTAAATATAGATCTTTTTGGCTCTGACCTGTTGAAGTATACATGTACATGGAAATATTATAAAAGAGGCTATTTTGAACCCAAAAGTGAGTAGTCTTAAAATAAACAGTAAAATAAATTGAAAGATAAACAGAAAAAGAATATATTACAGCTTCTGAATTAGTTTTATGCCATTTCAATGCAGGCAGTAAAGATGGTGTTTTTTGTTGGTATTTTATGCCATCTAAGGACATTTTTGACAAAATTTGCTAACTCTGCAAATATAGAGTGCAATCAAGAACAAACTTTATACTTTTACTATTTGTGTACTGTAAACATATTTAATTTTGCAGTTAAGGAATATTTGACAAATCTGTGTAGTTACATTTTTGGTTTTTCTTTTAAAGAAAACATGCATTATTACACAATAGGCATATGATTTTCACTCTATTATTTTCGCGCAAAACAAACTACCGTGAAATAAGCGAAAATTAGTACATCTCGAAAATAAATGCGTTTACAGTATTCTTTTATAATCAATGGCCATACATGTATAAAGCCTGTTTTCATTTGCACATACAAAGGGGGATAATTATGTACAGTAAAACATGGCCTAAAATGAACAGAAACAGTTTTTACTCAAAATTAAACGTAAAATTGATATGTGATTATAATATTCAATTTTCGTTGCATTTTTGGTCAAATAAACTTCATACCATATTTATATTTAAAATACACAACCTTATAAATGGTTGAAGATAGAGTAAATATTCTGAGGAAATATTCTCTTATTTTTAAAGTATATACTACAAAGTTAAGAATGTTTAGGTGTACTGAGTGTCCACTGAAAAAAATTTAACTTTTTTTGTATAAAGTAACTAAAATCTAAAACTTTATAGTGATACATGTAGTTGTACAGTATGAACAAAATTTAAGATTTAATCTAGTTTTTCTGACTATTCCAGTTTTTGATAATACATGTACAAATGTTCATATTATATACATAACAATGATTACCAGTGATGCACATAACAATGCCAGGTTGCTTACTATGAAAAGGGGTTGTCTTTCAAGGAAATTGTGTCATTTTTTTCATTGCAACTAGAGTTTTTTCCCCAGATTTTACAGAGTCGATGGCATTGACACTATTCTTCTCTTCCAATACAACAGTAATGATATTGTCCTATAAGCTAAGGGGGATAACCCTTGTAGGAAAACTGAAATTTACCTTAGGTGTAGTTATGTAACTTGGATGAACATTTTGCAATTTTCTAAAAGAATTTAATGATATCAGAAATTTACATCTTTCAGTGAATAGCTGAGGACTTTAATTATAATTTATTTTTTCTTAAAAAACGAGTTGTTAATTTTTGCACACTTTGCAATATGTTCCATAAAGCAGTGAAAATAACTCTACCTTGAAACTACTGTACTTTCAAACCAAAGTCCTCTGTAATATTTCAGTCTTAATATTCATTAATTTACTTAGTTACAAATCTTGTTATTCTTAAGTGATGCAGAATAACTATGCTAAATTTCTGAGAAGGAGACACATACCGGTAGTTACTGGGTAAATGTATTCAATAAATATCAATGCTTGTTTTGAGTGTTGCAAATTAACATGTGTTAGAAGTTGAAAACTATACATAATTAAACAAACAAATATATAAATACATTATATAAAACAGTTGGCATGACCAAATTTCATTTTGACATTTTGAGGATTCCTGTCTCCAAGTCATTTTAAATAAATATGCCAAATTCAAATGAGCTAACCCCTATATATACAATAGTATAATCCATTTATAATTTATTAAGATCATACCATAGCTCAGTAGGAATGAAAAGGAAAGACACAAAATCAAAATGTATGATGAGGGTTACAATATGTTAGATAATGTAGTGATAGAATGATTGCAATACCGTAAATCAGGATATTTTCTGTTCGATTTATTTTCATGTTAATTGATGTTAATTAAAACACATGAATGATAAAACTTCAGCAAACACTTCATTAGAAAGTAGACATCAACAATTTTAGTTACCTGACACACACTAAAATGCTTTATCAAAGTACAAATGAAACCAATGTTGGCCTTTATAATATTAAATGTTAAATTTGGTGTTCCTTTCAGCTCTACATCAAAGACACAACTTTTTTTCAAAAAAAAAAAAAAAAAAAAAAAAATTTCATCAATTTTAGAAGTTTTTTAACCTAAAACATATGGCACCGGTATGTACATTACCAAGCAATTCATTCAGATATGTTCTATTCTTGTGCAGATGTAGTAAAAACAGGAGTGTGTAGATAATGTATACATCAACTTGGGATTTACAATGGAAACACCTTTCCAGATTGAAGATTATATTTGGATTACCGGTAGACAGGATTATGATCTTCACAAATAATATTAATTATATGTCCTTATTGCCAAGTTCAATTTCGACAGGTTATTGGTTTCCACTGTATGCAAATAACTGTATCTAAATCAATGTATCACATCATGTGCCATGTCCACCATGAAGGGAAAATTGTCATTCTTGTGTTAGGCCCTAACTCCAAATGTACCAAACATTATTCCAAACCAACATACAAATAAGTCAGTCAAAAGAAATGTTATTGCAATGTCCCCGATATAAAAATTTGTAATATGCTAAAATATCCAGGGGATGTAAAAACTATAAATAAAGATTAAAAATCTGAACATAAATGTAAATTCTTCTCATCCAAAGCTGATCGGTGTTATCTACAAGAAAAAATTTTTTTAAGAACTTAAAAGTTATTTTCATATTGATTTATAAGGTAGAAAAATATAATTTTTGTATAAAATGTAAAATTTATGGATCAACAAATAAACAAGTACATGGCAAGGGTCACAAACCTCATATCAGTAAAAGCTCATTGTAACGTCCCTCAATAACTTGTCGCCACATTAATTTCAAGTCAAGAGATCCGTTACTGTTACTTCTATGCTTTTCTTTATAAGCTTTCTTTGGCTTATGACTAAATCCCTTTATAATGCCACAATTTGACAGAACAAATGGTAGTAAAGAATCAATGTTTTACTGTCATGTTGCAAAGAATCAATGTTTTACTGCCATGTGGCAAAGAATCAATGTATTACTGTCATGTGGCAAAGAATCAAGGTTTTACGGTCATGTGGCAAAGAATCAAGGTTTTACGGTCACGTGGCAAAGAATCAAGGTTTTATGGTCATGCGGCAAAGAATCAATGTTTTACTGCCATGTGGCAAAGAATCAATGTTTTACTGTCATGTGGCAAAGAATCAAGGTTTTACTGTCATGTGGCAAAGAATCAAGGTTTTACTGTCATGTGGCAAAGAATAAATTTTTTACGGTCATGTGGCAAAGAATCAAGGTTTTACTGTCATTTGGCAAAGAATCAATGTTTAACTGTACTGATCTACTAATCATAGAGAGACAGACAGGGTGATTCTATATGCCTCTAAACTTTGTTATGGGAGGGGGGAGTATGTAGTAAAATTATATAGTTCTATAAAGTCTTTTATTTAATCTGACAATAAGGAGACTGAGGGATAATTTGATAATTAAAGTCCAATCGTTGAAATCAGTGACACCCCTAGCACTGATATACATGTATATAAAGTGTAGTAGATAACAATTTTTCCTAAGTTACAACTTACTTGATTTGGATATGCAGCTGTGTATATGACATTTTGTTGTTGTTGATCTGGTTGGAGAATTGTGCTTGATAAGGCATGTGCTACAAAAAAACAAACAAAACAAGTAAGTACTGAAATGGGATGTCATTTCAAATATATTCCCCAAATGAACCTCAACTGGGAAATCCATGCTTTCTCAACTGTGTGCATGATCAAAATACGAATAGCCAATAACACATATACTCCATCCTATGAATATTACTGAGAAGTTTCATAAAGATCTGTTAAATTAATTTTTGAGAAATGTGACAAGACATTTTGGCAAAAGAAATGGAATAAACACTATACAGGGTTCATACAGCAAATGCCTGACAAAATTCAAGGACTTTTCAAGGACTTTTTAAGGACTCTTTGACCATGCATTTTTCAAGGACTCTGAAATCAGCATTTGTGCGTTTTTATCAACATACAGTTGAACGCATTTTTGTTGCTAGCTGGAAGTAATACTAAGTAATTACTTGTGTGTCTTATTCTCTGTAGTTTCCTTCTTGTATTGGAACACCACCCGGAATACTTACGTTACAAGTTGTAGGGTCAAGAATGATATTGACCGAGAGGAATAACTCAATGTTATTTTTTATTTATCATAAACGTTGCAGCTGCATTTTTACCAAGAGTTCAGGTTGATTACTCATTAGTTCAAAATTCCAGGACTTTTCAAGACAGACTGACAGAATTCCAGGACTTTTCAAGGACTCTGCTTGTTTTTACTCATTTTCAGGGACTTTTCCAGTCAGGGCTCATTTCTCAAGCACATTTCAAGACTGTGCAAAGTTGCAAACCCTGCTATATGTTCACCATTTCATTTGGGGAACATAATGAAATTGACATCATCAAGTCTTTACCAGGACCAATGAATTGTTAAAATTCATGAAGTGGAAATTTAATAATATAAGGAAGAATGGTTCATACATTAAATCACTACTAATTTAAACTTGTGACAATGGGCATAAATTATCAGGGTTGTAAACCATGTAAAGTGCAAAACTCCTTAAAGAATTTTGTAGGGAGACAAAATTCTCACCATACACAATAATGCTAACTTTGCTGTAATAATACTTAAATAAGACCAAACATAATAAATACAACAAACTTTATCAGATCTTTTTGCTAGGCACAAGGGACACTTAGATCATAAGGTGAAGAGGTACAGAGTTTGAAACTCAACTGAGACAGGAATTTTCCAACTGCTTCACAGAGGTTTAACTTTAACCATATACCAAAACTTTTTTTTTCTGTACCAGAACATTATAATATTTGAAATTTGTATGACAGTAATCAATTGAAAGCCCACTTATATGGTTTTACTAATACATGTATATCAGTCCATGTGTATATCATTACACCTCTACACAATATATTAAACATAAAATAACCTACCAAAAGTATCATCTGGTAAATCAATAGCTCCTCCTTCTTCTGTGTTTATACCTCCCTTTTCACCTTTTGTTGACTGTAAAAAGAAATAACACCAGAAAATGAAAACTAATGAACATAATAGTGAATAAATGTAGAATAACAAAATTAGGCAACACTGTGTCACATACAGGTACATTGTCAACAAACTTCCACAAATTTAAAAAAAATTAGTAACCAAATTTTCTAAACTTGTGGAAAAAAGTCCTTTTAATGTTTATTTTCACAAATTTACTCAAATATGTTACTTTTTGAAAGACTTTCTAAAATTAGTAGCCAATGGCAATTTTGATTACAATACTGTGTCTGTCTCTTCATCCATAATACTGCTTTTCACACAATAACTTCAGTTTGCTTTGATGCAATGTAATCAAACTTTTAACACTGAAACCAGTAGATATATCTAGGAAACCAGAGTGCCCAGAGAAAACTAATGACCTTCAGGAAGTGAACTGACAAATTCTCTCACACTAAGATCTGGTCTGGGTCAGATTCCAACATATGCAGATCTAAAATCACTCAGTTACTTAGTTTCATGAGGTGATATGAATGAAGCATACCTTGACTGTTAATATATCTACAACGTCAACCGAAATAACACAAATTATTAACTTACTTCTCTGAATTTCTGTAGATATAATTTTAAAGGTTCTACGTAACTGTCAAAACCTAATGTGGACATTGCAAATAGTATATCTTCTCCATTGATAGTTTTTCTCTTTTCTTGGTGACACCTTTCACTTGCTCTATGTAAAGTTAAGGCCAAGATCATTACAATACATGTATTATACATATGTGTATGTATAGGATAGTGAGTTGAGTAATGGTGTTTTCCCAGTCAAGAATATTTCACTTATATCGAGACATCATCAGCTATAGGCAAAGGTACAGACATTTTGCCTGTGTGTTGCGCGGATGGCATTTAACAGCAGGATTCTTTAGCATGCCAAGCCCATGGTGACGAGGGACCTTATTTATTTTAAGTTCTCATCCGAAAGAACCATGACTTTCATTTCGTAATGCAGCGTACTTGGCAAAAGAACAGTCAATACCTACTTTCAAGTCTTGGGTCAGAGTCTGTCGGGCACGGTCAGGGATCGAAACCCACGACCTCCCACTTATGAAGAGAGCACTCAACTAACTGAGCTACCCCAGTGGTATAAAGGATAGTGAACACCACCTCAAAGATTACAGGTAAATTAAAAACTTGTACTACTGGTGTATCAGTTCAATCAAGTGTTTCTGATTTGTTTTATATACGTAAACTAATGTCAACCTTTAGTGCATTTGTCCACTATATGAATTAATGGCAAATATGGCAGACCATTTAAGTGCATTAAACTGGTAATTGTAACTAGTACAGGTCTACAAGAAAATTTGTTTCCACCTTGTAGCCAACAGGAGTCTAACCCATTGTAGTGAGACAACTTTGCTTTGAAGGCTAACACTTAAATCATTATGATTTTTTGTTTTGTTTTATCTAATCAGGACTTCATTTTATAGTCAAGAACATTTCACTTATCTGCATACATGTATCTGTAAATGTCACCAGTTATAGGTGAAATTGTATACATTTTTGACACATTTTATTTAATCCTCTTTGGTAAAAAAGCTAGGAATAGTTATACCCCCGCTTAAAAAGTGGGGGGTATATAGTGATAGTGGTGTCCGTCCGTCCTTCCGTTACACCTTAGGGTACCTATCTCTTATCCGCAACTCCTCCTAAACCCTTCAATGGATTTTCATGAAACTTTCACACAATCTTTGTGATATAATGTAGATGTGCACCTCCTATTTAAAAATTTGATCCGATGAATTTTTTTTATGTGGGGGGGGGGGAGGGGGGGGGTTTTTTGTGAGCTTGTGGCTCACAGTTTTTCTAGTTTGTCACTGTATTCATTGTAAATAAAGGATACTCGCTAGTTATAAAACTGATAAATTCAGACACACATTCCTGGACACACTCTTTGGCATCTTTTGCTATCTGAATAAGAGAAAGAAAACTCCTTAAAATACATTTACAATATAAATCATTATGAATAGTTACCGGTACTAATACTACTGTATAATCACTGGATTTTTAGATAGGGTGTTTTAATATAATGGAGTGGACTGGAGTAATAGACTTTTATGCCACCGTCAAAATAGTATAATACTTGCATTTTTTTAAGTGATTAGTTCAAACCATCAAATGAACTGAAAAAACTTCTCAACCTAGGTTATGTCCCAAGTGGGGTATGAACCAAGATACTGAGAGGCACTCTGTAAACACATGCTTTAGACCACTCATCCATCCACTGAGACCCCTAATTAATCCCCTTAATAGAATACCCCTGACCAATACACCGGTAATATTAATTTTCATTACAAAGGTTAGACAGGTATTGTGTGAGAGACCAATTTATTTATATATACATGTATGTATTTTTTTTTTCTAAATTGTACCATACAGAAAAGTTTATTTGGTGACTTGCCAAGTTTTATAATTTATAGTATAGTGTAAAACCAAGGCCGAAAGATAATCATTGTAACTTTTAAGTTTACCTTTCCAGATTTGGGTATTGACTTTTTCATAATTCTTGCAACATTTGCAATTGGTAAAAATCTGTCCTGTAAAAAAAAGAATTGTTATGAAGATATAATCCTTGATTATTTTGTTCAAGAGTATAAAAATTACCTAATAAGAACAGTGGATTGTAAAATTTTACAAAGCTTACATAGCTTCATCCACCACATCTCCTTCCTAATACCAGTAAACTTCATAAATGCAAGTAAATATATGTAAATCAAAAGAATAAGGCAACTGAGAGGTATTTGTGAACAAATGGTCCAACAGAGCTCAATGGTCACCTGCAGAAATTGACACAAACTGCACTTTTAAACAGGTTTTTGGTTTATTACAAAGTCAATGTCAAACAACTTCAAAATATAAGCTTTTACAACAAAGAAATTTGAAATGTATATTAAAAAAATAGATTGAATTGAAGGTGTTCTATGCCCCAGTCTCGATTATTTCACTAATTTCAAGGCGATTAGTTTTGGGATGCTGGGAGAAACTGATGTACAGTAAAACCTCGATTCATTGCCACCATTTGTTCAGTCAAATTTTGGCGTTATAAATGGGTTTGGCGATAAATTGAGGGAGACGGATAAAGGAAAACATAAATAAAAAGGATTTTGGGACTTCAAAATAGTGTGGCAATAAGCGAGGTGGCAAAGTTATCGAGGGGCATTATAATGAGGTTTTACTGTATTCTTAAAAATCACCAAACTTTGACAAGCAAACTAACAAACTTTTTCTAAATAGGCTGAATGTAATTCAAACCCTGGCACTGAGATTAATCCATAATTAAGCACTTAACCACTTATTCAATGACTCCGAGATACCATTTCCAAATATAGATTAAAGGTTCTAGTTTAAATCAAAGAAAACATTTTTTGACAAAGGTTAAAGTTGTAAATAGAGATCATCAAACAGTGTGTTTGTGTGTGGATACAATTTTAATACACAACTGACATATCCAATCTCTTACCTGTTCTCTTAGTGGTTCATCACTACCTCTGGGTTCATCCTCATTTTCAGCTGATCCGAGAGTTTCTTCACCATCCCCACCTGCTATAGACATTCAGAAATAATTCTATTATTTAAATACCAAGACTCAACCCTTTCAGAGATCTTCCAAGTAGAAGACAAATTTCTTAAAGTAGGCAGCAACTGGAGTAATATGTATTGCAAAACTTATTCAGAAAATTTAAACTTAGTGGCAGTAGGCAACAAACTTAATCAAAACCCAAACAAGTAGACTGCTGTCACTTTGTTGGCTTTATTAACCATTGAAAACTAGTAGTTATCTTCTAGTCTATTATACTCCTTTTAAAACACCTGTATATTAACATTGCCTGTATACTGATTTTATTATCTTAAACATGTTAATATATAAATGAACAGGTAATAATACTACTTACAATACATGTAGTACATTTACCAGGAAGACATTTAGTTTAATTGAAATGTACCAGTACATATCTATCTTAGCAGAACCATGTATATAGTATGAAAGTTAGAAGAAATTAAATCTATATATAGCTGAGTGTTAAAGATTGCATATTATCAATTCAAAGGTTATGGGGTTGAGCCTCAGATGATCCATTTGGTATATTCTTGAGCAAGACATTAATTTTCCCATTACCCAACTACATATAGCTGATAAATAAATTGATACCAGCATAACTCTTGTGTTAATCTTGTCTCAGTAGTGTTTCAATCATTGGGAAATCTTGTGTGCTCAGTAAATTAAGCCACTTTAACTTGGAAAAGCACTGGACTCAGAAAAGACTTCAATTAAGTTATTAACTAACTTTAACCCTGAACATTACAATTAGTGCACTACACAGTACACTGGTGGAATTTACTTGAACTTCACCTTTAGCTGGTGATATCTCAATATAAGTAAAATATTCAAGACCAAACCTTTGAAATGTAATCAGGATGTAATTGTATATTAGCAGTAAGCAAAACATAAGAAATATAGAGTCCGAGATTACTGGTTCCCCATGCTAAATCATAAACTTAGTAAGAGACAATTATTTGAATGGATTGATGTAAATGTTGCTTAACATCACATAACTTTTTTTTTTTTTTAGCTTTTTACAACACAAGCAAGTTTATTCATCTTCAAGGACTAATCTAAAAACAAGTTTGTGTATGTGTTTGATGTGCAAATGTGTTTTATGATCTGCCTTGTTTTAGCACACACTCAGAATGACTTTAAGGTGTTAGCCCACAGAGTCAGTACACCCAAACAAGCATACACTCCCCCAGTCACATTATACTGGCACTAGGTAAAGCAGTTGATACTCTGTCCTCCAATACCCAGTGCAAGGTGAGAAACAATATCTCAACTTTAATGTCTTATGTATGACCCTGCCTGGGCTCAAACCCACAACCTTTCACTTTTGAGGCAGAAGCTCTACCATTGAGTCACTGAGGTGGTTGTATTTGATTATTTGAATGAAAGAATCTTAACAAAGTGTACAGGATAATCATTTTGAATTTTAAGAATTTACCTTCCACTAAAAACTGTCCACTAGGAGTTAAGAATGAATCACTAATACTGTTATCACCAGCAGCATCAGCTGAATTACTGGTAGTGTCCATCTTTACTACAATGAAAATAAAATAATAAATTAACCCATGTGAAATTCATTCAAGTAAAATTGTCTACTAAACAACATTGTCTTGACATGGGGGAAAACCTAAAATATGGAATAGGAGTCAAGTTGAATGGAGTAATGGTGTTATACGATATACACCCAGTCAAGATACTTTCACTTACATCAAGACGGCCAGTTCAGAGATGGTGGAGTCAACGTCAGTTCCCAGAGAAAATCATCAATCTTTTGGCCCTGCAGTGGATTTTGAACTGAAGTGGTGAGATGTGTTTTTTAAAATATGCTGCTGCAGTCGTCAATTTTAGATTTTAGAAGATTTGTCCAAAAAATGTCATGAGTTTTTTCAGTATGAATACTTTATGGCGACATGAAAAAAAAAATTTTAAACTTGTTGGGAAAATCCACATATAACAAAGATTGCTGGACAACTTGAAACCAAGGACAAATGTGCATTTTTTTTTAAATTGCCATATTACATTATTTTTGTAAATGCTGCAATTTTCTGAGTATTAATTTCTTTATCAATGCACATACAAGAACATCAAAGTTTACAGAACTTGTTATGTGTCAATTATATATGATGATCTTGACAGAGATGTAATTTAACTCCATTACACTATTTAAAGAACTTTTAAGGCACATTGCACTAAAAAGGTCAAAGTACACATGACAAGCTGGTTCATTACATTTGAAGTTTATCTGTGTACTTTGATTACAGAGTACTGGTAATACTAAATTAGGCATCAATTTCTAATACAATACAAAAAATTCTTTGGACACGAGTTGTTCAATAACTAATAAGATATGAAATATTTTTTATATAAGTTTTCTAGTAATACCCAATATGTTTGAAATAATTAAATTGGTTAAAGATAAAAAGTATGACTTGTCTTAGGTACAAGTTGTCTTGGTGTAAAAAATACATGTATATGTCTTTGGGAATGAGATGTCTTGGGTACGAGTTCTCTTGGGATGGGTACAAGCTGACCTAGGTACGAGTTGCCTTGGGTGCGAGTTAACTCGACACAATAACAAAATGTCATTTGGGTAATGAGTTGGCATTGTTTTAATATTTTTTTTTTGTGCAGCACAAGTACTTGGAAGTAGGCCTAAAAACAAATGACTTTTGCAAAGACAAAACAATGTGAAATTATGAACAGAATTTGAGAAAGCTGGATCTCATAATTTTCAGTTAATTCTTAATTCATAAATAATATAAACTAATTAGTATACAAATATCTGAAGTGCATCATTAAATAATAAATTATTATTCGACCTGTAATTTATTTAAAAACTTCCTTCTTCCTTTGGCTAGAGTAGGCCTACTGTAGACTATCTACAGTTCCAACTAAAACGTAGATTTTCTAGGTGGGTGTAGATCCATCTTAAATGTTTTTTTGATTTCATCAACACCTCTAGCCCAAACAAGTTTCGAAAGAACCAAGTCTAAATACACGCAACATAAACGCCATTAAAAAAAATATGCGACATCCACAAAACATTTTTGGTGTTTTCAAAATGAGAAACACAAAAGAAAATGGCGACTGAATTTTTTTCCCACACAGTTTTTTTTAAAGAAATCGGAAAATAATTTTTAATTTCATTTTTCATGCCAATTGATCTGTTTGAAAACCCTGCTCATCAAGACCATTGGCCAAACTACAATAACACAAACCTCTGTGATTGAGAATAACTTGAGATATTGGTTGGTCAACGAACGAGCCAGTGAGATTTCAGAAGCCATCAACCATTCAGGGAGAATGTGACACTGTAATCACTGTTCCAATTGTACATCCGGAAAATCGCAACATTTCTTAAAATACCATACAAGACATCTAATTATGTTGAAAGATTGAAATTGTATGTCCTAAAATATACATTTTCTATATTTAAAATTTTGACTAGATATTAAAACAAAAGAACACGAGATTAATTTAATTTTAGGCGCGTTTTATAAAATAATTTTGGGAGTAAAACTCAATGTTAGAACAGCCAATTGATTACTGTCAATTTGCCCTCGATTACTCGGTACGCTTTGTGTTTTATTAAGTTACCTATGATTCTAACTAAAACGAAAAGTTTAAACTAAAGTTTTGAACACAGTTATTTATAGATTATCGCTAACAACGAAACAGTATCGTTATTTCGACTCAAAACCGTCAGACGCGTACAATTTATAGTTTTGTGATAAACAGGTCGAGGACGACAGTACTGTTTAATAAAACGGAAGTGACGTAGTGGAATTCCCAAATTGTGTACACTGAGCAGCTGCATCATCATTCACATCAGAAACTAAAGGAATTATGCATCTTTACGTTAAAATTTTAAAAGGAAATGAATGTGAGATAGCGGTAAGACACCGGAACACAGAAAATTACTTAATTACAATTTGAATATTTTTGATGACATTTCCATGCTGTGATGACTGAATCACTGATCAGATATGATGATCAGCTGGTTGGAAAATAATATTTTTCTTTCTGAATGCCAAGTGTACTTTACGTTTTACTTGATGATAAACACAGGGACCTCAATCATTTTATAAAAATGAAGAAAAAAACTTTCACTCATATTTCTAGCCACTCCATGATGAAGTATATATTTTATTTTATTTATTTTTAGTTATTATTTATTTTTTGAATGATATTGGTTAGATCTACAGTACTCCCTAAAAAGAACATTAAAATTCCAATCAATTGAAAGATATGAGAGTTTTTATGTGTAATGTCATTCTCTCCGATTCTTCCAAGCATATGTGTGTGTTGTCACAACACAGCGTTTACCTATCGGCTTCAATGGATTTTGCCATGGCAGTGCACCACTGTACCCTCAGGCTGTTATACCCCTAACATATGTGCAGAATGATGATTTCCATTGGATATGGAATTGCAGCATTTGACATTCCCATGGAAAGCTGGTTATTGAGGGGATTTGTGATGTTAACATTTTCCAAATGTTCGGCACAAACGTTAAGGGTATTAATCACATGGTATACTGGCAAATCACATTTCTTTTATTTGCAATATAGAACCTAGCATAATGGAACCTGGTTCACATACACAGTTTAGTCCAAAGTATGTTTGCTTTTTATTCTGAATTTCATGTACAAAACTGATCCTTTTTTATCACCAATGACCCTAAACACTGTATTTTGTCTCCAGGGTCATTTTTATCGGACATTGACAGATCCCCTCCTGTCAATGTACAATAAAAATGACCCCAAGACAAAATCCAATAGCGATTACAATGACACGAAAATGTATTTTCATGTATGCAAGATTCTAAATGCTGCCATTGCAATATTGTCATGTTGTATCATACACAGTATGTAATGTCAGTTTCTGATGTTAATGTTATGTCAATCATTCTGATTTTTTTTTAACAAATAACAGTACAAAGAAGGGATAATTTGAATTTGTCTGAGACTATGTAATGGTACAAATTATTTATTATTTAGTGATAATATTCAAAGCTTAAAATGTATTTACTTTTAGTTTGAAAATATGCTACGGTAATCTGCCAATACAGGATATTCCTTTCTTGTAATATAAGAAAATTAATGAATGTTAAAATGGCAGAAAACTCTTTTACATGTCAGTGTCGGATCATGCTGGACTATGCTACATTTTCATTAAACTAAGAGATAAATTATTCTATTTTATTTATCCCTTTCAGGTATCTCCAAGTCATAAAATTTCAGAAGTTAAAGACATATTAGCAATGCAGGTATCAATACCAACAGAAGAACAAAAACTTGTATTTAAAGGAAAAACTTTATTAGGTAAGTAAGAGTGTTGGTTAAGGTAATCTTACTGCCCCATTACTATTTGATGTAATTGACATTGACAGTGACAGTTTAAAAATTAAAACAGAAATTATTAGATACTGGCTGTAAGAACTCTGTAAATAAGTCTAAATTTTACTCCTCAAACAGAATAGCATAAGCCCACAGTGTACCCACTACCTCCACAATTAAAGAGCATACAGATTGGAAATGATGTTCTAACTCATATACATGTATTAAGTACATGTATTATTATGTGTTCTCAAATTTTACTGTAATATAAATTTGTAATTGCTGTTTAAATTTCCCAAGAGTTTCTTTAAATTATTCACAAAATTTAAGTTTTTTATTAACATTTAATGTTTACCACTATTTTATTATCCCTGTACTTCAGATGAAAAAAGATTGAGTGACTACAATATAACTGATGGAGAAAAGTTATTTTTAGTCCCACAGAGAGGTGGGTCCACAGCGAGTACTCCTTGTACTCCTGTAAAATCTCCATCCACTCATTTTGACACTGCCCAGTCAACAGCACCACTGTGGGATAAACTCCACCAGTTTCTACGAAGACATTTTACACCACAAGATGCAGAAAAAGTTTTAAATGAATTCAAGAAGGTAAGGCCATTTATCATTCCACATCTGGACAACTATAGTAGCTTAGTTAGTAGAGTACTCCCTTCACATGCTTTAAAAGCAGAAAGTTGGGATTCAAAATCTGGTCAGGTTTAACCAAGACTTGAAAAAAGAAGAGACTGTTTGTTTGACTAATACTAGGCATCTAGAACCATGAGAATTGGAAGAGACCTTAAAACCGATGCTGCACATGTCTGGTACATAAAACCTCATGTGTAATCAATGATGTATTCTTACCAAATTTTATGTTATATTTATTTTCAGGATTTTGACAAAAGTTTATCTAACATGAGTTTGGATGACATAGAGAGATTGGCACAATCAAAGTTACTAAGGAACAGTTCATCACGTGCATGCTGTAACACAATGAGATAACACAGATGTATCCACAATAAATGATGTGACCTTAATGCTTCAATGTACATATGGGCAGTGTATTTATAAATATGTGATTATCATTACTTAAAATGAATACATGTACTTGTATGTGTACTGTTAGCTAAGATACTTAAGCATGTCGTTTTTGTACAATTGTGAGTCATTCATATGACCAAGGAGTGGATATCTGGTGTGAAATGTAATACAACTGTGGTACCTAACAGTCATTGTAACACTGTAACCTGTGCCAACAGGGGCGAGAACAGGTCTATTGATTGCTTAATTCTATCTGCCTGTCTGTCTGTCCATCTGAAACACTTTTGGGTCCATAGATTGTGTAATCTGCAACTCCTGTGTATTTTTCTCAAATTGGATAAAATTTTACTCATGTGTTTTACACACACCAGTGATGTGCATCTCTATTTTGATGACTTTAATGAATTTTTTTACAAAATTATCAACTTTTTGGTTTTTTATACTATTTCTGATTATGATATGTTGATTTAAGGTTTTAGTCCTGTATCAGTCTCATTTTCCTTAAAAATTGATATTGGACTACATGGTATAAAATTCACATTTACTAGCTTCTGTAAGTAGTGGCATAAGATATTTTAAAAGGCTTTGCTAAAATCTGAAAAAGACATTTGATTGTTTAAAAATGATAAAATTTCTACATGGAGAGATTTACAAGAAGTTGGCTATTTATTCATATAATATGCAAGATTGATGTATCAGTATTGATTGTAATTTAAAGCAAAAATAGCATTAAAATAAATTTATCAAAAACAATTCCGTTGTTTATTTTCTTTTGTGCTCACATGTCTAGAATTTGTCTGACTAAGAGGGCTCCCCGCTGTAGCACATGATACCCCTACCCTTTGTGTGGAACAATTAATTATTTGCATTGGATATGAATTTTTTCTGTAAAATGACATTATTCCAGGAACTCGCGACATACATCTAAATGCTTTCTAAAATGTCCCACAGCAGCTTACCCCATTATATTAGAATGATTTGATGAGTATGAAAAACCAATTCATCTTGAATTCTTTGAATTTAATGGACCCCAATGCAAAATGTGAGAAAAACAGCTCTCTGATCTATAACAGAAACATATTGAAGGGGAAATTTTGTGACATTTCTTCAGTTGAGTGAAATGGAGTAATGACTTCTATGCCCCTTACAATATCAAGACCATCAGTTCTGGGATGGTGGAGAAAACCTGAACCACTGATCTTCGGCAGATGAACTGACCAACTTTCTCGTATAGGATCTTTCCTTCAACTTTAGTTGCTGCAGTCCATAAGCCAATTCTTTAGGTTACAGAGGCGCCAGTGTTCTCCAGTAATCATTGATCAAATTTTCACTGCGAGATCATTAATTATTGTGGTGTTCCAATTTCAGTTGTTGTTTTCGTGGACACCCTGATCCACAGATTTACAAACCTTTCTTAAATTATAACAACAAATTTACCATCCCATACAATGATATTTTTTCTTGGAACCACAAATTTTGGAAATCATGAAAATAAGTGATTTCATAGCCTGTTCATATACAGTAGTAAATGATTGAAAAGTTACATCTGGAGTACCCGGCCTCACTTCCCTGGCGGAAGTTTATGTGTCTAACCTAACTTGTCAGTTCCAAAGTTTTTACTTTGCTTCTGGATTGTGATTCAGACATGGATTAGTATGTTTGTTTTTGATTGGTGAAGGTCATATAAAAAGGAATAAATGGGAGAAATGGTGTTTTATGGCCCCATACAGTCGAGAGTAATCACTTGCACGAAGGCATGGAGTTTAGGGATGGTGGGTGAAACCAGAGTGTCGGGGTGAGAATCATCAACCTTTGACAAGCATACAGACAAAGCTTTCTCATTAGGGTATGCTTGAGTGCGATTTGAAACTGAGCAGCCTTAAAAAGGAACATGACTATTGAACAAGTGTTCAGCTATCCTTTACAAGATAAATTTTTATTAATCTTTACACCTATAAATGTGAAGTGCGAGATTATGGAATTGATTCTAATCTGCTCTTGTCATGTTTGTACTGAAACCAACTAATGACCAATTTACATTGTAAGTACATAAAAATTGCATTATGGTGAAACCACACCATTCTATGGCAAATTACAAGGAAATTTTCCCTTTTCACACTCTTGATTTTTAAGGGCTTGCATCTGGCATCAAGCAATCTTTTGTTGAAGACGCAAGTACATTTGTACTCGTCTACTGTCAAGGCACAACAGTAAGTGATATTGGGTTTGAATACTTATTTCTTACCCACCACAACCTCATAAACATTATAGATGCAAAGAATGGAAGACTGGCCATATTGATCATGTTGATATCAAATACATTTAATACTCTCTTAAATCTATTTGTAGTATTTGAAGTTGTGTTAGATTTATGGTGGAGTGGAGAAATGGTGTTTTATGCCCCATTCAAGGTTGTTTCACTTTCCGTATATTGATGTGATCAGTTCAAGGATGGTGGGCAAACCACAGATTTTTTGCGAGTGAATTAGATTTATGGTATTTCTGGAACTTCTTTCCATCTATATACTGACACTCTACTTTATCTCATTCAAGGTTGATAATGTGTCTGGATGTGAATTGCTTGAAAATTGCTAATGAAAAGTAAACAACATTCAATCAAGCCATACGGAGTTCAAAATCTCAGTGTGGACAGGAATTTTTCCTCTGCTAAAAAGCTGCGGCACAGCAAAAGACGAGAGGTTAAACCCATCTATTTCTGTCCATGATATTATGTGTTTGTGTCACTCCTGGGTCTACCATTGGACAGCTACATGTTCAACCTGGAATTCTTTATGAAAAATAAGCTGACAAGTTAATTATAAATTTTATATTTTATTCTATATTTGGAAGTGTTAATTAACAAAAAATGTAATATAACAACCATCATCAGTTTATGTATGCATAGATAATATAAAATGGAATAGAAAATATCATCATGGTTTTCTTATAAGTATTAGCAAATTACTGTCACACACACACATAAAATATCCTTCTATGACAATATTAAAACTCTTCCAAATACACATTCATCAAGGTCATATATTGTGAACATTATTGACATAGGTAAGTGACTTGAAGAATGGGATATTTCTTAACAAGAAAAAGTTTATTATATGACAGAAGTTACATGGGTTTTATGATATATATTGTAATTGTTTACAGCACTCATTTTCCTTTAGCTGTATAGCACATAATATGCTTATCTTGCTTATGGTTTCTAAATGGAAAATACACCTGTTGAAAATTTTCCTGTGTAAAAATTGAAATCTGATGCAAGGTAACCATTGATTAAAATGCAATATGAAATTCAATTTTATTTTACCGACCGAAAGAGAGAATGGTAAAATCACACAATATTAACGTAACTGAAATTTATTCTAATAATATTTTTTCATTTGAATAAATTATATTAACTTTGCACCTTATTTTTTAAAATTTCAAAATTCCATTTATTTAATTCTTAATGGGGTTCACTGCTGTACCGCATTATATCCCCTAATGTTTGTGTGTAATAATTATTTCCATCGATTATAAAATCATATGAAATCAAGTGCCGGACTTTGTGATGTAAACCTTTTTTTTAATGCCCTGTACAAACATAAAGGAGTTTTGATCATAGGGTATAACACCTTACCCCATTGAAAAACCTCTAAACTGCATTAAGATGTAGTTATTATACACAGGCTTAATATATACTTCATAAACAACAATATAACTATTAATTTATTATTATCAACAGCATTTTGTAGAAATCGAGAATCTAATATAGATATCAAATTTCTGTGAAATATTAATTTTTGTAGAATAATTTTTTACAAACATTTTACAAATACATTTTTGTACAAATTGATTAAGAACAGGTGACAAAAAAGATGGTGAAACTTGATTTAAATGAGTATTTCATTTCCTCAATAGTTGCTTTTCAGCAAATGCAAGCTTTTAAACTGACTAAAGGATTTTTCCAAACATGCACAAAAATCTCTTGGATAATTCTGATTATGATACAGTGCTTGAATGATGAGTTCAAAGGTAAATAGTTTATAGTTTAAACAAAGTTCATAGTTCAAACAAGAGAGTCAAAGTTCAAGCAAAGTTCATAGTTCAAATGAGAGTTCAAAGTTCAAACAACATGCATGAACTAAATATAATGCACTCAAACACAAATTCCCTGTCTTATCCTGATAAATGAAAACAATTTCAGACTAGACATATAAAATGTTAAAATTATAAAATAAAATTCTGAAATAAACTACACATAAAAAGTTAACTTCCCTGCAAGGACTAAACACAAAATTGAAAACAAGCATGCAAAGCACTTCATGAATAGCAAATTTATAGACTAATATGCAACAACATTTTTCATACATTAAATGAATTGTTTTTAAAACAAACATAAAACAGCTTGGAAATAAAAGTGCTTATAATTTTCTGTTGAAGTCTAAAATGTGTTAATATAATTAAAACTGATTTTTCTCTAAAACTATTCAAAATGGATAAAAAAGTTTGTGATGTTAAAACCAAATACATTGTATTTGTGAAAGTAGACAGAAATGTTAATTGTGATGAATTTATTGAACTTGATACATGTACATACTAACATATTGATAATTATCATCAGGTTTTAATTCAGTTATAATAACTTACCGGTAGTTGTATATTAGTGGTTAAGAAGGTATGAAACTAAGGAAAATTTAAATCAAGACAAACTTCAGAAAAACAACTGTTACATTTACCTCACACTCGGTCGACATATATCTAACATTCCATTAAAGATTTAGGGAACAAAACCAACTTTTATTTCATGCATTGAACCATTCACAAATAATCTCAGTGTCACACATAAAGAGATGGTTTATAATTTTAATTCAAATATAAAATTCATCCAGTTCAAACCAACACATAAAATATATTCTAAATATATTATGTTTCCAGGGTAATATTTTTTTAGTGGGGGATAGGGGTGGGAGGTGGTGGTTGGAAGGGTATTTCTATCTACTATCAGACATCAAATAACTTTTCATTAGTTACATATAATCATAATTTGACATTAAATAAGGATATAATTCAGTAAATTTGCAACCAATTTTTCTAAGTCGCCTGTGAATTTTAACCAATCCTGTCAAAATATTCAAGAGAACTGTGTGATGAAGATGAGAAGAGTGGGAAGTAAGAGAACTAGGGACAACCCGAGAGAGGCTGATCAAAAAAATTGTGAACCATGCTGAATTCAAAGGTTTTGTGGAGATTTCATATTCAAGCTGGAGTAAACAAGATAGGTAGGTAGGTACGTAAGTAATGTATGGTTCACAAATAAATGCAATTGCACGAAGAAAACTTTCTGAAACAGTTTGTACCAAAAAAAAATTTCATAACGTACACATATTTGTAATATATTTTACATGTATATATATACATGTACAAGTAATAACAAATATATTATTAATATAAAATATGGAATTCAGTATGAAACATTTAAAATGTTCCACAAAAAACACAAGCCACCTCTTGTTAGTACAACAAGTATACCATCAAGGCAGTTATACTGGTAAAATACTGGCTCAGTTAATAAAACCAAGATACAAATCTCTCTAAAAAAAAATAAACTAAAGTCTATATAGAACTAAATACTACAATCTATCTATCTACAAATACACACTAAAACAAGTTGCTTGCATACATTTCTAAGCACAGTGAATTAAGCATTTTGCTTAAAATTTGCATATTATTAAAAATCAAGTAGAAAAATACAAGAAATTAATCACTGGTATCAAATTGATTTTTGGTGTAGATAATGTATTTTAACATGTATGTATCCTCAAGTCCCTACTGACCCTACAGAATGGTCTAAAATTAAAAGATCAGCAGTATGTCATAGTTTGGTTAAGGTCACAGCACAGTAGAATTTCAATAATATGACCATCAATTTTTTAATTTAAAGATAACTAAAAGTCCTAATGGTCTTAAATTTCACAGGTTAAAATTTTTGTGGTTTTGTAATTTCCAACCTTTTTGTAGGATGTAATATTCACGGATTTGTGAAACTGACTACAAGATGGAGAATTTACATTATTTTACGTGTGTTACATATTTTCATGGGAATAACTTTTAACTGCGAAATAGGCAAAATTTCCCCTTTTCCTTCAAAATTTAATTCAATAATTTTTGTTTTTAAAAACATCAAAAGCATCATTCATTTAATTTATATATCAGCACAACCGCACAATAAAATCATCATTTGTCATATCAAAAATATGCTGTAAATCATGTGATACTGATATGTGATAGCTTAAGTATTTTTCTTTCTCAACAGTTTACATCAATGGGGTTCACTGTCATACCAATGATACCCCTTAACGTTTGTGTGAAACATGTATTACCATTTGATATTGAATCCCATATGATGATGTTTTTCCATTAAAACGGTATTATTCCATGAATCTGCAATATTAACGTTTTTCAAAACATTCTGCACAAAGGTCAAGGGGTATTGACCATGTGGTTAATGGCGAACTTCATTAAATATCAGCAAAAATATCATCAATGTATCATATTACGTTAAAAATAATACTAAATCCTTTCCTAAACCAATTTTATCCCATAATCTAACTTCAGATTAGTTCTATAAACACTTACAACATAATTATCAGACATACTAATTTGATATATATGTAATACTATTTTATATGTAATGTGTCAAGCAAAAGCCATACTTATTTGTTTTTTATGATGTTTTTAGAAATTGATTTTGGTTTGGTTGAATGTTCCTTAACGTCATATCAGCCATTTTTCAGCTATTCACGGCGAGAACTATTTTATTAATCTCTATGGATTACTTTATGAACAATTTTGAGAATGCATGTGAAGTGCGAGTGTGTTGTATGATCTGCCTTGTACTAGCGCGCACTCAGGGGGACTTTAACGTGCTAGCTCACAGAGTCAGTACGCCACAGACAAGTGTAACACTCCCCCAGTCCATTATACTGATACCACATGAATCAGTTAAGGCCAACGACAAAGAAAATTCACTTTCCCACATGTGGGCCAAGTTGGACTCAAACCCACAGTGGTCAGAGAGCCTGGCCACCATGGCCACCATGGCCTCTTTTTAGAAATTTATGTCAAGAAATTACAGATGGACTCTGCGTGAATGAAAGCACATGTTATTATACAATAATTGCCCTCTAGGTATGTGGACATCCAGAATTGTCACCCGCCAGAAGGGTTGTCACCCGAGGGCATGTAAAATGACACAAACAATATTTAAATTTTAAATTAAATTAAACGCTACCAGTTTACACTTTCAACCACCCTTTTACGCTCGCCTGCATACGAAGATCCCACAGTAGCTGTGCATTGGTCTATTGGGAGCCTGTAAGATCTAGGTTTAACTCTCATTCTGTTTCCATCAAATACATTTCCAGTATTTTCACTGAAGCTTAAGTGACCCTTTTTGTGTTTTCTGCATCTTTGTCATACATAATTAATTCCAAGTTCGCTTCCGACGAACTGCAAAAACGACTGGCCGCCATTGTTATTGTTTATCAAATGACAACACAGTTCTGTTGTACGAGTTATTTCCCTTGTACCGGGTTATCACAGGGTGATAATAGTATTATCACATGGCTGGTGAGCGGTTATCACATGGCTGTGAGAGGTTGTCACACGCTGACAGTGATTCTGTGGGAAACATCTCATTTATTACATGTCATGTGATTGGAAAACATCCAATGAAAAGTGTTTTAATATATGTGAGGTATAATAACATTAATTAACACCTGTTACCATTCATGTAATTATGATGCATCTGAATTTATTATGCACACATGCACACTAATTATACCATCAATTTTTAATTCACAATGGAATAAATTTAATTTAGTTTAGTAAATCTGTTTCAATTCCTGGTAGACAAAACCGTCATTTTCTGAGAAATTCTTTCAAAAAATAATTCCTAATGTAGTTTAATGTGGTATTATTGAACATCCTCTAATCATTCTATACATTTAATCAAAACATAATTCATAAATCACCTTAATCAGAAAATTGGAGATCAAAATCCCCAAATTGATATAATGACTCATAACTCATAAGTATGGTTTTGCCTGACACATCACATTATATAATAATGAGTATTATAAAACAAGTTTGCCCAAATTACTTGCTAATTTTATTTATATGTATATGAAAAAGAGGGAGTTAACTTGAGCTTTAATTATAGGTTTGCTCGACATATTCAAATTTCATTTAAAGCCAGTCTTGAGATGCAAAATATTATTCAGTTTCAATGTATCAATAAAGCCATGTGAGTTATTATTGAAGCAGTTATCTACAGTGAATTCGGAATTAAGAAACACTAACAAATGCAATCAGCTACATGTGAATTCGGAATTAAGAAACACTAACAAATGCAATCAGCTACATGTGAATTCGGAATTAAGAAACACTAACAAATGCAATCAGCTAAATGCATCATGATATAAATTCTAAACTGGTCTCCTGTAAAATGTATTATGATATCAAATCTAGACCAATTTTCTCTTGATATGACAGCATGATTTATCTTTCAAGGCACAGATACAAGCACTGTTGACAGTAGGCGTGGCATGACAAATTGTGGGTGTGGCAAGAAATATTACAAGTTATTTGAGCAAATAAAGAAAAGTGCACCATGTGTATGCAAAATACCTCCAAAAAACTCTATACCCCAGTCAAACATCAAATCATAAAATTAAGAAAATGGTTCCGTCTGAATTTATAAAAGGACTTGTACTGGGTACAGTGAAGTGCAAAAAGTCTTTCACATTTAATTACCTTGTTGGTATAATTTAAATAAACATTCCCTCCTATAATTATCTTCAAAGCAGCATAATTTTACAAAGAATAATGACTTGTGATATTTTTAAAACTGAAAAATGTATCCGGTACTTCTAAAACATTAAAAATATTTAATATAATTTGTGTCAAATAGTTAATATCAAAGTAATTTTGAACCAAAATTAATTATTAATTAAGGTTTGTAATTTGTAACTTGTTTGATGCAAATATTTTTAAAAAAAAAATTTTGAAAGTGATTGACTTATGGCAGATGACTGTATAAGAGAATTTGGAGGTTTTAAAAATAATTAAATTACATAAATACATTTAAAGATATATTTATATCAGTAACATTAAAATCAACAAAACAAATATTAATTAAAACTACATCTACATAATAAAAAACAAAAAAAATTAACAACAATCCCAGCAATGGAACCAGTAAAATATTGACTATGAGTGGGTTAGATATAATGACTATGACATACTACAAGAAATCTACATGTGCATCTGTATTGTGACAAAGTAAATTAACACTACCATAACAATTTTTTAACATCAATATGAGTACATATACTACTCTTCAAAAATATTGATGACTTCAATTTAACTTCACTCTCTAAAACTTCATCCCCCCCTTAAATTTTCAATTTAAAAAAAAATGTATTGGAAATGGTACTTTCATTAAAAAATGAGTTGTCTCCCTTTTCAAAATTTAGGTAACCATCTAACCAAAAACTTGAGCAAAGTAAACATAAGAGATTTTTAAAAATTTCATTTAATTATTTTTCATAATTATGGTGAAAAGTAAATACAAAGGATGTGTAATGTTTTACTTTGCGCTCAAAGTTCAAAATTAACAGCCATTAGTTTAAACATGACCATTTACCATATATTAGGAATTCTTTAAAGTGTTGCAATCATATGTCCATTGAAGGATTGAGCAAGCCTAGTTAAATGACTTACTAGTACATATTGAGATAAAATTTCTATCCTCAAAATTCGAAAGTGTTATTAGCCATTTATAAACACTTTCTTAACATTGCCACTCAACAGCACAAAAATTCTCTACCATAAACTAAAAACACAGCCATTTGAAAAAAATATAAAACAAAAAACATCCTTATTTTCTTTAAACTGACAATACATTTTTTCAATTTTATTGAATAATACTAGAAATTCAATATCAAGTAAACTACAATAAAACTATTTTTTTATCAAGTTTTTGGATGCATAGCAAATATTAGAGCAGAATAACACCACAATTTTTACTGAGACAATTTTGTGAATTTTTAAGCATTATATGATTCTGTATTGTTAGAATATTAATATAATGTCCCAATGTGAAATTAATATTCAATCAAATATTTATAGCACAATAAAGAACAAAATGTCAAATGTGTACATACATGTAAGGATATACAAATTAATATAAAAACAAATTATATATTTTATCATTTTATATATTAATTTAGTTACTGGCATTTTTCACATTTATAAGGTATTTTATCATAAACTTGTTTAATTTGGTATTAGATTTTGGCTATTTACCCAGTGCTTCAAAAGTGGATGTTTCAATATTATTACATTACTGCCTATTACAATTTACATGTTACAACTTTTTGAAGGTGAAGTTGGCAAAAAACTTTATCTGGTCAAATACCATAATAACCAGAAAGACGGGATTTTAATGAAAAATTAGAAAATTTTCAGAAAATTAGTAGTTTTTAGATATAATGTAAAATAAAAATCAATATTTCCAATTTGAAGTCGATAAAGGGTCCTAATTTCATGTATATTTTCCCAAACAATGTTATCACATTTTTTCCTATTGAACCCCTCCCCCCCACCCCTAGATTAGTTCATAAAATGTCACTAAACACTGTTTGTTATTAAAATTTCACATACCTAGACCCAAAAAGGGATGTGAAAGTACTGTTGTAAGAATGGAATACAAAAGGTTCTGTAGTTCATACATTGTATATATAATGGCAATGTGTGGAATAATGGCATAAAATATTTAATAATGCCCTATAACATTCTGTGATTTCAATAACAAAACAAAAACAAAAACAAAATAACAGACATTATATCTCTGTCAAATATTCACCCTGAAACTTCCATTTTCTGTATGTAGATGCAGGATTACAATGTAGATCATGACACAAATCACTGCAAGTCTACCTTCTTATGCAAGTCATAACATTTTTGAGCATCAATATCCGTCATGATACCATGCTGTTTAACTTAAATATAGGTCATGAAACAGATGATATATAGGTCACGACACTGGAACTTTTGATGTAGGTCATGACAATGATGAATTTCTATGCAGGTCAAAACAATGAATCTTCTATGTAGGTCATGACATTGGAACTTTTGATGTAGGTCATGACACTGGGACATCAATGTAGGTCATGACACTGTAGAACTTCTATGTAGACCAAGACACTGAATCTTCTATGTAGGTCATGACATTGGAACTTTTGATGTAGGTCATGACACTGGAACATCAATGTAGGTCACTATATTGGAACATCAAATTATGCCATGACACTATATAGGTCAAGAAACTGGAATTTCTAAGTAGGGCTTGATGATGGAACTTTTGATAAAGGTCATTACAAGGTAAAACTTCAATAGAATTCATGATGCTTCTTCTTCGATTCACTCAGAGTATGGCGATGATGCATGTGTAGGTTATAAAATGGAGGAATAACATTTTAAATTCACCATGTTCACTGCAGGTTTTGAAATATAATGTAGGTCATGACACGGTTAAGTTTCTATGTAGGTCATGACAATCTGTCCAGGAAATGCATGGGAATTCCATGATGAAATAAATAATTTTTATCCGTTGATAGAGACTCCATGTCTAAAGTAGAGCACATTTTGTCCCACACTATCTCTTGTAAAGACGGAATTTGTAGCCATATCCTCTGAATTCCATTAGTTCTTACATTGTCATATTTACACACACCACCAAATACATACATACATCCTTCCTGTAAAATAAATAAATTAATTAATAAATAAATAAATCATATGTTCCGTAAGTAATAGTCTTAAAGTGGAGTGGAGTAATAGTGTTTTACAACTAGGGCAAGGTTCTTTCACTTATATCAAGTTGGACAGTTAATGAATGGTGGATGAAACAGAATAATCCAGGAATTTGCAATGTACATGTAACTTTTTTTTATATTATTCCACAAAAACATTACAAGGTATTAATTAAGCTGGTATGTCTCATCTGTAACAGATAGTTTATGTACTACTATAACAGGTTTATGTACTATAACAGCACAAATAAGAACAATAATTGAATGAGGTTTTATGATCCCAGTCAAGGATAGTTCTCTTACATGTATATCAGGACCTCACCAGGTATAGGTGTAATGGCAATGTTTTGTGCAGGGAGGGGTCTTTAATATGCCACACATACTGTGACATGGGGTATCAGTTTTTTTTAAAGGAATCTGCCAAAGGTCCTAGCAACTTTCATATCTTAATGCTCAGTGCATGGTGAACATGATGAAAGAACAGTTACTGCTTTTTTAAGTCTTGGTCAGACCCAACCAGGTTTTCCAATGTACAAAACAAGCACTTTACTTACTGAAATACTGTAGAGGTCATAACAATAAAGAAGAGTAAAATTGTTAACTACAAAACATATATAAATATATAGCTTGTACTTACAGGAGTGACATCAGCAGAATGGAAATAAACTGGAATTTGTAACTTTGTAGATAGTTTTGTCCATTTAAAAGTTCTGAGACAAAGTTTCCATATATCATCTAATATTGTTTGTTCATAAAGTCCACCAACAATGTACACATCTGAAAATAAATAATAAAACTCTGTGTAAAATTTAAACATCACCATTCATAATACAGCATAACTAATCTGTTAATAAGGTATACTGGTAGTAATAATTTGCAAACTTGAGGATTTTACTTGTTCTAAGTCTACTGGTTGACTCAACATTTAAGCATGAACATTAGGCAGTAGCACTCTGTACACTTGTATAAACCAGATCAGGCATATTTGCATAAAAACAAAGCACTATATGAACTTTTATTTAGATTAACCCTTGAGACAAGTTCAGAAATTTAAAAATAATGATTCTAGAAGTACATGAAGTATATTCTGTACAATATTTTAAATGACAATCAAAATGATACTTGTATGCATTGCAATGAAAAGGAGATGTCTGTTCATAAATCAGTAGTTCAAGGGTGTTAGTATTTTAAGCAATTACATAACTTTTTAAAAGAGTACTTACTGTTTTTAAAATTAACACAACTGTGACATTTTCTTGCTTGTGGATATCCTAATTGTAATATAAAATATATTGAGGCATTTAAAAAACAATCAAATATCAATGAAAAATTTCTAAAAATACTGCCTGGTCTGTTAAGGAGTAGGATGGAGTTATGGTGTTTTATGCAAAAAAGAAGATTCTTTCATTTATATAAAGGCGGTCATTTCATGGATGGTGGGGGAAACCGGAAGATCTGGAGAAAACCCTCGGCAAGAAAACTGACAAACTTTCTCACATTGGGATTTGTCCTTATTGGGAATCAAATCTAGGTGGTGTTAATTGTAGTTGTGTATTCTAAACATTCTCAGAGACTCATCATGAGATATATGCAAATTACTTAATAAAGTTTAACTTAATATAATAACAATAAATGTTACCTATTACAACATTCCTTATATGACTTCTTTAAAATTATAACAATAAATAAATAATAATATATACTTACCATGATCTTTATCTGGCTTGGTCTGAACTTCCTCCCAGAAATTTCTTTGTAGATCAAAGGACTCAATCTGAAATACATTTACATTTCCACCATTATAAGATTTATTTCTTTTTTTTACATTAGAAAAAGGTCTTTATGATATTGTAAACTCTCTCTCTCTCTCTCTCTCTCTCTCTGAATTTGGAATTGACTTGCAATGTGGCATACCACTCTTTATTTCTCCCTGTATCTTCTTTAAATTTCAATGATTAAAACTTTAACTCTTATTCCTCAATCACATAGTCAAACCTGTCTACAATGGCCATCCAAGGGATTGGCTATTATATTATAATTGTCAGTCCTTATATATAGGTGGCCTTTATCTCTATTGCTATATAGCCTATTTACCCTTTCAAGACCAAATGCAGCATTAGCTCTGCCTCCGCCAAACATAAACAGCTTGTTTTCAGAACAGATCACTTCATGTCTGTACCTATAAATATATGATATATACTGAGTGACATTACAAAATCATGAAACACAATATCATCAGTAAATAAAACAGTAAAATATACTTAAGTCATACAGCTGTTTTGTTGTATGAAGTTTAATGTCATATAAACTAGCAATTGTTTGTGATAATAACAATTACATACTTTTAACCAATGTCATGGTTCAAAAACAATTAAAATAAGTAACAAAATAAGTTGACTACATTTTATACATGAACTAGGTTTCCATAAATTTAAAATCATTAGTAGCCAAATTTCCAAAATTTGTGAAAAAATAGTCCTTTTTAAAGTATTTTTCCACAAATTTGCTAAAATAGGTTACTTTTTGAAAGAATTTCTAAGAAATTAGTAGCCAATGGTGATTTTGGCTACCAGGAATGGAAAAATAGCATGTAGGTTGTACCGTAAATCAGAAATTTTCATTTTAGTTAATTTTTTGGGAACATTGTCCTTTAAATATATTCACATATTTTTGTTTTCACTTCATTGGATGATGATCAGTGCAAATGTAAGTAAATTATATTGAAAATAATATTCATGATAGTTTAATTTTTGTATCTTGATACACTTGTGAATTTATGCGGAAAAAATTATCATGAAAATCGAAAATCAGAAATTTTCATTTTAGTTAATTTTTTGGGAACATTGTCCTTTAAATATATTCACATATTTTTGTTTTCACTTCATTGGATGATGATCAGTGCAAATGTAAGTAAATTATATTGAAAATAATATTCATGATAGTTTAATTTTTGTATCTTGATACACTTGTGAATTTATGCGGAAAAAATTATCATGAAAATCGAAAATTTCCAAATGTAATTTGTCTACATACTGAATAATCTTGCTAAAGGAATCTAATATATTACCTGCTTTCTGGTTGAAATCTGGATGTGTTGACTAATTTTTCCCATTTAGCTGTTTGTAGATCTAGTTTATGTACATCCATGTTGTACATCCATCCTGAAGTACCACCCACTATTAACAAGTCCTTACCAACTACTGTCATTGTCTAAAATAAAGAGTTACATTGTTTATTTGTCTCAATTCATAAATCTTAAAACATGGCTATGTTTTCAATTCCAGTCACCAAAATCACCACTGAATACTAATTTTTGAGAAATTCTTTCAAACAGTAACTGATTTTAGCAAAATTTGTGAAATTTATATATATTAAAAAAAAAAAAAAAAAAAAAAAAAAAAACTACTAAATTTTCACATATTTTGGAGATTTATCTAAAAATTATTTAATTTTGTGAAAACCTAAAATATGGTAAGGATTTTCAACTTGCAGACACTAGATGCATTCATCAATATGTCAATTCTTCTTCATCATAACAGTGTGAATACAAGCAATTAAAAAGATACAAGAATTGCATGTTCTTATTTTTTTAATCTGTAATACATTCTGCTAAACAAAATGACACACTTATAATATGTAATCTTTTATTTGCAGACTAGAAATAGAGTTATCTCCCCTTTGACCATGTTTATCTGTATTTCTCAGTTATGATATTCTATTAATGTATTATTCAAATGAATTAGTTGGGTTTTTGTCCCATAATATCAAATCAGGTAAGGTATACTTACATGTCCATATTTCTTTTGTGGTGGCTCCCCAGAACACACAAACAGTCGCCACTTCAATGTTTCTAAATTACAGATATGTAACTGGTTACTACTGCTGTGTCCAAACGGAACACCCGTACCACCAAAACAAAGAAGATTTCTACCATAACGCACGGCTGTAAAATAAATATACAAAAGATATTGTTTCGGAATTATCTCTTTCTGTTCACATCTTGATGGTGAAATCTAAAGAAACAAGAGGCCCATGGGCCTTAACGCTCACCTGAGGAAGAGTACATATCTTATGCAGAGGTTCAATGGTCAATGACATTAATAAAAGAGAATATCAAAATTTTCAGCAGTAAGGGCCAATAATATGCAAGTATTTTTGCAAATTAATTATAATAATTATTATATAAGTATGCTATATATAACATATCTAAAGTCTAGCTACAATATAATATTTATAAACAGCTAAAACATCTGTATATTAAAATGTGCATTAGGCCAATACCTACAATATTCCAATATACATGCCTATAAAAAAAGTTTATAGTTTTTGAGATAATTAACCATTTAAGTATTCGTTTGCATCTATGACCTTGACCTTTGAACCTATGAACTTCATTCATATATCAAAATGATTGTTGTGCAAATGCCTACAATATTCCAATATACATGCCTATACAAAAAGTTTATAGTTTTTGAGATAATTAACCATTTAAGTATTCGTTCGTGTCTATGACCTTGACCTTTGAACCTATGACCTTCATTCATATATCAAAATGATCGTTAGGCCAATACCTACAATATTCTAATATACATGCCTATACCAAAAGTTTATAGTTTCTGAGATAATTAACCATTTAAGTATTAGTTTGCATCTATGACCTTGACCTTTGAACCTATGAACTTCATTCATATATCAAAATGATCGTTGTGCAAATGCCTACAATATTCTAATATACATGCCTAAACAAAAAGTTTATAGTTTTTGAGATAATTAACCATTTAAGTATTCGTTCGGAGCTATGACCTTGACCTTTGAACCTATGACCTTCATTCATATATCAAAATGATCGCTAGGCCAATACCTACAATATTCCAATATACATGCCTATAGAAAAAAGTTTATAGTTTTTTAGATAATTAACCATTTAAGTATTCATTCAATTCTATGACCTTGACCTTTGAACCTATGACCTTCATTCATATATCAAAATGATCATTAGTCCAATACCTACAATATTCCAATATACATGCCTATACAAAAAGTTTATAGTTTTTGAGATAATTAACCATTTAAGTATTCGTTCGCGTCTATGACCTTGACATTTGAACCTATGACCTTCATTCATATATCAAAATGATTGTTAGGCCAATACCTACAATATTCCAATATACATGCCTATACAAAAAGTTTATAGTTTTTGAGATAATTAACCATTTCAGTACTTGTTTACATCTGTGACCTTGACCTTTGAACCCATGACCTTTATTCATATATCAAAATGACCATTGTGCCATTACCTACAATATTCTGATATACATGCCTATACAAAAAATTCATAGTTTTGCAGATAATTAACTATTTTGGTATTCTTGGACATCTGTGACCTTGACCTTTGAACCCATGACCCTGATCTATGTATCAAAATGATCGTCATGTCAATACCTACAAATAACTGAAAATCCTACGCCATTATCACAAGAAATGTTGAAAAAATAGGATTTTTTATCAAAGGTCAAAAACTGGGACATGACCTTGACCTTCGACCTTGACATCAATTGGAAGAAAATTGCAAGACAAGCTCAACAGTGAAAACTCCATACAATTATCTTCAGCCGTTATGAAGTTATAACAATAAATGTCTCATTTTAAAAATTACATAATTTTACGCAAAAAACGCGTAACCTATTTTTCGTCTGATTTTCATGAAAAACACAATTTCAATGTTCCCAGGTATGCTGAATCCAAATATCCAATCAAAATTTGCCTGCACCTTTTGGTTTCAGAGAAGAAGATTTTTTTGTCTTTTTGCTATTTTTAGTAACAGCGGCCATCTTGTTGGGCGTGGCCAAACCCTGAACACAATTTTGAAAGGCTGTTACCCAGGCATGATAATCACCAAGTTTCATTACATTTGGCCCAGTAGTCTTGGAGGAGAAGATTAAAATGTAAAGTTTACACACGACGGACGACGCACGACGGACGACGCACGACGGACGGTGATAGATTGCAATAGCTCATCTGAGCCTTTGGCTCAGGTGAGCTAAAAATCCTTAATGTTGACACTGTCAATAACTCTGCAATTCAACTGGAAAAGTATCACATCAATGTCTTGGTAGCCAAAATCATCAATTGGCTATTAATTTCTAGAAACTCTTTCAAAAAGTAACCTATTTTAGCAAATCTGCAAATTAAAATACTTTAAAAAGGACTACATTTTCACAAATTTTGGAAATTTAGCCGATTATTTTATATAAATTTCCAGTGAAAACTAGCCAAATGTGACAAGCTTTCTTCAAATGTATGCTTCCTCTTTTGTTTCCAGACAACAATATAGAATGGATTGAAATGTCTGCTTGGTTTCAAACATTTATGAAGATATCTAATAAAATTATTGTTCAATTCTAATTTTGATATATGTTAAATGCATGAGATTACAAATACCTAATGCATATCTACTACACCCAAAGACAGTTGCTGTGATGTTTTATAAAGATCTCAAAAACGGTTTTCAAGAAACGGGGCAGACAAAGTATCGGTGGTAGAAATGGAGTAAATACTATATGTATTTAAATACTGTAAACCGCTTTATATTAGCGCATAGAAATTTTAGCGATTTCAAAATGCCAGTTGTTTTAGCGCAGTTTTATTTTAGCGCCAGTGATTACCCTGCTTGGGACCCCAAAATTTACACCTGTACCCTACTATATAATAAATCTTAATTAAGCTACCTGTATATATAGAGACAATGAATACTAGTTTATAAACAAGCGTAACCACCTGTGACCAAGTGATGAGTAGTATTAATAAAGTTAATAAAGCCATACATTTACTTCTTGTAATCCTGTACGTTATACGTATTTATCAAAATCAACAAACCGTACAAAGAAAAAATCTGCGAAGAATTTCGAGATTGGTACTCTGACCGTGTCGTAGAGAAACTACGAAACGACAAAGAAAACAAGGACAGTCCAATCATTGATCTCCGATTATCTATTATCAAACCAATCCATGCCAAATGGATGATCAAAGCCCACCAAAAGTTTGAAGATGACACTGAAAAGATAATTAGTGCTTTTAAGGAAGTTGGGATTTTACGGTGAATGTTAATTTGTGTGACTCTGTATGTGATATGTTTTTTATTTCGGATTAACTGCTGATTTTTTTATTTTTGTGAATTTTTATGCTTTTTCAAACTGTTTTATTGTGGATTAACTGATTTTTAGGATTTAACATGATTTTATTCGGATTTTATTCCAGGTCTATAATGTGAGTACCAACTAATATTTTATTTTTATTTTTATGTGCGTGCGCATATCCTTTCAGCCAAAACAGAAATGGACTCTTTTAACTGACAGATAAGACTTATTGTTGATTTTTATGCATGTGTATATGGATATAGCCTTTCATTGATTAAATGTTTTTAAAAAACAAATTTGCTCTTTAATCATTCATATGATATGATTATATAACGGGGGAGAGGTGTAATATTCAACAAGAATAGCTCACAGACCGTTTCGGGGGACCGTTAGTATTTGCACGTTAATGTAAAATTTTAGCGACAGTTTTATTTTAGCGGTTGAATGCTACCGCCAATTGCGCTAAAATAAAACTGCCGCTAAATTTTCACGGTTTACAGTAAATTAAAAGTACAATATGACAAAGTAACACAGATATCTTACCTGAATGTGAAGCCAATTCAATTGGCATAACTCCTTCAGTTTGTAGTAATAACCATTTTCTTTTGGCAAAATTATATTTCCAAAGCTGAAAGTAAAAGAGAGATTTATGATCGTAAATGCTTATCAGTAGGTAAATGATTCATAGTTCCAAAATTACACAGAAAATCAACTGACCTTTTCATTTTTTTCAGCAACTGTTTTAACAGAAGATTAATTTGCCTTGTATGGTAAATATCTACAGTAAACAATATATTAATCAAACAAAATGATACAAGATAATGGTACTGTAAATAAACCAAATTTAGCGAATATAATTGTTAGCACAAATTATAATTTGTTAAATTCATGTGGACAAGAAGTAGTAAAAATCTCATGGATCACTTTGGACATGGACATTATATAATTGACAACTTTACTCATTGTGATAGGGCAATTTCAAGACTATAATTTTTTTTTTCAACTCTTTATGCGCTATAGTCTATCCACAATCTGATGCCTCATGGCGGAGTTTTTATAAATAACACAAGTTTAAACAATGCATTTAGGTGTAAATCAGTAGGATAGCCAACCCGGCCAGCGCATTGATTCATCAAACAAAATTTCACGCGCAGACAAAGTGAAAAAATTGTCAAAAATTTGAATTCACTCGGGCGGTAAAATTACATAATATTTATTTCACTGCGAGTTTTTAATACTATTTGTAGTATTTTATCGTCTTTTGAGGACAAAATTAAGTCATTAAAGGCGGTTTTTATCAAAGTCGGTGAGAATTTAACAATTTAAATCATAATTGAATGTTAGGCACCGGCGAAAAATTGAAAATTGAAACTTTAAAAAATATCATTCTTTGTACGCAGTTCCTCATGCACCAAAGATGTTTTTATATGAACGGAAAGAACTTTTTCTCACAGTTATTTTGATGTATAATTTGTCAAATAATTTTCTTTACACAAAAAACGTACCAGTTTCAAATGTCGAAAAAATCTGACATTGCCGGATTCTCGATCATGGGCCGCCCCTTTTCCGGCTAATTTGACACAGAAAAAATGCTAAGACAGCTTCCTTATTGTATGTAATGTATAAATTTGATAATCGAGAGACGCTGTGGATATATTTTTGTTGAAATAAAGTAAGTTTTTCCTTAAAAATATTGTATTTTCACTCCATTTCTTGTCTAATCTGCCGATTTTTTTGGAACTACTTCTAGTCGGACATATTTGATTAGCATTCGCCACGCTTCGATCACAATTTTAGCATGCAGAAAATGTCATCGTGTATTTTGGACAAAATAGTCAAGCTTTTTTGCCTTATTTGTCATGTATGATCGATCTGCATGGCTGTCGAACACATTAGATATGCATGTGTTCTAATTTTACCCATATGAACTCGGGATATGTACCAATACAGTGTACAGTGCAACCTGCTCATGTAGGGCTAGTTAGGGACTCAGAATTACTGAAAATTACCAACTGATTTTGCTTTGCTGGCAAAATATAAACAGAACCTGTCTGTCATATCAGTACATATCATTGAATAAATAAGCTAACATCATTAAAGAGGGTTAGACTGGATTTTTCTTTATGAAATATTTCCCAAGATGAGGAAACATCTCCCATGTTAGTTTAGCCAGAGTCAACACAACATTGGTCTTTATTATTTAAATTTTTGTTTCTGTTCTGATGCCAATAACCCCGGCATTATTAATTTAGTACAATTTAGACATGAAAAGTTGATTATTTTGCTTCATTAAAAGTTTTAAGTCAACTTGACATATCACAAATAACATTTAAAATAGACTACCGGTATGTGGAAGTAGGAAATAGGAAAAGTGAATACCAATCATGTGGATTTCATTTGACTTGGTTAAAAATTTAACTCCATATTATAATGATTAAATACAGATCTGTAAAATATTTAGAAATTTCAGTAATTTCTGTAAAATTGTAAAATTCTGATAAATAAATATCACCTTCTTTCAGGAAAATTCATGGGAACTGGTTTGATAATAACATTAAGAAATAAGTTTATGCAAATGCAGTGAAATTCTTGACACAGTGTATCCAAATGGGCATTATTAGTTTGAAAGAATTCAAACTAATTGTAATACACTAGGCCTATTCCAGATTTATTGATTTATCAGTTAAATTTAGAATTGATTGGTTGGTATACACACTCCATTCAAGATTATTATGATTCCCCACCACCGAAGGTGGGGAATCATATTGTTTTCGTTCTGTTTCTTCTTATTATTATTATTTTTATTATTCTTATTCTTATTATTCTTCTTCTCTCAAGACCATATGCTGGCGCACATCTCGGGAACGGCTTGATGGATTTAAATGAAATTTGCTATCAATAATCTGTTGTCTGTGTAGATAATCAAGACGCGTTCATTTTCGTTATCTTGAAGGTGGGTGGGTGGGTGTAAATAAATACGTAGTTAAATACCCGGGGAAACCAATTCTGAATGGACATAAGCTGGTTACGACACCTTAGTTATACTGAGCCAATGCTTTCACCTATGAGTTAATCCGATTAGTGACCGTTAAAAACTTGGCGATTTTTAAAACCACAGCTTGTCACGTCACACGCCTGTACTTAAAACCTTACACAATGAGATGAATGGTGTATATAATTTGCCTTGATAGATCAAATGGCTTCGGGGTTTTCTGTTAATCACTGACTGTGGAAGTAGAAGACTGCCCACTTTTTTAAGTTTACACCAATAAAATGTCTCCTTTTACTGACTGACACTTTTCTAATGACCGGTATGTCGAGTACAAAAATTTGTAGTTTTAGTCGGAAATGAATCTTCCGAGTAAGCCGCCACTCTGTTACTATTAACACTTTTCAAATAAGAGATGGACAATTATTTCAGGTATTGTTCAAGTTTAAGATAAAATATTTTTGTGTCTTTTTTATTCGATTTAAACATTGGAATTTTCGTAATTTGGACTGAAAGTTCACTTCGATTTAAACATGGGAATTTTCGTAATATTTCGTAATTTTGACTGAAAATTCGCTTCAAATTCGGCATATCAAATTAACTAACAAATTTACATAGAAATACATAGCGATCTGACGGGACCATTTGTATCATTTCGATTTAAGCGAAATTTCGATTCAACCGATTTCGAATTAACGGGAGTCGACTTTATTTCTTTTGCATCAAAAACACATAAATAATCTATAGAGCAATGAAGATCTGAGTCTTTTAGATGCTGGAAATAACAATATGAGATTTATTCCGTATAATACACCTAAACTAATATGTACCTCAACGTGTTGAAAAGTACGTTTTTTTTAAATAAAGGGGGTCTTTTAAATCGGACTATATATACAGCGTCGATCTATTTCAACACACTATACACAGAGTTAACATACATGCTTCATATAAAAATGTCCGTCTTTTACTATTTTGACTGAGTAGATGTATCGTTATGATCATGAACCTCAAACATATAGGAATAACCGATATAAGTCGCGTAATTAAAATACAAACAGATGGCCTCCTATGATGTGTATTGCGCATTGAATCACGATTATTAATCAATAAACTTTTTAGAAAAATATTAAATAAACATCACAAAGGGTAACTTTTATTATATTTTATTTTGGATTTTACAATAATTCCGAGTCCATCGGTGTTTATACTGTCTGACGACATTGGGAGGGCACATGGGTATATCCTCAGGCAGTGTCGACACGCTCCAATATTACTTGGATCTACCTGCCCATCATTAGAAGGTCTTACATTCGCACCTAAGACAACGATCTTAATCAACTCAATCGTTAATTACTGTGTTTATTCAGTGACACTCGCCAATCCGTCACTGGCTTCAATGTGTTATCACCTGTTAATTACTGGTGACCAAGATACCGGTGAACTTTGAAAACTTGTGGCCAGAAAAATCGCAAAGCGCCGTGTTTTGTCGCCAGTTAAAGAGAAAAATCGCAGTTAGCAATGCCCAGCGCAAACCCTCCCATACGTGTTCATTCACTGTAACACGCGGCGACGCCAAATCAGAGGCCTGAGTCTACGAGTTTTCTTATACAATAAAATTCATTGAGAACATCACTTCCTATGCCGAGAAGGCCTTCCAATGTAGGATTTTTCTCAACCGAAAACTTTAATTCAAATCTACTTTAACTTTCAAAGAAATTTAAAAAAGTAATCAAGGTATAATTTTTTTTAGTTTACCAGGTCGGCGCGGTACAAATGTACTTCATACACAACTGCCTTTAGAATGTAACCGTACATCAAGGCAATATACAGATATATACACAACATTAAAAACGTTGATTACCTGTTGATTAATAACTAAACAACAACATCTCTTGTTCATTTATTGTTTTATTCAATTTTGTAATTCATATATGAAGGGACGTAACCTTGATGTAAGACTACCTACACACAGGTACCCGACTCGACTAGTGTATTACGTCAAATATTGTATGTGTCCAAAAGTACCCTTTTTAGCGACACAGTAATGAAATTGGCGACAGAATTTTACAAAAGGGGTTCAAAATTATGTTTTGTAATGGAAGGTCCAGGACCTTTTGCCTTTATTTTTTGCAGGTCCGACATAAAGTTTCGAAAGTCCAATATCAACATTGAAAGATCCATGTGCAATTATGTAATTATATTGAAAAAGTAGAATTATTCGGGTAAAAATGGCAGGTTCATCGGACTTTTAAAATATCAATGGTCCCAAGGTAAAATCAATAGGTCCCGGACCTCAGACCTAGGGAATTTTGAACCCCTGTACAACTGGCGATTTCCTTGGCGACAGACTTTTCCCTGTTTCCAACCCAGCGCTAACCCTGCTAGGTTCTTTTCACCAGATATATGCCATAAATTATTTATGGATGGTGGGGAATCATACGTAACTGGTATCCCAGTTACAATCTCTAGTTTCAATTATAATCAGGTTAATGAGATTAAGGGGGAAAACTAGGTACAGGGATGAAGATTTGCAGGGGCCCAGTAGCCAATGGCTTCTAAAATCGAGTGTGGGTCACTTAATGTTTACACATTTAAGCCATTTATTACTGTTACAAATTCTTTTATGAAGTGAGCTGGCCCCAAACTCAAAATAGTTAGGCTACACCCCTCAACAAGAGAACTGGCAAACTTTCTGACATAGTAAGATTTTAACCTATGCTGTTACCTGTATGCTACACTTCAGACAAGGGTGCATGAAAAGCATTTCATGTGGTGAAAAAAAGAGGTATTCAGTATCAAGAGAAGCATTCAATTCATATATGTGTAATGGTATAAAATTCCCAGTATGTTAAGGATATTGATATTGTGTTGATTTTTTAATTCTATATAAAATGAAAATTCATAAATGTTATGTTTTAATTTTACATGAAATGAGACATTCAACATTATTACAATTTACAAAGTTGGTTTAGTCACACATAATGCATTTTTCTTTGAAAAATGACCCATTATGTGTAAACAGTAATAACCATGAGTGTTCATTCTAGGATTTTTTCAGATGGGGTCATTTCTAATAAAATTCCTCTAATAAGTTGATTAACATAAATAATTTTGCATACATCTAATGTTTGATGTGACTTGTAGTCTTTTATGCTGATGTAAAAGGTTTTGTAATGAAGTATTTAAAAGTTTCATATAATGTAGCTTTTATATATGACAATGCTATCAAATATTTTGAACTTGCATTTGAAATCTAATTTCAAATGTGGCCTACTATGGCCTTTACAATGGTGCCATTTGGCAAAATAAAGGATCAACAGCCCCTTTCTAGAATGAACACTGCCATATGATCCCATTGATTTATTTGTAAATGATTTATCTATTTATCACAGCCAGAACAACTAGAAAGTACCTGCCCCCATATAATCACCTGTTTGTGTAGTTTCTAAATTAAATTTGATAATTTAGACAATTTTAGTCCTTTTAAATGCTATTATGGCCCACTTGTCATTCATTTACCAAACAACAGTATGACAAAATTTCTAACCATCTGCATGTTCATAATTTTTTTTTAACTTTTTAGTAATTCAATATCTTTTATTTTTTAAATGTTAATTTTGTTCATATAAAAATATTTGTTTTATTTTTCCAAAAAATATCTGAGTAACCCATGGTACCCATGCCACATTTCATGTTAGTACCTTGAGGAAAGACAAATGCAACTTATTTGGATCTCTTTTTATGTATTTACCCTATTTATCATCACTAACATGCTCAAAATACTGTGTCCCAGCTCTAACTTATTTCTCTGTAGAATGTCTGATTTATTTATTTATTTATTTATTTATTTATTTATTTTTTATTTTTATTTATTATCATCTCTAACCTGCTAGACATTTTGTAACCTGCTCAACATACTGTGTCCCAGCTTTAACTTATTTCTCTGTAGAATTTCTTATTTATTTATTTATTTATTTATTTATTTATTTATTAACTGCTGACATATTGTGTCCCAGCTCTTACTTATTTCTCTGTTGAATTATTTATTTATTTATTTATTTATTTATTTTTTATTAACTGCTGACATATTGTGTCCCAGCTCTAACTTATTTCTCTATAGAATTATTTATTTATTTATTTATTTATTTATTTATTTATTTATTAACTGCTGACATATTGTGTCCCAGCTCTAACTTATTTCTCTGTAGACTTATTTATTTATTTATTTATTTATTTATTTATTTTTTATTTATTTATTTATTTATTAACTGCTAACATATTGTGTCCCAGTTCTAACTTATTTCTCTGAATAATTTCTGATTTATTTATTTATTTATTTATTTAATTTATTTTTATAATTTATTTATTTATTTATTTATTTATTTATTTATTTATTTATTATCATCTCTAACCTGCTAGTCATTTTGTAACCTGCTCAACATACTGTGTCCCAGCTCTAACTTACTTCTCTGTAGAATTTCTTATTTATTTATTTATTTATTTATTTATTTATCATTTATTTTTTTTAATGTAGGCCCTATTTATTTATTCCTGTTGGGGTCCTAAATGTCTCCATCAACGAACACATGTCATATGATGTGTGCCAGATGAGGATGCCTGTTGCAAAAAAAAAATAAATCGATAAATACAGTACAGACCTGTACAAAGTTTAGCATCCAGCTAACGAATTAGTGCCGACAGCCCATATTGGTCCCTCGTTTGGTGTTTATAAATATCGACAGCAGTTTCCCAGCAGCTTTTCGACCGCTACCTTTCCATACCTTAGGCACTCGGCAGTCGAGCTTTGACTTCTTTTGGTTAGCTTAGTGTTAAACTTTCGACAGGCCTGTACTGTACATCGCGTGTACTGTGTATACAGTAGACAGTTGACCTATATATTTGACAGGGGGAACGTTGTATACGTCATTACGTTGGAACAATGCTTATTAGGTCGCGGCCATATTTGTTTTCATTGACAACAAGACGTACTGAAATCATGCTGTTGGATTTTTGCGATTTTCGCATATTTAACCCTCATGCACCAGCTACGATAATTTACAGGCGTAAACTATAATAATTTTCTGGCATTGTATTAAAATTTCTAGGAAAAGTATTCTTTACACAAAAAACGTACCAGTTTCAAAAATGGAGAAGAAATTTCTGTTGATTTTCAAGAGAAATCGGTTATCGTCGGGATATCAGTAATTTTAAGTAAATGTGGCGTTTTATCTCGGACTTTTTGATACATGTAGAAAGTTTAGTTAATTCCTCACACGCTTGCATCATATTCGTAGCTAGAAATGTTAATTTTATGGTATAAAAACGATTCTGAAAATGGCGAATTTTTTTCGGGTTCAGACACTTGCCAAAAAGTAATCCCTTTTTATTTACCGCGGAAGGTCTCAAATTTTAAAACCAACGCACAATTTGGACTTGGCTATCCTACTGAATAGTGTATCACTGTATGTGTAAAATCATGCTGGCTCACGCTTTTTTCGTTACAAATTTTATTTAACGTACCCTAACAGACTCGCTGTATACTTTGCCATCAGATCGTAGATGACCTATAAAACTTATACAAATTTATCAGCTCAGTTCCAGCTCAATGTTGTTTGACATGCATACCTCTCTAAATAATGGATAATATGTGTCCTCTGTATTTTCTGCTTCCCAGAACCTTGGATTATATCCACCCAGTACATACATGTTAGCATCATCTACAGCTACTCTATGTCCACTTCTAGGATGTAAATATTCTGGATCTAGATAAAAAGACAATATAAGATTAAACAAAATATTCATAAATACAGTAGAACCAGATTATCCTGAACTCCTGATCTAGGTCTGACTGTTAAAGGTTGTGTTAGTGGAAATTTGTCTTATCTATTCAGCAAGGGAGGGAGGGAGGGAGGGATGGATTGAATTAATCTAAACACAAACACAAGTTCATGTGGTCAACAAGTTTGTGCAAATGTTTCTGGTCTGCTTCATTCTAGTGTGCACTTAGGGTGCAGATCTGTAGCATGCTAGTACACTTGCCTGCAATATTGCAGATACACATCACAGATCCACTCAGTTCATTATACTGGTACCGATAATAAACTAACCATTAGAATATATTTACAATCGCAATACTTTTCCTTATATGAAACAGGTCTTCCTGACTATCTCCATAACTTCATGGAGAGAGTCGCGCACGCTACCCAATTCTGACTGACGTATGAATACATAACTCCCAATACACATTACCCGGACTACACTATCAATCAGCTGATGTAACCTGTCATTTTTGTTTTGTTTTCGTACTAATAAAAATATATTAAAATTTATGATTTTTGTTATTTTAGATATTTTATGACTTTGTCTTAATTAAACCGGCATGTAACATTAATGTAAAATAAGCAAATACACATGAATTGACAAAAAATACGGAAGCATTAAAAGTAAACAAAATCGTCTGCTATCGATCACATCACAATGGATTCTTCAAGTGATTCTATTAATGATTCCGATCTTGGAAATTTTAATTTGGAAATAAAATATTTACGATAAGCTGAGGGATTATGTTTATTTTTCCCTCACCTGGAGACGGGTACGGGCGGAGCTTCACACCAATCACGTCAAGTTATGTCAGAGTGGGCGGAGTTACGGTTCTGTCAGATCCAATTGCTGTTCTATCAAATGATGTGCATCCAGCCAAGGAGAGTTGGTAAACAAGTAAATTTAAGTGCCATCCAGAAAAACACTCGTGTTTTTAGTATATTTTTGAAAGATTGTAAATATAAGAAATGGAAATTTACTTTTTTTTCTACGCACTTCATGTTAAATTTGTGCCATTCTCGTTCTCTCCATGACCTCATGGTAGAAAAAAAAGTAAAATTCCATTTCTTAATTTGAGACCCATAACATAAAACACATACCGGTATAATAGAAGTTACTGCTCAGAAACCAGAGTATGATAAATGGATGGACTGACTGATTGAATAACATGTCGTCTTCATATATTATATGAGACAGAGTTTACTGAAAACAATTTTTTAATTTTTGTAAATATATAGCATTTTACATTTTATACTGACTACTCTCAGATGAACAAAAATCATAAAAAGATAGGGACATGCTGTCAATTTGATGATTTTATATAACATATATACATGTCAATACAATAACTGTTTCATTTTTCGTTTGAATCTATGACCTTGACCTTTGAACCCATGACCTTCACCTATATATTAAAATTTAAATGACTGTTAGGCCAATACCTACAATATTCTCAATATATCATGTATATATGCATATGTAAGTGTAACTAAATCCTGTCCAAACTGTCTTTTTTAATTTATAGAATATCTACTCTTTATTTAGATTTTTTCTGTACATCTTTATTTTTAAGAATGTTTTTAAAATATATTCCCAGTCAAAGCCCAGGTACTGTACTTAATTTTGTTAATATGTTGGCACACAACAGACAAAACTATGAAACATGTATCACAATAATTTGATGAGAGACTGAACACAGTATTTCACTTTTGCTACATACAACACACAAGACTAGACTATGATAGGTGTATCACAATAATTTGATAGAATTTCACTTTTCCTACTGGGAATCTGTTGAAATAATTAATCAATTGTAGTACATTATAAAGTGCTAGCTTCCTGAAATACAATACACACATATACTGACACTGATCATCTCTGGATACATAGTAAATACATGGTCATTGACGGTGAATAAAGGTCGTATTTGGTGAGGGTGAGAAAACGTGTAGAAAGCGAGGCTCTGCCGAGCTTTCTACACGTTTTCGCCCCCGAGCCAAATACGACCTTTATTCACCGTCAATGACCATGTATTTACTTTATCCTGCAACAGATCCTAAAATTATAATTGTAACTGCGTGTTATCCATCTGTTTGACTTGTTTGTTTACACTCCAAGCGCAAGGAAACAAATGTTTACGTGACGTCACGCTACCCCATCACACCCGTACTTGTCATTTTCGCTCAGTCCGACGTTCAAGCACATGTAGTTCTCAATTATTTAAATAAATAACTACAATACGATATTATTTTCATATTTAATATATGTAACAAAATCTTAAATTCTTACAATAATAATATTAAAATAAATATTCTTTGATGAAATGTTGTCTTCAGTTGTAGACGTTTTTCTGTATTTCTGCCAAATTCTAAAAGTCCGGCGGAATAAAGTAACAACTTATAATTTTTCATTTTTATTTTTAAGTCATATTTATATAACTATGTGTATTTTTTAAAAAATCAATCTTTTTTTAAAATAAAATATTAAAATTTATGAATTTATTGATCATGTTTATTATATACTGTGTTTTGTTTACATTGAGAATGGGGTTCATTTGGGTCAAAGGTTACGTCAAATGTTGAATGGAAAAAGTAGTGCCGTAACTGTGACGTCACAGTTAGCGCGTGGCTTTATTGGGTCAGTGACCGAATAAAGATAAGGTTTATTCGGCAGGCTTTATGATGTTAATGTACACGTTAGTTGCAGGATAAATTCTAATACATAGACAGTACAGACCGGTCAAAAGTTTAACACTAAGCTAACGGATAATTGCCAAATCAACAGCTCATCTTGGCCCCTCATTAGCTAAGTACTATCTCAACAGCTGCTTTTTATCTCTTGGTAGCTTTTCATTTACTATGGTAACTTTCCATATATCTCTGTCACTCAGCATCTGAGCTTCACCTCCATTTTGTTAGCTTAATTAGTCAGTGTTAAACTTTCAACAGCCCTGTACTATATAATCAATACCCTGTCTATTGAATTGTAGATCAACCTTTTGTTAACTTGTGTTTTAAAGACCGACTATGAAGCTTGCAACATGTTGCTTAAAATATCAATATGCATCAAAATATATTAATTATGTATGAAGAAGGGCAGGTTAATTGAAAATGCAATAAAACAGGCTTTATTAATTAACACTGCAAAATGATTCATGTATATGCAACATGCAATATCTGCATTTTTGCAATTCCAAAAACCTAAAATAAATAAATAAATAAATAAATAAATAAATAAATAAATAAATAAATAAATAAATAAATAAATAAATAAATAAAAATTTTGAGAAATCTAGGTTTCCACAAATTTAATATTATTAGTAGCAAAATTTCCAAACTCTGTGAAAATATAGTATTTTTTCAAATTTGCTACAATAGGTACTTTTTCAAAGAATTTTTCAGAAATTGGTAGCCAAAAGCTATCTTTTTAATGCCAGGCATAGACTCATAGGGCAAATAAATACAAAATTGGGGATAATTTTTTCTCAATTAAGTAAAACATAAAACACCAAACTAAATATTACTATTATATAATTTATAATACTGACTTGATTTACCAGTAATCATGTTTAAATATCAACACGTCTAACTTGAATGGTCTCTAAAATCTGATGACAAAACAATTCTAAAGAACTAACAAATATAAGATTTTCTGGGTATTTTTTTTTTATTTATCTGATTTTCCTTAAGATTATTTCGGAAAAATACTGAACAATATGGCATTGACCAATCAAAATCTAGTTTGAGGTAAATGTCCACCCAATCCTCTGTAAATAGATCTTATGTAATTTTACCTGAATAGTGGATTAAAACACCTGCAAGGTTATTTAATATTTGTCTTGTGGCTTTTGATAAAAGGGGTGGAATTAATTAAATCTATTGTGGCTTCATTAGTCCCTACAGACTTTTGACACACTGAAATTTGGTCAACAATAATCAGGTTGTTGTACACAGCGCTAGACATTGACAGATGATGATAAAATTTGTAGTTTTAACATTTTTCAAAATTATTATAATAAATCAAATCAACTTAAATTATTTTTTTCAGGGGACTTTTCAATTCAATCTTTATTTCCGAAAGTTATATAACTTATTGGAACATGTATATAACAAAAGAAATACAAAAAACATACGTACATACATGAATAACAATGAACAAGCAATACACTCAAGACAAATAAAGTAATAATACGAGAAATGCCAACAGATTAAATTATTGCATTTTGGTTATTTCTTAATTTAAATGCCCGCAATAAAAATTTACTTAAATTACTTAATTGTTTTACATTATTAACAGACAACAGCTGAATTAGTTTAAAAGCAGAGGGTTTTTGTCAGTAATATGATTTAATAAGTTGTTTGTGGATTGTGGCGTAAGCAGGACATACAAGTATAAAATGATATTCATCTTCGATGCTGGGGGACAAACCTTTGCATCTCCTCACTAAAATTTCATTTGTAATCCTGAATATATTCATGAAAAATAGTTTTCAGTTTTTATTCATTGAATTAAATGTGATGGGGGTGGGGGTGTTACTAAAGAAAGTACATTCTACCATTTATTTTGTAATAGAAGTAAAATTGTAAGGTACCATAGAGACATTTTTCTAAATTGTTTAGCTTTGTGGTCAAGACTTCCATATTGCTAAGTTATCAAAATGTTTTTTTTTAGTAATGAAATACCGAAAAATTAATTTATTTTAGAAAATATTCCCTGAAGGCAAAAATCACAAAAAATTGTTTATATTTAAAAGATTTATTTTTAAATTTTTAGTCAAAATTTACATTGTAGCTGGATGAATAAATTTCAAATCAGTATAACACACTTAAACAAAAAAGCAGAGGGTTATTAAATGTGTGTGATAAAATCTTCGCTTGAAATTTTAAAAAACCAATCTGAAAATTGTTTTTCACAATTTTATTTAAAACTTAATCCTATCAACTAATAACTAGGTTATAATAATACTGGTACATGAAGTTAAAATAATCATACCAAACTGTGAATCAAATTGTTATAACATTACTGGTAATTAAATGTTTATGACAAGTTTATAACTGAAATATGAATCACAATCTGATAAAAAATTTGTCAGGATGTCTTTATCTGCTATGTCGAGGAAGTGAAAATTCAAATTTTTCAAGCCCCTTTATGATGCAACACCTCAGTAAGAGTATGATGTAAAGTGATGCTTGTTTATTAATCATGGTCTCTCAAGTACGTCAGAATCCCAGTCAAGGACAGATTCTACCCTATTGTGAGAAAGTTTAATTGGCAGTTAACTTGCTGAAGACTATGCTGTGGTTTTCCAAGTAATCTTTCACTCAATTTAGTATCAGATCACACATAAAGAAATATGTAGCATCTTAGAAAACCATTCATAGATCTCAATATAAACAGCTAGATTTATGCTCTTATTTAATTGATCTTTATTACACCTCAAGGTGCTGAAAAAATGGTGTTTAACCACATAGTCAATATTCTTTCACTGTCATAAAAGTGGTCATTTCTAGTAATAGTGAATAATTCATTGTAAAGTTCCTGCAGAGAAAACCATTAACATTCAAAAAGCTAACTGACCAAAGTGAGAGAGATAGCAGCATATCAAAGAAGAAAGATTGGAAAACAAATACTGGAAATAATTATCTGGCAGCGAGGTCAGGATGTATCCGGCCTCACAGAACAGCACAAATGTATGCTGTTTCTTGATATTTCAGAAGCATAAGCGAAAACATTCACAGATCAATACTACCGGTATGTGACCAGACACTTGGCTGCAGACTGTTGTACCAGGAAGGAAAAAATTCAGGGTTTCGACTGGGAATCCACCCAGGGACCTCCCATTTTAATAAAAAGTCCTCTATCAACTAAGCTACCCAGACAGCTACATTCTTTCCTGTTATTCTAAAGTTTTCTTGGAAGAACTATACAGTGAAACATGAATATAATGAACAAGCTTAAACCGAATACAAGGATAGTACAAATTCACTTATCAGGTTCAACCGCTTCTCTATATAAGTCTATATATAGCAATATAACGAAGTCACTTTATAACAAAGTTAAAAATAGAGTCCATGGGGCTTTGTTATAAACGTGTTTTAATATATATGGCCAAAATTTACAGTTAAACATCTCCAAGGGCCACACTGGTCATAAAACTAATTGGAAGGAGAAAGAAATGCAGAATTCGATTTGGAATCAAACCAGGGACCTCCTGTTTCACAGTCAAGTACTCTACCAACAGAGCTATACCCATATTTCTACATTCCTCCCCTGTTATTCTTTAGTTTCTCATGGTCCCATATGCGAAAAATCTAACCCAAATTTGATGATCTATATTATATAGTATATATGGACCATAATTTAAAATCCATCACTTCTAAGGACCACCAAACAAATGAGGAGAAAAAAATGCAGGATTGGATTGGAGATTCAACCAGGGACCTACCATTTTACTGTGGAGTATTCTACAAACTGAGTGACCCAGACTTCTAAGAAGAAGTTCTTCATTCCTCCCCTGCTATTCTTGAGTTACCCATGGTCCCACATGCAGGATATCTAACCAAAATCCCCTTGGATGAACTGCACATGTCCTGTAGCTTACAGCCCACCACCTCTAAGGGCCACCAAACTAACAAGAAAGACCGGACAGAAGATCCAGTTTTATTGACGAAATAAAATGTGTTGAAATAAAGCTAACAGCAAAATCAACCATAATCATCCTTCATAATTTAGCCTATCTATACTGTACAGCACGTGGCCGAGTGGTTAAGGCCGCGGACTTACGATCCAAGGGTCGTGGGTTCGAGTCCCAGCCGGGCTGCGTGTTGTGACCTTAAGCAAGTTACTTAATTTCACATTGCTGCTGACTTACCCGGTGTCAGGATAATGGACCGGTGGGGCAGTAACCTCTGCAATTGCTGTCTCGGTGAGCTAGCACCTAAAAGATGCCCCGAGTGCACGCTAGTTACAAAGCAGACATATGCATAATACACCGCCAGTCATGTTCACATCGGGATACCCTAGTGTGATCTGACTGGCACAAGCACCACAGTGCGACAGTGCGATAATATTCAGAAATTGAATGCTGCACTGCACGAAGTAGATAGATTGATAGATAGACATCTTATTATAATTGTTACTCATATAATTTCTATGTCATTTTCTGCATCACATTCATTTAATCAAATATTTAAGAATTAATATAGGTGTAATTTACACCAGCATTTTTAGATTAACGCAGGAAGTAACCGACTAGTTATGGCTATTATTACACGCCCTTGGCTAAACTTGACAAGTCAAGTGTCACTTCGCAGTTGCAAAACAGCTGATCTGTCACCTGCAAAAATACCGCAAAATCACAGCAATCCAAAGAATATGAACCTCAAAATTGATTCTATAGATATTACCGATTCCATTTATGGTATCATTTTCAGTCGATTCTTCATCCTGTTCAACAGGACCAACTTTTTCAAATGTAAACAAACCCGTAGCCATAATTCACCCTTCATTACCCAAGAATGACAAGCATCTACGTAACAGGGCAAACGGAAAACGCTTTTGTGACTAAGAAGAAAATTACTGTCGCCATCGTTGATTGGACCATTGTGTTAATTTTTGTCCAATCAGAATTTATCTTACAAAAACTTATGATGTTACCGATTCATAACGAAACGTGTTCTATATTAATTTCCCCAATCTCGTACCAATCAATAATGTTGGTTATCTGAATACGAAAGCCTATTATGCTCATAAATAATAAAATTAAAAGGCGTAATAACGCGAATTGAAAGGCACTATAACGCGAAATAAAGGCGTAATAACTCGAATTGAAAGGCGTTATGACGAGAATTGAAAGGCATTATAACGCGAATTAAAAAGCGTTATATGTATAATGCCTTTAGAAGAAATAACCCAGATAGCAGACTAACGTTGGGCCAACGTTGGCATATTGTTGTATGGTTGGCGTTGGCTAAACAATGTTGGGCCAACGTTGGACCAACATAGGATTTCTAACGGTTGGTTAAACAACACTGGGCCAACATTGGACCAACATAGGTATTCTAACTGTTGGTTAAACAACATTGGGCCAACATTGGACCAACATAGGTATTCTAACTGTTGGTTAAACAACATTGAGCCAACATTAGACCAACATAGGAATTCTAACAGTTGGTTAAACAACATTGGGCCAACATTGGACCAACATAGGTATTCTAACTGTTGGTTAAACAACATTGGACCACCATTGAACCAACATAGGAATTCTAACTATTGGTTTGACAACAATGGGCCAACATTGGACCAACATAGAATTTCGAATAGTTGGTTAAACAACATTGAACAAACATTGGTCCGATATACGAGTAGTAATTGTTGGTTAAACATCATTTGGCCAACATGGGACCAACAGATTCTAACTGACAGCTTGATAACGTTAAAGCAACAATGGGTCAACATATGAATTATAACATTTGGTCTGACAACACTAAGCCAACAATGGGCCAACATATGAATTATAACTGTTGGTCTGACAATATTGGGCCAACAATGGGCCAACATATGAATTATAACTGTTGGTCTAACAACATTGGGCCAACAATGGGCCAACATATGGATTATAAATGTTGGTCTGACAATATTGGACCAACAATGGGCCAACATATGAACTATAACAAACAGTTGGTCTGACAACACCAAGTCAACATATGAATTATAACTGTTGGTCTGACAACATTGGGCCAACAATGGGCCAACATATGGATTATAAATGTTGGTCTGACAATATTGGACCAACAATGGGCCAACATATGAATTATAACTGTTGGTCTGACAACATTGGACCAACAATGGGCCAATGGTAAACAAACATTCTTATCCATGCCCAAACATAAAAAATGTTGTTCTTACCACATTTGGCCAACAAACAAGGCGTAATTCCACATTTATTTTTCCCAAGGATGCATTTAGGACCAAGTAGTACAAATGGTTACCATGGGTTGTACATGCTTTGATGGTATTATTCTAAGTCCTAACTTAAAGTAACTGTTATAATTTTTGATAAATTATTTACAGGGAATAAAATACATTATGTCTATCAATTAAAAAATTAAATGAAAATATACAAAAAAATCATAAATACAGTACACTGATAAATTAATTCAACAGATACCAATGAATCACTAAGAATTGCCTTTGATTCCTTTGATAAAGACATTTTTCACAAAATTTAATTGATATCTTTTTTAATATTGTCAAAATTCTTTCAGATTTAAAAAATTAGGATTTTCGTATTTTTTCATACACTATGACTTTTAAAGTATATTCACAATGACGTCATGAAAATTTATACTAAAATAAGGAGTTTTTAATGACACATGTAATTCATGTGTAATTTCTGAATTACATGTGCGTGTTTTCGAGCTTGGTGGTTTTCAATCACTTTTCTGGTCAAGTAAAAGTTTTCAATTATAATGATTTTTTTCACTCCAGTCAAAATTGTGGCTTTAACTTTACGGTTGTGCGTCTGTGCCCAAAACCATATTTGTTAATTATATCAATAATTAATATTTTATTTGTTAGTTAATTTGATAAAATAGATAAACATGCTTATATTTGAATAAAACAGCCTAAAGGAATGCGAAAATTAATTAAAATCATCAAAGGGATGTAGTCTACACCATCACAAAAGTTAGGTTTTTAATTATATTTGTTACAACCTTAAAAAAAACACTTCCTCTACTTTTTCTCAAACAGGTGAGCTTTTTGAATGAACAGCTGGGTTAATGGTTTTCATCCCAGTTGGGTCATGTTGAAAGTGTGGTCTAAATTGTTAGATGACATAAGGAAATCTTCATGAATAAGAAAGGGCTGTGCTCCACTCCACCCCTTCTTATTCATGAAGATTTTTCTTATTGTCATCTAACCAATACTAAGTGGACAGGTTTTGATGGTATTAACTTTACCTAGATGGTTTTAAAGTTTAAAAGAAGACCTGGACAACAGTATTACCAAGACAAATATTAGTAGTACTCTCTTGTAAAGACTGAAGTTTAATTTAATTATGTAAGTATAATTTTATTATACTATATAAATATCTCTCTCTCTCTCTCTCTCTCTCTCTCTCTCTCTCTCTCTCTCTCTAATATGAAAGTATGTATGTGCATTATATTCAGCTACTTGTCCAGTCAAGCTTTGTAATAACAAACTTTTTGATGTAAGGATAGGAACCCCAGATTTACTGAATTGAAATTTATTTTTAATGGTTTAATGCCCTAATTAATACCATCGTCAATCTGCAAATATGCATAATTATATTCACAAGGTTTGCAGTAACTTAAGTTAACGTGAATATAATATTTGCTAATAAAAATCTGTTTAAAAGACTTTTTGTCGAAAATCCAAAGTGACCTGATGCCAATTTGATTTTAATGTTTTTCATCAGAGTATCTCTCTCTCTCTCTCTCTCTCTCTCTCTCTCTCTCTCTCTCTCTCTCTCACACACACACACACACACACACACACACACACACATTTGTAATGTCAAACACTGGTCTTGAACACCTGTTTTAGCACTTTCATTGTACAGAAATTGTAACCCCATGGGCATGAATGTGTACATATTAAGTTGTTTTAATTATTTGGAGGAACATTTTTTATAACATAAATTTGTAACATTTCCTTTGAAATTCTCCAATTGATTATAATTATATCTTTATTTTAACATGCAATTGTAAAATGTGTGCATTCAAGTGGCCTATATTTCCTCAAGTTTTTTAGAATTTCGTTTTAGATTATTTAACATTTTTGATTGTGAAATGAAAAAAAACATGATCAAGGCCATTGATATTTTCCAATTGATTAATTAATTCATTAAATGTGAATATATTAACTTCACTGCCATAATATTCCTGATTTTAAGTATTTTAACTCAACTCAACTGAATTTAATACAGTATTAGTAAATCTTTGAGGTACATGTATAAAACAAACTATATTACCATAATGAATTATATTTTTCAAAAAGACATTGATTAATTAATTAATTTATTTATTTATTATTATTTATTTATTATTTATTTATTTTTATCTATTTTCTGTATGAGTCATGTAAAAATTATTTAATTTTCCATGTTTATATGCGCTTCCATGTACATTTTAAATAAACTGGTCATAAGTCCTGCAATGTAGCAAAATACCCCAAAATGCTCAAACTACAGTACAGACCTGTCGAAAGTTAAACACTGAGCTAACGAACAGGAGCAGAAGCTGACGTGTTGAGATATGGATAACTAGTTGTCGAAAAGCTGCACAGATATAGATAACTGCATTCGAGAAACTTTGGAGATACAGGTAACGAGGAATCGAGCCGACTCGGCACGTATTTCTTAGCTTAGTGTTAAACTTTAGACAGGTCTGTACTGTACATATTGATTGCGAGACTAAGATTACATATCGAATAGAAAAATACCTGCATATTTTTAGAGATGGTAGTATATATAGTTGTTTCATGTCATTTAACAGCAACTTATATACAAATAATTTCGATCTTAATTACAGAAGCTGTTAGAAAGAGAGATTATGTGCAAGTGCGACAGAAAATGAAATTGCAAAAACTGCAAAAGTCTGGTTCAGATTTGCATCCGATAGAAATGGTGGCAGGAAAAACAGGATAAACAAAAATAAATCAGATATGTGATTTACATAATAAAATAATAACCAAGATTAATAACTGTAGAACTGAGAAAAAGACACTTTCAAAGTTTTGTGATAATCTGTATAGTATTTACTTTGTAATGATGTTTTGTTTAGTTCTGTTTGCATATTAATAAAGTTAAATTTATGTCAAATTTTTGTACCTTAAATTATTGTAAAGAAATATTGTTAGTATTGAACCAGCATCTGTGACATTTCTTTGGAGACATTTGACATAATTAGGATATATATGTTTTCACTGTCTTTGTAATTGTCACTGGATCTTACTGGAACATCGTTACTTTTTAAAATTCAAAGAAATTAAAAATGATTTTCGCAGATAAGCTGGGGCAGTATTGACAGATATTTTATCGCCAACATGTTTCAAATGTGGATTTATCGTCCTTATATGGCAAACAAAGTTGTCCTAACATATCTTGCCTGTCTGCCCAATGAAGGGCCACCGTTGGCTGCCATCGTTGGTCCAATGGTGGCAACTTATATTGGGTCATCGTTGGCATTTATAATTGGTACAACGATACCAGATAAATAAGATAACGTTGGCCCAACATTGGCAGGTTATGTTGGCCCATTGTTGGCATTTATGGTTGGTACAACGATGGCCCGATGAGCAAGATTACGTTGGCCCAACAATGGCAACTTACGTTGGCCCATTGTTGGCAGTTTATGTTGGCCCATTGTTGGCATTTATGGTTGGTACAACGATGGCCCGATGAGCAAGATTACGTTGGCCCAACATTGGTAACTTACGTTGGCCCATCGTTGGCAGTTTATGTTGGCCCATTGTTGGCATTTATGGTTGGTACAACGATGGCCCGATGAGCAAGATTACGTTGGCCCAACATTGGCCAGTTTATGTTGGCCCATTGTTGGCATTTATGGTTGGTACAACGATGGCCCGATGAGCAAGATAACGTTGGCCCAATGATGGCAGCTAACGTAGGGCCAACAAACCTAACAACAACGGGCCAACGTTGGCCCAACATATGTTTGCTATCTGGGAAAGGCGTAATACGCGAATTGAAAGGCATTATAACGCGAATTAAAAAGCGTTATAACGCCTTTTGAAGGCTTAATAACACGAAATAAAGGCGTAATAACGCAAAACAAAGGCGTAATAACGCGAATTGAAAGGTGTTGTAACACGAAATAAAGGCGTGTTAACGCGAAATTAACTTCGGCATGCCCACCATCATGATGTGGAGGTCCTGGGGTTTAATCTCTATCACCCTCCCTTTTACATACGTATTAAATGTGTGTGTGTGTGTGTGTGTGTCAGAACTGTAACTAGGCCCTTAAATAAACCGAGGCAAGAAATGGTAAGAAAGAATTAAAGACCAATTTATATATATAATGGCATACACTGTACCAAAAGTCTCAATGTTTTACATCTTTCACATGTAAGAAATGTATTATAATACAGTATAATAGGAAAGCTCAAAACTAGACTGGCCAGCTGTTGTTAAATAAGTGGGATGGTTATGTGCCATGAAAACTAGTTTAACCACACCACTAAACCTTGTAATCCAGGTAAGAGGGTAGTTTAAACGTTTAAATTTTATGTGGACGGGTATCGGAAAAATAGATCTATCATTCAACCTGGATTTTTCAAAATATTTCTGCGTTTTCATAAGCAAGATCACTTGATTTCCTAGACAAACCCATCGCTTAAAGACGTATAGTGTTTTAATTTATCCCACGTCGTCATCTCTGTGGATATATGGACATTCTGTTATCTGACATACTGCTTCTTTGCCATGTTTTCAGTCAGCGTAGTGCTGAAAAGGATCTTTCGCAGCTACACGATCCAACGGGCAAAGTCGCCAAAAGCTTAATCATCATTGTGACGTTCGGGTAATACTTGGTTGAACCAATTTTTACCGAGGCAGTTGCCTCGGTTGCCTCATAGGTAGTTACGGTACTGTGTGTGTGTGTGTGTGTGTGTGTGTGTTTTCCTGCACAACTATATGTAGTTTATATGTTTTTTCTATTTTCAATGTTAAAGTTTTTTCATAAAGAGTATCATTTTATATATGCCCATGGGGATGGATATCTTTTAGGTAATCTGAAATATAAACATTGATAGACATTGGCAATATACACACGGCTATTTATTAAATAGATCCTGTCCAATTGTCAATCGCTAACCTTTAACGACATTTGTGATCTCTTAGTATGAATAGATCAAGGTTTATTCACTTGCAGTTGCCTTAAGCTGTCTAAAACAATTTAAACTAAAACCAATCTGTTTACGGTGAGGGTTGTTAACCTATGGAGAGAAAATTTCTCCAGGGAAATGACTTTTCTATACAATATAGACAAAAAGGCATTATAACGCCTTTCACTTCGCGTTATTACGCCTTTTTGGTTCGCGTTATAATGCCTTTCAATTCGCGTTATTACGCCTTATCTAAATAAATAAATAAATAAATAAATAAATAAATAAATAAATAAATAAATAAATAAATAAATTCTGACTTTCAAAGAATGAACCCTATTTAGGCCAACAACAGCTGTGCACCAACTTGGGTACTTTTATCACGGTCTCATTTTATATAAGATACGTTTTTGTATGCGAAATTCGCAAATTCGACAATCATCATCATTTTCCGCTAACAAGTGAGCGAATTACGATGGAAGATGGAAAACGCAAGCTTGATAAGATCAGAGATCATTTTCAGTCGTTTGTTAAAACATTTGAAAGCCAAGGGTAAATGTTGATCAATATTTCTTTATTCTATATTTTAATTTTATTCCGCCAAGTTTTCCCGTTTGACTCGCGTTGTCACGGTGGTTATGATATGTCGGGGCAGTCTAATGATACGTTTTTGAGCGAGTGTCTTGACAAATGAGTCAGTGTCCATACTGATAACAAAAACTAGAAAATTCATGACTGTTAACTAAAGGTCAAAGTGAATATTTTTAGCAACCTTAATTGAACTTGATGTTGTCTGTTGAGTCTAGTTTTGTTATGTTAGTAATAATGTTTCTAAGGTTATTTATACCTTTATACCTCTTTTACGGGTAAAGAGGCCTCTGCCTGTATAACATGGTCTTCTTGTCATAATTTACACTTCCCTGTGTGCATGGTGAATCACAGGTAGTGTATTTAAATTCTTTCGAAAATGTATCTAGCTTGTTTTTAAAACTGTTTATCATAATTTTGTAGCACAAACAATACCATCTAGTAGTAAATTCCAATCAATTACAATCCTATGTGAAAACTGTATTTCCTGATGTCTTTTTTACAGTGTCTTTTCTTTATCTTCTTCCTGTTACCCCTTGTCCCTTTAGTATTCTCACATGATGGTAATGTGAAAGTTATCACTTCTGTGGTTATGTTTTATTATATATGCCATTACATTGTTAAAAATATTTGCTGTTGACTTTCATGTAAAATGCAGATATTTTTGACACATGATGAATGGCATACTACCAGAAGTGTAATGACAATAGTTACTATACATTATAGCCGTATATTTTATTGACCATTGTTGTTGCCAACCTTCTGGTCGTTCATTCATTACATGTTCTTGCTAAAACCAAATGTCATTTCTTGCACCCAAAAATACTTATAACAGTCCTGGTATTGGAAGTGGACTATGTGCAAGAAATTTTGTACAAGGACCATCTAATTTCTAGTAGATTTTGTTCATTGACAATATTGAAGTGTATTACTTGTTGATTAATTTAAATAAGCAATAAAGACTGAACGCCTTAGTATAAGTGAAAGAATCTTGATGGAGCACAAAACACCATAACTCAACTCCACTCTTTCTTCATTATTTAGAACAACCTAGATACTTTTACACTCAACTCTGAAGTTACTAAGTTTTATTTTATTCAATTTTTGATGTTTTTCAGCAGTGTAACCAGTTTGAATTTATTTACAACTAATAAAGATGGGAAAGAAGCACATCCAAAGGAAGACACAAAAGAATCTGACAACAAAACACGAAAAATTACTGATCCAAGAGACAAAGAGGCTTACTATGAAAGAGTCCAATCATTTACAATATCCTTTTATGTTGAAAAAAGATGTTAAATAGTTGATTTTAAAAGAGGGGGAAATAAGATGGGATGGCTAGGTTTCCATAAATTTAAAATAATTAGTAGCCAAATTTCCAAAATTTGTGAAAATATAGTCCTTTTTAAAGTATTTTTCCACAAATTTGCTAAAATAGGTTACTTTTTGAAAGAATTCCTAAGAAATTAGTAGCCAGTGGCGATTTTGGCTATCAGGAATGGAAACATAGGAATGGGACCTACAACCAAGACCTGCATTTGGCAAGTGTTCAACTGCACTACTCAGACCACTACTTTCCTAAAGTTTCTCACTGTCAGTATGTAGACAATCCACACAAATTCCCTTTGGTGGACATGACTGATATCACAAGTTCCCTTCTTCACATAATGATAAAACCACACTGGCCACCAAATATTTTTTTATTTATTAATTTTTTTTTGTAAAAAAGGCTCAATAAAATGGTGTGCTTGTAAATTGTTAAACACCGATACATAAATAAAAACTGGATGTATTGTAACAATAAATAGGTTTTGAGAAAATATTATTTGTAATTTGAATTCAAGATACACAATTCAAAATATATGGCTTCGCTTTTCTGACGTTAAACAATTGAAAAAAATTCATTCTGACAAGATGAGGCTATCAGCATTATCAATACTCTCAGAATATACTACCGGTATCAGTGAAAATTCTTTCACTTTTGTTTTTGCTGAATAATTTTCCTTAATCCAAGTTCTTAGGTAATGACATGGTTTGCGAAACCTAAAGATTTATCACCATTGGAATGTGCACGATATGGATGGAAGAATATAGATGTAGATATGTTAGAATGTGTATCCTGTAAAGCTAAATTGTGTGGAAAATTACCAGACGGGAATATAGGTATTAGGTTCTACTCATTCTCTTTCTTTATCTTGCTTCCTGTCTTGCTTCTTTTCACTTTCCTACTTGCTTGCTCTCACTCACTCTCTCTCAATTGCTCTCTCTCTCTCTTGCTTATTTGGTCTCTTTCTTGTTCTTTCTTATTCATTTGCTCACTCTCATACACTTAATTGCAGTCTCTCCCTAACTTACACACACACAAAAACCTGGTTTATGGATCACAGTGTCCCTCAATGCCTAAGTTTAAGTCCCACGTAACAGAACCTAGACTGAGACATTTTGACATTTTTCTTGCTGAGAGTTGGTAGTTTTCTCCATCACAGAACTGAAACACACACTCTCTCTCTCTCTCCTCTCTCTCTCTCTCTCTCTTCTTCCTCCTCTTCTCTCTTCTCTCTCTCTCTCTCTCTCTCTCTCTCGTCTCTGCTCTTCTCTCTCTCTCTCTCTGTCTCTGTCTCTGTCTCTCTCTCTCTCTCTCTCTCTCTCTCTCATATGTGTATGAAGTTTATATTCTACTTGTTGTATGCATATATCCTTGATTAATTGAATTTCTTTTACTTTTGTATTTCAGGTCTGGAGTATTATGAAAAACTTAAATTGAAGATTATATCTGCACATGAAAAATGTTGTCTTTGGTGGTCATCTCCTAGTCCAGGTTTGTAATTTAGCTCAACTGAGTCAAAGGCGTGAGAATATTTAATTGCACTTTAGAGGACCCCTTTAATTCATAAAAATTTTGTATTAAATTGCATTGAACATGTTTTCTGATGAATGATAAGGCAAATGCCTCTTGGTCTTACTTACTCTTAATGTTTTTGTAATTTTTAGCTCAAAGGCCATGTGAGCTTATGGCATGGCGAGGCGTGCTTCCGTGCGTGCATCAGTAAACTTTAATCTTCTCCTCCGAAACTACTGGGCCAACTGAAACCAAATTTGCCATGGAAGGTCCTTGACAGAGTCTAACTATAGTATGTTCAAATCATGACGATTGAATATCCAAGATGGCCGCTGTTACTAAAAATAGACAAAACCTAAAAAAATCTTCTTCTCTTGAACCACTCATTGGAGGCAAAAACTGATGAGCTATTTGGATTCTACATAGTCTTAACCTTTAAGTTTGTTCATTTCATGAAATTTGGTATAAAAATAGGTTACGCGTTTTTGCGTTTAAATTTCCAAAAATCGTAAAATATTTTTAAATTGTTATAACTTGACTATATGACCAGATAATGACATGGGGTTTTCAGTTTTGATATATTCTTGTAATTACCTTCAAAATGGTGTCAAGGTCAACTATGAAGGTCATGACCTAATTTTTTACCTTTCTAATATTATTTATTATCTCGAAAACTATAAACTTTTTATATAAGCATGTATATTAGAATATTGTTGGTATTGATGTAATGATTATTTTGATATATAGATTCAGGTCATTGGTGCAAAGGTCAAGGTCACAGATGCGAAAGAAAACTGAAATGGTCCATTATCTTGAAAACTATTAACTTTTTCTATAAGCATGTATATGAGAATGTTGTAGGTATTGATACAAGGATAATTTGGATGTATAGAAAAGGGCCATTGGTCCAAGGTCAAGGTCACGGTTGCAAAACAATACCAAAACGGTTAATTATCTCGAAAAAAATTTGTATAGGCATGTACATTAGAATATTATTGGTATTGATGCAATGATCATTTTAATATATAGATTATGGTCATTGGTTCGAAGGTCAAGGTCACAGATGCGAGTAGCAAGTTTCAAATGTAGTATTTATTGTGTTTTTGTGCTGTTTATGGCCCAGGTGAGCGGTACAGGCCCTATTGGGCCTCTTGTAATTTAAATACCTTGTGGTTAGAGGTTTTCTATACTAAAATTACCTTGACCTTGTTAATCTTTGACCTACATTTCAAAAACAAGTGTTTCTAAAAAAAAAATTGTTTTCTGAAAATGAACAAAATTATAAATAACAACAGTATGTTTTAGCTGTATTTCTTTTTATTTTTAGTTTCTTTTATGACGGTGGAACTTCATGATAAAAAGAGGGTAATGAATGAATTTTCTGTTCGTCTAAGAAGATTGCTGGCTGTAAAATCACAGTTACCACAATTATCATATAAACATTTCATTGAGAAGGTAAATATATTCCTATTTCATTATGATTATTTGTATGTTAACCTCACCCTTAGTACATTTTTTTGATACCCCACTCAAACTTATTTTGAGGAAGATATTTATGTATAAGAACCATTATGTCTGTCTGTAATCTATCCACCCATGTAAAAAAATGTGTCCTCTCCATAACTTTTACATCTGTGGACAGATTTTGATCAAACTTGGCACATATTTACATGTATCACCAATATAAGATGATGTGTCACCTACCACACATAGTTCTGTAGATCAAAGTTAAAGGTCACAAGGTCATTAGTTAAGTGTCTGTGACATAAAAAATTAGCCTTGTGGCACTTACTGGTATTTGTAACATAACATTATGGTACAAATTCAAATTGAGTACACAATGAAGTTTTATATTTATTATAAATACTGTTATGATTTGTTGTTTCAGGGTTTTGATGAAGATAAGTTGGACAGTTTGATCTCAGAGTATCAACATGGTCTTAGTCCAGAAGAATCAGTTGATCTGACATTTAGAATTATCAAAGCCTCTTTATTATTAGCTGTCTGTGGATGGAAAGTCAGGTAACTATAAATAATTTAATTTCTAAATTCAGTTATATCACACTGCAATACAAAAACAATGTAAATGCATATGCTCATTTTTCATGTTATATTCCAAGAAAATAATGCAACTGTAGCAACGCCAATCAAGGAACTACTTTCACTCTGATCAGCTGGTTCCAGGGGTCAGAATATGGATTGTTCATTACGATTTTTATAACACGCTATGTGCATAATGAAATGCGCAGAGCATTTTTTTCATGTTAGAGTAAGATGGTGGAATTAGTTGCTTCAACTGAACTTACATGTGTATTTCAAGGTGGTCTTAGGAATGGTGGAAGAAATCAGAGTATCCTGAGAATATAAGAATCCATTATGGAATTGAACTGAGGGATTGTGACGTCACTAAAGGTCACGTGGTCATGTGAGATACACGTATCTCACATAGGGAAAACCCTATCTTACATGAGCAGATATGGAAGAAAACCATGTTCCTTCTGCAAGCCAGCTGACAAACTTTCACACATAGGATCTGCCAAAGTGGGATTCAGCCCTAATTGATGAGAGACACTGATATGTGTAAACTGATGCTTTAAACCACTCAGCAATCAAAGATGCAGATTTTGATAATTTATTCTTTATATTATGGTATGGCATTTATTTTACAGCAACAAATTATCAACAGTATTGACCTGCAGCTACTGCAATAGACATATAGGAATTTGGAACTACAAAAAAGTGGATACCAGTGATAATAGTGTCACAAATTCTGCCAGTGCTAGCCCTGATAACAAAGCCTGTGATAATGGCACAACTGAATCTCCTAGTACTAGTCCTAGCATGGATACCAATAGTAGTGCAGCCATGCCATCAACAAATGGAGGTAGCAGTCCCATCATAAAGGAAAATGATGACATCATTCCATCTAAGAGATTAAGAATGGTAAATTAACTTTTACAATAATGTCAAGCGTTAACATTTGTATAATAACTGCTTTGACAGATTTATGTGATTGGTATATACCATGTTTGTAAACACTTTGTCATTAGATTCTATTGTATGGGGAAAGTTGACTTAAGCATTTTTAAACCAGCAATTAAAATATTTTTCTACTCTTCATTCTTGAATATGTTCATTACCCTGTTAAGAACAGTAGTATTGGAATAAATCATGATATTAAAAATTCATGATTTTACCATCATTCATACAGGTGTTTTTTTTATAGTTTTTGTTTAAACGAAGGTGAAGTGGCAGAAATTTTTACCTTTGATATCTGCTCAGGCCATTTTGCAGGGAAGATTCTTTAGTGAACTAAAGAAAACTACATGTACATAGAGTACATGTATGTTGCTTAAAAATGTATCTATGCATTGTTAACACATGATTTACAAAAATTAAGATAAGTAGGGGTCCATGGCTCCTAAAAAAGTCCCAAAATTTTACAGTTTTGCTATTTATTGCTGTCACTTCTGTACTGAAGTGAGCTTGGTCCAAAGTTAAGCTTCATCGCTGTTTTACAATATATTTTCTAGGAAGAAAAGCATTTCTTTGATCCAGTGGAGGAACACAGTTATTGGTGTCCATGGATAGCAGATTTAGGAGATAAATCTGTCCAATCACCAGTCCTGAGATCGGCTAATGACAGCTTTGACTCAAGTTTTGATTCACAGCATGATGGATCAGATACGTCATGGATACAGATGTTTAAGATGGTTTTTCCTGCCATGGTCAGCTCAGACAGTCATGCTACTTCATTATCATATTACTTCAAACATGTAATTATCCTCTCTTTTACTCTTTTTGCTTATTTGAATGTTCCTGAAAACAGGACATATTATGGTAAGACATTGTTCATCTGTAATAATTTTTCTGGTCTATTCCTACAACATTGTTGAAGATATTTGAATTAACCTTGGTATACTGTGTCTGCCACAAGATGAAGTAACTTTGTGCAAATTTCTTAAGAGTTGTGCATGATGAAATTTTAATGCTTTTCGTATCAAATTTCTCAAAGTTTTGCTCTTTAAAATTTAAACATGTCATTTGCGATCTTAACCAACAGATTAATGGCATAAATGTAAACTGGCATATCTTGCTCCACCCAGTGGTACTCTTGTTGAATATAAGCTAGAATTTGGTACATCTATGTAAATGCATGGGAAAAGGCATTAATAAATAAGTGTATACAGTCAAACCTGTTTATAAAAGCTGCCCAAGGGAACCAGAAAAAATGGCCTCTATAGACAGATGGCCCTTATACAAAGGTTAAGAAAATATTAAGAAAGAGCAATTGGGATAAAATTTTACTAGCTCTTATAGGCAGGTGGTCCATATATAGAGGTTGCCTTTAACACAGGCTTGACTGTAATATTGCCAAGTATCAATGAACTCGGTCATTGTCTCTCTTATACCAGAAATTGTATTAATTTGTTAATGCAATGTATTTTATAGTAATTTTTACAAACATATTATATTTTTCAGAAATCTCCAGTCAGAGGAATAAGAATACTACGCAATATGTTAAATTCCTGGTGTTCACCAAATGATCCCCCAAAGCAAGAAAAATCCTGATATATATATATATATACAACATTGTTATTGTTGATCTGACCGGATAACAAAGTGGAGCTGTCACATCAAATCCTGATACTTTAATTAATTATGTAGATGTTTATGCAGTGAAATCTGTGAAAACTAAATCTCGATTAAATCATAAACTTTTGAAGTGAAATATGGGGAATAGGTAAAGGTTTATCTTTTCACGTTTTTGTCTCAGAGCTGAATAGGCCAAGACATTAGTAATTTAGTAGCCATGTGGTATTAGTTTTGTTGTTGGACAATAGATGATTCTAAGTGAATCTTGGAATACATAGTATTGATCATGCAACTACATGTAGCAACTTGCTTCAAAATGTAATATGGAAATACATTGACCTTGACCTTTAATCAAGGTTATTTAATTTGTGATAAAGTAAATGAAAATAATTATGTAGTGGAACTGTCTTGACTAGTCTTGAATGAATTTACAAATATGACATGAACAAAGTCATCCATTTTAATGTGTACATGTATATGCCACTATTGAAACAGGCTAAAAGCTACATTAATCAAATTCACTTTTTTATAGGGACCAAAGGAAGTTTTTTACAGAATTTCTATCTTGTGTGCAATATTCAAATTAGACAATGATAAGCCTTTTGTTTGTGATTTGTATTCTTTAGTCCTAAAATGTCTTGCTATTTGAAATAACATTTAGGAAAGCAAGTTGATAGTTATTATGAATATTCATTATGTTATTTAAAAAATATATTTTATGAGATTTTCACAAACTTATAATTTTTTTAGTAAACAGTGATGTTTGTTACAGTTCTTTATTCTTAAAAGGGTGGATTCACCTCAGCAATCTTGCACATGAAATGTGTTTTTCCCCAGAAAAATCCAATCATCCAATAGAAGCCTCTGTTTTCTTTTGCCCAATAAATTTTACTTGTAACAATACTTATTACATTTGTTACAGTAAGTCTAGAAATCATTAGTGATACATTGTATGTTATGATTGTGTCAATTTTACACACTACATTTTGAAAGTAGATTTGAATTTTGTATTATTTTGGTGCATTTTCACTGTCTCTTACAATACTAAAATAAAAGTATGTTTGCATGTGTTTTATGAAAAAAAAAAAATTAATAATTCCTTGATACATATGATACACATGTATTTCTTAATAAATCTCTTATATATTTGTTTTTGAAGTGAGAGGAGAGTGTACATGAACCGGTATATAATATGATGACAATTTTTTTTGACAATGATTTACATTTTCATTAGAATTTCAAAATGGTCTGATGTTTTTTACTGCTTGTACATGTACTTTTGAAAATATCATGATTCACATTATAGTGCTAATATTATGTACAATTATGGAGATCATATAAAATGCAATATGTTTTGAAAATAAAACTACACAAAATATGAATCAAGCATTTCTGTTTTCTTAAAATGGCAATAAAGCCTTATTTAGGTGACAATTTTCATGTCTTGGTTTCTAGGTTAATTGAAGGGTTTTGAAACCTGATCAGGCAACGAAAATGACTGTTCCTTGCCACTCAACATTTACAAATAAGTCATGTGCCCTTTTGATGGACATAACATTTTTAAAATGTTTCTTGCATCATAATAAAGAACCTCCAATCATTGTATTGATAGTAACTTATGCATCTTCACTGATCAAATAAATTAAGACCATCAACGGGATGTAAAAACTTCAGATGAGTTGTTTTGGAGGCCATTTTCACAGATACATGTGTCAGATTTATCAGTTTACCTGTTTATAAAGATCAGGAAAATTTTTATACTTTCCTTATATAAAGCTTAACTGTTCCCTTGATAATTCTGGGGTCTTGGTGGGCGAGTGGCCTAAAGGGTGCATTTAAAGATCACAAGGCCTCTAATTGCCAAGGTTCAAATCCCTCTAATGGCAAATCCTAGTGAGAGAAAGTTTTTCAGTTTGCTTGCTGAAAGTCTGTGGTTTTCTCTATACACTGTGGTTTTCTCCACTATCTAAGAACTGATCACCTGGATATAGGTTTTCTGATGAAGTAACCAACCAAACTTTGATTAATCTGACAACACAACATAAGATAAGAAGGTTCCAACTATTTAACATGTACATTTCACAAATAGGTCTAAGTCTTGTCTGTAATGATAGATCTTGTACCTGGGAATCACAAAACCGTGCCTCTGGTAAAAGAACTCATTTTCCTCAGGTACAGGTTTCCTCCACCATCTCAGATTTGACTGCCTTGATATACAGTTAGAGAAAGGATTTTGACGGTTTTTCTCTGGGCTCTCAGGTTTCCTCCACCATCTCAGATTTGACTGCCTTGATATACAGTTAGAGAAAGGTTTTTCTCTGGGCTCTCAGGTTTCCTCCACCCATCTCAGATTTGACTGCCTTGATATACAGTAAGAGAAAAAATGTTGACTGTTTTTCTCTGGGCTCTCAGGTTTTCTCCACCATGTCAGAATTGACCATCTTGATAAAATTGAAAGAATCTCAATTGGGGTGAAAAACAACATAACTACATGTATACTGCACTCTACTCACAAAGTCATGCTGGTTGCATGAACTAGCCTACAACCCTATAGCTAGATCCAATTTACTGGTACTCCCTATGAACTTGTTACCTTACAACAAAACACTGAATAGGAAATGCACAGAAATTCTACCACTGTAGTAGCTCCGTTGGTAGAGTGCTCGCTTCATAAGTGGGAGGTCGTAGGTTCAAACCCAGACCGGGTCTTGAAAGTGGGTAATGACTGTTACAAAATGAAATCAATGGTTCTTTGGAATGGGAACCTAAATAAACTAGGTCCAGTGTCATGGTATAATGCTATTGGCACTACACACAGGGAAAATTTCTGCACCTTGCCTATAGCTGTGACATCTCGATATAAGAGAAATATTCTTGCCTGGGACATAATACCCCATTACCCACTTCAAACAGAAATTTTATAACGGTCATTATGAAACTCATTGTGAAACTCCTAACTTGGGACTTGCAACGAACATGATAACATGGTATCCACTGGTGTGGTTCAAGTACTTTTGTTGGGCCTTAACTTCATGTAGTTCTAGTAGTCTAAAGAAAACTTCAACTTATTATTTTATCAATTACATGTACATCATTAATGAACCAAAATCAGTCAATTAGAATTTATATTATCCATATATTTAAAAAAAAAAAAAAAAGGTCTAACCAATTAAATTTTTAATGGTTTATTTTTTTTTATCTCGTAAATAATAAATACATACAATCTAATGTATATTATTTTTTTTAGTTTATCTAGAACTCTACATATTGGGTACATAATTATTTGTAGCATAATTACCAACCTGGTAAAGTAAGGTATATACATACCAGTAAAAGCAGAAAAATATGTATGTGTGTTGTAAGTGTTAAGGTTTGATTCAATCATAAATATATACACAATCTTCTAAATCTGGGGATCCATTTTTTAACAAATTGTCTTCTTTTAATAAAACAAGAGGCCCATGGGCCTGATACGCTCACCTGATAACTAATGGCTAGCTGATAGATTTAAAGAAAACATAAATACTAAACCCCAATGACTTTTTTCTTTACATCATGATAACCGTTTTATCAATACCTACAACATTCTAGTATACATGCCTATACAAAAAGTTTATAGTTTTCAAGATAATTAACCATTTCAGTATTGTTTCACATCTGTGACCTTGACCTTTGAACCCATGACCTTTTTCTTTATATCAAAATGATCGTTGTATCAATACCTACAACATTCTAATATACATGCCTATAAAAAAAGTTTAAAGTTTTTGAGATAATTAAACATTTCAATATCGGTTCTCATATGTGACCTTGACCTTTAAATCCATAACCTTTTTCTATACATCAAAATGATTGTTGTATCAATACCTACAACATTCTAATATACATGCCTATACAAAAAGTTTATAGTTTTTGAGATAAATAACCATTTCAGTATTGTTTCACATCTGTGACCTTGACCTTTGAACCCATGACCTTTTTCTATACATCAGAATGATCATTGTATCTATACCTACAACATTCTAATATACAAGCCTATACAAAAAGTTTATAGTTTTTGAGATAATTAACCATTTCTGTATTGTTTCGCATCTGTGACCTTGACCTTTGAATCCATGACCTTTTTTCTATACATCAAAATGATCGTTCTATCAATACTTACAACATTCTAATATACATGCCTATACAAAATGTTTATAGTTTTTGAGATAATTAACCATTTCAGTATTGTTTCACATCTGTGACCTTGACCTTTGAACCCATGACCTTTTTTTATACATCAAAATGATCGTTGTATCAATACCTACAACATTCTAATATACATGCCTATACAAAATGTTTATAGTTTTCGAGATAATAAACCATTTTGGTATTGTTTCGCATCTGTGACCTTGACCTTTGAACCCATGACCTTTTTCTATACATCAAAATGATCGTTGTATCAATACCTACAACATTTTAATTTACATGCCTATACAAAATGTTTATAGTTTTCGAGATAATTAACCATTTCGGTATTGTTTTGCATCTGTGACCTTGACCTTTCAACCCATGACCTTTTTCTATACATCAAAATGATCGTTGTATCAATACCTACAACATTCTAATATACATGCTTATACAAAAAGTTTATAGTTTTCGAGATAATAATTATAATCAGAGGTAAAAAAAATTAGGTCACGACCTTCACAATTGACCTTGACCTCATTTTGAAGATACTAACAAGAAGATGTCAAAACTGAAAACCCCATGTCATTATCTGGTCAAATAGTCAAGTTATAACAATTTGAAACTATTTTACGATTTTTTCAAAATTAAACGCAAAAACGCGTAACCTATTTTTTATCCGAATTTCATAAAATGAACAAACTATAGGCTTAAGACCCTAGAGAAGCCAAATATCACATCAGATTTTTTCTCCAATCAGTACTTTCGGAGAAGAAGATTTTTTAAGATTTTTGCACCCCTAGGTCACCTTGACCTAGTTATGGTAGCCATAGCAACGCCACGAACAAATCTGAATTGCACCGGCCCATATATACTTCTGACAAAGTTTCATTAAAAACTGTCCAGTAGTTTCAGAGGAGAAGTCGAAAATAGGTGTTAACGACGCACACACGCACACACGCACACACGCACAAACACACGCTGCGCTATGCCATAAGCTCACATGACCTTCGGTCAGGTGAGCTAAAAATGTGTGATCTTTGAGATCTCAAGAAGTTAAACGTCTGTCCTGGACCTAAACATAAAGGCAGTCCAGGCTGGCTGGTGGGGGGTTATCTTTTTGTTAAAGCGACAAGGCTTATCCTTAATTGAAATCGCATTCCATCAGAAGATTAACGACCCAGTAATTCTGAGGACTTTGGAGGCTCAAAAAATTAGAAAACATCTGGTAATCAATAGAATACATGTATAAGAAGTCAAATTTTCTTAGGAATGATGTCAAAAGTAATTTTGTAGTGAGAGAAGTGAAAATGAACTTTACAGTAGTATGTCATGGTAAAAAAGAATGAATAAATGTACCAGTATAAGAATGATATACAATGTGTATCGGTATACATGTATATATATATGTATATAAATCTTGCTTAAAATGGTTTGGAGATGACTAGATTTCATATGTGTGAAATTTTTAATGAATTTTGTTCAAATATGCTATTTTTATTATTTGGTTATGTTGCTGGTCAATTAAATGCAAATATTTATGCATGTGAAATTTTTTTAAAATGGATAATGTGATTAATACGAAAGTGTGCCATGATCTGGTAAATTCAGGTTTGCCATGGCACTGATTATATGCTTAAAATGTTCATGCACTTGTGTAAAATGTTGAGAAAGCCTAAATATACATGTACATGTACCATTTATATAGATATGTACTGTTCTGACTAGAACTAACTTAAAATGGATCCCCAGAAGTAAACTCTATTCATCAACATCCCTGTCCTAACATCCCCCTAATCACTATAAACCCAACACCAAAAACAAAATCTTATACATACATGTTTACACACCTCTCTACTTACAAAAGGATGTCCTAAAAATTACTGAAATTTTCAATACAACGTACAGTTTAAATTAGAATGGTAAAGGTCATTTACTTTTATATTATCTAAGTTTTATTTTCTATCCAAAAGTTGATGTATATTTCCAATTAGAAGACTTCCAGTAGCTGATAAATTTTGTTGCATAATTTTATGCACAAGAACAAATACATGAAAGGGCATATTGGGCATTTCTTCTACCTGAAGATGAAATTTTTGCGTCCAAATTTTTTTAATTTTTTGAGAAATGTTTTGAAAATCACATTTACTTTACCACTGACTGTTTTGAACCCTGAGTTTTTCCAAGTACTAAATAAAAACTTCAAATTGCACAGACACTAAAAACATGGTTACATGTTAGAATAAATTACTGGAAAAAAAAATACTGGCACAATTCCAGTTATGTCAACCAAAATGTTAGTAAGTTTTCAAGTTTTGTTATATAAAAACAATCAATTCTCTTGATTTTTAATCAGAGTTGGTAATCAACAAAATTACGTACAGCAGGCCATTAAGATATAAATTACCAGATTAACAGGATTAATACAAAGAATTTCAAATAGGTTATGATATACTGGCAGTTAAAACTGGTACTTTAGGACTTAAATACGAAAAACGGGAAAATAAATTTTGGCTGGTAAAATTGTTATGAAATGAAGATTTAAATTTAAACTAATGATTTGGAAGACACATTAAATCCCAAAGAGGAAAAAGAGCTTAGCTCTACTGCACAATAGTCCATCATTGCCAACAACATCCATCAGGCATATGCCAAAAGCTATACAGTTTACTGCACTAAGTGCAAGTTAAAGAACAGAATGGTGTTTCATAGTTATCCTTCTAAATAATTTTATCTCAAAATTCAAAATCACTTCAAGAAGAAATGAATAATACCAGTATAATGTACATGTACTTAAATATGAACTGATTCTTGAAATATCATCTTCAAATGGGGTTCCCTGTTGCACCACCAGATCAACACCTCTTAATATTTTGGAAAACTTTTACATCACATTTTATGGGAAAAGTTAAGGGGTATTATGTGGTGCAGTAGCAAACCCCATTCAAGAAGAAGGTAGCTTATTTTGTCTATCGTATCTTATATGAATATTACATATTTGAGTAGTAAGTAAACCTCGTCATTGGTAAAGAAACTGAAATAAATCGTTTGCTAGTTGATCCAGGATTTTTGAAGATTTGACACTATATCATTAATAGTGACATGGTTATGCAACATCTTCCGAGAGGATATAACCTGATACTACCAAATCTGGTAATTTAACAAATAATGGCCTAGCTAAGTGTAGAGTACATTAATATAGGTAACATCTTAATTATTTATTTATTTATCAATAATAATAATATAATTATATATACATTTATATATATCAAACATCAACTCAACAATCATCAAGCAACAAAATCCATCAATAAAATACAAAAGAAGAGTCATCGCCACAATCAGTGACATCATAATCACAATTAGTGTCATCATGGTCACAAATAGTGACATCATAATCACAGTGTCATCATGATCACAAAGTGACATCATGATCACAATTAGTGACATCATAATCACAAATAGTGACATCATGATCACAATTAGTGACATCATGATCACAATTAGTGACATCATGATCACAATTTGTGACATCATGATCACAAATAGTGACATCATGATCAAAATTAGTGACATCATGATCACAATTAGTAACATCATCAAACCAATCATACATACCACAAATTAAAATCTTAATAAAAACACAGCCATTATGAGCCTTGGCTTGTAATACATGATCCCTCCATCAGAGGATATGAATACAAATAAACATGATAGTAATAATTAATGAAAGTGCAGCCTGCAATTTTTACTGTCATTTCTTAACAAAGAATCTATTTTGACTTAATTGCTTGTTGTACCTTCCAGGTAAAAGGGTGCTGGAGTAAAAAGTTAGATCGCTACACTCTGTAAAAAGCCTAGCTGGAACACAACCTTCTTCTGAGAAAAAGGATGATCTTTGACTTAGACTTAATCTTTCAAAAACTTCATCACAAATTTAAATCAAAGCAGATATTTATTTAGAAATGACCATAACATTTGCACACACATAAACAATATAGATGCAGTGAAATGGATTACAGGTAAATAAAACAATTCTGTAAACTGTATCATGGATGTTACCCCGAAAAAAAAAAATAAAGCAAAAATTGGAAACTATCAAGGTACTTAGTTAGTCCCATAATATTATGGACATAATATCAGTGAAAAAAGTCCTGAAAAATTACCTCTTGAAATTACATCAAATAACTGCTGATGAAATTCACTGTCCTTCACTACTGTTAAGATCTGTTCTATGCATGTGTGACATAGAATCCTAACTGTGTTAAATTAGAACAGACTATAACATGGCAATGGAATGCAAACTATAGTCTGTTTTTTAATCTTAATATTTCGGTTTTATTATAAGTAGAAATGTCAGTTTCAAATTAGAGAAAAAATAACTACTAAAACTTAGGAGAAAACAGGGTCATATAGCAAATTTATATTCTCGGACAAATTTAAAAGTATAAAGTTGTAAAGTTGTTAAAATTGCTGAAGTTTGGTTTTTTGTTTTTGAAAAATAATACTAACTCAATGAATAACAAGAAATTGTGCGCTTTAACTAATGGTACTACTGTATGTACATATTTTTTCTAGAAAATGAAAAAAGATTTAAAGATTAACCAAACAGATGGGAATTTACTTCAGTTTTTGATGGCTATATCGTTTGTAAACCTCTGTTTTGACCCTTGTGCAACATATTAATCAAAGGCCTAATCTAATAGTAAATTTTCACATTTTACACCAATCATTTTAAATTACCGGAATTTTTATCTTGATTTGTATAGTTCTCATGGTTTCTCTCCAGTGTGGCACCACAACAAAATTCTAAAACAATATTGTAGCTTTTTGTGTATGAACTTGAAATCATAAAATCTTTCTGTCATTTATTATTGAGAGAAACGTTTTTATTGCACATAGTTTCTGTGTACAAATCTATCAGCCTGTGCAAAATGAGACATACATGCAAGTATAATGATTTAAATAATTTCAAAAGTTTTTATTTCTTTTAGGTGCTAAGCTTAAACTGTCCTAAATTTTGGCAAAATTAACCAATGTACAGGTGCCAACTTCTGGATCAGAGTTAAGCTTAATGCTTCTTTAATTTATATCAAAGCAGCTAATTCTCAGGGAGGGAGAAACCCCGGAGGAAAGCTAAGCACGATGAGAAAAACATCTGCTTTTGGCAGGGGAACTGACAAGTTTTCCCACACTATGATCTCATGGAATGGGATTCAAACCTAGGCATTGTGATCCGCTCTAGACCACTCAGCCACTAAGGTCCCTCTCTCTCTAAATCAGAGTTAATTAAATAAACCATATTTTCCAAACAGATACACTATACTCTGAATATAGGAAGTGCAAAAAATCCACAACACTGTGGAGAAAAAACTTGTTTTTTTACAACAAAACTTTCTGTAAATACAAATATACATAGCATTACACCCATCTTGTGAAAATCTTCTTTGTAATACCACAAAATGTTGACATTTAAATCCCGTAATTAATCTTTCATACTTTGATCACAAGTTCCAATGATCACAAATTCCATTGATCACAAATTCCAACATATCACAAAGTACCCTAACTCACAAACATCTAAACATAGTTATGATCTAATACTAGTAATAACAGTGAGGGTGGTTATATATAATGTGTTCTTCTTAAAGTTGTTATGTAGTAAAAACACTGGTAAAATACAAAAAGTTCTAAAATTCTCCAACATATTACACATTAATAATGATTAAACGATGACACCAAGAATTGTTACTCATAAACAGATCCACTTATATAGCCAAAAACACTGAATGATAATAATCTACACATTATGAATATTATAATATCATATAACCACATGATTCTCCCAGCACTCGTATCATTTTTCATCACCCCACTCACATTTATCAAATCACCCATCATGCTACTTAGTAACCCATATAGACATTTACATCTCATCACATGTTAACTGTATACTACCTTTCACACTTAATGACTCATGCTACCACATCTCTCTTGATCCATCTTTTAAAATATAAATGCAGAAATGACCTAGGGGATTGATTTAACTATATGCAACTTATAATTAATAAAAAAGAACCTTTTTTTAAATGTGTGATTTCAGATTTTAGAAGCAATAAACCATGTTTGATTATACATTAAATTTTTTGTTTATGTTATACACAGGGTACAGATTCTCACACACTCACAGTCCACTGAATATTCTCTTTTTTGAAAATTAACTAAAAACAACATTGGCAAACTTGGTAGTTTGTTTATAATGTACATGTACAATTCCAGAATTGTTAAAAGGTTCACTTGAAATTGATAGAAGATACTGGTTTAAGCAAATAACTACTGCACAGAAACAAGAAAAGAGGGTAATTAATTCAAATTACAAAACAGAATTTCAAAATCTATACCAGTGTGCTTATCTCTAAAATTCCAATCTTCTTTTTCCAAAAAATAATAAATTTTTCATCAGAACTAAGAATACATATCATATGTGCAATATGATAAAAACTTTTAATCTTTTAGCATTGGATCTCTAAAAAATAAAGGCATTTCCAATTTCAAAATCTGAAGAAATGGTACTAGCTTTTAGACCATCTAATTGTGAGAACTTAATTCATCTTTAACTCTTACTTAACTTTACTTAGCAAACATATGTGCCAATTTGACATATAAGTTCTTTTTTTAATCAGCTTGAAAGACAAGGAGGGTAGACATGTTACATGAAATAGCACTCAAAATTACGCTGAAAGACAAAAAGACTTAATGCCAGTAACACACTTGTTCAGTTTTTATATATACTCATTCCTAACTAGTTTATGTAAATGTTTCAAATTACTTTTAGTTTTTCTTTATATTTTTAGATTTGAAATGTTTTAATTTAAATTCAAAATTTTTGAAGTAATTATAACCTTTCAAAAAGCAAAATTATCATGTTGAAACAGTAAAGTCAGAAATAATTTTTGTTTAAAATAATGCTTAAATTGAAAATATAATGAACTCAGTCTTCTTGGAGAAAATATATGGTTTAATAAGCAAGGGGTATAATTTAGTTCATGGGACTATCTTGATGTTCACTAGTTGGGACTGATCATTTTTTCATTCTAAACCAAATTCCAAAATGTTATAATGGTATTTTCCTGATAGCTTATGATGACTGGATATATCTTGTATCAAATAAAGAGGGCAAGGAAAAACTATTTTAGTCTCTGAACACTGATAATAATCCATTTTGTGTTTTAGACAAGTAAAATAATTCAAGATATAAATATATTCTCATTGTCACGAAATAACATTGGATATAAAATGTACTCCACATAACAGCTGATGACCATAGAAACAGCATATTTTCCTATAAAATGCAAGTTTTCAGAGAAACTGATAAATGTGATCAAATTCACACCCTCATCGTTCTGTGACAGCAACCTCTATAGGTGTTAACATTCTGTATGGTATCTCCAAATAAATTTGAAATTCACAAAAATATTTACCTAAAACTACTAGAATTTTCCTATGACTAGTTCAGCAATCATACTCCATAGATGACTTTTTATAAATACCGGTATTCGTCCACAAAGACATTAGATTAACAACATTGTAATTAATATTGTGACAGTTAATGATAAAACAAGTGTCTACAATCCCCCAGTCACTCAACATGATGTAGATGTATAATACACCTTCTGACAATATATACACAATGATAAAGTCTATATGATACAGCTTCCGTTATAGCTCCATATCCTGGGTTTCATCCTCAGAGAAGTCACTCATTGAACTTTCACTGGAAGAAGACTGTTGTTCTTGTTCTCTAAGTGCCTCTTCTGTTGCATATTTTTTCACATATTCTGTAAAAATAACAAAATGTGTTTATGAAAAACTTTCTCTCAAAAGAAGGTTAAAGATCAATGTCGTCAAGTAAAAAGTCAAGATCTACCAACAAATTGTCACAAAAATGCATAAAATAAGAAAAACAGATGATAAAGTTAACATTTGGATAAACATTTGTTGAAAGTACATGTAACATCACTTCAGCGAGAACTAGACATATGGTGAACATCAGTGTATACTTCAAGTACTTAAGATTTTTCAGACCTTTTAACTTATTGTTTTCTATATAATAATCAATGGTCATATAAAGAATGCTTTTAAATTTAAATTTAACATGACCTGCATAGCCCACTTGCACATTGGCTTGTCTTTGTATGCTGTCCATAAGAAATAAGGGACCTTGGTGGCAGAGTGCTGAGAGGCATGCTCTTAGGGATCACAGTGCCTCTTAATGCCCAGGTTTTAATCCCACTCTGGGCAAATCACATGGAATAAAATTTGTCAGTTTTCTCTGGGTATTCCCATTTCCGCTACCATCCCTCACCTGACTCTTGTCAATATAAGTGAAACAATCTTTACTGGAGCATTAAACACCATTACTCAACTCAATAATTATTGAAGCTAAAGTTTCAATGGAGTTCGCTGCTGCACCACGTAATCAATACCTCTTAACGTTTGTGCGGAACGTTTTGAAAAAATGTCAACACCACAGATTCCTGGAATGACATCATGTTTGCAGGAAAACATCACATGTGATTGGATATCCACTGGATAAAAGTGTTCCACATAAATGTTAGAGGATGTCACGTGGTACAGCAGCGACCCCCATTGTATATATTTATAGATACCTTGTACTTTTTTCTTGTATTCCTCTGGTTTATGTAAGTACATAGCTGCAGCATCACCATTCAAAGGATCTATAGGGTTAGGATAAGTCAAAAGTTGTGGTAGAAATGATTCAAATATATTTGATAAATCTGAAAATAAAAATTTAAGTTGGAATAGTGTCATATACCATCATTTTAATTTAATTATACAATACATTCAAAACATCAACAGTATAGAATTTAAAATAGAAATTAAATTAGCAAATAAAATCTATGTTTCCATAAATTTAAAATTATTATTAACCAAATTTTCAAAATTTCTGTAAATATAGTCCATTTTAAAGGATTTTAACCCAAATTTGCCAAAATAAGTTTACTTTTTAAAAGAATATTTGAGAAATTAGAAGCCGATGACACTTATATGTTTGTCAAATAATTTGAAAATACGTGGTTGTATTACATAACTAGGTGATAATAAATTTTCAATAAATAAGTGCATGCCTTTATTTTAATTTGTAATTTCATTGTCACTCAAGTGACTCAAGTTAAACACATTTAAATCTAGGGCATCATTTATATCAATACTAAATGTAACATATGCACTGTCTCTCTACGCTAGACAAAAATCACTCCAATTTAACTTAAACAGAATACTTTTTTAAAGATTCTTCCCAGGAATCTGTAGTAATAAATTGTTGGTTTTAGCTATTGGGAATGGAATCATGATCTGACAATTAATTCTAAATGTATAACAAATGTAGAGAGAGAGATAAAACAGATTCTATGATCTCGTATATGGATATGGTCATTACCATATAATGCTGTCCATGCTTGATTGATAACATCTAAACAGACAGTTCCTGACCTGTAATTAAAAACAGAAATACTTACAAAAATAATGTACACACAGTGTTTATTGTGATGCAGGCATCGGATTTATATTATATGTAAATATACCTCTTGTACCATCTCCGGTGGTTTAGAGTTAATAAAGTTTGAATTGAATTGAAATCATAAGAAACATGTGTACACTAGGTACAATGTTATACAGTAGGAAGCGTTACGGTCATTGTAGTGGGTTTGGGAATGTCCCAGTGAATATAATTTGGGTCCAATAAATTAACCAAATAAATATTGGTCAAAAAGATAAGCAAAGGCATAGCTACACCCTTCTCTTATTATCCCTACGAAATTTTAAGATATCTGACAAGCAATATTTGAGAAAGAGTTAAAACAGCAGAACAAAGGGCATTTCGAGTGATACAAATTTTATCTCCATACAATAGAAATGTTGGATAATGCATCTGTAAGTGTGGTGTGTGGATTAAATTAGGGAGTCAATGTGGGTTATGAAAGTGGTCATAAATTTTGAGAAATTCCAATCATACATTAAGTTGTTAGATTTCTGACAAAAACACTAAGTAAAAATAAACAAGGGACAACAACTATCGAAGAACAGTTTATGAAACACAAACATGTTTTTAAATACATGTATTAACACTCAAGTCTCATAACATTTTGTTCCAAAAACAGACTTGTTTGAATGCTGCCAAAATATTTGAGTGAAATCCAGCCCCTTCAGAAGTGCTAATGAGAAGAATGTAACATACATGTTCAGGTGTATACACATGTACATACCGGTACATGTTTCCTCTCAAAACTTTGTCTGCAAAGTGTTATTTGCATAGTCATAGTCCTTGTCTACAACTGTTTTTTTACAACATTTAATACACCTACCAGTAACTGTTTTTTGCATTACTGATGCAAAAATTTCCCTGAAAAGTTTTGTATTTGTTAAATGTTTTAACATAATTATGGATGCTGAAGAGACTGAGTTGATAATTAAAACATCTGAATACTTACACTTCATCTATATTTGGATGATATATTCTGTTCATAAATCCTAAAATTAAAAGAATATGTTTAATAGTTAAACTTCTTCAAAAATATAATGTTATTTCATGTTAAAACTTGTATAATTTTATAGGGCACACATCAACTACAGCTTTTCAGTTTTAGATTCCCATGACCAAGACATGTGCAAACTTATTTGTCTTAAAGATGCTTTATTTGAATAGTTAAAACCTTCCTCAGAGAATATTGTTTAATTAATAATAGAGGAAACCTGGGGTAACACAGCAAGGTGTTGCACAAATTAAAAAACAATAACATAAAGGATGCTAGGTATGAAATATCTAAGGTCTAGCAATGTGTATTTTTCCACAAAAAGATTTTTAAAGATTTCTATCAAACACTCAATTTGAAAAAATGTATGTTTAACCAAATCAATTGAACTAAATGGGCCATTACTCTTCCAAATCCTCACGTCTGAAATCCCTTTTACCTAGAACAAACTTTCAGTAATATTTCATGATGTAATTGTAATATAACTGAAATGTAATTGGCATTACATACCTTTTTTAATGTGATTAATTAAATTACAATTACAAGTAATTAAAAAAAGGTTCAATTACACATTATTACACATTACATTCAATTACTTGAAAAATTTTAATTAATTATGGTTAATTACCATTACATTTTTCAATTACCGGTACCCCATCCCTATTACATAAAACTTATATCAAAATAATACTTTATATGAAGTGTCAAGTTAAAACATAATTTTTTAACATATAACATGATGCATACTAGACAATGATTACTCCGAGTATAACTGTCTTTACTAGTGGTCCATGCATTTTGAAATATTAAATATGAATCTTTGATAAGTTATGAATACCTATAGAAGGAGACTTGAATGGATACTTCTCTGGAAGATCAACTCTGACTTTCCACAAACCACCTTCATATGGAGCTAAAATAAACAAAAGAAAGATTTTTTTAAGATTACATTTCTAAGTTTCAGTGTAATGACCTCTCCTATAGTGTAAGAATCTTGACAGAGGCTTAACACTTTTTGGGGGGGAAGTTACCAGTAAACAGATGGCATGATTTTTCCAAGTCATTCAATATACTGACTAACTGAGTAGCACTAGTATGCAAAGCAATTTGCATAAACTTCCTCGTACATTTATAGGCACCATATTGATTTAATAAATCACCAATAAGTTGGATAAATTAAATTATGTTCTTTGGACTTCAACTGTTACAGCAAATTAATTTTGGTATAAGCATAAAAGTTTTCATGTTACATATATTTAATTTATGATAATTGTTTCACATTATGTTAAACTGCCTCAAGGACATTTCTGATTCACAGTTAGAGATTTAAAGTACATCTGTTCAAGCTAAACTGTTTCTATACAGTTTAGTGGCAAAGCGGTTTACAAGGGTTGGTGCACAGGTAATCGTGCCTCTCACTACTTGGGTTCTAATCTCATTCTGGCACATCCAAGTGTGAAAAGTTTTTTTAAAATTTCTATTGCTGAAGGTTGGTAGCCTTCTCTAGGAAATTCAGTTTCTTCCACAATCCCAGAAGCAACTGTTTAGAAAGAACCTGGATAGAGCTTTAAAACACTATTCTACTCTATTTAAGAGAGAGAGAGTGTGTGTACCAGACCTAACTTAAGATATTTTAAACATAGATTCATCTAGTTACCATATGATAATCACTACCATGACTAAGACAGGACCTCTTGTTGTCAATAACTACAGCAAACATTAAGATGGATTATTAAATCAAGATGTCGCCAACCATAAAAGATGCCATTGCAGAAAATTTGCCTACCATATGAAAAGGTTTTTTTTTGCAATGCTGTCGTCCTGTGCTTTCACTTTTGTTCAGTTGTAGTTGGATAATGATTTACATGATGTGTTATGTAAGAAAGTTTTTTCACTTCTCCAGACAGACTGAGACAGCATAATCATTAAGGCCATCAGTCTCAACATGCTAAAAGATTTGGATCATTAAGACATAACTTCAAGATCTCAGCAATGGTAACTGTGATTCATTTTTAAGTTAAGTCTTTGTTATAATGGTAATCAGTAAGTGTCATCATTGCAACACATCTACTCAGCAGTTACATGGGACAATGAGACAGAAAGCTAGAACAAATGCACAAAGAATGCTTACTTGAACTCTAGCTTTAAGACCCAAAACATATTTGTTAAACGTGTAGCAGTCTGGGTAGCTCAGTGGTAGAGCACTCGCCTATAGTACGGGAGGTCCACCGTCCAAGGCTCGATCCCCGGCCTGACCCTGCATTTTTTTGCTTTCCTGTTAGTTTGGTAGCCAGTATGGCCCTCGAAAGTGATAGCTTGGCAATGTAGTAGCCATATAATCCCTCCAAGGGAATTTGGGCGAGATCTCCCACTTGGGACAATGGGAAACTCAAAAATAACAGGGGAGATTGTAGCAGTCTGGGTAGCTCAGTGGTAGAGCACTCGCCTATAGTGTGGGAGGTCTCGGGTTCGATCACCGGTCCTATCCTGCATTTTTTCACTTTCCTGTTAACAAGGTTTTTCAGTGATTATTTCAAAATGGTATTCATTATCATTATACTTACTTCCATTTGGACCATAAAACTTGACTATGAACTCATTCAACCCTCCAAGTAATGTAACTTCATGTTTACTTTCAATACTAACAAAAAAGTCAAGGACAAATAAAATCTATTTATGCGAGTCTTCCATGGGACATGTGTTGCCTGCATTTTTGTTACTTTTGTCTTACTTTGCATGTTACTGGAGTTGACATTATGATATCAAATTCTCCCTAATCGCATAACGGGTATACACAATTGTCTATCACCTGTGGCATGAATATCTTGTTTTTACCTTTGTGGGATTCTCTTGTCTCATCCTAAGGTGGGATAATTTTTCACAATCAACAATTTTTCAATGACACAATCACTTACACACACCTAATTGATGATGTCATAATTGTTTTATGCGAGAATGTCAACAAAACTTGGTTATATCAATTAAGAAAACAGAGATAGTGTCATTAAAACTGAATGATTGACACAAATTGTTGTTTTCAAATCTTGTTTTATGTTGCTAATGAGTCAGAATAAGAATCCAACACCAGCAACAATGTAAGACAGAAATATATCTCAAACTCGGATGAATATTTTCAGACAACTATTCTGTCTTGTCTGAAACATCTTTAACTAACACTGTTACCGATGTAGCTTTCTATCAATCCCTATGATGGCCTAGGCTATCCCTTCATAAACTAGTGTTCATTCTAGAAAGGGCCTTCGATCATCATTTTGGCCTCATTAAGTCATATTTAAGGTTAAATGTAAATTATGCGAAAAATATTGTCTGAAACATCTTTAATTAACACTGTTACCGGTGTAGGGTTCTATCAATCCCTATGATGGCCTATCCCTTCATAAAGTAGTGTTCATTCTAGATGAGGAATAGTGATCCTCATTTTGTCATTTTGGCCTTAGTGGACTATATTTAGTGCAAAAAATATTGGTGTTGATGTGTTTTATAGGAAAGTTTTTGAAAATGTCCTGTACTGAAAAATACTGAAATGAACACTGATAAAGTCTGATTTACTTTTACCAATGAAGAAATCCAGTCCAAACTGCATCAAGTAAATGGATACTGTCAGACAAGCTTCCATAAATGTGGTCTTTCTGACTGTTGTTCTTAATTTTTTACCAACGAATTGACCCCTGACATTTAACAGCAATTGTGTTATGGACTGTCTGGCGCATTGAATTTTATAAAAACTGTGTATTACCCCTTGCGATTTCAAGAGTCAAATGTAACCTTGAAGAAATGATGATGTGCTTTAATCAATAAAGGGGAGGGGGAGGGGGGTTGTCGATGGTCAAGTTTTTACATCTGTTAGTCACATCTGATACCCAAGGTCTCCTCTCAACTTACTTACAGTCTTTGAACTTGAAGATACAAGATTTTAAACATGGTACACCAACAAATATTGGATAACTGAAGTCGGTTATAATCTGACATAATGGATCAATTTGAATTTTACAGTACAGGTGGTATCCATTGTTGGTTTTGAATGGCATTGCCATTATGCGATACCCTACCATCTGTAAAGATGCTCCGGAATGACACATTTTCAATTAGGCTGCTTATTAGACAATAATATCACTTTTAATGATTTGAAAATTTGCATATATATTTAATTTTCAATAATAAATACAACTCACAATAACATTATCTTGATGAGGAAGTTACTGATCATCATTTAAATTGCAATATGAAAAAAATCCTGATGGGGACCAGAATCTTTCTATGTCTCAAAACATAGCAAGCTATTCATAACAGATAAATTAATGATAATGATGTGTCATATACGTGGTACATATATACTATTAAAATCAATGATGCAACACTATCCCCCTCCCTCCCTTAACTGCCTACAAGCAGGAACTTGACTTGAAAGTGTATGTAGAAAATAAATTTTACAACAGATGCCATAACTTTAATTGATGCAAATCACTGGAGCAATATAGAATTCGCTTACAGCGAACAAAGAAATGCATCCTGGCGATTTTCACAATGCAAAATCTAGAGTAATAGGTCAACTATTAACCTTGTTTTTATTTGGTTACTGCATAATTTTCCAAGCGTGACGATAGGTCAAATCTCTACACCAATTTATCGGACAGACACAGATCAACAAGAATAGAATCAATGTTAAGATGCACATATTTGACTGTTAGATTTTGTCTATTGATATGCGTAATTGCAACGAAAAACGAGTTTGCATCACCACAATACGCATATACTGACAAATGTCCTTAACAGGCTGTAACCAATCGCTAGCAGCTGACAGCACAGCCGAATAAATTCTTCCCACTATCAAGAATTATATCGTAAAAACATTTTAAACTACAAAAAGATACAGTTTAACAACATCTGTGTCCATTCGTCTCTTGCCTGGACTTGGTGAGGACATTTTGCTCGTCTTATCTGGCACAGAAATATAAATGTATTTTTGCCTGTCGACTTCTAAAAACAACAACAACAATGGCGGATGTGAGAAATCAATATATGACGTATGGGTCACATGATAGGAACAGACCCCGCCTATCGAGTGAATAATTATGACTTTTCCAAAAGACTTAGATTTTTTGCACAAAATCGTGCCGTGAAATTAATATTAAAAATATCGATTATACATATAAAGACGAAAGTAAAACTAAATCATCGGCACAAGTCTCTATATAATACCAGGGTCAAGGGTCAAATCTGTTGACATTTGTCACGTGACTGCAACCACGAGGTCATCAGCTGTAAGATGTAAACAAACCCACATGTACGCATTGGCCTAAATTGGTAACTGACGTAAACAACCACAACATTAGGAATTGGGTCAAAGAAACCCAATAATAAGAAACCTTTACACTCGGGTGGTACCGCGATACCGTCATATTTCACAGTCTTTCAATAAAAAATGGAAATACGGTTATCGGTGAATGTTACTATAAATAGAACGGTTGCTGAGCTGTCATTGTATGGCCTATTTTACCATAAAAAACTCACGTGACCTCTGGGTGACGTTTAGGTGCTAGCTCACCCAGACAACATGATTTTTACAGAGGTCAATTCATGGCAAGTCAGCAATGTGAGATAAGCAATGTCAGTGAAAAGTGAAAACCATTTGGTTGGAAAGCGTGAAAGAGGGGTATAATTATGAAATTACCTACACAAGCGTGAAGATTTATAAATAAAGATACAGCAGGAATTGATAATTTAAGAAATTTTGTAATATTTGTTGCAGGTTTTTATGACAATTGTGCAAAATTGCACGTGTTGGGGGAAAAAAGCTTACACCTTGTATAACCAATTAATTTTAAAAAAAAATGAAAAGATAGTATGATAGTCAACGTCATAGAGCAGAATTTGTTAAAAAGATACGAGGTTTTTGAAAACTTGACAATTTACGATTGAGATTATCTACGATTTATTTTCCTTTTAAAAATGCGTGTACCAGGCTTGATATTTATATTCTAAGGCCACTAATAATCCAAATTACAATAAGTCAATAAAAGTGCACAGCCACACAATACTGTTCTATTTGAATTGAGGTTAATATTGCAACGGTTTGGTTTGAACAATGTTCAACTATATAAAGCCGAATATGCATCAACAATAATCAAGTAATATACAAACTTAGCTTAATAATCTTCCCTTGGATCGTTGATAGCCTTAGAATATAAACTATCACGCCTGGTACACGCATTTTTAAAAGGAAAACAAATCATTGAAAACATCAACCGTAAATTGTCGAGTTTTCAAAAACCTCGTATTTCTTTAACAATCTCTACCCCCTTTGCACTGCTCTATAACGTTGACTATCATAATATCTTTTCATTTTTTAAAAATTAATTGGTTTTACAAGGTGTAAGATAATTTCCCCAACACGTGTATTTTTGCACAATTTTCTTTAAAAAATGCAAAAAATATTGTACAAACTCTTAAATTATCAATTCTTACTTTATTTTTATTTATAAATCTTCACACTTATGTAGGTAATTTCATAATTATACCCCTGGTACAATTATTATCACGCCTGGTACACGCATTTTTAAAAGGAAAATAAATCGTAGATAACCTCAACCGTAAATTGTCGAGTTTTCAAAAACCTCGTATTTCTTTAACAAACTCTACCCCCTTTGCACTGCTCTATGATGTTGACTATCTTAATATCTTTTCATTTTTTAAAATCAATTCGTTATACAAGGTGTATGCTATTTTCCCCAACACGTGTATTTTTGCACAATTTTCTTTAAAAAATGCAACAAATATTTTAAAATTTCTTAAATTATCAATTCCTACTTTATTTTCATTTATAAATCTTTACACTTTTGTAGGTAATTTCATAATTATAACCCTCTTTCACGCTTTTCAACCAAATGGTTTTCACTTGAATTTTCCTACTTAAATGACCCTTAATGCAGTATTTTAAATGCCGTCTGCAGTAACATTGACTTAAATTGTGACCAGAAAGACGGCGCGGATTCGAACTCCCGACTCCTGGATTTAAAGTCCGATTACACTTTAAAAAAAAATTGAAAATGAATAAATCAAAACTATATCGACCTAACATTGTTGTTGTTTTTATTTATTTATTTATTTATTAATTTATTTATTTATTTATTTATTTATTTATTTATTTATTTATTTATTATTAACCAAGTTCTCCGAAATGTGGTATGATGAGCTACGGACGTGGGTCATAGCTTGCTGCCTCCAGGGAAAGGTCTTCAGCCCTCCTCCATCAAGATAACTGCAGTATATCATCGAAAGGCTACATTCGATTCTTGACCAAGTGGTTGCAAGAATATCAACATATAACCAGCGCAATAACAAACAAGCTATTTGTGGAACACCACTTATAACTGGTAACGTGCAGATATAAGCGATATAATAAATCCAATACTACTATAGTTAATAAATTAACACCATTTATGTTGTGGAACACTCTGCCTGTACTCATCAGTTGTCATCAGTATGTATACAATGAAGCTGAAAAATATTGGTTCGACGTTAATCAGTATGAGACTAAGCGAACAGCCAATTGACTATTATGGAGTTAGCAAACGAAAAAAAATTATTTATTATCTGAAAGTAAACTGATGGACGATGATGTCCCGATATAATCGAAAATAACACCATGCATCTGACAAACGGTCCATACAAAATGGTTCCTAGTATAATGCTACAACTTGACCAAAGGTGACGTCTCGATATAAATGTCGAAATGCCTTTCTATAACAGAAACACTATTCCTGTCTGAACAAACAGCAAAATGAAGTTACATTGCTCGAAGACATATTTCAGTAATCTTTACTACTTGGCAAGAATTTCAGCCTCGCCCATCGATTAATAATGTAGCTTTACAACAACCCAAGAGGGTAAAATTCAGATTATTCATTTATTTAACCCATCTTGGTAAGCAAGTAACTTATGGACCAGCAACCACAAAACTAGGCGCCATTCTGCAACTAAACTAAGTGCATGTAAAAAGTCTGGAAAATATCGTTACTAGAAACTATGATGATTTTGTTTGCATGTGAAGGCCCTTTTCTCAGTGTCTATCCCAAACTCCAAATCTCATTTATCCTAGTACTCATTGAAATTGAATTGTCGATATATTGAAGATAAAAATATCGATGCATCGCGATATTAAACTTACTGAATATAGGATAACTTTATGTTCCATTTAGAGATTAATATACTCTGTAATTATTAATATCTAGAATTTCTGCTACTAAACACGTTTTGTAATTAATGCGGATTTTATAAATACTGGTATTGACACTTAAAGAATGTATCGATTATTGTATCGAATATATCGATAATCAAATTATTCTAATGTTATTTAATGTCACATCAGCAATTTTTTCAGCTATTCGCGACGAGAGCAAATTTATTAGTCTCTAAGGGATAATCTAAGAACAAATTTGTGTATGCATGTCATGATGAGGTATGCGATTGTTTTTATGGTCAGCCTTGATCTAGCGTATACTTGGGGTATCTTTAAGGTGCTAGCTCACAGAGTCAGCCACAGACAAGCATACCACCCGTTACATTATCCTGACACCGTGAGAACGAGTTAATACCGAGTTCCAGGCGAGGAAGCAATATCATGTATTGCCCGACCGGGGTTCGAACCCATAAACTCATCATTGTATTATTACAACAAAATAGGATCCCACACTGATGTATTTGTCAGTTGACATTATCAAGGTATTGAAATAATGTTTTAAATGTCGTTGTTGAAATTTATAGATTTCTTGGGTCACGTGTTTTATATCACTGAAACATGCGTAAATATTCCTTTAATATCATTATGTTACAATAATAGTAACATGCCAGGAAATGATAAGAGAAAAATAATATAATAGATACAGTACATACATGTCGAACTTTTAACACCAAGCTAATCGGATCGTCAGGTTATTTTGGTCCCTCCTTAGTTGTATCTCGGGGATTTTTCGGCAGCTGTCATTTATTTACGGCATCTTTTACCACCACTGGCTATCTTTATCTCGGTCAGCATTCGACAGTCGAGATTCAACTCCGTTTCGTTAGCTCAGCGTTAAATTTTCAACAGGTCTGTAATGTTTATAGTGTAGAAATGTCCCTTTACGGTCCAGTCAAGATGCGTTCGAGCCGGTCAGTTCATGGTAGAGGAAATCGGAGTTACGACGCTGAGAAAAAAATCGACTTTAGGCAAGCGAACTGACAAACTTTATTGTACTAGGATCTGCATAGAGTGGGATTCAAACCTGGACCGTGAGGGGCATTGTGATCTGTAATCTGCGATTTAGACCAGTGGACCACTGAGACCCCCTAATGGATACATGTACATGGGTACTATTTATGCGACTTTTGATACTAACGGCAAATGCGTATATTTCGTTGCCTTTGTTATGGGGCGTTATTGGGAATTCTGGCTACTGCTAAGTGCATGTTATTTAGCACAATTCTGCATTTCTTTCCAGTTCTATGGCCGGCAATCTTTGTGGGTTCGATCGCAATGGCTTATAGATACACATTTACCTATAGAAGCAGTTGTTGTATAACATTACTTATGACTCCGTACTACCATTGTTAGTAGTGTCTAATCATATCTGTTCATAGTATGCATTATTTTTAATGGGATTGTTTGCAAATATTATTAACCTACAAGACTATAGGTGGCATTTAGTCGCCTGCGCTCGACTAGATGGACCTCTCCAATCAAACAGACGTTTCCGTTTTGTTAACAGTATAAGCTGTTCCTGGCCAATCAAACATTTTTTTAACCCGTTTTTTTTATTTTTTTCCTATTTTGTGAGGATTTTTGTTATTTTGTTATATGATAAAAACAAACATACTAATCCATCTTCGAATCCAATCCAGAGATTAAGTAAAAACTTTGAACTGACAAGTCAGCTTAAACACGCGAACTTCCACCAGGGAAGTGAGGTCGGGTGCTCCAGAAGGCTAAGCACCTCCCATTCAGCTAGCTAGACCCATCATGTGTGTAATCAAAACTGAGTGAAGGGAACATGGAACTGTGCGACGTCAAATATATCCAGGGCAATCCTGGACACAGAGACGTCGAACTTATCAACAATACTATATCGACCGCCATGAACGTTTTTGAGGACCCTGGTAAGCCTAGGCTATGCCAGAGGGTGTTTAATGAAGACTTTGCAATAACTGCCGGGCTAAATGAACACCACCAATAACACAAACGACCAGTCAACAGGTACAAACTACACACCAGAGTCACCAGGAACAAACCACGACCAGATGTACCAGAAACACACACAATCAGTCACTAGGAACGCACCATAACCAGTCACCAAGGATCACAAACGACCAGAGTCACCAGGAACACAGCATAACCAGAGTCACCAGGAACACACCACCAGTCACCAGGTACAAAATACCGACCAGAGGCATCAGGGACAAACCACGATCAGACCACCAGGAACACACTCAAACCAGTCACCAAAACACACCACAACCAGAGTCACCAGGAACACACAACCAGTAACCAGGAACAAACTACGACAAGAGTCACTTGGAACATAAACGACCAGAGTCACACCAGAAACACAATCGACAAAAGTCATCAGGAACACACCACAACCAGCCACCAAGAACAAACCACAACTAGAGGCAACACCAGGAACACACAATCAGTCACCAGGTACAAACACCGATCAGGGGAACCGGGAACAAACCACAACTAGAGGCAACACCAGGAACACACAATCAGTCACCAGATAAAACACCGATCACAGTCACCATGTAGGAACAAACCACGACCAGAGGCACCAGAAACAACACAATCAGTCACCAGGTACTGACACCGATCAGAGGCATCAGGAACAAACCACGACCAGAGGCACCAGAAACAACACAATCAGTCACTAGGTACTGACACCGATCAGAGGCATCAGGAACAAACCACGACCAAGGGCACCAGAAACACACCCCAACTAGTCACCAGAAACGCACTATAACCAGCGTCACCGAGAAGACACGAGGAATAAAGACTAGTCACCAGGAACACACCATGACTAGAGTCTCCAGGAACACAAACGACCAGAGTCTCCAAGAACACATCATAACCAGAGTCACTTGGAACACAAACGACCAGAATCACAAGGTACACACCGACCAGTCACCAGGAACACACCCCAGTCAGTCAGTCAGTCAGTCAACAGAAACGCACCATAACCAGTTTCCAGGAACACAAACGACCAAAGTCATCAGAAACACAAATGACCAGTCGCCAGGAACACACCATAACCAGAGTTACCAGGAACACAAACGACCAGAGTCATCAGAAACAAACCATAACCAGAGTCACTTGAAACACAAACGACCAGTCACCAGGAACACACCACAACCAATCACCAAGAACACACCACAACCAGAGGCACCAGCTACACAAACGACCAGAAGCTCCAGAAACACACCACAATCAGTCACCAGGTAAAAGCACCGACCATATGCAACAGGAACATACCCCACCCAGTCATCAGGAACGCAAACGGCCAGATTCACCAGGGACACAAACGACCAGAGTCATCAGGTACCCACCGACCAGTCACCAGGAACACACTCCAGTCAGTCACCAGAAACGCACTGTCATATACCATTTTTTGAATTTAATCATAAAATACATTCAAAAAATGGTATATGACAATAATTGTCATATACCATTTTTTGAATGTATTTTATGATTAAATTCAAAAAATGGTATATGACAGCACCATAACCAGAGTTCCCAGGAACACAAACGACCAAAGTCATCATGAAACCAAACGACCAGAGTCACCAAGAACACAAACGATCAGTCATCAGGAACAAACCATAACCAGAGTCACTTGGAACACAAACGACCAGATTCACCAGAAACACACCACAACTTACCACAAAGAACACACCACAACCAGAGGCACCAGAAACACAAACGAACAGAGGCACCAGAAACACACCACAATCAGTCACCAGGTACAAGCATCGACCATATGCACCAGGAACATACCCCAACCAGTAATCAGGAACGCAAACGGCCAGATGCACCAGGAACACAAACGACTAGAGTCACCAGGAACACACCATAACCAAAGTCACTTGAAACATAAACGACCAGAGTCACCAGGAATTCACCACAACCAATCACCAAGAACACACCACAACCAGAGGCACCAGGAACACGCCAAAAACCAAATACCGGGAACAAACCACTATCAGTCACCACCAGAACCACACTATGATCAGAATCACAAAGAACATACCGCGATAAGAACTATTAGGAACACACCCAGAGTCAACACAAGGAAGACATGTAATTCTGATCTGTTCCAGATTGTTCAAATTAGTTATATTACTTGCGGAAACAAAGACTGAATCGAAGAAAAGTTATATAACCAACTTTAATCAGATATAACACAGACACCAGAATTAATTAAAACAATAAAAGTAACGAAAAAGAGAAGTCTTTAACTCTAAAATACTTAAACGTAACATTTTATTATAAAATAAACGCAGAAACTTTTGATTTAATGGCGGTAGCATTTAAATTATGAACAATAATGCGATCATTTGCTACTTTTAAATATACATGCATTAAGAAATATTATAAACTAGAGTTTGGACTATAAAACATAGTGAAACGAAATGAAGTACATTGGAGATATTTCAATGGCTTACTTATTTATGTTTCTAATGAAAAATTCTAAATTGTGTTAACTAATAGTTATGAAAATACTAATTTTAATATGAGCTATATTGAGTCAGCTACACAGAGTTTCGCACCAAATGTCAAAACTGTTACATTGTCATTTTGTCCCGATATTACTCTGAAAAATGTATATCCTCTATTTTAACAGTTTCTTCTGTATTGGTTGTCTCCCCTTGATCCTCCGATACGTTTGACATATTAGCTACGTTTTCTTGACTCGAAACTTCATACGATCTATTTCTTAGACGGCGTCTAGCAAGTAAAACGCCGACAACCACTGCCCCAATTATGACCACGCAAGCACCAGCAGCTAGCGCTATGTAGAAGGGATTTCCGAAGGCAAACGTCTCTATATTATCTCTTCCGGCTCCGACATTTAATTCGGGGATTTTCCCATCAAACCCGGGAAAGTCCGAAGACGGATAGCTTGAAAATACTGATGATTTGATTATTGCCAAGGATGATGGGTTCCAATTGACAGTTTTAACGTCAGGGTGATAATCACGATCATTTTCGTTTTGCCATTGCAAAGTGGGCGTTGCCATAACTCCGGTTTTCGTTGCCATAACAAATCCATCAGCAGAACTATCTATATATTTAGTATTTATAATTTCAGGTATCAGTATGTTGGATGTTTGGGTATGAGTGGTCGACAAGTAATAATTGGCAGAACTAGATGAGACAAGATAACAGTTTGGGTCGGTTGTCAAATTTAAGAGGCTTACCCCCACTAGATCCGGGGGTGATAGACAAACTCCAAACATTTTAGCTTCTCCCAAACTTTCTCTTAACGCCATCATATCACAATCGCAATGTAAAGGGTTATTAAGCAATTTAAATTCTTCCAGGAACCACAGATTTGAAATAAAATCATCTGGAATTTTTCCAATGTGGTTTCCGGATAGATCAAGGTGGCGCAATGCAATTGTCTGTCTTAATAACTCTCTGGGGAGTTGTGTCAGATTGTTGCTTGCTAAGTTCAAATGTTCGAGATCGGATTGCGAATACAGCATGGTATTTGGAAGGTAATTTAAGATATTATCCTGCATGTACAAATATTTCAACTTTTTCAGATCCCAGAAAATATATTTGTCGAGTCTTGAAAGTTTCAGTTTGTTTGAACTCAAGTCCAAATTTTCTAACAACCTCAAGTCTGTGAACGTACCTTTCTTGAAAGCGGTGATCTGATTTCCAGTTAAGTTCAGTGCAAGCAACGTAAATCGAAAATGACGAAAAGCCAATGGGTTTATGTTTTCTATATGGTTGTAGGACAAATCGAGAGTAGTCAGAGAGTTAAGTCCATTTAAAGAATCCGCGTCAATCGTCATCAAATCTGTTCGGCTAAGATTGAGCGTTTTCAGACTGGACAGAGAAGAGAACCATTCGGACGAGATGTGATATACGTTACACCTGGATAAATCCAGATGGTCAAGGGACTTGACGCCATCAAATAAATCCGATGGAATGTCTTCAATACCATGTAATTCTACTATTTCAAGACTTAACTGTTTTTGGAAAATGTTTCTTGGTAAACTTTTAACACCATCAATGACAATTTTAACAAGATTTATTGGCATGGAATTTTCTGACTCCTCTCTGTGGAATATGTATGTTGGTAAATAATATACGTTTGGTGTGCGCAAAATGATTGTATTCAGCACTGATAAACCGTAGAAAATATCTTCTTGGAAATCTGAAATTTTAGGTCCTTCTATTTTTAAAATGGCCAAGCTCTTACTTCCAAATCTAAACAGATTTAATGGCAAAGAAACAACCTCTGTTAAAATCAGATGTAGACTGTTTATGTTGAGATCGTCAAACAAATCTTCAGGTATAGAGGGGTTATAAAGTGCAAGTTCCAACTCGTGTAAAGACACATGTCCAACGAAAGAATTTTCTACAATATTTTGTGTTTCCAATCCTTTGATCACTCTAAGGTAAAGTAAATTTTTGAAGGTATCTTCGTCCACGATGTCTAATAGATTACCAGACATATCCAGTTCTTGTAATCTACTGGCATTAGAAAATATCATCGTTGGAACTACTTTTATATTGTTGTAAGCAACTGACAACTTTTTTAAGTGTTCGAATCTATTTAATTTACTTAGTTCAGACACCCAGAGACTATTATTTGATAAATCTAATTCATCCAATTCAACTGGCAGGTCATCAGGAATGGTGATAAGATTACGTGATGAACAATTTGCATATCTGACTCTCGTCTTGATTTCACAACTGCATATACTGCATGTATTTGGTCCCGGCCACCTCCTTGACATAACGATTGGGCATAAACACAGGAATGACAATACGACTACCAACATGTTGCTATGCTGTTCTGATCTTCTGTTTCTTTCAAACTGAAATGCAAAACAAAAATCAACATCAATATGGAATCAAGATAGTCTGTAAGTTAACTGAAAACTTTTACTTGGATACAAAAACAAAACATTAGCACAACAAAAAGATGTAATAAGGTGACAAGACAACCATTATTTATTACGAAAATTCCATAAATCTGTGCGTAATATAGGCATAGAGCAGACCGAGCAGCCACCTTCAACAACTTTCCCTTTTCCTGCTAAGTTCTATGTATAGAATATGGCCGGTGGTTGAAGGATTTGTTACCTGATAAATGTAAAGTTCTCAGTTTTGGTACTGTATTATGTATTTTATCTTAAATATATATTTCGAATTGCTTACAATCATATAAGGAAACGCTTTTCATTTTGAAGAATAGAACCCAGAAATACTTACGATTTCCTAGTTCAAATGTTGCGCAAATTTTGTCTTTTTTAATTTCTTGCCTCCTTATAAATGAGCTTTTACAAGGGAGACAATTTATGTATATGGTGTAATTTCTTCCCATAGTTGGAGCTCCATAAACATGAGTAGTCATATCCATGTTAAAATATATGTTAGATCATATCATGTGACATTTCTAAGAAATACAAAGTAGCTAAGTTTGACTCATCAGCCCACTAAACCCCCATTTTAATTTCTGCCTTGTCAAAAATAGCTAAACTGCGAGATCATAATGTGTTTTGTATAAGAAAAATGGTCCAGTAATGCCATTAGACTGATACATGTAATTAAAACAAGAAAGTTACTTAAATTATCAGGAATATAAAGTAAGCTCGGCCATAATACAGAATCAGCACAACATTGGCATATGTTGATGAAAACCAATTGAAACTCCTAGTTCTGCAATATGCAAACCTGAAAGTTACTATAACTACAGCCGAACTTGCCTTAAAGATCACCTCTATATAAGATACACCTTCCGTTACTGAAATGCCAGTAAAATCTTATCCCAATGTTATTTAAATTTGCATATAAAGGTAATTTTACTGGTTCATTTAGGTCACTTTTATAGACAGCTTTAACTGTATGTATCATTACAAAATCTGTGATAAAATATTAATCGTTGACCTCTAACAATCTGCAATATAAATGTGGTTCGGTGTTGACAGATTGATTTGTATAGCAGTAACATTACACGTACATATAAAAGTGCAACACACCAAAATGTCTATGTTCATGTATAGTACTAGAAGAAAAATCTTCATTTAAACTCATACACCAGTGGCGGACCAAGGATGTTTTGAAAGGGAGGGGGTTTAAATATTCTGGCTGATGTGGTAGTGAAAAAATTGAAATAGTACTCCATATCATTGACAGAAATAAATGGATTCCAACCTCAGGAATGCCCTCTATGTCCGACACACACACACACACATACACACACACACACACACACACACACGAAAAAGTAACCTTTAAGAAGAAAATACCTACCTAGCACACTATGAGTTATGAAATGGTGCTTTTTATGGAACATAATATGCCATCCTTTCCATTTTCCACTATTACAGCCAAATAAATCCAAAACAATAGACTTTGGAACACAATTTTCTAAATTTAACAACGATATATGTCACAGTGTTTAGGTTTCATGTGATGACCAACGCAAAGATATATAACTCAACAAAAATGCAAATATTTCAAAAAGTTTAAACAGTATACTTTAGTGATAAAATAATAATGAATCATTCATTATGTAATTATAGATTTGTATTCGGAGAGAGAGAGAGAGAGAGAGAGAGAGAGAGAGAGAGAGAGAGAGAGAGAGAGCAAATTCTATGATCTGATATATATATGGGAGATGATGATGATGAAGCTCCTGTTAAGACAATGTCCAAATGATATTCAGTGGTGTGGTTTAAGCAGTATTTAGTCCATAATCATCCTAATAATTTTATAGAAAGTGGTCAATACCCTAAGGCTATACAACATGCAAACATGTGTTAGAAACATGTGTTTATGTGTTACAAACGTTGTAAGAGAACCAAATGAATGAACACTACATTGTAGCTATTGTATTGACCTTATTTACACATCTATAAATCAACATGGTCATCCCAAAACTTCAGCATTAGTCTTGTTTCTCATTGACAGTCCATTACCTTGTTCATGACGACTCGATTTCTTTACTGCAAGACTTTCTCACACTAGGATCTGGTATGATTAAATACGAACCTAAACTGCAAGATGTGATCTGACTTGTTAGTAAACTCTGAGATTTCTTGGCCATCCATGGATGCCTTTGCATATATTACTGACGGATTCAAAAGTAATATATGACAATAATGTATACTTTCCCAAACATTAAAAGAAAGTGAACGACGCCTCTCATGGACATGTTACCTCTATAAAAAGAGGTAAAGACCAGTTGAAACATTGTTTGAAATGTAAAACAACACATCACCATTTTTTGTATTTTATAGATTAAATTAGAAACATGAAAATCTTACACCTAGTTTTGAACAATTTTCAGCATGTAATAGTCCGGCAGAGGGTGAGCTGAACCTAAAATATTGGTCTATAGTTTTTTTCTCTGCATATATATAAAGACTATATAGTCCAGTTTTAGAATCCAGTTGATGCCACCCTGTCACCTTTGAGCATTTTGTTATATTCAAGATGGCGTCCAAGATGGCTGCCATAACATGAAAATGGGCATTCGTGAATTAGTTGTTTGAAAAAAAACTAATTGATTGAATCATGGCAATTTTAAGTTATCATCCCCCGCTGAGAAATCGGTGAAGGGGATATAGTAATGCCTCCCGTCCATCCGTCTGACCATCCTGTTGTCTGTCTGTCCGTCCGTCCGTCCACTTGTCCCTCTTTTGTTCGCAACAGTTCTCCTAAACCGTCCATCGGATTTTCTGCTTGACATCAAACTTTATAGGAATCTCTGGAAAGTGAAGTTGTGCATATTGCAAACAAGTTCCGCCGGGTTCATTGATTTTTACAAAAGTAATGATCCTTTGACTGAGTGATTTATCTTGGCAGGGAATCTTGCTTTCACTGAAAACTCTTTTTGAATTTATCGCTTTTTTGGTAAGGTGAAAGTTGCTATATATGAGAAGGGGTTTTTGTATAGCAAATTTATAGTCATATAGTAGCGAGCATCTTAAACGCAGATCATCCGGATGAGTTCCTAAACATAGCACAAGAAAAATTGCTTCTTCAGTTGTGAACGTTGATAGAACAGTTGAATTTGGAACACAAGAGTGGTCAAAATTTGAAAGCGACTGGCCTAACAATTTTGAGGAAAAGATAGGGAGATGTGTAAGAACAATGACAGAATTTAAGAAGCTTCTCAAAGTTAAAGACAAAAAGGTATATGATACTGACCTAATTTATTCAAAAGTGTTTGGCATTCAAATGTCGAGAGAAATTGACATCAAGGAGGTTTTTTCTTATGAACTTGCACCAGTTCCCACATCTATGTTTACAGAGAACAGAGAGATGAGAATTGCCAAAGCTAAATCAGTTTTGAAGCAACAACTCCAAAATAACAGACAGACAACAAAGGATGTTAAACATTTATTATAGAACCCCGGGGGAAAAGTTATGTCATCCATAATATGAGCAAAAGTAATGACAAATAACGCCGTTATAAAAATAACTATAATTCATTGAAAGCTGTTTCATCACAGATACTGCAGCCAAATTAACAAGAAGTTTCAAGTTACATCGCATTTACCCTTTATAAATGCCTAAATTCTGTTTGATATGCTTTGGATTGACACCTTAACTTAATCGTTAGGGATATTGTACCACAATTGATTAACTATTTGGAATATCTCCTGCTTCTTTGTTAACACAGAATCTCTGGATTTTTATTTATTATATAATTCTATATGTTTTCTATCGGATTAAAGTAGGGACTGTTGACTGGCCAAGGTAACACTGTTATTCATTACTGCCGAAGAAGGTTTTGTGTGGACATTGAGTTATGTCTTGTTACAAGATCTTGCTCAAAGATATACAATTTTCTTTTGAAAAACTACATATAATCACTACCAACTTTTAAGTTATTTATTATTTCTCTTTGATACTTGGCACTGCCAATTGCCTCTCCACTTGTTTCAAAAGACCTGCAATTTTTACTCCTGCTATGCCCGAACCTGAACACTAGCAGGATTCTTGACTTTATACACAGTCCCAAGACATAACTCAATGTCCACACAAAACAATCTTCAGCAATAAGGATAAGTGTTGTAAGTTTTGCCGCGAACAGCCCGACCTAAATCCGATCAAAAACATATGGAATTACATGAAAATCAGAGATTCTATGCCAACACAGAAGCAGAAGATGTACAACGTAATTATTCAGTTGTGGTACAATATCCCATGACTATGTTAAGGAGTCGATGCATATTATTTCAAATAGAATTCAGGCATTTACAAAAGCTAAAGGCTATGAAACTAAGCACTACTTGTTAATTTGGCTGCAATATATGTGATGAAGCAGTTTTGAGTGAATAAATAGTTATTTTATTACGGCGTTATTTGTCATTACTTTTGCTTATATTAGGGGTGACATAATGATTGCTTTGGGACTGTAGATGGATCTGCTGTTTTGTATGTTGTTCATTGACCTTCAAATGCAACTGTTAATGATTTTGTAGTTAATTTTAGAAAATATATAGAAAGAAAGCTCTGACAGCCTACAACATAGTGTTTGATAGGTATAGAGAGTTTTACTAGTTCAGCTAGTGGAGCAGGTAGTGTTAGACTACACCAGATGTTAAACGGTATGCCACTTCCTTTTCAAATATGTGTTCTCAGAGCCAGAGAACGAACTACAGTTAATCGCACTAATTTTGATCCTTACAAGTAAGTGCATTTAACTGTTGTTTGTTCTCAGGTTCTGATAACAATGTGAAAATTGTGAGAAATGACATCAGAACAACTGAAGATACTGGCAATATTATTGTTCAACAGATGGTAGAGGTTTCGAAAGGGCCAAATGAAGGGATCTCAGTAATATATCAGATGACACAGATGTATATTGCTTATTTGATATATGTTCTTTGGACACATAAAGCATCTCTCTTTTCTGTTTGGAACAATGCATATTGGAACAGTCATCAATGAGTCGACTTAATTTATTTTTTGGCTTTCTTCAACAATCCTGGCTGCGCATCTACGTCAGAGGCTCGACAGAAAGTTTGGGTAGTCCTTACTTAGTATACACCCGCATTTAACATATGTTAGAATACAAAGAAAATGTAAAGTAGATGCCTGAAAGACTTGAAACTTGTACTTGTGGCATGGGTTTTGTACTAAATTTGCATACTAAATTTCAAGTGGCTTTGATTAGTAATTGCTGAGAAAATTTCCAACCATTGACCATTAATTTTGAAAACAAACTAAGGTAACAGGAAGTTGATGATCAAAAGTTTTGTTTCGGACGGACAGATGGACAGAAGGACGGACGGACGGAAGGACAGAGGTAAAACAATATACCCATCTTCTTCGAAGTAGGGGTATAATTATCAAATTCAATGACATTTTGTTGATGTACAAAACAACAAAAGAACATATTTCAATGATTTTCCTATTTTTCAGCCATATTGGACGCCATCTTGAATTTTACAAAATGCTCAACGATGACAGCGTGGCATCAACTTGATTCAAGATCATAAATAATACAAACGACACAACACAATGTATTCATTTGTCATTCCAAATAATTTACTTTAATCATCATTTTAAAACAGCAAATAGCTGAGACATAACATTCAATTTAACCGTAAGAAAAAAAAATGCGTTAAAATTGGAATGTCATTTCTGTCACACCATCTAGACACTAGATACATCATTTTCCGGCGCCACTGGCCCTCCTTGTAGGTTATTTTTTATCCAAATCTTCCAGTACCTTATATGGGTCAGATTAGTTCCGTTATCCCTCTAACACCTTATTATACGTCACTTTACGCATTGACGTCATTTTCCCTGTAAACTTTTAGTGCATACTGTACAATAATTACATGTGACGTTTACGCATTGACGTCATTTTTCCTGTAACATTTTAGTGCACTCTGTACTAAGTCTATACGTCATTTTTACGGCCTGACGTAATTTTCCTGCAACCTTAGTTTACACGTCGGTAATCTTTAAACCCTGAGATTAGTTCAGTAAAATTTTAACATCACGTCACTTTTATCTCTTGGCGTCATTTCCTCTGTAACCTTCTAGTGCACTTTTTACTTGGTCTACACGTCACTTTACGCTTTGACGTCATTTTTCCTGTAACCCCTAAGTGCACTCTGTAAGTCGCGTATGTCCTTGTCTTCCTTGTTATCATCCATCCTGAAATAGAATAATTTATGGTTAAAATAGACCGAATTATCTGCCTTAAAATATGGTATGAAAGTTTTTACGATGGTAGCAATATCAAAAATATATTACAATTGTTTAGACAGATTGTTCTGTCCCGGTTAAAATAATCAAAATATCATTGTTGTGAGTTTCACAAAAGCAAGATAGCGTGTAACCTGTCCACGAAAAGCTGATTTGTATATATGTATGTACTTTCTGAAGTGGAAGCCCAAGTGATGTTTTTCTTTTTTTTTTTTTCTTTTTTTTAATTTTTCAGCAGTTTCATGTGTTATACCAAGTAACATTTGTCTGTTTGCGGTATTGTACTATTACCACTAAGTTAATAAAGATTTGATAAAAGGACTGTATGAACAATGTATTATCAAAGTACAGAAACAACATACATTGCTTTTGAATTACAGTCAAAACTGTCTATAAAGGCTACCCAAAGACTTTGGTAAACGTTGTCGTCAAAAGATGGTTAACAACCAAATATCATCGATGGCAGGTGGTTCTTCATACAGCCCGAACAATGTAAAATATATTTGATCATTTGATGGCGCTCAGTAGCAGCAGCAAACTTACCAGTAGTCACATGACATTATGAACCAATCAATGCCATCCTTTAAAGCAGTTTTCTTCATTGCGTTTAACAAATTTTTCGTTTGTTGTTCAATTCCGCTTGTTAATCCCTTTGCCATTGTCAATATCTATAATACATAAAACATAATTTTTTCAAGTTTGGCTGTTTATTATGAAATGTAAATTTTTGAATATTTGTATCATTTTGTTTCTCTCTGTTCTCTATGAATGAAAAATCAACGTTTCACCTCTGAATTCAGAGTTTAAAAACCTTACTGCTTCATTCAACGTTCAATGTTTGCATAAAAGTGAGCCTAGACGCCCCTGGTCTAAGCAAAGAATTTAAGTCATTAGTCGAAAAGCACAATAGAAATTATTTAAAATAAAATACGGGAAAAATTATGTTGTGGAAGGGTGAAATCAGGTAAGCTGGAAAGTTTTACTGATAAAATCTGACGCAAAGTGCATTGAAGGAAACAAGTGGTAATTTTATTAGATGTTAACGGAGCTGTAATATTTTTGCAATTGGATAATATTAATAAGAATCAATGTTATAGAACTTGACGAATCCGCAATAACATACTCAAGTCATCTAAAGGATTATAAATTTTAAAAAATATTTCCGATTTTGTAAGGAAGACGATTTTAAAAGCTTGAAAAGACCTAAACAGGACACGACAGATTTTAAATAGGATAGCCAGCGCTTTATTGATAACAGTACGTACACCCATATATTAACATATACATTTGTTTACCTTCATCATTTTTTGATCATCTGTAAGCAGGATTTTATCGTTTTTGATTTTAGCCAGAACTGTGTCATTGATTGCTAAGTGGATAGCCATCTTAAACTGTTCTCCAATTTCGTGAACTAACAGCACCAAAAATCCGTCTGACATTGGCTTAGGATACTCTGAAATTATATAACAAAATTATAAGTCTACGAATACTGCTAAATCATCAATTTTCGTGTATCCCAATTTTCGCTGTTTTCGTGGAAAGTCTGACTTACAAATTAAGATATCAACGAATTTGTATATATCATATCCACAGTCCACGAATTTACTAACCCACAAAATAGTATTTGTTCTTAGAACCACGTAAATTTAACACCAACAAAATAAATGAATTCTCAGTATTCAAATTACAGGGTGTCTATATCTAAACAAACATAATCGTCCTTCTTGACTTGACTTTTGACTTGCAACACAATACTTTAAAGGTATTGTATCCCCGCAAACTAGTTTGAAGGGGGTATATATAGGAATCGTCATGTCCGGATGTCGTCCGTACGTGTAAAATCGTGTCCGGGCAATTGCTTTGGACGACAGTCATAAAACTTTACATGAATAACTTTCATGGTCTATTGGTGTGTCATGACCTTGAATCAAGGTCATATAGAAAGGGCAAGGTCATGTGAAAACATTGAGGGGGGGGGGTATTTGGCTCTCAACAGACAGTTTTGGTTAATTTTAGCATTGTACTAATTTTAACGATGTTTGGTATGATATAATGTCCCATAATAATACGATCATAGTGCTCAAGGTGATCCATAAGATGTATTCCAAGTCCATGTGAAGTTTCCAAAATTCTGCGTTAAAGTTTGTACAAACGAAAATTAATACATTTACATTAAATCTTGTAATCTTTCTTTTTCATTTTAAAATAAAAATTTCAACATAAATAAGAAACAGCCTCTATCTGTCTTGTCATGTGATAATTTTAATTTGGGTACATGTTATACGCTCAAAATAGTTTTGACAATGAGCATTTCTGTGACTCATTGACGACTTGCCTTTGATTACAAATGTCATGTGATACTTTTGAATTTTTATGAAATAATACATTCAAAAGTAGCACATGACAAAAACGTTAATGCTTCTGCTATATACTATTTTTTGAATGTATTATATGATTAAATTAAAAAATAATGATGTATGGCACTTCCAGTTAACTCGCTATTACAAATACCTTGTGGACTTAATAGATCTGGATCACTGAAAGCCTTGTCAACCCATCTCCAAAACCTGTTTTTCTGGTTACTCGGTTCGTCATACCTTAAAATAAGAAGTAGCTACATTCAGACAATATATGCTGCATATCCATAATTGAAGTGTACATGGTTTTTGCTATCTATTATTTCAAATGAAACTATCAATGAAAGGAATTTAAAACCCACTCTGTACATAGAGACATTTTGAGAAAATTTTGGAAATTGAAATTTTTTGATTTGACAGTGGTTCGTCTTTGTTGCTACATCAATAATTATATTTTTGGAAGAGTATCTTTCGTTGCGGGGTCATTTTTATATTCAATTTTAAAGTCTGTTTGTGATTCGGACATGGATTAGTATGTTTGTTTTTAATTTGAAGGTGGAGAGTTTACTAGGACCATACCATCTTTTCATGAGTAGTTGTATAGTGGCACAGAGATCTCTACGTCCTCCTTTTGCTGCGGCCGTCAGGAATTTTGGTATTCCCAGATCGTCACGGGTTCTGTTTGTGTCTCTCCACTGCCTCATAAACTATAAAAGTGCAAAGATATTTGATTTAAATATGCAAAATGATACAGAATGTTTGGAAAAACATCAACTGATATAGAAAGGGAGGTTGAACTTTGGCCATAAGCAGTAAATGTTTTATCTTTTGAATGACTCTCTACATATTTAGCACAGCATAATTCTTCAAAATGAAAAGAATCGATGCCGCGACACACTGATATTCGAACCCCGACCGCGTCTGACCCAAGACTTAAAGGTTGGTAGTGACTGTTCTTTCGCCTAGCACCCGGCATTACGAAATGAAAGTTGCGGTTCTTTTTTATGGGATCTTGAAATAAATGAGGTCCCGTGTCACAGAAGGCTTGACACGATAAAGAACCCTGCTGTATAATGCCATCAGCGCAACGCAAGGTGACATTCCTGCATCTTCGCCTATAGCTGGCGACGTCTCGAATATAAGTAAAACATTCTTGATTGTGACGTTATTTACCATTACCCAACTCAACTCATCGCGAGCCGTCTATTTAGAGTGGAATAATGATGTTTTCCGTCCAAGTAAAGGTACTTTCATTTATATCGAGGCAATCAATGCTTGAATTGTGTAAAAGTGAAGTAACTCAATAAAACATCAAAATGATTACACAGTTGTAGCATTAATCCCTTTGATATAGCACCTTTTAGTTATTGACTAATTGTAAATACAGTTGAATCTCGTTAGAATACAAATATCTCGAACTTCCAGATAAGTCAAACTTTTCAAAAAGTCCCGAATAATTTTTATGTAAACAAATAAGTCCAGTTATCTGGAACTCGAATATGTTTATAAGTATGATTTTGAAAACAATTTTCATTTATATTTGGGACCACTGTACCTTCAATCTTTTGTCATCTTCGTCTAAATCCACATCCCGTAATGTGTTTTCTATATCGGCATAAGAAACACCCATTAACAGAAAGAGCTTATACCATTCATCATCAAAATCATCCACTATGGTGTGCAAGAAATCATCGTTGGTGAATGCTGCAACACAATTGTAAGATACCACATAATTATGGATATAGATACAGACATTCAAGTATAAGGAAATTGCATGTTATACCCGTGTAAATTTTTCATCACTAAACGACCGTTTGGAATACAATTTCTCATCAATGTGCTTGGACCAAAATACCCCAAACTACCGAAAACAAATAAATTTTTAATTCTGGTGTGACATTTATCAAAGGACCCCGAGTCTGACCTTGCAAAGTCATACTAAGTTGCAATTGGGTGATAATGGTGAAGAATGAATGCGCGATGACGTCAGGAAATAGCAACGCCCTTCTTCAATATCATATTAATTGCCTTTGCCTCTTCAGCCTTGCGCTTTTGCGATTAGAAGAGATGACATTATAATTCAGATAATTACATTTATATACTCAATGTCATACCTTTTGAGAATGGATCCGTCTGGGTTTTGGCGTTAAGCTTTGCTGATAACCTTTTGGGTAACACAAGTTGAAGGTCATCATCAACTTTCTCTGGTATGTTATCCTCTTCGTCATTGCTAAGTTCCACAGTCAAAGTAGTCAGGATGCGTTCGGTGGAAGTCTGTTTTAGCATAGGGTTTTCATTCTCTTCTTTTAACCTTGGTCGTTCTCGGAGAGGAATTATGTTCACATTACCTTTTGTAGGATCGTTTTCGCCTGATATTTGAACATTTAACAGTTGGAAATTGCGTCGTTTTGGATGCATTTGTAACAAAATCAATGTATCCGCATTAACGTCCGAAAATTTCATTTTACTCACAGTCAATTTAAATAACTGTTTCGATTTTATGCTATGGAATTCTGTCGGTTTCGGAGTCTGGTTTTTGAATCCCCGAGAATTCCAATACGCTTTTCGTTCATGTATTTTTTCTAAGGAGCTAAGTTCAATGGCAATTTGGAATTTATTGTTTGACACCCGTTTTGTCATAGTAAGGAACACAATTTGGTATTGTTTTAGTCTAGATAAGCGGTATAACGCACTCATTTGTGTCGGTAATTCGCCAACATTTACATTGTCCTTTGTCTCCACTGCGCATTTTCTGAAAAATAAGAACTTAGGATTTAGGACGTTTAGATATAAAATACAAGATTTTTCCATCAATACCCAATTAGTCAATTCTTAGATGGTGTACGGAACAAAATTACATGGAGAAAACTGCCGATCTTCAGCATGCGGACTTTCCCATTTTAGTATCGCCTGAGTGATATTTGACCACAAACGGGCGCCATTGAAAGTGATTAAAATATATTGTATGTGATAAACGAATAAATGTTATTAATCTAGGTTTTATCTCCTATTTTATTGAAACTGGTCTTTTAGCTGTCACGTTCTTCAATTAACTAGCTAAATCTAACAGGAGATGAAGTCAAAACATGGACATTACCTTATGTTCTGATTAGATAATTTAAAATGACAAGTGTCATATTTTACGGCGAAATGAAAAGTAATGTTAATGTATTAATTTTAAATTAAAATTTTTAAAATAACTTTTTGGAGTTGCATCATTTAAATAATTCTTATTTGTCAAAGGTGTCGATGTTAATATTAATACGTGATCATTATAAAAACAGACTGCTTACATGCATAGCGTCTTCATGTCGAAGTCAATATTTTTGTCTTTCCGTTTAACCACTTTCGTCTCCTTTAGTTCCCATGAATCTACAGTTTCCTGAGATGGGTAGTCGAAATTTCCGGAAAACAACTGCATGTGTCCTCCCACTCCAAATTCTTCTGGCAAAGGCATTCTGAGTTGGACTGGATTTGCTGGGATTTCCTTACTTTCGGTTTGTAGGAAATAAAACGGCGTAGAGGCATAGATGTCTTCAAGCTCTGGACAATCTAGAAGGTCTGGATTTGCGGGTTCCATTATCTAAAACAACATGACAACATTTATTCTTAAGGAATAAACAAAAACATCGTGAACAAGGTAAGCAACTCATTTCTATGTGTTAGGTTAAGATATTAGTCTCTGAACCTTCGACATATTACTGTTTTGGGTAAGACCTGTGAAAAAGGTTTCAATTTTTTGTCATATCTATTTGATTGATACCAGTATAATGAAAGTAGCCGCCTGCAATATTAATCTACATTGTTGTACGCGCTCTTCAAAGTCCATAATAAGTTGTTAAGATTAATTTACAAAAATAATGTCGCAAAAAGCGACATGCATCCAACCAACTATTTCTTTATGGAACATACCACGTAATGAAGCATTGGATCAGCTATAATGAATTTAATCATTTTTGTCTCTAGATCTCAGGCCGGGGTAGATAAATAAAGTCAATTGAACAAGATATCGCTTTTTTAATTCAAGCTGATGAAGTAATCATCTTGCACTGTCAATCTTTCAATGCTTGATGGAGGTAGCCTAAACTGGTTTAATAAGCATTTGTCTCATTTATCTCGACGACATATTAATCTTTAGTAAAATATTAAAATTGAAGTTAAATTTGAAAAAAAACAAGACACAGTAAAATTAAATGCGTACAGCTGGATTAAGGTCGAAAGTAACTGAATACAAAAGATATCAGAAGAGGTAAGTTACCTGAAAGTATAGTTTCGTTGGTAAGGAAAATGTATCCTGTGGGATCCATATTTCTATTCTTTTATCATTCTTGGACGTAAGTACAGCTTCATTTTTTGTAACTTCAAACTTTTCCCTCCAAGGTTTTGATATGATCACAAATGTATCAAATGTCATCAAATCTACCTCGAATATGGCATAAAATACCTACAAATAAAAATATTAGATTTTACGATAAGGACATTTCAGAGTACAATATAAATTATGAAAATTACCCCAGTAGTGCATTAACATACTATTTTTCAATATCTGGATATTCTCACAGTGGTATATATTTTACTGTTTCCTGTTAGTCCTATGGTCAATTCTGTATTTAATAAATTAATATTTTTCATTTGAAAACATGTACTTTGTATATCTATAGACTTTCAGACACTTTCTCGGTGCCAAAGTGAATGTGTGTTCGGGTTTTATAATTAGCACTAAGTTTCAATTTTATTCAAAATTAAAAAAAGAACACATTACCTCTCCTATCTCAGTGATTCTGTCAATCATTTGCATATGTTCATTGTTGGTTTTTAAGAACAGTTCCTCTTTATCGTCCTTTTCGCAATATATTGGTACCGTAAGTGTCACCAAGGCTTGTCTCCCCTTCCTATCCAGTCTATAACTATACACGTCACTATAAAACTCCTCAGTGTCGGCCAGGATAAAATTGGCATCGCTGTATTCTGGTGTTTGTTTCCGACACATCATTTGAAATTTATCACCCGGATCACCTTTAGAGAAATCTACATTAATATCAAGTCTCTCAAATTCTATCTTATTCTCTGCAATCACATCTCTTGTTTGAAGACACAAATCCCTGAAATAGGTGAAAAAACATTTTGTATTTCAAAAAGTTCTTAAATAGAATAAAATAAGTTAAATGAAGCTAGCTAAACAGGAGGTGCTTACCCTTCCGGAGCAACCGGTCTCACTTCCCTGGTGGAGGTTCACGTGTCTAACCTAACTTGCCAGTTCCAAAGTTTTTACTTTGCTTCTGGATTGTGATTCGGACATGGATTAGTATGTTTGTTTTTGGTTAAATCACACATAAACATCTATTATCAAATCACAATCCCGAAAGCAAAATAAAAACTTTCAAAACTGGCAAATTAAGTTAAACGTGAATTCCGGGAGGTTAACTGATTAAAAAGGTTTGTTGGTTCTGCAAATACGCATTTTCTGGTTGAATACTGTTTTTATTTGTCGATTAGCCATACTACCAAAAGTGTTGGTTGAACCGCACTGGTTATATAAATTGCGCGAAGCAACAGGGACATTAGTTTGAACAGTGGATCTCATATTTTCTATTCCTTGAAATCCGAATACTAGTATGCGTGGGCACTTGCTGGCTTACAGTTAAAGCACAAAACGTTAGAGGTTATTTATAGAACTCACTTTGATTTGTTGCCATGCGTCATTTTAGCCACTCCTGCGATAACTGAACGCATCTCCTTAGACCTGCATAACTTTTCTGGCATCCTATCTTGCTAAAATGAAGAAAACAAAATATATTTGAAAAATGTTTTGTATAAAACAAATTGATTTGAAAAAGCACGGTGTATTTTTATTATACAGCCAAACCTTATTAAAAAGACATAGCTATATAAGAGTCGTATTTGTGTCATGTGATAGAAACTAGCTTCTGAAGTTTATTTGTTAATTATAAAGACAGCGGTCCAGACTTCTTGAATTGCCTGTACATAAAGGTTTGACAATATAGTAGCAATTTACCTCTTCCTTATAAGTATCAGAAATAGGCAACTCTTCTTCGTCAGAGAAATCGACAACCTCGTCAATTTTAGTACGTGTTGATGGCACATCAAAGTCACATCTCAAGGTAACCATTCCATCTTCTTCGGTAATCGACATAGTTTCAATCAATTTAATTTTCACAATTGTCAAATATGTCTTATTCGGCAGTCCCAAGAGTTTAGCGATTACTAAAATTCCAACTGAAAACTATAATTCTTTAAACCCCTATCTAATAATCAGAAATTTATGTATATCCGATGGGAAGTCTAGTAATGATATTCCTGTGCAATCAAATGTCTATTAAAACCCCGTTTAAGTAATCTGATTTGAAAAAAAACAACCCATCAACATGTAACTTTAATCCCCATCTCCGAGGAGAAAATCCTATTTCTCGACCGAAGGACGATCATTCTGGTTATGGTTTAATACACAGGAATTAGTGCTAATTGCTTATATATACAATATAAATGAACTCGTCTTATTATGAATATTTGAAGAGGTTTATCTGTGAGTATTGATAGCAACAAACGGACACAAATACCAATACGATATACTTAAATATGATATTTTTATGGCTATACCGTGAATTGCTATACATGTTTAATACTCCTTTTTAGATTTTTTCTTATGAGCATTTATACATGTACTTGTCATATACAATTTTTTTAATGTATTTATAACTTTTAAATGGTATATGACATTCTTATTTGTTTTGTGACTAGTTAACACATCAAATATGCAGGTGTGTGTATCTGTTTAATGCAAAAATTTATAAAGTCAAATAAGCGCTTTTTGGTATTCTTACAATCAGGGTATAGTGTTAATATTGCAAATAATAAAATGTTTTAAACAATTGGACCTACCAAAAAGCTAAATATTCTTATTCAGTTATTGGGTACACTTGAAGCTTTTTTCTATCATAATAGTAGGGGCATTGCTGAGGTGTTGAACCACAGAACAAAGTTTGATTAGTTTGGTTAATGCGAAGATGGATTTAGATTTTGCTTTTTACTTTATATTCTGTAAATACTTACATAATCTCTTGCTGTTGCATCCGATCCACTGAACAATAATAACTGGACCAAACCCTGGTAGTTCTTAGCAACAGCAAAATGTAATGGTGTCTGGCCGTTTTTCTAAAATATAAACAATGCAGTGGGTCTGTTAATTTGAATTCTAAATTTAAAATTAAATTTCTACAGTCTTAAACCAAACAAAAACATACCGATTAGTGCCCTAAAGCAAAGCCAAACTTCGAAAACTTGCAAATTACTTCCATTACAGGAATGAGACTAGGTGTTCTGTAAGAATCAGCACCGTCTGTTATAAGGAAACACTTCTCGGGGAGTATTACTTGTCTTTTTCCAAAGCTAAACAGGCAAGCATTGGCAGTTCATAAGTAGTGTCCAGTCTCGTCCATAAGTCTGTTTGCTCGGGCGTCTGAATTCATTCTACTACAAGACACAATTTTTTTTAGCTTCCTGTACAGTTATTACAAAAGTAGAACCCATTCTTATGTTCTGGGACCTCGATGGTTGAGTAGTCTGGGGCGCCAGCTTATAAATCACGGCGCCTCTAATCGCCGTTTCGGATCCTACTCTGAACAGATCCTAGTGTGAGTCAGTTCACTTGCCATATGTAAGTAAATTTCTCAGGCCCTCCGGTTTCCTTCATCATCCCAGAACTGGCCCAAACGTCATTTATCCACTACTCCACTATTCTTGTGTTCAATATATATACGACAATAACAATGGGTTTAAGTAATTACCGTTTCAGGAATATTTGTGTCGGCTCCATTTACAATCAGTAACTCAGCTACTTCTATGTAATCTCTTTTGGCAGCATATAAAACAGCGGTATGACCAATCTGTAATAAAAAAAATGGTCATTATTATTATTATCACCATTCATGTTATTTTACTAGTAATTATAATTGACCTAGACAGCGTTACTCTCAATTCACCAATGATTGTTTTAATGAAAGTACAACTTATTTTTTTCGTTTCAATTGTTTTTACGCCTTTAAAATTAAACACAGAAACAGTACTGACCGATAGTCATACAACTTAATGACGTAAAATGGAAAGGGGAGAAAAAACTACGACATCACAATCAACTACAATCCATTTTATGTCGATGGTTTGATATTTGCTGGACAAAAAATTGTATGTTGAAACATAACGTATATAATTATATATATATATATATATATATATATATATATATATATATATATATATATATATATATATATATATATGAGAGAGAGAGAGAGAGAGAGAGAGAGAGAGTGAGAGGGAGGGAGAGAGATGGTTAGTTTTGAGTACCGCATCCTGGATATCTAGTGGAGTTCCGCGGTCGAGCAATATTTGAACACTGTCCTTATCGCCAGCGTTTGCGCAGTGATGTAGCAAAGTCTTTCCTGTCTAAATATGAAACAATAAAACATTTTAAAATATTATTATCATAAACTATTGATCATTATTTTTTAAATTATTTAAACATTGCATTCCCATTCCCCAAGTGTTTCCAGTTAAAAAAGGTCAAGACAGTTCAGATGTCATCTAAAGGTTGGAAAGTAATTGCCCAGACCAATCAAAAACATCACGAAAACCTCAAATCCTTGGAGACGTTGTAAAGGCGGGATTGCGATATTAATACTACAAATGTATTATCGATAACTGCAAGTTGATGGTGTTTTATGATGAACTTGTACAAGCATGTCCATTAAAACATAAAACAAGTGTTTTAGAATCAATCAGTCAGCTTTGTCATGTCCCACTTTTGAATTTTTTTGGAAATAATAAATTCAAAAGTAGCATATGACAGCTGTGGTGTAAACAATCAAGAGTTGAAGACAGAACACCATTTAGAGCTGACATAAAGATATTTGAAATCAAGTTAAGACCGTGAACTCCCACCAGGGAAGTGGGGTCCTCCTGCACCGCTGACTACACCCGTCACATGTGAAACAAAATTTTAGAATGAACGAACATGTGGAATCATGGGTCGCCAAACTTAATTACCCGAAATAATTTTGGATACAGAAGAATCGTGCTTTTATACATTATTAAAATACATTTTGGTTGAATTTAATTAATAATTGATGAAATTTTAGTATTTTACCTCATCTACAAAAGATAAATCCAAATCTTTCCATTCATCCAACATTCTTGCCAGTGCTGTAAAGTTGGACTTTTTGGCTGCCTGCGACAGCTGTATGAATGGAAACAAATAAATGAACTATAAGTTTATAATGGAAAATGTATCCCCCCCCCCCCCCAAAAAAAAATATATCCATATGACGTTTTTTGTTAGTATGTTTAAAAGAAACTACTAGTAGTTGAAAATACTTAACTAACAAAAAGACATATACTTCTGTCATGTGTACTTTTGAATGTATTATTTCATAAAAATTCAAAAGTAGCACATGACAGTTCAGTCAAACACATGCATGTAAATACTAATTACAGATAAAATACCTATCCCTTACATGGCAAGTTAGCGTATGGTAAATAATGCAATCGAGAAATTAGTGGTTTAATATCAAGTACATAGCAATAGTTAAATAGTTAGAGCCACCAAGAAAAATCATAGTTTATATGAGAATGTCCTGGTTTAATGTCAATCACAGATAATAGTGCAAGGTAAGGGCTTACTACATTTCAAGAAATACTGAACGACTGTATAACAATCACACTTATCATCAACAATTGTCTTCATAACTAGTTCATTCCAGTAAAGACTTTCTCGAGTTGAACCGAGTAGAATCTCTAGTCATTGACATTGTATCCAACATTGCAGCCATATAAACAAATAATATGTGCTCACCCATTAATTCTAAACATTTTGAACCTTTCGTAAGTTAGCACCCTACTATAGTCAGTAACTTAATTCTGGCTCCAGTTTAACAATCATTGATTAAATAAGATTATCATTGACATGATTGTGACAACTTTTGATAATATTGTCATATACCACTTTTTGAATTTAATCATAAAATACATTAAAAAGTGGTATATAATTAAATTCAAAAAGTGGTATATGATATTTATGTCACTGTCGATTAAAAGAATCAACAAATCACAATATAGATGTATTAAGCTTAGAGTGAACTTCAAAACTACACCTTCAATTTATAAAAAGTAATTTAATTTGTCAAAATTATAAAGATTTTAAATTTCATCATGAGTTAAAGAAACCATAGCTAAGGAATGATTGTGAAACTTGGGTCTATTCACTTTTCCCGTTTCACGTTGTACAGAAGAAATTATCTAAAGTTCCTTGTAATTAAAATTACCCCAAACTTTAAACAGTCCTCTGTGTGACGATAAAGAACACTATTACACCCCACCCCAATCACAATTAGAAACAACCTACCATGTAGTATCCGCGGAGAGGAAAAGCATATTGACAGTATCCAGTATCCATAGAATATCCCTCTCAGAAGCATGCTTTCTGTGTGTTTATTATAAACACTTATAAATATCAATATTTTAGCAGATAGATGGAGTATATAAACGGATTATCGATTTTATATTATCGCAATGGATTATCATGATAATCCTTGAGGTTAGTAAGTTAAATACACTAAGGCTTTAAAGGGAAATTAAAAATGATTTTACCGCCATATGAACACAATAGAAGTTTTTTCATAGTTGTTCGTTAACAAAATGCAGCGCAAAGGTTTTCTAAAATTTGACATTTAAACAAAGATAACGAAATTTAGTTATAAAATGAATTCCAAGGGCACCATACTCATACCAGTTACATTCAAATGTCGCTATTCAAACTAATCTTGTAAATATTTTCAGGGGCGATAACTCATATAGAAAAGATTAAAGATTGGACAATTTGCCAACTATTACATTTTGACACAGTTTTTAAATGTATGCACAGTGAAACATTTTAATTCCATTCATTCTTCAACAAGATAGAATTCCAATTACCTAATAAAGAAAATAGTAGAGGTTGTGCTAATTGGGTCTTAGGGCACCAATATTAACCAATTTATTATTGTCACTGACCCTATACAATGAAAATTATCTTATTGATTCTATTTCTTGCATAAAAAAGTACAATTTTTCAATTTAAAACCAATTTCAACTTTCGACACACCTCTGATTTTGTTTATAAAATTTTACGGGGAAAACGGCGTGTAGGCTATCTTGCACAGTGGGGTACAAGATGGAGATATCTTGCACCTCTCATTTTATAAATTTTTCTATCTGGGGTGCAAGAACATATATTCTTTATGTAATACAATACAATATTTTTAGCAAGATAACTACTTTTTTAAACATTACAACATGACAAAATGAATATTTATATATACCGGCGTGTATTGTTTCGAATAGAATTAATGTAATCATCGGGCAATAAGCTCACTCAGTATAATGTTTTTGTTCATGCTCACAAAGAACGTGGCAATGTACTTTCTAATAAGTAAATGTTCTTCCATTTATAATAACATAGGCATTTTTGTAATTTTGTAATTAGCAATTACTTCTATTCGAAGCTATATATGCCGGTATATAAATATTTAGTTTGTCATGTTGTAATTGTTTAAAAACAGAAGTTATCTTGCTAAAAGTATGGTATTGTATTATTGTTTTACATAAAGAATATATGTTCTGTTCTTATTAGTGGTTTCATCGGTTTCCTCAACTCCTTTCAGAACCAAACGTTTCATGATTTGTTACAAAATCACAAGACTGTGGCGTAAAACCATTATCTTTATTAAGAATGTGCAATAGAGACTGGTACATATATGTTTATAATTGTGCCATATACCATTCCATTTTTGAATGTATTTTATGATTAAATTTAAAAAATGGTATATGACAAGTGTGTGTGTGTGTGTGTGTGTGTGTGGGGGGGGGGGGGGGTTGAACGTTTCAATATGACAAGGTACTAGTGATTGCATTTTCAGTATTGTCATCATATCTACCTCTTTTTTAAGCCCATCTGGTTGTTTGTCGGCCATTCCTAGGAATAATACACCTAAAAGTAAAAATAAATTCATTAATAATATTTAAAATCAAAAATATTTCTCTCGTTCACAGAGTAATATTTGCAAACAAACCATACAAAAATAATCACAGTTAACTTCTAAGATTATTTTACTTACATCTTGCCTTGCTCCTACTCGAGCAGACCCCAGTGTGAGAAAGTCTGTTGGTTCCTTTGCTGATGATTTCCTCTGGTTTCCTCCACCATTCCTGAGCATACCGCCTCAATATAAATACGGTTGTTTAAGCGGTACAATGTCGTAAGTCACATATAGATTGTTCAAAAATAAACTGTCATAAGTCCATTTTGCTCAAATTAAGAATTATACGTATTTATCACGAATGAAACATAAAGCATGGCAAAAAACACCGCCGCTGTTACCACCACTGTTGGCACCACCGTCACCACCTACTTCTGAGTTGCATGCATAGAGAATTCGACAATGAAGCCATCCTTCGTAAAAGGCGATTGTAAAAATGTTCATTTAAAGTGTTCTATCATTCTAAGTGCATACATGTATATACCGTTTTTAGATATTGATGGTAAAGTCAAAGAATTATGTCACTAATCGATCTTCCATGATCAAAGGAGACACACATCTTAATAAAAAATAAATGAGTTATCCAAGTTCTCTGCATATTTTCGAACAACTCTTGAAAGATAATGCCAGAAACATCATTAATTGTTTATAGTAAAATTTCTCCCGGTGAAGTCACCGTAAAATGAAAACATTTTTATGTTTAAACTGGAGTATATAAATATATTGCTATAGACAGAATATTTGATTACAGATTTCACGCACGTTTGTTTAAGACATTGGTTAAACATTTAAGCATAAAACATGTTACATATTTGATTTTTGGATAATCAAAAGTATAAATAATTAAATGTTAGATAAATCTGGCCTTTGTCACACTGGAAGAGTGTTTATGTTTTTAAGAGCAAAAATACATTTTGTTTATGTGAGGTTATAGCACCGTATACAGACCACTTTTGAACCCTCTTGTCTTGAATGTTGCTTTTAGCCACGCTACTTTATCAAAACAGTATATTTTGAAGAGGATCAGTGATATATCAAACAGGCTCTTTTAAGTAACGAGTAAACATAACGCTCTTGAACAACTTTTAATGAAGTTCATTGATTGAGACTCCAGACAAGTCTTTTTGGTATTACAAAATAAAATTATTCTCAAAATTGAACGACTATATTTGACCTCGTCTGGGGCCTCTATCTTTGGATTTTATTGAGCGTCGAAAATGTCAACGCCTAATGCATCCAGACTTCATTAGGCGTTGTTATTTTGACGTCAAATGAAGGGTTCATTAGGCGCTGGACTTTATTTAGAGTTGCTACAACGCTCAAACGAAGCTTAAGTTCACAAAGAATGTTGTGAAAGGCATGCAAAACTTGACATGCAATCTCTTCCCAACAGCAAGCATGCATTAGATGCAGTTTTATTATTTTCTTTATTTTTATTATTTTTACACAAAACATTTGGTCTCGGAAGGCGATTGATCCACTCTTACGGAATCTTTGGATAATGTAAGGATGCTCCGGCTTTTCACAGGTTATACCAGTTTTAATGTTACAGCACTAGACGGCCGTTTCGGAATACAATTTCTTATCAGTAGTGTTTGGACCAAACTTATGAAACCAAAATTGTTTTCAAGATGTTGAAAAGTTACCCAAAGGACTAAAATACATTTTACCAAATTAAGGCAAGGAAATACTTTATAAGCAAGTTAAAGCTTTCACCCTTTTGAAAAATTCAGTTCGGTGTTTTCTGTAGTAACTTCTGTTATTTTAATGCCCTGAAAGATAAACTGTGTTCAAAACGTGTTCAATTCATTTTTTCAGAAGAATTACATTTTTGTGTTGTAATGTGAATCAAAAATTCTTTTCACAATATGAATAAAATAAAATTTATCCTACATTACTAACGTTTATGGTGCCATGCACTATTTTTGCACGTATTATTTTAATCAATTCAAAAATAGTATTTGACAATAGCAAGCGTGACGCGATAATATATATATTTTATCAATTAAATTAGAAATTAATACTACTTACGTAAACCGATATAAAATTTCACAACATTCTCCCTCTAATGGCAGTCAGGCTCAAACACAGACCAAGAAATAAATGTTTTATTTAAAATATTACCATTTTATGCATAAAGTAACGACTTGATTTCCAGCTGACTAACGGTTAAGAAATAATTTTTTTAAGATGTGTATTGTTTTAAACTAAGAGCTCTTAAACAATTATTTCGCGATACAATTCGTATTATTTAAAACCCTTTCAGGACCAATGGACATTGTAGATTATCTGTTTAAATGGTGATAATAAAATCGTTAGGGATGACAAAATTTAAATCAAAATTACAAAACGTAGAATATTGTAATAAATTTATATACCTGTGAAATAATTAAGATACCTGACCTTTTATTATGGATAATCTATTTTATTTCTGATTATCGGTTCAAGATCTAGAGTATGTACGTATCACCTGCATACAGGTATTTGTGTATTCAAAAGTACAGACCTGTCGAAAAGTTGAAACTAAGCTTACGAAATAGTACCGATAAAAAAATCATCTCGTAATTAGCTATACAGTCAAACCTGTCTATAAAGGCCGCCCGAGGGAGCAAGTAAATGTGGCTTTTATAGACAGGTGGTCCTTATATACAGGTTCAAATAATATGAATAAAGAACAATTTGGATACAATTCTAATGGCCTTTATAAGAAGGTGGCCCTTATATAGAGGTGGCCTTTAAGGCAGGATGGACTGTATCTCAACAACTGTTATCTATTGATTGGCTGGTTTTAGGCCACTGGCTATCTACATCTCGGCCACTCGGTAGCCATGCTTTGACCACTTTTCGTTAACTTGGTGTTAAACTTTCGACAGATCTGTACTCTATATAGGTAACCCCTCAATAGTCTGACAGTTTGTCTTTTAATGTTTTAATGACAAAAAGATCACATAAAATAGTTAGCGCGTAACCCCGAAGACCGTGAGACGTTATTATATATTATATACCGAGTGGCACAAAAATGAACCAAAAATTAAAGAGATTGCATACGTAATATAATATAAGACCAAAACTTAATTAACAACATTACACAACACAGACGAATAATGAAAACAACCAAAACAAGACAAGACAAACACATAATGGGAACTCCCAATTTTGGATGGGCTCTGGTGTAAATGTCCAGTGGTGTGATTATGGACTATTGGAGGGCTCCAATCCATCGTAATTATTATGAAAATACTTATTAGAATTATATACAGATGAGCCAAAGTAACGTATTAAGCACAGTTGTAACTTGTTGAAGATTTAACATTGAGCTAATGAAAAGGATTTGAAACTCTATTGGCTGCCGATAGAGATAGCTAGCGACAAAACACTGTCAATAGATTAATAGCAGTCGTTGAAAAACTTCCGAGATACACCTAACGAGGGACCAAGATTAGCTGCCGTTTCAGCACTATTTCGTTACCTAAGTGTTAAACCTCCGTCAGGTCGGTACTGTACGTATCATGTGCAATTTCAAATGTTTTGTGCGTGGTTTTGTGCAAAAATTTAAAAATCTGCAAATGACACGGGCATGACTACGGAATAGAAATGTAGTAGAATCTATTGGGAGTTCAAAAAGTTTAATAAATTTAACACAATCACAAAAAGCTGAGACACTGTGTATTTTGGGTGATAATTTGATGACGTCTTAAAATTGTTTTTAAATGTCACTGGCATGCAGACAAAAACGTCATTGATTAAATCTAGATAATAAATAAAATGTACGTTGACATTTAACAGTTCCCCACATAGACTGACAGATAATGCCTCGTCACAATTGCTGAAAAATGCTGATGCAACGAAAATAATTGCTCAACAAATTAACTCAACAGCAAACGATTCATTATAATTACTTATCAAACACAAACATGCCACCCCATGTTCAAATTACAATCCCAAAAGTACATACTTAGAAATAGGAATTTTTATTAAAAACATGAACTTCCACCAGGTAAGTGAGGCCGGGTGCTCAGTAGGATACAGCACCCCTGTCTAGCTAGCTACACCCGTCAGGTATGAAATAAAAACTGAGGATAAAAGTAAGTAATAGTAGTTAGGATTGAATGGGCAATGTTTTTTCTGCATTAAAAACTCTACTTTTATTTTGTCCAAATGCCACTAAACTCATATTTATATTCTTACTACTCTTAACTGTTCTACTATACCCTGTATATAAAGGTGACTCACACTGGCTCCCTTTGGTTGATTCTACAGGCAGGATTGACTCTTTCGAGTTGAATTGAGTTGAGTAATGGCGTCCCAGTCAAGAATATTTCAATTTAATCGAGACGTCGCCAGCTATAGGCGAAGGTGCAGAAGTTTTGCCTGTGCTTTGCGCTGATGGCATTATACAGCAGGGTTCTTTAACGTGCCAAGCCCACCGTGACACGGGTCTTCGTTTATTTTAAGTTACCATCCGAAAGAACGGTGACTTTCATTTCGTAATGCCGAGTGCTTGGCGAAAGAACAGTCACTATCCACTTTCAAGTCTTGGGTCAGACCCGGCCGGGGATCGAACCCATGACCTCCCACTACGGAGCGGATTCCTTCGAATTAAACCACCACATAACAAAATAAAACACCTGTCCAGTGGAGGGATGAAGTTTTACGATACCCCTTCTGGGTCCGCTACTGATGTCTATACATGAAGATTAACAGTTTGAGAACAAACGAACGAACGAATGAATGAATGAAAAACAGCTTACTTAACTATAATGTTTCTATTCCTTTCTCAATATCCACCCCTGCATATGATAGAGTTATCTCTCTTGTATTGACAATTAATAACAGTTATGTACAATAAAAATACACAATCAACAAAGATAGGCAGGCATTTGCCGAGTACACGTGTACTGACTGGCAATTGCATTCTTACTTTTAATGAACACTAAATATGGTAACAAAATTGGACACAAAGGTATGGCTCACGAATAATAAGAGCAAACTTTAATATGTAAAAATAAAGCTTATCTCTAACTCCAGAATCTATTGTTGGTTATATTTATTGAATACAAATTTAAATAAGCTTTAGCAAGATCAGGCTGTCCACTTTGTAAAATATAAAACCCAAATAAAACCGTGTATAGCTATTTTTGATGTATTTGCTTTTTAAAGGACCGTAAAAATTCCAAAGCCTGACTGACCGACTTGATAGATACTTTCAATTAAACAGGGGATTGCAAATTATTTAAATTTTTAGCCGTGATCCTAGTTCCTAAAAATCTATGTTTTTTACAAGTTTGGATTATTTTTCTGAAGCTTTTCATTTATGAAAGAATGAAATATCTAAACGCTCACTGGGAATGTTTTACCTCGTGACCTTAACCTTTGACATACACACTTCAAAGTTGTATGCGACAAATGGTCTCATGTTGGTTTACTTTGTTCCATGTACAAAAGCAACACATATTTGTTGATATGGATTGGATACAATATTATGATAACCGGGCGGACAGTGTGGTTCATATATACCCCCTATAGAACTGGTGAACATTAGATATGATCTTAAGTTCCAGAATCATATCACTTAATTGCAATTATATTTATTTTAACCTATATACCCCTTAACTTTATTTACAGTGGCTGTAATGACCGGATATTGTTAACTTAAATATTTGACCTAATCCACCCTTTTATCATATAAGTTTGCATAAAGTTGATAACTATCTAAATATTTCTGAATTATTGATAAAAGGATTGGATTTTACGTGGGACGCATACTCTGATCAAAATGTATACTCGATACTACATACTTTTAAATATTTCGATATTTTTCGGCTTAGCAGGATTTTCCAATGCGGATAAAATAAGATGCAATACCTCACAGGACGCAAAAATAGGGGTAAGTCGGAAATATGTCATGGAATTAAACGGGTATTGTGTAATATTTTATAGGTATTTATATTGGTACACGATAAACAACACCTGATCATGACTTAAAGATGAAACGGGGCTTTATCAGTATTAAGATAAATAAATACACACAACGTGACCATGAGTATGTCTTACTAAACGAGTGATTTTGTAAACACGTGTGCTAGTATTATATGAAATATATAAGTTCTATTTAATAACATTTTGATCTTCTATTCTTTCAGAAAAGGAAATGCTTCAGAAAAACAGACAAAAACTCAATAAACATAAATTTTGATAAACTAAGATCACAGCTAATAATATATCTAATCTTAATAAACTGTCATGTGCTACTTTTTAAACGCATTATGTCATAAAAGTTTAAATTTGTCAGTATTCTTTTACTTTCCGTTTGGGATTGTCATTTGAACATAGATCGGTTTGTTTGTAGCTGATTATCAAGTTTGGATTCAGTTCTTTTCTCTTTTACAACACGTAAATTGTAATTGCACGGCCAAAACAGCTTTCACACCAAAAAAAAATAACTTAAATATTCAGCAAAAAATATAGTTTAGCTTCAACAACGGCCCCTCAGACAATAATTACAGAAATATTTAGGCAAAGAACTTGCAAAAAACCCTAGAGTACCAGGAACTAATACGCCATTAAGCTGAGTGTGTATAAAATATATAATTAATTTCAATCAATTTTAACTGCATTTTTTCAGTGGTGCTGTTTAAATTGTTGTAACAACGAGGAAGAAGTAGTAGCATTTTTATTATAAAAATTATTAATGAAATTGCGATTATTATTGTCATGTGCTGTTTTTGAATTTCTATTAAAATAATGCATTCAAAAACAGCACTGCATTATTTTAATAGAAATTCAAAAACAGCACATGACATTATTATTATCTATATTGTTCTACAGAAACTCCAGTACAGTGTGAGGAAACTTGAAGAAGATGTTTATGATTTAGGTAATATTTTCATTCAATTAACATACACAGAAATAATATCACTATGGTAAGACAACAAATATTATTCCTTAACTCAGGTTTGCTTACTAGTAACTTAATTTTAGCAAGTTTTAAAAATCTTTTTCGGTACTAATGATAAATAATTTTTAAAAAGACCTTTTCCACACGCTTAAAGCGATCTTCCAAAAACATCTTAAATAAATATCTAAATAGTTTGAAATCTAACAAAATTATTCAGATTTAATATTTGCCAGTTTGAGAAAACCAAAGCTTATTCAATATTAATTAACAAACTGCAATTGTCAATGAAAAGATGATCGAAGCATGCTTAAATTTAAGCCAAATCTAAAATGACAAGCAACTTATCATCTAGAACAATTGGATACAATTTAACCTTCCTTGTAAATTGTCAGTTGAATAGAGCTAACATTTTTTTCTCAAAAAGTTACATCAATTTGTCATCATTTTTTTTCAGATGGTCTGGAATTGAAAAGACAAGGTATACCCGGAGCACCGGAGAATCCCGCTGTTACTAATATCATGCAGTCGGAAAATTTGACAAGCATGTTAATAAGATGGACAACACCTGGGGATGGTAAGTACACTATCATGTGCTGATTTTGAATTTTTATTAAAAAAATGCATTCAAAATCGTTTTATTTTAATAATAAAAAAATCAAAATCAGCACACTACAACACAACAGACATGGCTAAAGCTTAATTACCATGTCGACCGACAAAAAATTATAATAGCGATAATCAACCTACCATAGCAATCATTATATCGCCACAGACAAGTAATCTATTCTATTTGGCACTATCCTTATAGCGCAGTTTGGTAGCCGAGCTCACACAACTTTTGTACAAGGTGCCTGTATAGCTTTCACAATGCCTGTAATATAATGATATGGTAATGTTTCGTCTGTTAAACTTGCTTTTGCTGGGATGCATTGTGCCAATAAGTTTAAGTCCTTGAACGTATGATTGGAGATCTTGGGCATATATCCTAGCCGATTAAAACATGTCAATTGGCAAAACATTTAATGCACACAGGCGATAGATGGATGGGTAAGAGATAAAGCGCCATACTTTTAAAGGGGGTATTTTATTCTCAGTTGCTTGACGTCATTGAAACCAAGATAAGCACCATTCTGTGGCACGGTTCAGAGTCTGACGAGGCTATTGGTTCAGTACAGATTTAAACTTCAACTTCAAACTAATTTCAATGACATGTTAACATAACAACAATGATCAGCAAGAACACACCATAGAAAAATAAATTATATAGTTTTCACGTTACTGGTTTATTTTGGATGGACGGCTTTTTGCATACTGATAAATGTTCAGAGGTATGCTTGAGGTGTTGTATCAAATCTTATCAATTTCTAAGTAATATATACATAAAGCATTAGTACCCAAAGTCAGTGTGGCAATGAAGAAAAGAAGAAGAAAAAACCAATTGAAGGATGCAATGATATTTTATCTGGAATTTCACATAAATACTATAGCAAATGCATGTCGAATGTTTAGAACTAATAAAAAAGAAACATATATGTCACAATCCTAAAGCAAAATATAAACTTTAAAACTGGCAAAATTAAGTTACCAGCAGGGAAATAAGATCAGTACTGAAATTTGCAGCTCATCTCGGACTCTCGTTAGCTATTTCCCTGCAGCTGCTATCTACCTTTTTTCAGCTTGTTGATGACTAGCTTTCTATATCTCGGCCAATCGGCAGCCGAGCTTCTGGTCCTTTTCGTTAGCTCAGTGTTAAACTTTTGACAGATCTGTAATGTATTTAAAATTACGAAAAGTAATATGCATGGTAATTTCTAAAATTTATTTTCTTATTTTAGATTCTGTTCGAGCTCTTCGTGCGTTTACAGTTACCTTAAGTGATACAATGGACACCACTGGTAGAATATACACATATCTTATGGACCTTAGGAACAACACAGCTGATGCCTTATATGATCATATGGTGAGAATGACAAGAGGAATTTAAAAATGACCCTAACGCCAGTGTAACTAAAAAGAGCTTCATATATAAATTCTTGAGTTTTAATCTTTATTCGTCCATTAACACTATCCTAGCTCAATCGAAGAATGATCGTTCCAGATGTAAAAGATTGGGGTTCGAACTCCGGTCGAGTCTGACCAAATTTATAGTGACTGCTATTCGACCAAGCTCTCGGCATTTAGAAATAAAATTCACAACAAGGTCCTTGTAAAAACACCATTAAAACCTATATCGCGTGTCACGGTAGGCGTGACACACTAACGACACCTCTCAGCAAAATTGCTCTGAGCGCTCTGCAAAGGTGAAAAAATCTACCATTTCAACGATAGCAGATCACGTTTTGTTATAAGTGATATATTCTTGAATTGGACTCAAAACTTCATTCAATAAATCAAAACCTCTCTCTAAGAAAACTATGACTACTTTTGTACAATTGTTAAATTTTTGAAATTATAAGAAAAACTTGAATTTTCAGAAAATCATTGTTTTGTCGTAAATTGTATTGCATGAATGCTTTATTCGAACCTGGAATGACAATATAAATTAGAATGTATTAATTTTCATTATACTTTATTATTTCAGGGAGAACACTTGAGCTTGAAATGTGAATATGAAGGCTTAACAAAGTATGAAAGACTATTACAAATTGACATCGTTAGTTTACCACAATCAAGTAATCCAACCATCAGCGACAAATCCGTTACATTTCTAGCCAAGTTACCAAAACGTAAGTAAAATTGGTTGATCAGGTTGGTGTTTTACAGGAAGTGTTTACCCTTTTGGAGCACCCGGTCTCACTTTTATGGTAGAACTTCATGTGTCTAATTTAACTTAACCTTGATTTACTTAATTTGTCTTTAACTTTGCCTTTGGATTGTGATTTGGACCTGGATTGGTATTATTACTTTTGATTACAATTCGCCATAATACTACCAATTATACTGAATGGGCATTACGTTTTTGAACACATTTGTCGCTTCGGTGTTTGTCTAGGCCCAAAACTTTGTAAGCTTAACCTGCTTGATAGCGAAAATTTTTATCTCGTGTACTGGAAAATATTTTTAATTAGTGCATGGAATTGTTTGGCATAAGTATCTATTGACGAAAAATCAACACAGCCATAGACACTCACGCCATCATTACCGATTATGTTATATTTCTAATGTAAAAAGAAATCATTTGTATTTTTTCAGGAATGTTTGTTATAAGAGATACAAGTACCTTGTCACTTGGACAACCACAAAATACCGAGCCATCACACCAAATTAAAATAATTGTAGGCGTAGTTGTACCAGTGGTTGTCATAGCAGCCGTTGTTATAACAACCATATGTTTTATAAAATCAAAAGGTAATATTGAATTATTTTATTGATATTATTTTTATTTTTTATAATTTGGATTGATTGAATTGGGTTTTACGCCAAAATCTAAAATATTACACCTATACCGAGACGTCATCGGTGATAGGAAAATTCAGAAATTTTGACTTTTGCAGTGGGTTCAGGGTAATATGCGGAGAGGAAGGGTTCTTTAACTGCCACGCCTGTCGTGTCACAGGGCACTGGTTTTTTAATTATCTTCCAAAGGACCCCGTGGTTTTCATTTCTGAATGCCGATTGTTTAGTGAAAGAACATCACTGCTTATTTTCAAGTCTTAGTCAGACCCCAGCCAGGGTTCGAACCCATGACATCTCATTTGCGAACTGTGCACTCTACCAACTGAGCTTCCGTGGTGGGTTTTATTTTAATTGCTCTCGCTTTTACTAAAGCGCATGTTGTTCATGTAGCTGTGAGACTTTCAACTTGTACAACCGAGGTTTGCTACACTTAAGGTTAAGGGCAATGGCTACACTTCAAATATTTTAACTTGCGTAACAAAAGAGTTCCACATCCGGCTTCATTCACTTATAAGCTCGTATGTCTATAATGTTAGTTATTGCAATTCGTTTTGTTTGTAGGATGTAGTAGCAGGCCTAGGGATAGTCAACCCGAGAAAAGCTATGAAAGTAAAACACCAGACAGAAAACTGAACTACAAAGCAACCATTGAAAACGGTAGTACAAACAAACGCACGTACACGTGTATACATAAGCTTACGTGTCCTTTAGTCAGTTTAGATTATTAAAATAGCTATTACCGTGTCACAAAAGTAACAAAACTTTTCATAAGTAGAACTGTGAATAATTTTGGTTTTCTAGTTATCTTAGAGGAAAACAGTTTATCAGAATGGGTTTTAAGAATATAATGACACTTTAGGAATACTTGAAGTAAAATAATGATGATTATCATATGTGATTTGTTCAACTAATCAGGATCTTGAGGTTATTTTTTCAAAGTATTTTATTTACAAATCACTTATATTTTCAGGAAATATTAGTCAATGTGGAAACGAAAGAAATAATGGGACATTAAAAACACAAGTGCAAGAAAAAGCAGAATATAGTGATATAATTGATGTCAAAAGAAAAGAAATTAGTTCAAATCTAAGAACAACAGAACAGAACATTTCAAAAAATGTGTCGGATTCTGAATTGGCATTTAGAGGAGTTAAGAAGAGACATGATAAGAATTGTCCAATGCATGGACAAAACGTAGAGACATATAATGAAAATATCCGAATACACGAAGATCTCAGATCAAGTGCGCATGCAAACCCGAAAATACACGAAGATCTCCGACCAAGTGTGCATACAAACCCGAGAATACACAAGGACGTTACGAATGAAGATCACCGATCAAGTACGGACACAGACGATTTAATGGCTAAGTTAGCAGAAATGAATGAATTATGAAGAAGGTGGAATTTACTTGTAGTCAAGTATTAGATTTAGTTTTACACAAGCAATAAACTAATTCATTATATTGGAGAGGTAGTGCTCGGTGCTAAATTGAGGTCTCGTCGCATAGTGTTCCCTGGAAGTGCTATTTTTAACGGTGATCTTCATTCGCGGGGTGTTCTAATAGTTTTTCCGGGCACTTTAATTAACATGCTGGCATATTATAATAAGACCAATAATATGTAGTGTTTTGTTTGTACCGCCTGTTGGCTCTGGTTCATGCATTTGATGATGACTGTTTGAGTTGAACGTCTTCAGTTAAATTTGACCAACAGATAGGAAGTACAGAAAGTATAATTAAAGAGCGTATTGGTTATAAACCTCCGACTTTGGAACAGGTACTTACAGACACAATAACGTGGTCAAAATTCAGTCGCACAGAAAGACCAATCAATGACTGAAGTGATGATAATACCCAGGTTGAAAGTCTTAGCTAACGCTAGCTCTATACGGCACTACAAGACTGGCTTTGTATGTATCCGTACACATTCGATAAATGTGCATTTTTCATGTATGGCATAATATTATTCTATTTCTACATCAGGGCATTAAAATTTGTGTTTAGTGTATAACACACACACACACCACACACACACACACACACACACACACACACGTGTATACAGTAATGGTTAACATAATAAAACACGCGAGACGTCAACTGATTCATACGATGTTTTAACAAATAGAGATGTGACTTCACAAGAGATACTGTCTCTGTAAAGGTTCAATGTTGCTGTATGTGATACTGACGATTTCTTAGGATTGCGCGCGTGTGACTGTTCAAATTAACACCATTTTGATTTAAAGTACTCATTGGATTAGCTGGATATCTTCAGTAAAATAGATGGATAGCATCAGTTTAAATCACGTAATCTGTCCCATGAGATTCTGATAAATCAAGCATTTAATTAAGAAACCATTTGGATATCTAAACATAAAAACGCGTTTAATTCGTCAAACATGCATGGATTTTTTTTTTATTAATCCAATATTTATTCATTGTGTGCTAAATAAAATATGCATTCATTTCAAAACCTGAATTATTTAATTATTTATATTCATATAGAATATATGTCTATTCAAATAAATTTACAGATTATCCTACAAAGAATTTAACTGCAGTCATTCTTGCGTATTTTGGAACAAGTGGACAGGTGTGGTTATAGCCCCACAAACGTACTTGATCCACGCCACGCGATGACTGACTATTTTGATCATTATGTCTGGACACTTTCAACAAACTGATCCATTTTAAAACAACAACAATGGAAGTATAAGCAATTGCATTGCTAGTAGTTGTAAATAGTTGTAAATGTCAACCTTACACGAGCGATCCGTTAAATGAAGCACCTAGACGTATAGGGGTTTGTTAAAAACTCTTCCCATTCCAACCCTCTCTTGGGTCCATCATCTCCAGGAACCTCTATTACACGGATGGTCTATATGTAGCTAACAACATAACTTTGGATTTATTGTTCCCCGATGACCATTATTTTCCTGCGTTATTCACCAAAGATGTTACAAAAAGGACAGACAACTCTAAAGCACCTGCTTCAACACTACAACAGCAACAACGACATGATATATAAGTAAACAACCTTCCAAGGGAAAACCCACTAAACTCAGTTGGTAGAGTGCTTGCTTCGTATGTTGGGGTCAAGAGTTTGAATCCCGAATTTCAAAACTTGAAATAGGTAGTGACTGTTCTTTCGTCAAGTATTCGTCATTTAGAAATAAAAGCCACGGGGTCTTTCGGGAGAAAACTTAGAATATCGATGTCCTGTGTCACGACAGGCGTTGTACGCTAAAGAACTCTTCCTGCACATTGCCCTCAGCGCACTGCAAAGGTAAAAAATTCTACCACTTTACCTAAAACCGGTGACGTCTCGATATAAAATATTCTTGACTGAGACGTAAACGTAAAATGATGGACATTGGGCCGCGGTGAGCTAATAGATAAGACGTCAGTCTACAAATACAGGGTCTCTCACCACTATGAGTTCGAATCCAGCTCAGACCATGTGTGGGAAAGTGAATTTTCTTTGTCGTTGGCCTTTACTGGTTCACCCGGTGAAAGTGTAATGTGACTTGGGAAGTGAATTTTTTTAATCGTTGGCCTTTACTGGTTCACCCGATGTCAGTATAATGTGACTTGGAGAGTGGTAAGCTTGTCTGCGGAGTACTGACTCAGTGAGCTAGCACCTTAAAGTCGCCCTAAGTGCGGGCTTGTACAAGGCAGAGCGTAAAACATACTCGCACTTCACATGTTCATATATTAATACATAGAGATTAATAAAGTTGGTTGTTCTCGTCGCGAATAGCTGAAAAATTGCTGATGTGACGTTAAGCAACATTCAACAACAGCAACAATGATGGATATACACATTGTTCTGAGTCAGATTGCTATATTTAAATAATTAAATATCTCTGACGCAGTGCACGTTATCAAAATCACTTCAACAAAAATTGATACGTGTGACCTATGACCTGAAAAGTAAACAGTCATCGTCGTGTTAACAATGGGTATTTTATCTATTAAATTTATTAATAAAACGGGTCAAATTCCACTGTTATAAGTGAAATGAACAACAGTGTCAACAAGGAATCTCGTAAAAAGATCTGGAATTTATAATGAATCCTTTGTTTATAATTTTTATTCTTTTACCAGTTTTAACGGCGGCAGTGAGAACACTTGAAGAACCAATCAAATGTTCGCATTTATGTTCTGAGGTAGGTTATATAACGGGAGATAATCGGGTTTAAGAAGTATAAACTTTGTTCTTGAACCCCTTTCATTGCCAGATAACTCGGATAATGTTTTAGACGGCTCACAGACCCTTGATATCAGAAGCCAGGATAGAGAAGGAAAGTTGCTGATTTGAAAAAATAAAAGACATGCAGGTGACAACGTATATTAATTTAGGATTATTCCTCATAATTATTTATTTCAAATCCTTACCAAGTTTATCCATTAATCAGTAATACTACGAGTAATCAAAAAGGACAGTTAACCTTTTTCAAAGCTGTGTACTCGCTAGACATGTCATGCTTTTCCCCATGTTATTAAATCCTATCAATAGCTAATTTCTTACCTAAAAGATGGATATTTTGTCTCGTTGCCAAAAGCTAAAAACCACTGATGCGATGTAAAACAACAGTCAATCGACCTCATTTTGTGTTAGCTGTTCTTAGTCTTGCCTTCCCTTTTCCTCAAAATAATGGCAACATGCGGTGCTAGTTTCATGTTGGACACCTGCAATTTAAGACTTTAGTCATATTGTCATGTATAATTTTTTTAATGTATTTTATGATTAAATTTAAAAAATGTTATATATTAAAATGAAACTATATAGATACGTCTAGTGTTTTTGATGCAAGGATGTTATTTTATGAATAAAAAATTTCATCTTTCATTCCAGAGAACTCACTGTAAACTTGCAGAAATAAGTGTTTTTGCTGAATTAGGTAAATAGTTTTGAACGTAATTTTTTTTCAATATCATGTAATTAAGCTTATTCATTAAGAGACAGGAGGGGGACATCGCAGTTAAGAATTTGCCACTTGTTATTGATGACCAGTTTATGGACAGTGGAGGAAAATTGAGTGTCTGGAGAAAACCATCGACTTTCTATAATCTACTCGGATCTGTAGATTGTACTCAAAAATGTTTTCAATTTTCACTAACGGACCTCTTAAGGCAATATAATTACAAACGAGTCCTTACAGGTTATTTTAATGACAAAGCGAATAACTGTTATTTCTAAAGGGTGGAACTGGCAGATGGTTACCAAGGTCCTTATACCTTGTGGACACCAGTGGAGACGACTTGCATATATGTCCCAATATTGTTATTTACATGACTATAATCTCGTTTACAAGTAAAACAAGTGTAATTATATTTAACGTCAACTGTTTTAATTCTTTGTGAATGTTTCAGATTTTGAAAGTGCAAATACAATTTGGTCGGCAGGCCCAACGGATCTAAATTTATCTTATGATAATACTTCAAGAATCATCATTGTCACTTGGCGGGGACCAAATGATGGTAAGTATCGCAAAAACAATTGCACCACCACCGCCGCCAACAACAACAAAACAACCATCATCACCTCCATCATCATCATCGTCGTCGTCCTGCTGTTTTGTATTACATGTATGCTATATGCTTGGTTTTTCATTTTTTCAGCATCTATCCAGTTTTTGAAAGCGTTTGAAATAACCTTAGGAGTACCTTATTATGGCGCAACTACATACCGTCGTTATATTATGGATATTAGAAATAGTTCCAGGTACCTGCTTCGGCACAAGGTATGTGACTAAATACTAAATGATATGGGACTGCTTATTAACAAAAATTAAGAATCATTTATTATACCCCCCGCAAACTAGTTTGAGAGGGGGGTATATAGGAATCACCTTGTCTCTCTATTCATCTGTCTGTCCATGTAAATTGTGTCCGGGCCGTATCTCATAGCTGCTTCAGGCGACTGTCATATAACTTCACATAAATAATCTACATGTCCAAAGGTGTGTCCTGGCCTTGAACCAAGGTCATATTATAAAGTTCAAGGTCGCAGTCAAAACATTAAATGTTGGGGGCAGGGGGTATGTGGCTCTCAAGAGACAGTTCAAGTTTAAATTGTGTTTTTGCATGACTTCTTTCTACAATTAATAAAGTCGTGCAATTCCTCGTACCTGTAATAACATCAATTAGATTTCGAAAATACGAAATAACTATTGCGAATATCATTTCGGAATAACTTTTTACACATGTTTCCTTGCGTGATCCGTAGTTGATTTATAGGTTGGCCCATCCAAAATGTTACAGTCCTGTCCGCTTAACTTTTCATTATATCACACGGGTATAGGTAAACAAGATTGACCTGTCCGCTTGACCTTTAATTTAAATATTTATGCACAGGGACCACACATGTTTATTTTGTCTACATAATGTGAACACTAATCATGTACCTTGTGACACACTATGAACTGCGAATCCTACTACTATCCATGTTTTAGATAGACCCTTCGATATGAATATTCCTAACGAAAGGTCAAACGGACAGGTCAATGTTGTTTGACTATAGTGTTAGGATTCACATTTCAAACATAAGCAGTGTTCGTGCTTAATATTTCTCATTATGTAGAGTCCCTATTAATATCAATATACTCACCATGATAAATATTTAAATTAAAGGTCAAGCGGACTGGTCAATGTTGTTTGCCTGTAACACTAGTTGTATATTTGCATTGGTAATAAATATTACATATATACATGTAGATATAAATGATATATCGTCATTTGGGGGTTGTTATCTTTCTGGCTTTTGTGTTTTTTTAAAATTTTTAATGAAATAAATAATGCAAACGTAGCACATAACATTCCCAACATTTTATGATTGGAAAACAAGATAATTAATTCATGACATTTTGAAATCAATTACTGAGTTGACACTTTGGGAATTAATATGAACGTTAGCATACCTAAAATACATCATAACATTTAGGCAATAGATTGGTTTTTGCTTTGATAAGTAAATGCGTCGATTTTGGAGATAAAACATTTTTGATAACAAAATATTATCTCAAATTGCAATCAACAGGATAACTGGATAACTGAATTGGATGTATTCAGGCTATGAAATTGGATGTTTTACCATTTACGTGGACACAAATACCTTTGCAGAGCCTTAAACACCACAGTTATGATAACTAGTGGTCTGTAATATCCACATTAATTTACCAATTCTTAAAAAGTTGCTTAATCTCTTTGTTTACTTCATCAAAGTTTCATTTCATAACATCAAGGTATATTCAATATTATTCATGAGTTTGAATAAGTAAACTTGGAAGGATATGTTCAGCATGTTATATAATCAAAATTGAACATTTACTTCTACTTTTTATCACACAAACATTATTGGCTTGAATCTTAATTGAACTACAAACACCACCGAAACAATCAAACTGACGGTTATTCTGTATTTATCTTCACTTCGCAACTCAAATGGTTTACAACTAAAAGTGGACCCAGTCCTGGAAAACATGTGTTTGTCATGCCTTGTTTAGTAAGGTACACCCGTGTCTTTTTATTGGATGTGTGGGCGGTTGTTAAGTACACGTTTTTCATTTACCAATTTCTTTTTAATATCTGTCGCATATGCAACTAGCTAAGCAGAAGGTTCGTACCTTCCGGAGCACCCTGATGGAAGTTCGCATGTTTAATTTTTACCGGTATTCATATTTTTACATTGCTTATAGGATTGTGATTTGGGCATGGACTAGTAAGTTTGTTTTTGATTTGTTCTATCTTGACGCAACATTTCCACTCTCAACTATACTGTGTACATTTCAAGAGTGGTTAACATTCTCAATTTGAAACTTAAACGAAGAACAAATTAGATGTAATTTGAAGATAAGTATGTAAATAAGAAGCATATGTTTAGCAATTAAACATGGTAGTTACTTATAAGTGTGTATTATTAGTAAAATGCAAAAGACTGAACGTATTAATTGTGTATTATATAATGGTTGCATATTATACCAGTTTTAAGTTGACAGCACTAGAAGGCCGTTTCAGAATACAATTTCTCATCAGTAGTGCTTGGATCATTTTTGCATTTTAGTTTTTGTAATGAATCTTTAAATTTATCAAATATTGCTGCTTAGGTATCAACTATTTGCGTGCCAGGTCAATATCATGGTGGCCATCCGGCGGTTTGTAATCCAGCGAAAACTTTAAAAAATATAACGTTATATATGGACTTTTTTTTAAAATAAAGGAATGAAATTTGCTAAAAAAACATTATTTGGCAATAACCAACGCAACTAAAACGCGAGACAATATAAGTTATCGTCATCAAACATACCAATCCGGCCTTGTCCAAATCACAATGCCAAAGCAAAATATACTAGATCTGTCTTTGAGACAAATCCCTCCACCCAAACATTTAATGTATTCCCGCTACCTAGACCTTTCTGATATGACCTTAGTTCAAGGTCATGATTCACTTTTGGACCATGAGGATTATTCATGTGAAATTCTATGACAGTCGTCCAAAGCATTGATGAGAGATGGCCCGGACACGATTTTGCATGGACAGACCGACACACACACACACACACACACATGATGATTCCTATATACCCCCTCGAACTAGTTTCCGGGGGGGAGGGGTAAAAAAAGCTGTGAAAATTTACTTTCACCGGGGAAGTGGTTTCTAAGCTATATTCTACAATCACGATTTGTTTAGACAGATATGTTAGTCAATGGTAAAGGGAGTTCTGTAAGATGCTTTATCAATCACTGGCAATGATCATCATTCAATAATTCATATAGGTATGCATTTTAAGCACGCCTTCGCATCAGATAGAGTTTGTGATTCGTATATACAGATACGAGTATTAGAGAATAAGATTGACATTATAATTTAGATGACTCTCTATGGGTTTACAAACTTTAAATTTTAGTTTTACAAGTATTTGTCTTTCCTGTTGAATTCAGTTAAATCTTATTTTTACAATTAATATGCTGACAAAACAATTCTTCCTTGTTTCGCAATTTGAAAAGTCTGTTCTCGAGTTAAGCGGAAAGTGTCATATTATATACTATAATATATATGTATATTTAATATTCTGAAAGAAATATTCAAACATTTATAATAGACAGTAGGTAAAGCATTACTTATATTTTTAAGGAGACACTTATATAAAATCGGCATTGTAGTTAGGGCCTTCGGAAGTACTTTGAACACCCAATGTGCGTTATTTAGCAAATTATGTAATGAATGGCCTCAATTTGTACTAACACACACACACACACACACACACACACACACACACACACACACACAGGGAGAGATTGGTTATAAACCAACCAAAATAACACCTACTAGGTGGTTTTTGGGTAATAATCACTACTGAAGCAAGACCTCTACCACAAATACCACATATATTTGAAGTGGCAAGTTAGCTTAACAAACAAACACTTGATGTAAATTGAACATTTTAATGTAGATAATAAAATTAATTACCAGATATTGTGGAACTGACTTGCAATCAGTGATAAGTGTTGTTATAATGTGGTTACCTGCAACTTACATAATATTTTAATTGCATTCTAAGTAGTTTTTGTATGTGTTAAACTTTTTAATCATACACATGCATATACCATACGTTTTCTCGGATATTTTCAATTTTGTTATATATAATTATATCAAAAGTTGATTTATTTAGGAACAACATCATTATTTGTTATGCAATCACTCTCTTAAGCGTGGCAATTTGTTCACTTTCTATTGCCGAGAATGTTGAAATATTAACTTTAATGTTGCGTAATTTTACTTATTTGGTCATTGAACTATCTATAAATGACGTTTAATGTGTAATAAATTTCATTGCCGTGCAAAGCAAACGGAATAACGCGCTAGTGCTTTATCAGTAGTTTTATTTGCATGATACTGGAAGTTATAGCACTATAAACGCCATTTATAGATAGTTATACATGTGCCATATATTATTTTTAAAATTTAGTCATAACATATATTCCAAAAATGGTATATGACCATGTATTTGCAGTTTCGCATTTTCTTAAAAGCTTATTATGGTTTTTAAATCACTAAAACATTTTTATTTAAAAACACTGATGCTTACAACATGCATGTCAAGTGGCTAGAACAGCCAAAAATGACGTCACGCATACAGGCATACCCATAAAATGAATGACGTCACCTTATCAATGGTAATTATGGTCGTGTAATTACATTTGGTGTCAAACAAAGTTCCAAAAAACAATAAAGTTACAAATGTAAATATAGATATTCATTTAAAAAGATAAATTTTATATTTATAATATAAAAAAAACGGATGTATAATTACGTGGAAAACAACTAAAATTTAATCCACATATATAATGGGGTCCGTCGCAGTACCACGGGATCAACACCCTATATAACGCTTGTTCGGAGTGGTTACGTCGTGAGTTCTAGAACTGATTTGATTCCATATCCAATGAAAATAGTTGTTTCAAACAAACGTCGGGGGATATAACACGTGGTACATCGGTGAACCTCACTCTTTAACTAATAAACAACAGTTTGTAAATACAAATTTTATTTACACCATTTAACGATATTTGTAACCAATTGCGTTAGACAAAAATATTATATTTCAGATTGAATATCTCATGTTCACTTAACATAACAACTTTCGTAATCTCTGATGAGTTTTACATATTAAGCTACCTGCAATTTTTAAAATACCTAACATAATATTTTAAGTACATTACTACCATACGCACATGTGCATTTTCATTTAGTATTGTTTACTTAATAGTTTTGTTACAAGCAAAAAGATCGTAAGATCACTGTTAAAACAATATCAACATTCAATACTGCATATTTAACACATGTAATTATAACGAAATAGCAGAATATATATATATATATATATATATATTATATATATATATAATATATATATATATATATATATATATATATCCCGCTCTCTATCGATCTAACTCATTTCAATAATGCACATTTCTTATAGCGAAATAACACACATCTCTCTCTCTCTCTCTCTCTCTCTCTCTCTACAACAAAAATATAAAATTCGAACCAGCGAATCACATTGAGCGTTACATGAGGGATAACAATTAAATATACTAATTTTAGAAAAAAGATGTAAAATCACATTTTCTCTTTAATAATTATACCCTTTTGTCAATTCCTTTTTCAATATACTTTTTTAGGAATGGGCATAATAATATCCAATAAACGTTTTTCACCAATTTGCAAAATGAATACAACTTCGGAGAAAATGTATGGCTCTGGCGAAACTTCTCCTGTCACGTTAATATTCTATCTTACGCAGGAAAAACAATGTAATAAAATCAAATTTTCGCATGTTTTTTCAGCATGTTACAAATTGTATACAACTTCGGAAAAAAGGTTCCGACGAAAATTCTCCTGTAGAGTAGCATACATCCTATTTGACGTAGGAATGTAATGTAATAAATTCCAGTATTTGCAGACAAACGTTCCCCAGCAGGTAACAATATGCAAACAACTTCGGACAAAACTCTGACGATCTGACAAAGCATCTACTGGACATTCATCACATTAATCCTATTTGACGCAACAAATTGTCAAACATGCATTCAAAATTAATATCACGTAAATTTTCGATGTCACTCATCGGTATGTCTGTTGTGAGTGCGTTCCGTCTATCACTTTGTCGTGATTTTAAAAAATCCTGAAGAATAATATTTTCCACCTGTTCCTTGGTAAGTTTTCTACCCTGGTTTTTGTTAACTTTTTCCTTGTCTTTCGCTTTCTTCTTTGCACTATTGACACTGCTGTTTGTGTTTTGTTCTAAAGTTTCTGAACTACTTGGTTCCTGATCTTCAAGTAACGATTGCAATTGGTCATCCGTTTCTTCATCAAATACTTTGTATTTGAACCGTTTTTTAAAGTTATACGGCAAATATTTACAAGACATGAACAAAAATTTTGTCATAGCTAGATGCATCTACGCAAAATGTTATAGAGGATATTGGTATGTTACTCTACACACACGCAGACTTCAAATATGAAAATCCAACTTATTAGTCGTTATCTATAGTAATAATTTTGTTAATATTTAAAAATTTTACAATTTTCGATTCAAGTCATAGCTTCATTTAGTATTTGGAATTATACAACTTTCCATACCATGAGTCTGCATTGCAATGTTATAATACAACACAAAGAATGCTCTTCGAACGTTGTCAATAATACGCCATTTAACCTTTTACTCATGCCATTTGAGCTTATTTGATGATTTAAAAATCGATAATTGTCATTTTTTATCAACAATGACAAAGATATCGTCACTCAGTATACCAGTGAGCCAAAAATGTAAAATAATTTAATGTTTTGCTTTATATCATGCAATCATCAAAAGGGATTTTGTGCTTTAAACTTTTTTGATAACAATCATATTCCACATCTGTCATTGAAATCCAAATTTAAAAACCTATGGATACAATTTTTTGTTTCCGCGATCAGCCGTCACAAGCTAGCAAAACAAATGATATTTAAATTCTTTTCTCCACTAAAAACTAACATGATGCAACCAGAGCTTAAAATATTCTTCAATAACGCTCAAAATCCCATAACTACAACTGAAATCGACAAATTAAAGGTCATTTATAGATACAATTGTTTGTATCTGCAATAAGTAGTAACAAGGCAACAGAACGTATACTTAAAAAAATCCTTTTAATGGTATTCAAAATTCCTTTATCCGCTAAAAACAGAATGATGCAATCAGCACTTTAAAACTTCTTCGATTACACCCAACTTTCCAAATTTTACAATGAAAACCACCAATTAAAATCCATTACGGGAAAAAATTTGGTTGTTCCTGTAATTAACCGTGACAACTAGGCAAAACATATAGTTAAGAATTCCTTTTAAAGGTATCTAAATATTTCTTTCTCCATTAGAGACCAGCTCAATGCAATCAACACTAAAAGAATTCTTCCACAACACACAAATTTGTCACTGATATACGCAAATCAAAGGTCGTTTTCGTTTTTGTTTGTTTCTGCAATCAACCATCACAATCAGCAAAACGTATGCTTAAGAGTGTCTTTTAATGATATTCAGTTTCTTTCTTAACTAGAGAGCAACATGATGCAGACAGCGCTAAAAATATTCTTCGATAACTCAAAATTCCAAAATCTGCCACTGAAATTCACACATTAAATATCATCTACGGATGTCATTCTTTGTTTAGTAATAAGTCGTCACAACCTAGCAAAAAGTATGCTTGAAAATTCCTTTTTTGTGATATTCAAAATTTCTTTCTCCGCTAGAAACCAAAATTACTCTATTTCAATAAGCAATCAGCTTTTATATAGCAAAAATTCTTTCAATGGAATTAAAAATTTCCTAGTGAGCTACTTGAATACAAAAAATAAAATAAGATCCTTCAATACTGTGATATAATTGTTCCGTAATCAATCCTGAGGTGAAAGCGAAACAGATTATTATAAATTCCTGTCTGAAAGGGGTTTCACTTCCGAACATTAGAATGTTATCGACATTTTTAAAACGATATCAGATAGATCTTTGGTAATAATATCATCAAATTATTTATTAATATATTTATATGACTAGATGTATGTTAATAAAACTGTAAAAATGATAATAAATAAATACATAACTTAAGCGTTATTCATTTGATGCTATTTCTCACTGTTTGTATATAACCTGTTCAGTTTGAAATTCAAAACTATGGATATTACACTATATATATGTGAATTTTGTCTTTGTGTTAGCGCTTTTTTCAACAAATGAACACATTATTAGACAACATTTTTCCTGGTGTAGAAACTATGAGTTTTTCACACTGTAAACATTGTTTTTCTCTTAACAAGTTTTCTCCCATACATTTTTCCTAGAAACATCAAAATGCCGTTCAAAATAATTTAGACTTAAGTTTTACACTTGATTCTAAACACAACGATATGAAACTATCAGACAATTCTGGCACCTAATTTCTCGAATATATATATAACAAGTTTGAAATCTAATCCTGTGCCTACGCAATTTCTCTTCTCGGGTACGTATGCATCTCATATTTTAACGTTTCGAAACTGTAAATCCTCTATTGGTTTCATTTAACCAATAAATAACAAAAACATGCATGTAGGATTTTCTACAACAGTAACTGTTTACAAGCTGTGCTGCATACGATGCACGGATGCGTTTTTAAATATATATATACATGTTGGTGCCGTTTTCCTGCTCGACTACTTACACCCTATATTTTATAATCCTTTGATATATACACTACGCCTCTTTTTACATTTTTGTAACAAAAATATTACTTCATTGAATTAAATACCGATTAAATTTTAACTATATATTATATCACAGCCATATGATTTCTAAAAATATTAATGAACATATTCAAACTTAATCCTACATGCATTATATTAAAGTGCGTTAATTTATAGGCCGCGAAACTTGCCTAACTAAAATAAAGCTATATTTTATTAAATTATTCAGCAAAGTGTGTTTGATATATAACTGTGCTATTCCTGTATCTCGGATAAGGATATTTATAAAAAAATGGAAAGAGATTTTTGAAAGATATTCTTGTCTGGAACTCCAATCTGTGCCAGATAACCTAAATATCGTCGGATCAGTTGTTTGAACTCCCGTCATTGTAATCAATTTCACTCGTTATTTGGTGCTGCACAGAGCAGTATCAACCCTCGTTCTAATAGGCACTCAAACGGCCTCGTTCTGGACCAAAACGTGTATATTCGATCTTTGATTGAGATTAATTTTTAAACTAAAGTGGTTAATAAACTTGCAACTTATATATTAAATACAAATGCTACTCAAATATCTCCCAACATCAAATGGATTCATGGATAGATTTTGAATCAGTAGAATAAATTATTTTTATTAGGCAACACTTGTAGTGATTGATTTACTCAACGTAAAGCAGCAACAATTTTCGTCGCAAAATATTTAAGAAATCTACGCGTGATATGTCGTCAAACAATACATGGGCCGTCCATTACATCCGGTATATTACTTTGGGTGGCACTATTACAAAAAAATCACATCATAACGGCACATATAACATGGCATATAGCATGACGTCACAAGGTGAGTAAGGAGGCATGTCGGAATATATCGTTTGTTTTACAATTATTTTTTTCATGCTTCATATGAAGGAAAACGCAGGTTAGAACAATTTGTTTGACATAGGGGTACAGTCATTTACTCTCCATAATTAGTCGACATTAAATTGATACAACAAACTATCATTTATCGTAGATTTTAAAGAGACTGCTGTCGAATAATTGAGAAGTTATTTATGGCAGATTGTTCGGCCTTTAATTTCCGGATTATTTTGGTATGAGGAAGCATTTAAATTAGGATGCACTCACCTACTTACCATTCAGCCAATCAAAATGTTTGTTATTGATGTTGTGTAATTAGAAACGTGTTTGATAGAAGGAGGATACAGATTGATAAAGATTGTATCTAAATATTAATAAAGTGTTCTTCAACCAATCATAATAGATGTATATTACAAACATGTTGTTTGAAGTTCTCTAGAGATAGTGGAAACAAATTGCTTTTAACTTTAACTTTGGGAATGACATCATTTTGTACTTTCCATTATATTAATGGAAAAAAATGACGGAATAAGGTCATTTTAAATATTTCTATGAAATATGAAATATATTTTTTCAAAACTATTACTAGTATTAAGAAAATAATGGCTAAGGCCACAACAAGAAGTTGAACACCATTTTGTCAGTGTATCAGTTCCTTGCCAAAGGTGTCCAGGAATTTTAGCTTTTTCTCATATTGCACTTTGCTGATTGCAAAGCTTCAGACTTTGAGAGGGCATTCTGACAAAATATTAATACGCAATGTGTAATATGAAATATGTGTTGGGGTAAAAGGTGGATCTTCGACATATATTGTAAAGAAATGAGAATGTGCAAAATTGTCCATTGAATATGATACTTACCATCAGTCTATTGGACGATAAATGCTTTTCTTATTGTCTATGGCTTTGATTATCCTTAAATCATTCGAACAATCCAGGTTACTTAGTAGGAAACAATAAAAAACATGCATTTGACAAATAAAAGGAATTTCAACATATGTTACTAGTTAAACAAAGCTCATTACAAATATTATCAGCTCCAATTTTATTATATCATTAATGTCTGTGGGTTTAATGTATTGAATTAATTACAAACCTACAGTAGAGACCTGTCGAAAGTGTAACACTAAGCTAACAAGTTAGTGGCGAACCGGTAGTTAATCCCTCAAATTACCTATGTTTTGGCAGCTTTTTAACAGTGTTATCTAGTCTCGGCAATATTTCGGTCACTAAATAAATAATACACAATTTACAATAGCCAGTGACGTAAATTATGTATGCCCTCATGTTCCACTCTTTTAATGGCTGAGTGATTAAATGAATAAAGTAAAAACCTATCCGTAACACGACTTTTCGGAATCTGAACATCCAATCTTTTTCGTATGGTAAGTTAAACTTTCGACAGAACTGTATTGTTAGCTGTAATTTTGAAAACAATGTTTACGTTCCACTTGTAAAATAGTTATTACATGATGGTTAAGTTATTTATGATTTTGTACGGAATTTCAAATTTAACATGCTTATTGAATATTTACTTTTTGTTAAACATCTGCCCAAAGCATACTGACTAGCTGAAAAAGCTTGTACTTAAAAATAGGCAATGTAACAAAAAATGCAACAATACAAATTATCAAAAATAAACAGACAAATCCATGTCCAAATCAAAATCCAGAAGTGAAGTAAAAACTTTGGAACTGACAAGTTAGGTTAAATACGTGAACTTCCACCAGGGAAATGAGGCTAGGTGTTCCGGAAGGGTAAACACCCCCTGTTTAGCTAGCTACACGCGCCCCGTGTGTGTAAACTACAAAAACGCATATCTAAAAACCTCCCAACATTCGATGGGCACTTGTATCAACGACAAGATAAAACCTCTATTTTGTTGTTTAACTTTGGGAGCTATTAGCTACTCTCTTTTGTACATATATCTCTCTTTCACTCATTTTTTTATTCATTTTGTTTTCTCATTATTCTTTGTTTTCGTTCTGTTTGATTTTGTTTCTTCTTTTTCTTCTTCTTTTTACATTTATTTTTCAATATTCCAACAAATATGACTTTTTCAATTAGTAGTTACAATTATATCATCATAATTATGGGTGCAACACTGGTCATTATTATTATTATTACATTGTGTATTATTATTATTATTATTATTATTATTATGAATGTTATTTTTGCGATACTTGTTATTTGAAATTAATATTATATATATTATGTACTCTGACTAAGGAGAGGACTTATATTGGCAATGCCTGCTGTCCAATCCTTTTCAGCATTTTTGAATGATAAGATAAAACCATATTAAGACTACTAGCTTTATTAAAGTTCTCGACTTTAGACAGGCGCTTCTTATAATAAGATTTACATATTGAGACTATATCACATAACCCCCTGTTTATTAATGGGATAAAACGGTGTAATATTTTTCGTATTACACAGGTACCAATGTAATATCACTTGATTGTGGTGTAATCAGTTATCACGCTTCTGATTTACGTAGTGGTCGTGCCTAATGGCGTCATATGAAAACTGTGTCAGACTGTTGTTTATTTTTAGACTTTTGAAGACTTTCCGATTCTTTGAAAAATAATTTTGATGCATTCGGAAAAATATTATAATTTAAACTTACATACTGATTATGTCTTCTTCTTTTTCTAGGTGAATAATTTACTTTTACTATAACTAAATAGAACTATATTCTTACTTGCGCAGTTAATTTGGAGGTGATTTGTCTGACCTAGATAGAAATCGTCTGTTTCTATATGGCATCAAATAATATGTACATGTCATAATGCCTTGGTATTTTGATTTATGTGATATATAGAATCTTAGACTCGTGAGGGTTTAATATGAAGTTTATTAAACTCGTTCAATGATTAAATATGTCACTCGCCAAGGCTCGTGGCATATTTAATTATTAAACTCGTTTAATAAATTTAATATTAAACCCCCACTCGTCTAAGATCCTCTATATCTGTCGTAAAACTCCCGATTCTAGACAGGTACTGGTTATATTGGCATAATGGTATCTGGAACTGGATGTTTTATATTTTATATGATTTTATTGTGTTTAATGTGACAACAGAAATTAATTTTCATAGCGAAGATGGCCTAACTTTCTGATGTCAAGAAAATATTATTAGCGAGTTATGAATGAGAGAATTTCAGGAAAAAATGTAACAAGAACAACCTAATTCAATGTGGTTTTCCGCTATACCACGTGATATCCCCTTATGCCTTGCGGAACAGCCATTTCTATTAGATATGGAATGATATCAGTTGTTTTCCGTAAACATGACGTTATTCCGGGAATTCGCAATGTAAACATTTTCCAAAAACATCCAACACAAACGTTAAGAAGTGTTGATTACGTGATACAGCGGCGAACCTTATTGGGTTCACATGCATTCCACTTGACTGAATACCCTTTATTGAACATTTAAGTACGGAAGGTTTTGGAAAACATCGCGTCATTAATTCTCTGAAATTAAATAAATGTCGTGTTTGTGGGAAAACGTCAAATGATGTTTTTATATTTCAATGGAAATAATTGTTCCGCAAAAACATCAAATCTAAATGAAGAATAGATATACACCTCAAATAAAGATTAAATACATTTTTACACTTGTTTTGCTGAGAGCGACACAGCTTTTTTTATAACTTAATGTTTTAAAACTACAAAACCTTCATGGTCATCTAACAAGGATGAGTTTTGTCACACAAGATGAAGTTATTGACGATAAAGCATGATTTTACTACCTGTAACGCATTATCTGAATCCAATGTGCGTCTGATAAAAACTGGTTTTATATAATTTTTGGCTTAATTTAAGAAATATAAACCGCATTATATCAACACGTTTTAAAAGTAACAGATCTACATATTCTACATATACAGTGAAGTCCTGTCGAATGTTTAACATGAACTAAGCTAATGGATTGGTGCCGATTCGGCATCACTTCTCGGCCACCTATATTTCGGCCGATGTTATCTATCTCTCTACAGTTTTTGGGCCACTAAGTTTTCATATCAATCAGGAACCGAACTTCAACTTCGTGTTAAACTATTATCAGGCCTTTATTGTGGCATACATCGGTATTCCTCACCGAATAAGTGATTGGTGTCTAAATTATTGATGAAAATAAAAATTATTTCCCGTGTCATTACATTTGATCACGTGGATCTCACTAAAAAGCCGTGAATATATACGGCTACATTTCCGACACCTGGGAATTTCCACATCACGTTTGAAAATGTTTCGCACATAAACTTGAGCAGCATATGATAGAATCGCAATAAAATCTCATACGAAAATTACATAACATTTCATATTACACATGATTACATTGTAAGGTGCGTTTTCCATCAAATACGGGAAATTAAGCCGTGAGATGATTTGGACATGGGTACTTCTATTACACACGCTCTGGGAAAAAACCAAGTCAAAATGTTTACATTAATTAACGTGCTAGTTGAAGTTATATGTAGAATATTTCTGAAATACATTTTACAAGAGAGAGTGAGTGCGTGTGTGTGTGTGTGTGTGTGTGAGAGAGAGAGAGAGAGAGAGAGAGAGAGAGAGAGAGGCCATTGGTTTCAAAATTTTCAAAAATGGCACGCAATAATTCTAGGACCCTAGATATCTAGCTATCGTACTGATTTTACCTTTACATACAGTATTGTTTTTTACATACTATCATTTCATAAATTTTTGAACGTTTCATTCAGAAAATTTAAAAAAAAATCTTTGGTACCTTACTTAAGAACTGACATGCCAAATGGCGAAACCAGGAAGAATTATTTTGTCAGGATATTGTTAAAATAAGATTTCACTTAATTTAAACAGGAAAGGCAAATGCAAGTAAACTTGGTGTGTGCACTCGGAGAGAAATAAACAAAGGTGTATTTGATATGTTATTAGACAATTTCAGTTTGAACAAATGTGCGTGGAAATAATAAAAATAACACGGTATAAAGCAAGCACTGGTGTGAAGCTAGCTCGCAATTCCAGTCGGCAATTTTCAAAGAAATCCACAAGCCTGAAATTCGACTTTCTAGCTTCACACCAGTAAAGCAAGCTTCAGTTTCACTATCATTCCTTACCTGAGATTTTCCTTAACTTAAATTTGACAACATTTTATGGTACTGCAACAAAAAGGTTTAAAAAAAATGGAATAAAGAATGTAATAAACTTAGAATGATCTTCAAAATGACACCTTAAAATTATGAATCTTCAATCTTGAAAACGAATTATTCAGATTTTAAATTTGTCAGGTTCAAGTGATAAAAATCCTAGTTTGTGAAACTGGGGCTAGTTCATGTAACTTTAATAAATAATGTTCTTCATTTCAGAAAACACTGTTTACAATAAAATGTATGGTGTCTGATACCCTGTTTGGTCCAGTTGCCGTGTTGGTTAACACATTACCCCGACCTAATGATACAGATATAAAAGAAGACTGTAGATGTTTATACAAATCAGTAAATATCCCATATACGAGTAAAAAGGAACGAGGTAAACTCTCTCTCTCTCTCTCTCTCTCTGGCAAACATATTAAAATTTTGCCAAATTGAATTACACCTCTCTCTCTCTTTCTCTCTCTAAACGGCAAATATCTTAAAATTTTGCCAAATCGAATCACCCTCTCTCTCTATAAACGGCAATCATATTAAAATTTGCCAAATCGAAATACACTTTACTTCCCAAATGTTGCGGATGTAACTTATTAGACAGGATTTACGTACTCTTCCGGAGCACCTTACCTCACTTCTCTGGTAACTTAATTAGCCAGTTGTTTTTACATCGCTTTTGGATTGTGATTTCAACAGAAATCGATATGTATGTGTTTGTTTATGTTACCTCCCGTTACTTTGTAAGTTGTAACTCCTTGGACCAATCTTGACCATTGACAACGCTATAAATTGATTTCGTAAAAAAAATTTATAACTTCGAACGTACTATAGACAAAGTTCACAGTCTTTGTCATAGACATTTGTCAAAAAAACCAAGATGAATTACTTTAAGTCCTAATTTTGTAGAAATCGGCTTCGGTACAAGGCAGGTTGTAAACATTTCAGTGGCAACAGAGAGCAGCACCACGCAGGGCAATGTGGACTCACTTTTGGAGGCAGACAACAGCACCATGCAGACCGTTGTGGGTTCAGTTGTATCTGTGTTTGTTTTATGTGGCGTTTTCGTGGCAGCTTTATGTATTCGGAGAGGTATTTTTATATATATATATGTGTGTGTGTATTTTTATTTTTTATTTAAATATATCACTCTAGCCCTTTACAACTGACCCCTTGTTGTTAAATGGAACAATATCTGGCATATTGGACCAATGTTTATAATAAAGTACTAGTACCTCTGTGTTCGAAAAAAACTATCGCCCCGTAAACTACAAAACACAAGAGAATGTGAACTTAATCTCGAGCCGCCAGTCTCCTTTTACGAGTCAAAGTCAAACTTTAGTCTACGCTGTCATTTGTATTATAATCATTAAAAAAAAAAAAAAAAAAAAAAAAAAAAAAACCCGACAGACAGACACTTCTTATTTCTTTTAGTTATCGAGTTAGAATGCTAAAATGCTAACACTAATGTTGAAAGTGTATTTCAGGATGGGTTTGTTTCCGGTTTCTGGCGTTATCATCCCTTTCACGGGATTTTTGGCTTTTAGTTTGTACCATTTTTATTGCAAATAGATGGAACTTCTCCCAATGGGTGATTGTTATCAGAATACACTACTTATAAAATACCTAACACATAATGAAGTTGGCATTTCACTTAGGTACACGGAATCATGGTTATTAGATAATTCATCAAAATTTGTTTCATATCTACATATTTTTCTGATAAATATTACATTCAAAGCCATTATATAAACAATCCTGTGTGTTATATGTTATAAGTGTTGAAATGCGGATATTGTAGGATGTCTACAATGATTCAATGTGTAGATAATTTATATGAGTGGTTTATTGATAAAAACATGACATTATACAAAATACAATACAGACCTGTCGAAAGTTTAACACTGAGCTAACAAATTAGTACCTAATCGACATCCCACCCCGGTCCCTTGTTAGCTATACACCAACATCTCTTCGGCAGATTCTATCTATCTCTCAGCCTTTCAGTCTCTTACTATGCATATCTCAGCCATCAGATAGCGGAAATTTTACTTCTTACCATTAGCGCAGTATAGGTCTCTATTGTACATGTGAAATAACAACACTTAATAATAAACAAATTATTTTATCGGCACCAGCGGAACTTGTAACACTACGGAAGTAATGCCATGTACTAAATGTAAAACCTTTTGAATTTAATCTTAAAGTACATTCAAAAACTTGTATATGAGAACCATCGTGCCCTTCAGTACTAATACATTGAGTTATCCCAAGTTTTGGTGTCACATTGATTGAAAGAGCTACTGAGGTCAAGATTATTTCAATTTTAATTTATCGAGGCTTTACCAGCTTTTTATGAAGTTTTGTGAAATCCGATTATTTAACAGTAACGGTTCTTTTTTTAATGATCCATTTTCCATACTTGTAGGTTTCCTTAAAAACAGAAGAAACCAACCGAAGGATATCAAACACCCAACAGAAAGTAAGATGAAATAATTATAGTAGTCCGTTACATTTTTTCTTTTCTTGTTACATTTTGGGTCTCGTTTAACCTGTGTTATTTGCCGACCAACTGGTTTGTCCCATGGTAGAACTTGATGGTTTCGATTCAAGGTAGTTGGATTGAAATAAGGAATTGAAAATTCGGTGGGCTGTGCTCAATATCTGGCCGGATAGCTCAGTTAGTAGAGTGTCTCGCTAGTATAAAGAAGGCCTTGGGTTTGAATCCCGGTTTGGTCGATGCATTTTTTCCTGATCATTACTATGCTGGTTCTTTATAAGCCCTATTTTGAATTTTTTTTAGCATATCATTATGTATTTGTATATAAAATTCCAAGCATTTATCGATATATGAACAGTGCTTTTACCAGTTTGACGGCTCTACTTTACAAACGGTTTCCACAACGATCACGTTTAAAGGGAAGTAACTCTGATGCATTTATTCTCTCTGCTTTTTAAATACCATGTAACGACATCGTAATATTTATTATAAAACTCTCGATTTTGGACGCACACTTGTTCAAATGACAGGATAGTTTTAATTGCTTTGGTTTACTTAGTACATATGGATGACCTTACACTTACCATTTGTTTACAGGTTTTTTAAAAAAAAACATATGATCAATCAGTAACCTGACACGTGTTTGTTTATATAAAAACTGTAAAAACGCATTATGACATTTATATTTGTTTCATTAAAGAAAATCTATTTTTTTATGTTTACAGATGAAGCACTTGTCAAGTCGAGCAAAGTGGTCATTATGTATTCCGCGAAGAGCCAACAATGTGAAATTGAAATAATCAAAGCACTGACAGCGCTGATGGTTGAATACTGTTCTACACTGGATATCAAAGCGATACGTTATACATCAAGGCAACTAAATGCCGAAGATATTGATACCAGCGATTTTATTATAATTCCAGATACTTACGCAAATGTATTCATTTATGAGTATTTGATATCAGAGAAGAATATTTCTAAAGTGGTTATCATTTCTTTAGGATCCAATAGTTACAATATTGATAGTGGTAAAAACTTGCATCCGCAATCTTTTATTCTTCCGAGTGAGATGAGAGACTTCTTATTACATATTCACGGGTTCGATTCTACGGAGTCTACAGTTACCGATTTCCAATGTCCGGAAGATATACTTAAAACAAACGAAGGAGCAAGTTTAATAAGGAAAATTGATCTTTGTGAAGACTCACGATGGACACCACCGAGTGAAATCACGAGTGATATTAATAGTGCAGATTTCGAATTTCAAACAAAACTTATAAATGAAAGAACGTATAATAATTGGCAAAATGAAGAATTTGATTTCCAAGTAAAAGATTTTAACCTTGAAAAACAAGATGATTGCCGCACTATTGGTGGAGACAGTATCTAAGGATATAAAACTTCATGAACCACTATGTTATCTTAGTTTGATACTCCGGGAGATTTGGGTTTGATTCCTAGGCTGGCCTAGTCATGAATTAAGTTAAGAGAAAGAGGTGATTGTTCAATCACTAAATACTGGAAGTCACTTGTAATTTCTGGTGTGATATATATCTCAATATACATGAATGAATTAATCGACAAGATTTAAATGGGTGATTATTCTTTCACCAAGCAATACGGGTCTCCCTGGAGTGATCGTCATTCAAGAACAAAATAAACGTGCATAAATCCTGGGCGCGTTCACTTTGACAACATGAATAACACGGCCAAATAGATTTGTGAATTGTGAATGACGAGATTAAAGCACTGGTGCTGTGCACCTGAGGTGTTAGTATACCCTCCATTTTACCTGGCACATATTCTTCAATATGGCGGAATTTAGAGCGAGTCCACAAGTCTGCCAATAGTTTTATTGCATAATAATACTTGGATAATGGTTTTATTACTCTATAGCCCCATGCATTTCATCGTTTTCATTTTAATAAGGAACGGTTTGCAACTGAACGCATGTGCAGTTCGCATGGCCTAACATAAACTCGTGTTATTGAGGGTAGTCCAAACGAACGCACTCATTGTCTACACTAATACATTCAACTAGTGACGTCTTGATATCTACATTTCCAGTGAACAAATCGTTACTGGAATGCAGAACCACATGATCAATACAATTAGTCGAAAAGAATTAATGTAAATAAATGTAGTGTGTATGCATTGTCCACGGGAGATAATAGAATAATAAAGTAATGAGCAGTAATGAGAGTTATGTCCCTTGAAGTACACGTGGTCGTCTGTTATAAAACAATGACTGTCAATGCTATCTGACTACTATTCATCCAAGCCATCCGAAATCTACAACACTACAGTAAAAGACAAATTTTCATTAAAATAATTTTGTGGTCGTATTCATTTCTAAAACAAACATGAAGTTGTAGACTTTGAAGGTGACATGAGTATACAATTAAAAAATAGTGTGTATATTTCTAAAATAATCTTTTTAATTAAAAGCTGGTCTTTTAATTATCATACTTGCACTAATAAACCCACACATGAATCATGTTTTTAATTTTACAGTCTATGTACAGAACTGTGGAAAGTTTAACACAGAGCTATCGGATTGGTGCCGAATCGGCAACTCATCTCGGTTCCTCGTTATCTATACCTCGGCAGCTGTTTTCTATCTCTTGCTAGCTTTTCGGACATTAGCTATCCATATCTCAGCTACTTCGCAGCCAAGCCTTTACTCCTTTTTGTTAGCTCAGTGTTGAACTTTTGACAGGTCTGTACTGTGTATATGACAGGTACTATCATATATTACACATGTGACCCTCATTCATCTGTATGTTCTTAGCATGTCAAATGTGTCAGTTTTAGAATAATTAAAAGTTTAACATTTAATGCTGAATAAACCATTTTTCTGGTCTCAGACAATATGCTCTTTTATGATGAATATTTTACTAACATTAAAGGTTAATCTAAACACAATCCTATGTGATATGTGGGTGTATACATGCTTTGTGTGCGCTTATAGTAGTCTTTATATTGCTACCAAACTTTTCTATAATGTTATATATGAATATACAATATCTAACAAGATACGACTATACGAAAAGTAAGTTAAAGGTTTTCAAATACTTAATACCACTACGGTAGCTCAGTGGTAGAGTGCTCCCTTCGTGTGTGGGAGGTCGTGGGTTAGAACCCCGGTCGGATCTGACCAAGACTTGAAAATAGGTAGTGACTGTTCTTTCGCCAAGCAGCACTCGGCATTTAGAAATAAAAGTCACGGGTCCTTTAGAAGAGACCTTAAAAATCTATGTCTTGTGTCACGGCAGGCGTTGGGCGTAAATTTACCCTCCCTGTATATAGCCCTGAGCGCACTGCCAAAGTCAAAATTCCTATCACTTCACCTATAGCTGGTGACGTCTCGCTTTGAGTGAAATATTCTTAACTGGGACGTAAAACGCCATTCAATCAATCAAATAATTAACAATTCCATTAGTCTTATAAAACTCTGTTTTTGATCATTGAATCCATTACCTTGATTGTATATCAAAGCCATTATTATGTCAGTACCTACTGTAGAAACCACTGTGACTGTGACAGTGAAATACTCTTTATATCCATAGAAAATCAAATAAATTTGAATAAAGATCGATATTTTTCACTTACTTGTACCTAGTCGTAACAGGAAATTTGTATGCGCATCCGCGATTAGCCCCCAAAAAAAAAATATATCTGCATAGGGTAAAACGTTGGTGCTATGGGAATTTAACATCAAAAACCAGGCAAATGGCGGATTCTGTTGCGCATATGACGTAAAACGTCACCAAGTTAAGGACATCACTTCCGGTGTAAACATCGTCATTTTCGCATGTGTAAAATCCCCATACCGCCAACAGTTTCCTTTCTACAGACATACTTTATGGCAATCGCGGATGCGCATACAGATTTCCTATTACGACTAGGTACAAGTAAGTGAAAAATATCAAACTTTATTCAAATTTATTTGATTTTCTACGGATGTAAAGAATATTTCACTGTCACAGTCACAGTGGTTTCTTCAGTACAATATTTAGATATTTAAACACGGCTTTACAAAAAGTCTATATAGTGGCAAATGCACTATTTTAAGTAATATCTCCCATAGATACTTTAGCATTTCCTCTTTTTTAGGTCCATGGATAACACTTGTGCAAATAAGACTTATCTAAAAATGTTATACGTGAAATTTATCTCGTGTACGTTCAAGAGAAATTTGAAGAAGCTTTTGCTATTTTCTACCTTAAGGCGTCCTTTGGAGACATGAGATCATCTGTGTTAATCCGAATGACCTTCTTACAGGAACCAAGTTTCATCAAATTTAGCTCAGTAGTTTAAGAGGAAAGGATTAAACTGTTCGCCCCGTCCGTTAGACAGGAAACGAATGATGAACCATTGCATTACTTCATTTTAGGTTAAAGCTCAGGAGAGCTATATAAAACCGGTACATAATGACAGAAAGGTATCAAACAGATGAAGTCAGCTTTTGTATAGCTTTGACATTCCAACATGTTTTACAACCAGTATATATATAGATATAAATTTTTCATGAAATAAGCAAAACGTACAATACAACAGGTTTTTGATTTTATATATTTTATACAGTACAGGCCTGTCAAAAGTCCAAACCTAAGGTAGCTAGTTAGTGCCGAGTCGGCAGCCCATCTCAGCCCTTCGATACCTATATTTCGGCAGCTGCTATCTATCTCTCGACAGCTTCTCGAAGCCGAGTCTAGACTCTTTTTCGTCAGATCTGTGTTAAACTTTCGACAGGTCTGTACTGTAAACAGATGTTCCGTGATTGTTTGCAGAACTGTGGTACTTAATTTATGCATGTAGCTAAATGCAACAGATTGGAAATTAAAAAAAGATAGCATATTAAACATAATATAAGCTTAGTATTGATTAGAGTTGTTTTATGTTGTTAGTTTGTCTTTAGTCCGTCATATGGCGACATGTGGCTGAACCCAGTTGGAAGGCCTCATCTATACAAAGGTCAACCTTATTTTATACCTCACTATGTGTGCTGATGCTGTGTCTAATCTCGGTACATTTTGTTGTTATTGTTCGTACTTGTTTTGGCCTTTCATCAGTACAAGCTGTCCAGCACCAGCTTTCGATTTTTCATGGAAACTCATTAAAATTACGATTGTTTAGTACTATTTGTTTTAGTTCTTTTGTGCTTTTTTCTTGCTTTGTCTTTCAGTTTAATTATTTATTGACAAGAGCACGATTACGAGTTTTGAAGTGACCAAAGACCAAAATGGCTTTGATGTGAACTGAGACCTTATGTGAGCACTGACCAAATTGGCGTTAAATGAACTGAGACCTAATGTGAGCACTGACCAAAGAAGGGTTGACAAGAACTGGGAGAAAATGTGAAAATATTAAAATGAAATGGGATCAGATTTGAGGAGAAGCCAAATTGGGACTGCAGTGAACTCGGACCAAATGTGAACAAATATTTCACAAGGGTTGACGTAAACTGGGAACTATTGTGAGCGCAGACCTAATTGGCAAACTGGAACCAAATGTGAACAGTTACTAAAATATGGGTTGAATTTAACTGGGGCAAATGTAAGCAGTGACTAAACAAGGATTAAAATGAACTAGAACCAGATTTAGAGAGAGGCCAAACTAGGGTTGACACAAACTGGGACCAAATGTAAACATAGCTTTGAACCGGAACCAAATATGTACCGATGTAAATAGAGGCTAAATGTTTTAGCAATGAGAGACAAACTATTTGTGGCAGTAAACTGGTAAATATGTGATGAGGATTGAAAGGAATTTAGAACGTGACCGCAAACCAAGATACCAAATGTGTAAAAAATTAAATAATAATTAATTGTAACTTAACGGAATTAATTAAGTCTTGAAATTAGATGAACATAATACAACTATTAATTGGATAATGTTACACACTTTAAGTACTGTCAAATGAATTTTAATATATTTGATATATACGTAAACTGACTCAACTACGCAGAGGCACTTGCTAAGGGGATAAAATATTGATTTTAAAGTTAAAGTTTCAAATTCTTATTTAATTGTCGGTTAAAACACGCCTTCTTAGGTCATATTTCACAATAGTTTAAAACCGATGACAAATTGCACCCGATTTAGAACTGAAGTACAGAAAAGAAGATTTTAAAAATATTTAAACTTGATAAACCTTAATACTACTTATACGGAAGTGTGCACTTTAAGTCAAAATGGCGTCCACGGATGAATCTCAGCCTAAACGAAAACGAACTATCTTAATTGCTATGGACGATAGCGATCATGCAAGATTTGCTTTGAACTGTAAGTTTTTCATTGACAATAGTCAATTTTTAAACTATTAATTTTCAATTTATATCTTTTACATACGCTTAAAATCCTAATTTTTATCATCGTTTTATTTTAACAAACTCCACATATAATTTTTCCCAATCTGTTGTAATTTCAACCTGTTGCACACGTTTAATACAATGATCTCGATATTATAGTAGATAAGTATTTATTTTGATATAAAAATGGAGAAAGTATGTGATTAAAAAGTGATAATTTGAAGTATGTTGCGAAGTTGTATACGGAACATTAATGCAAAAATAGACATACTTGGTTAACAAAAAACTATCGATTTAAATTTTATATGAAATAGACATTAAATTTAAGAGGAAGTATAAATGATATTTGTATTGAAATTACATCATCTTGAGGGGGTGTGTGTTTGGCGTTATTTTAACACAAACTGCATTTGTTCTTCAATAACTTTTGCATATGTCTATGAAGGTCATCTTGGAATTAATTAGCTTAGGATGTTATAACTTGTTTCGTAAATGAAATTGTATACGAAAAAAGAACATCAAACGCGTGAATAAAACGGTTTAATTGTAATCTTTGACATATATTGAGATGTCTCCAGCTATTTTGCCATCTTTATAACAATAGATCTAGAATGTGCTTATTGCAAGCATTATGCAGTAATGGTTCCGAAGTTTGAAGGACTTTGTGACTTTCAAAACTGGGTGTTTGGCGGGATAACAACTCTGTGCCAATTTGATGTTTATGACCATGCATAATGACAAGGATGTGGATCGAACCTTGGCAGTCCCAAAATACTAAAGAATTATCCAGATTACTTTGCTTTGTGTCATTGCTTCGGTGGTTTAGTGGCTTTATTCTATTTATAACTAATTCACTAAATTAATGAAAACTATCCTTTAGAACAATTAAACTGGTTGGACAAAATCTCTTTGAACAATTTCGTCTTTCCTTGGCGGAACACACACACACACACACACACACACACAAACACACACACACACACACACTAGCGAAAAATAAATAAAAAACATGACAAAACAAAATATAATAATGTTAAGTATTTTAAAAATTAGAGCATGAGATAAATGGCCTTCACACAACATTGACAATAGAATGGTTTTTTAGAGTAAACAAGAAGGGTACTAGCGATTTGTCTAATGTTTAATGCTTTATCGTGTTTCCAAGATAATTATTAGGTTTTTTTTATTAACCGACCATGCATAAAGTTAGTTCTATAGACTTTAACCTTATCTAAACTTGCAAATCTTTAAAACTACTTTTTATCATGTTTTATCATGTTATTTACACAGTGTCATAATATTAACCATTCAGAAAAATAGTTTTTCAATGTTATATTACTACACGACATTGTTTGACACGGAATACTTCACGTCACTGTCGTTAAAGTCACCCAGATTATATGAAGGGGTAAAGGGCAAAATGTTTGGTATGTTGACGCCCCAAAGACATACATATATTTTGGCGGTAATTTTGAAATTATGCAACCAATGCAGTAGTGTACACGTGTTTAATTTAGCACGTATGAGCGCATAGATCAGTGTTGTAGTATACAATTATGTATGCTTGCATGCACTTGAGCATACACTAAAAGTTGTCAGCCAAAAAATCATATCGGTACTTATGATACCTTGATGCTTTTGCAAAAAGTGGCTTTAATCAGTTAAGCAAGCCGTATCCTTGGCTGAAGGTACGCTTAACTAGTAGTAATTCTTTTTGAGCAATGTAATAATATTTACAATTTGTTGGAACAGGAAGGGTCTACATGTGACTGAATAAAATTAGATTTTTTACCCAAGTTAGTCAAGATTATGAATGTCACTGGGTGTAGTTGGAAGTGAGAGATACAAGTTGCCATTTGCAATGCTCATTTTTTGGTAATTAGCAAATCATGTTTTCCGTGCCACACCTTCTGTGAAACCACTATCACTTGAGCTTTGGTTTCAAAGTCTATGCGGAAGGAACCCTACAATTTTGATTTTGCCCATTATTGTGATTTGTCACATTTGAATGGAGACAGGATGCTAATAGAAATTATCCTAAAAGTATTTCGCGAGAGTTACTGTGGATTGGTTTAAATTAGTGTATCTTTGATCAAGCATAAAGTTGCTAATAGGTTTGCTACACCACTGAAAATTAGAAATAACATATTATGTCTAGCTTAAAAAGCCTTTGGCTTCGTTCAAACAGTTTCAGTATATTAGGTCCTGGACAACCACCGTGTTCCAAACTTGTTGGTTTTTTCTCAAGTAACCAGTTTCCTGCACCGTCCTAGAACTGACCGCATACTCACAGTGAAAACAAGTCTTGATTGGTGCATAAATATCCCCTTCACTCTTGTACTATTAACGTGTGTGCATGAAACTGCCAGCGAACACATTTTAACCAGCAGTATCTTAATATCCAAACGCCTGTTTGTCTTGTGTTGAAGAAAGCAAGTTGAAGTGAGCAGATATCAAAGTGCGCCAAGGTTATCAAATACCAATACCAACTGGGGTCACACCAAATGTGTGATTAAGGGAACAGAGGCTAAATGTGTTTTAGTAAACATTAGACTAAATTTCCATTGGAATGAACATGTACCAAATATGTGCATACAAACTGTTTTTCTCTTCTATTTTAAGGGTTTAAAGAAAATCTGTATCTTCCAAACGATCAAGTGTTTGTTGTATATTCCACTGAATTATCTAATAAACTACAGGGTGAAAAAATATTTGGTAAGTACAACCCAGTATACGGTAATGGCCTGTAGAAAGTTTAACGATTAGCTAACAAATACATGTACTGAATCCACAGCTCATACACTGCCCTCCACAAATTATCATGCATGTTTAAAACTGGTCCTATCATGACAGACTCAAAATCTTCACAAAATCAAATTGTTGAAACGTCACAAAATTAAATTGTTGAAAACACCAAAATAGTGTTATTATCATGAAAAATGTAGTTTTCCCAAATCTTCATATTTCCCCCCAAAAGTTCAGAAAATTCCAAAAAAAAAAAAAAAAAAAAAAAAAAATGGAAAAATTATTTATGGACGACAGTGTATTCTCACACCTGTGACATGGAAATCGCGCGTTTTACCCATGTTGGATTTCCTTGTCTCACCCTAGGGTTGAGACAGGCTACACGCTGAACTTCCCGCGTAGTTATACCTGCTCTAGATTTATCGTTTGGAGGACTTAATAACATTAGAATAGTTCCGAAGTCAACCAATAATATTTTCAACGTCACAATCACTTACACACACTTAATTCATGACGTCATAATCATTTTACGTGAGAACATCAACAAAAATTGATTACGTCATTTTCAGCAGGCATGCATGGATGGTGACATGAAAACTGAACATTTGATGCAATTTTTTGTTTACAAATCATGTTTTATGTTGCAAATGTGTGAGAAAAAGAATCCTACACCAGTGACAGGGTAAGACAGAGATATCTCAAACGAGGATGAATATTTTCAATGTCCAGAACTCGCTAAAACTCGTTCTGGACAGGAAAATATTCATCCTCGTTTGAGATATCTCTTTCTTCCATATCTGCTCATGTAAGATAGGGTTTTTCCCTTTGTGAGATACGCGTATCTCACATGACCACGTGACCTTTAGTGACGTCACAATCAAAAGACAATTACATGACGTCATCATATGGAGAACATGACGTCATCTTGCGGGAAAATGACATCCAATTCTTCACAATTTAGAAATTTTGAGTGCGTTTCAAATGATAAATATTGGATTTTTTAATGAACCGCTTTGTTTTGTAGTTTATACCTTTTTTATAAACCAAAATCCGGTACGATCTATCCAATGGTCATATTTATTTTAAAGTAAAATGTCGAATTACAAAGTTAGATTTTACAAACATGGCGTCGATGTCTATGTTCATCGTACCTGCAGCCAAATATTGGCACTAAAATGGAAGAAAAATAATCCATTATGAGTTGATCCATGTAGGATAGGGAAATCTCACCCTCGGGGTTGAACATTTCTGATCAGAGACTCGGCAAGCCTCGTCTCTGACTGAAATGTTCAACCCCTCGGGTGAGATTTCCCTATCATACCAATAAATTAGTTCCCTTTGTGCTCTTGAATATTCATGACGTTACATCACGTGATCCCAAGTTCAATGACCGGGAAAATATGAATACCAAAACAACCGATTTGTAATTGTTGTTTCCCCATATGGCACCTCAACTTAACTTGTGTTGCACCGGTGTCAAGAGAAACCGACGTAAAATCAAATATGTCCTCCCAAAATGGAAGTAATTAAATCTGGGTTCTGTTGCATGAATTGACGTCTTGGGCTTTTACTTTTAATATCCCCTAATGTGCCTCATTAAAAACGTCAGATTTGTCAAATAGATCAATTTTAAAAAACTCGGGGAACTTTTTTTAGTGTAATTTTAAGAACTCGATTGACTGTATCCGGAACAACATCTCTTGTGATTCCGTTTCTCCTTTCGGAAATTATTGTAAGTCGTAAGTTGGTTGAAGTGAACAATTTCAAAAACTCGGTTATTTCGACTTTTTTCATATTTTAAAGAAAATACTGTTGGATGAAATCGAGTTTACGCTTCGTAAATGTAAGTTTAGTGGGAACCTCGAAATCCAGACAAATATACTATAAAAGTACATGAACCTAATCTAACCGGTGTCAAGGCAAATTTTACCTATCGGAAAAATCCAATGGATGCTTATTGGATCGAAGAGAGCGAGCTAAAGATTTTTGTCTATTTGGCCTATGGTCTCTATAACGTTGACGTTAATCCAATATGGCGGCGTATGCTAATTAGAAAATGGGACAAATTGTTCCACATGTCCTACATGGATACTCATAATGGATTCTTATAGTCTTACCCTGTCACCGGTGTAAGATTCTATTATTCTTCCATCTTTCTATGTTTGAGATAGAAATTTCCGCTTGAAGAAACGATGAAAGAATATTAGAATCTATCACTCCTTGTGGTGCCAGATAGGGAAATCTCAACCCGAGTTCTAATATATTTGGTCCAGAACGAGGCTTGCCGAGTTCTGGACTAAATATATTAGAACAAGGGTTGAGATTTCCTTATCTGGCACCGCAAGTAGTGATTGATTCTATTTCTTGCATCAGAAAGTACAATTTTTCAATTTAAAATCAATTTCAACTTTCGATACACCTCTGATTTTGTTAATAAAAAATTTTGCGGGAAAAACTGCGTGTAGGCTATCTTGCACAGAGGGATGGAAATATCTTGCACCTCTATTTTTATGGATTTTTCTATCTGGGGTGCAAGAAAGAAATTTCTTCCATATCTGCTCATGTAAGATAGGGTTTTTCCCTATGTGAGATACGCGTATCTCACATGACCACGTGACCTTTAGTGACGTCACAATCAAAAGACAATTACATGACGTCATCATAAGAGAACATGACGTCATCTTGCGGGAAAATGACATCCAATTCTTCACAATTTAGAAATTTTGAGTGCGTTTCAAATGATAAATATTGGATTTTTCAATGAACCACTTTGTTTTGTAGTTTATACATTTTGTATAAACCAAAATCCGGTACGATCTATCCAATGGTCATATTTATTTCAAAGTAAAATGTCGAATTACAAAGTTAGATTTTACAAACATGGCGTCGATGTCTATGTTCATCGTACTTGAAGCCAAATAATGGCACTAAAATGGAAGAAAAATAATCCATTATGAGTTGGTCCATGTAGGATAGGGAAATCTCACCCTCGGGGTTGAACATTTCTGGTCAGAGACTCGGCAAGCCTCGTCTCTGACTGAAATGTTCAACCCCTCGGGTGAGATTTCCCTATCCTACATGGATACTCATAATGGATTCTTATATTCTTCCATCGTTTCTTCACCTCCACGTGCTTATCTTCACCTCCACGCACGTCTTTCAGTGACGTCGCAATCAAAGGACAATTGAATGACGTCATATCGTGGAGACATGACGTCGTCTTGCGGGAAAATGACACCCGAGTCTCCAAAATTTAGATATTTTCACTGCGTTTCAAATGTTTATTTTGGAAGATTAGAATAAATGGCTTTGTTTTCTAGTTTAAACATTTTAGATTTACAAAGATGGCGTCAATGTCGTTGTGACTGATACTACAAGCAAAAAATTGTCATCAAAATGGAAGAAAAAGAATCAATCATGAGTTTATCCATGTAGGATAGGGAAATCTCACTCTCGGGGTTGAATATTTCTGTCAGAGACTCGGCAAGCCTCGTCTCCGACTGAAATATTCAACCCCTCGGGTGAGATTCCCTATCCTACATGGATACTCATGATAGATTCTATTATGTGTCTCTTGTTTACTAGAACTCGATTGACAGGTTTTCAGTAGTTGCTTTCTATCTTTCGGCCAATAGCGATCAATATCCCAACTACTCGGCAGCCGAGCCTGAGATCCTTTTCGTTAGCTCAGTGTTAAACTTTCGACAGATCTAGACTGTAGCTGATTTATCTTGTCTTGGAATATTCAGGGCGCAAAGTTCAACCTGATATAGAAAGTACAGGGTGAAATGTCAAGTACAACTCGATATAGCTTAATTCTCACAGATATGACAGGGTGAGCAAACTTGTTCGGCAAGTATAACCCGATATATAACCGACCTTTGTAAAGGACCATATCTGCATAAAGATCCGGATGTGCATGTTTAGCACCCGCTCATAGTTTCAGGGGGAGCGGAATCGCCGTGCATGTGTCTGTTGGAATTAAGAGTTATATTTTATTTCATCCTCAAGTTTAATTTTGTAAATACGTGGTGGATGTAACTAGCTAGACAGGAAGTACTTATCCTTCCGGAACAACTGGTTCCACTCCCTGGTTCACGTGTTTACCTTATTTGTTCAGTTTTTACTTTGCTTTTGGGCCTGTCATTTGGACATAGACTGGTATGTTTGTTTTATGAATTGTTCTTTGTTAAGACTTACCAAAGGGTAATAACTCTTACATACAACATATTTCAATCCCAGAAATTAATTGTTCTATATGCATTACTATTTTAGAGGCGGACCTCAATAAAGATATAGCACCAATAATAGCAGAAGAGAAAAAGAAACATCAGAACCGGCTTGAAGCAATTACTGCTGCTCTAGAGAAGACTGGTGTAAGTTACTTTACAATATCAACTATATCTAAACCCGTTTTAATTTTACAGCACTAGATGGTCGTTTCAGAATAAAATTCCTCATGGTCATCAGTAGTGTTCGGACTAAAGTTGTGGAAATTTGGATTTTTTTTTAAGATTTTAAAATGAGAAAAATAGAAGGAGCAAAATATATTTTACCATATATATCTAAGCCATTAAAGCATAGCTTAGTATTTCTGAAGAATGATGAAATTTATCAAATAGAAATAGTCAATTCACAGCTGAAAAAAACTTGATTCATCACGGCCATTGGTTCAGTCAAGTTTTGGCGTTATAATGCATTTAGCTTATAGGCAATAAATAAAGGAAGACTTAGAAAGAAAACACACACGTAGAAGAAATGGACTTTGATACTTCAAAACAGTGTGGCGATAATTGAGGTAGCAAAGCTATTATTGAAGGTCATTATAACGAGGTTTAACTATACTTGGAAATAACTGATGTTTTTGTGCATTTATGTATTACAGCATATTATCTTTACGTGTTTTCTCGTCAATTGCACACGGAAATAACTCGTTTGCACATCCTGTAGTGACGTCGCTTAATTATAATCTTATATACCAGTAATATGAACCAGACAAGTGCCCGATTTAATTTGAGCACATAATTATTAAAAATCACTATCATCATTAAAAACCGACATGACAGGTATTTTATTTTATTAACTTTTTGTTTTCGTTTTTTCATAGATTTCGGAAGGCAAAGTCAAAGGCATCCATTCCAAAAACCCAGGAGAAGGAATATGTGAAGCCGCCAAAACGTTAGGGGCCAATATAATCGTTACCGGGACCAGGGGTTTAGGGACCATTCGACGTACCTTTATGGGCTCCGTCAGTGGCTACGTCTTGGAGCATGCGTCAGTTCCAGTAATTGTCTGCAGACCATGCCAATACTGAGAAAAACTTAAGCAATTGTGTTGTTACGAAACAAATCAGTGTTCTCACATTCTCATTTAAGTCTACAAGGGCGTTCTTAGCATTAGGCGTTCCTTAGTAAAGTCAACAAGAGAATGGAATATACAAGAGAACTTTATTGTGACAAACCACTGAGTGGAAGATTTTTTAATTTTATTTTTATGTTTTTGCTCATAACAATGAATGATTTTGCAATATTTCGATCTTTAAGAAATTTTGATCGGTATAAGAATTGTGATTTTATCCAACGTGTATTACAAGAAATTTATTTTTATCAAATTAAATAACTAGTTTTTACTTTTAATGGAAGTTGTATTTGTAACTAAATTGTGTGTTTCAAAACACGCAAAATTAAATTTAAACCCCTTTAAGCATTTGAGTTTTGCGCATCATGAACAGTTTTAGCCGAGACGTTCATAGATTTATCCATCTCAATACTTTGAGTTGAGTAGTTTTACACAACATCAAGGTTCTTTCTCTTATATCGAGACGGTTAGTTCTGGAGTGGTTAATGAAACAGCTGCAGTTCCCAGAGTAATCAAGAGAACTGACAAAGTGCCTCATATATATGCCAAAGTATTATGAGATAATCATTTGCATCTACAGAAGATTTACATGGCATATGAGCGCAAATCCATGCAAGTGTAAAACTTATGGAGATAATTTACAGATGAATAAGTGGTTTATTGCATACATGGCAATTGGCATATTACAAACAGTCACACACATACCGGTCCATGTTCAAATTATAATCCCAAAAGCAAAGCAAAAACTTTGAAAACTGGCAAATTAAGTAAAAGACATAAAAATACACCAGGGAAGTTAGACCAGGTACTCCGAAAGGTAAGCACTTCCTGTCTACCTAGTTACTTACTTAGACCCATGTGTGTATAACGCAAGAAATAATGTTCCAATGTCTTTAATACAGGACAATAGGTCGTGTCAAATTTTTGCATTAAAAGCTTAAGACATCCGTAATGGGGTCGTAGTGAATGTGGTGTCGCATATTTCAATTCAGATTTCTCAACTTATTTTAATATCAATATGCATACACGATATTTTGTAAAACCTCTCTTACATTAAACATAGTTTGCACAAAGTATGCCGTTAATGAATATTCCAAACTGCTGATATGCACGTGTTCATGGTGTTGGCGGCTTCCCTCCTCCCCACCCACTTCAAATTTCTAGAGTTATTTCCCTTTGTTGGTCAATATATCTATTAGTGATTCTTGGGTGAATATTTTATGTTACAACAACAACAACGAGTTCAACGAAAAATAAATAAATAAAACACTTACATTGTTAAAACGCTCGCCGATTTTTTCCACTTCAAATTTCTTGAGTTATTGTACTCTACCTCAACAATCCAGGTTATATACACAATATTTTGCATTCACAACGCCTGCATTTATGGAAAGTTTACACCATGAATAAATATTCTAAATCACTAGTGTAGTGATGGAAGTTTCCATTTTTACGTATCCGTTTGAACGCAATCCACCAGATTTTGTGAAAGCTTTGTATCCATAGAAGACTAATTGAAAGTATTTGTTTGGTCTGGCCATGCTTTATTTATGGGGGACTCGGTGATAGAGTAACTAAAGCGTGCGTGTGTGGATAATGTAATGTCTCTAACCTCCTAGTTATGATTCCCACTCGAGAAAGATTCTCGTGAAAATTGTCAGCGCTTGCCAAGGCACTCAGGTTTCTTCCACCATCGCTGAACTGACCATAATGCGAAATGGTCACAATAAACAGATAATGTTTAAAGTTGGAGTTTTCTTACTATGTCTTAATCCAATGCCATCCTGCAGATGGCTAAATTGATCTGTCAAGCAAAATTCGTAACGAAAAAATAAAAGGTGTCGAACCTTCCGAACCTAGCCTTGGCGCTTTATCACCTTTGCCACCAAGAAATCTGTCAATAAATACCGTCCGTAAATCGTGTTTATAATTCAGGTGTAATCAGTCAAAACAATTAATCTTTTGTTAATTCTACTACCAAGGTCAAGTCATCCTATCGGAAAGTGAGAAGTTATCACTTAAGAAATGACCACGTAATTTTTATCCGAATTGTTAATCCATTTGTTTATGTTTTACCCTGACAAGATCTGGTATTATTTTTGGACATTTTGGCCGCCTTTTGATGTGGCGATTTCTACAAATTCCATTTGATTTATTTTCCGTTGTTGTCATAAATTGTGCACTCAGAGGATATAGTTTATTAAGAGCGAAAGTGTCGGATTTAGCGGAAATTCATAACAGAATGGAACAAGGTAGCATTAGGTAGGTAATGTAAAGATCTAAGATAGTTCAACACATTTTCCGATCTTCGTTATTCGGGACCTCTGTGATCGAGTGGTGTAATGATCGATTGAATGGTGTTTTATGTCTCAGTAAAGAATATTACACTTTTCTTGTGGCGTCGCCAGCTATAGGTGAAGTGTGAGAAATGTTGACGTTTGCAGCGCACTCGGGACAATGTGCAAAGAAAGAACTTTACCGTGTCATTTCTGTAGTGACACGTGTCATTTCTGTAGTGACACGGAACATGGGTTCCAAAGGACATAAGGATTTCATTTCTAAATGCAAAGTGTTTGACAAAAGAACATTCACTCTTTTTATTTGAAGTTCTAGTCAGACCAATTGCCTCCAACTTTTGGCTATTTATTATACCGAAAATACTCATGACATTTTATTTACAATTTTGCTTAACTTATAAGGATAGGGGCGTCTAGTAATTTAACATGTACTATGTGTATTGGAGATTTCATAGTGACCGACTAGATGAACTTCTTAGTATCGGAGATAGCAAGCTGTTTTGGGTTATATTATGTCATGACTTTGCTCTTTAAAATGTTTGTCAGAACTTTCTTTTGTCCACCATCCCGAATCTGTCCGTCTTGATCAAAAGTGGTTAAAGCCTCAATACTCGACAATAGAAGTTTTAAGTTAAAATGCCTTTTAAAGGAGGTTTTGGCAAAATGGGGATCAGTTTGTTTCATTGCCATACAAGTACAGTAGGACGGCAGTATGTCCAGTTTAAAATCAATTTTTAAACTTAAAATGGCATTGACGGCAATAAGACATACCGGTAAGTAGAAATTATGTGAGATAATTCTGACTTGTGCGTAAAGCGATATTCTATTGCACACCGAAAAGGTGAATCAAGATAAAAAATGAAAAGTTAAATATGAATAAAAGAAGGTAAAATTTACCCCCACTAGTCTGTCATCATTTCTACAAGAATCGTAGTTTTTTTTTCTTCAAATATCGATGGTATATACATACAAAAAAGCAACGATAGTCTACTTAACAGATTTTATGGAATACATTGTTAGGAATGAGTTAGCGATTTACATAATCTATGGTCCAAGGTCAAGATCAACCACCCTCCATCTTTTGTAGCAATGTTTCTTACACATCCGATAATGAACCTTATGTTAAAATTAATTTTTCTATCTATATTTAACACGCATCTTTTGTTTCTAGTTCTAATGGTAATCACAATAAAAGACCAATAAAGCGAAGACGTATACAAAGACCAATCACAGAAGTGAAACCTTCTAGATCAAAGTATCACTCACAAGACCAGGTATATATTTACATCTGAAGTATTTTTCTTCTGTATTGCTATGTTCGAGACTGAATGTATTTATATGAGCTATTAATACCCTTTATAACGTCACTTGCTTGAAAATTATACTAGTGACGTCATTTAGTGATCGTTCTGGTGGCTGGCCATGCATGTTAAAACAGCAGTACTTTTTTAAAATTTCCTTCAGGCTGAAGTTTTCAAAAATGTGAAAAAATTATAACCATCGAACTGTCTAGAAATGGCGTTACTTATATTCCGCGCAAAGCAAACTAAATAATGTTGAAAAGAACCTGCTGACGGGGATCCTAATTCACTAAATTTGCTTGTTCTCTAAGTCTTATTTGGGGGTTTCTTACTATTGTTTTCTCTAAATGTAGACACTAGCTATACAAAAACATTATAAATATTTCAGGTAATATTCGGTTCACATCTACAAAAGGCGTTGGCCTATCAAAGGCAGACATCGGTGGTACAGCTAGATGACATACATAGCTCCTTCCCGTTGTACAAAAGCGCACCGGAACTCAGAAGTAGTCGCAAAAATGGAGATTTGTCGCTCAAAACGAGAAAAAGAAAATCTGAAGTCTACAGTGTATACGACAAAATGATATCCGGAACACATACCATCTTAGGGTCACTGACGAGTCCAGAAAATGACCACTCACCACAACTAAGGCATAGAACGGTAAGATTAAATTGACCAACAAATAAAAACAAACATACCTATGTAACAACTCCTAATGAAGTCCGACGCCTAATGAAGTCCGGACTTCATTAGGCGTTGACAATTTCAACGCCTAATGAAGTCCACAGATTGGGGCTCCAGACGAGGAGACTTTTTGATGTTGCAATTTCGACGCCTAATGAAGTCCGGACTTCATTAGGCGTCGGACTTCATTAGGAGTTGTTACATACCTATCCATATCCAAATCACAATCCAAAAGCAAAGTAAAACCAAACATACCAATCCATGTCCAAATCGCAAAGTAAAAACAATCATACCAATTAATTTCCAAATCACAATCCCACAGCAAACTAAAAACAAACATAACGATTCATGTCTAAATCACAATCCCAATGCAAAGTTAAAACAAACAAATTAGTCCATATCCAAACCACAATCCTAAAGCAAAGTAAAAACAAACATACCAATCCATGTCCAAATCAGAATCGCAAAGTAAAAACAAACATACCAATCCATGTCCAAATCACAATCCCAAAGCAAAGAAAAACAAAAACGCACCCGGCAATCCATATTAAAATCACAATTCCAAAGCAAAGTAAAAAACAAAAATACCTATTCATGTCCAAATCACAATCCCAAAGCAAAGTAAAAACAAACATACCCGGCAATCCATATCTAAATCACAATACCAAAGCAAAGTAAAAACAAACATACCCGGCAATCCATATCTAAATCACAATCCAACAGTAAAGTAAAAACAAACATACCAATCCAAGTCCAAACCACAATCCCACAGCAAAGTAAAAACAAACATACCAATCCAAGTCCAAACCACAATCCCACAGCAAAGTAAAAACAAACATACCGATCCATGTCCAAATCACAATCCCACAGCAAAGTAAAAACAAACATACCGATCCATGTTAAAATCACAATCCAACAGTAAAGTAAAAACAAACATACCAATCCAAGTCCAAACCACAATCCCACAGCAAAGTAAAAACAAACATACCAATCCAAGTCCAAACCACAATCCCACAGCAAAATAAAAACAAACATACCGATGCATGTCCAAATCACAATCCAACAGTAAAGTAAAAAACAAACATACCAATCCAAGTCCAAACCACAATCCCACAGCAAAGAAAAAAACCACACCCGGCAATCCATATTTAAATCACAATTCCAAAGCAAAGTAAAAACAAAAATACCTATCCATGTCCAAATCACAATCCCAAAGCAAAGTAAAAACAAACATACCCGACAATCCATATCTAAATCACAATACCAAAGCAAAGTAAAAACAAACACCAATCCCTATCTAAATCACAATACCAAAGCAAAGTAAAAACAAACATACCAATCCAAGTCCAAACCACAATCCCACAGCAAAGAATAAAAACACACCCGGCAATCCATGTCCAAATCACAATCCCAAAGCAAAGTAAAAACAAACATACCCGGCAATCCATATCTAAATCACAATACCAAAGCAAAGTAAAAAAACACCAAGTCATATCTAAATCACAATACCAAAGCAAAGTAAAAACAAACATACCAATCCATGTCCAAATTACAATCCCAAAGCAAAGTAAAAACAAACATACCGATCCATGTCCAAATCACAATCTCAAAGCAAAGTAAAATCAAACATGCCAATCCATGTTCAAATCACAATCCATCCCAAAACAAAGTAAAAACAAACATACAATTCCATGTTCAAATCAAAATCCCACAGCAAAGTAAAACCAAACATACCAATCCATGTTCAAATCACAATCCCAAAGCAAAGTAAAAACAAACATACCAACCCATGTTCAAATCAAAACCCCAAACAAAATAAAAACTTTGAAACTAGTAAATTAGATTAAATACGTGAACCTCTACCAGGGAAATGAGGAGGCCGGGTGCTCCGGAAGGGTAAACACCTCCTGTTGAGCTAGCTGAACTCGTCAGATAAAGTGAAAGTAACATTGAACTATGGAACATCAAATATATTCAGGGTAATTTTGGATACGATCTTATCAACAATATTGTGATTATGGCCATTATAATTCATAATAAAAAAACAAAAGATCTATAGATATCTATAGATATCGCAAATCTCGCCTGAAAAGTTTTGAATGTTTCACAATGATCAGATAACGGCTCATGAAATCAGCTTTTGTCTGTTATAAAGCTGCCAAAACGTTCATTGGTGTATTTGCTAACCTTCTTTTACAAATAAGAAATGGGGTGGAGGATTTAAATAGTTCATTTTTTCTCATGTTCATTTACTAGTTCTACATATTATTAGTCACCAATAAGGTCAACATGGAGCTTAAAACATTTGATAGGCATTGCCAAAATAAGGCATTATTTAGAACACAGGAGACAAATCAAAATAAAAATTATAGTATCAGGTCACAGCGTCAAAATCAAATTTTGTTGTCATTTAAAGTTCTACTAATTCAGTTTTTTAAAAGATGTATTTCAAAGATTTTTTTAAAAATCTTAAAAATAACAGCTCAACTTTCCTCATTGCTCAAATGTGTTCAAAATGTGTTGCCAGTTTTTGCCGATAGAAAGTCATATTCATTTTATGCCTATTTTTTCTTAGAAAAGAAAATCTTTGGATGACACAGAGAAGTTGCCGTTACTACCAAATTGTAAAGAGAAAGTGAAACTATTGTTAAAAGAACGAGAGGAGTGTATTGAAGATGATCTGAAGAAGTTAAAGGACAATTGGGTATGATGGGTTAATTATTCGAATATCCTATGCCATACCCCCTCCGGATGCAACTTTTTATAAGGTTAACAATCAGTCAGAATAGCGCATGGTGTACACCCTCTGTGTGTACATTGGGTACGCTGAAATTACCCCAAAAGCCTGTTTTATAACCCCACCCCGTGATTTTGGTTACAAAAATAATAAACACATGTTGAGAGCACTTACTATAAAACTCATGAAGTCAGGAATTTATATATAGTGGAATTACTAATAAAACGGTAATAACGCAGTATAATGAAAACAACAATAAACATACTGGTCCATGTTCAAATCACGATACAAAAAGCAAAGTAAAATCTTTGAAACCTGTCAAATAAAGTAACGTACGTAAACTTCCAACAGGGAATTAAGAGTAAGCGCCTCCTGTCCAACCAGCTACACCCGCACGTGAAATCAAAATTGAGAATCGAGGAACATGGAACTATGGGACGTCAAATATATTCAGGATAAATTTAGCTTTGGTTGCAAAGTAATGCTATGAGAACATACCTATTTACCTATGTTGTGACAATATCAAGAACACACAACCGAGAACCTCAAATAATGAAATTGCAAAACTTAATATTCTGTATTCAATTCTTAAAAATTTGATAAGAACAGTCTTCAACTTGTTTTTAAACATTGTGCACATGTGGACCCGGTTTAATGTGACATCACAATACTTAAACCTAGAAACCATAACATATTTGTCCTTCGTATTTTATATAAATAAATTATGTTATTATTTCAGAAAGGAAAGGGCAAAAACCAAAAACATTAAAAAACATAACTAACATTGAGTACTCAGAGTTTAAGTCATTTACAAACACAGAGGAAATAAACAACAACAACAACAACAACAACAACAACACCATTAATGAGAACGACGCCGACGACAAAAAGAAAATAGGATTTGAAGAGACTGCACAACAAATAGAGTCCAACGGAGAAATAGTTGATTGCAAAAAAGCAAAAACCGAGATTCATTCGGATATAATCAAATTTCCCTTTGAAAAGACTAAAACACACGCAGAAACTGACATCACCGTTTATCTGTGTGACAAACTTAGAGCTGAAAATGAATTCACGAAAGAAACAGATTCTGGTGCTCTGAATACATTAAAGGTAGAAGCTACAAGTATAGAGAAACCGGAAATAAAAACGTCGCCATATTCAATTGTCCAATCAAAGCCAATCATATTGCCAACAAGAGATAGCAATGTTGATTATTCTGGCACGTTTCCATGGAAAATTGGAGTGGTCAAGCCGATGAATAAAGTGGTCAAAGATGATGTGGTCAACATCCACACCGTATCTGATGGCCACATTCTACACATTTTGTCTGATGACCAAATACTACAAGCATCTTCTGATGTTCAAAGCGCTTACACAATATCTGATGAGCTAATGTTTCAGGTAGGTAAACTCAAGTTCAAAATACGTCATAATCTTGTTGGTAATTTTAACTAGCTCTAGTCTGTTTGCAGATTTCCTTTCAATGACGGATTGTGGTGAAAACCTAAGACTGCAATATTCAACAAATGACTTCCTGAGGGCAACCATTGGTAATGTTGAGGGTCTCCTATTAGGCATTGTTGTATTTTTCTGTATTCTGTGCGTGGTGCTCAGATCTGCCGTGATATGATTCACTTAAACGTGAACAATGTTAAAGGTTTTGGTAAACATTTATGATACATATTATACCAGTTTTAATTTTGCAGCACTAGACGGCCGTTTCGGAATACAATTCCTCATCAGTAGTGCTTGGATCAAAATTATGAAACCAAAATTATTTTGAAGATGTTGAAAAGCTACCCAAAGGACCAAAATATATTTTACCAAATTAAGCTAAGGAAATACTTTGCGTGAGGGAGTATACCTTAGTTTTTGAGAAATTTCAAATTTTAACTTGCAGGAAATTTAGATAATTATAGTACATGTATATTTCTGACAATAATACGAAATTATTGCCTACTGAGTTTGTGATATCCTCGGGGCACCAGCCACCAGCAGAGATATCGGCTCAGGGGTTTAAATTACATATTATACCAGTTTTAATTTTACAGCACTAGACGGCCGTTTCGGAATACAATTCCTCATCAGTAGTGCTTGGACCAAAGTTATGAAACCAAAATTATTTTGAAGATGTTGAAAAGCTACCCAAAGGGCCAAAATATATATTACCAAATTAAGCTAAGGAAATACATTGCATGAGGGTGTATACCTTAGTTTTTGAGAAATTTCAAATTTTAACTTGCAGGAAATTTAGACAATTATAGTAATGAGTTAATTGCCCATGTGCAGACGAGATATGCTGTTACTCTGGCAGCTCTTGTAAATACATTACATATTATTTGCTTGACATTCTCCAATGTTTACAGTTTTATTAGCTCGCTGTCAGACAATAGTCGAATATATCAATGTGCTAATATATTACGTTCAGCAAGCGTTTGTTGTGTACCACAACCCATTCTATTCTATTTTGAATTACATGTATTAATTTTTCACTGTAAGGTACAAGTTTCATCTTTTCATGTCTTTACTGTCAGAATAAAAATGTTAGCGGAGGATATCGAAGGAGCTTTCCTAATATTTCATAACAAGTGATGTATCTATCATCGAAAGGTATCTGATATTGCCTTAACTGTTTGAATGTCGTGCCATATGCTTAACCAAGTACAGTTACAGTTTGAGTCGTTGCATATTGTTTTTGTTGAATTACGCCAGCAATGCGGTCGGTGTAAGTTATTACACGTGTTTAGTATTTGATCTGTCTTTGTTTGATTGCAATAAATTACATTATCTTCAAAAGGATACTTGCTTTTTAGTTTCCGTCTGCATGCCACTTGCTATTTAGTTTCCGTCAGTTGAAAACTTCTCTCGAAAAATTTGTTTATCATATCAAAGATCAGTTTGCTTTAGCTTATAAAACATAAAGAACAAACACCAAACGACCTCAGTGAATATTACTTTGATCAGATCTGTAATGTCACAACCTCATTAAAAGACAATAATTGGATAATAGCAAATAATACAGAAAGTTGCATAATTAAATCATCACGTATCACAATATTCAAATGTTATTGTTGTTTTTTATATTTACAGAGGGCGCAGCTGACTTATGGTTCCACAGAACTCGATCAAAGAGACACAGATGATTCTGATGATGATGACGTCATTCCCTCGTGTCCTCTGAACTGCTGTTCCATCTTGTAGCAATACAATAATCGATTGGCTATTTATTCTTGTATACCATCTCGATCACCAATCCATTAGAAAAGCTATTTAATCCATTTGATTGGCAAAAAATTTTAATTTAATTGAGTGGCAAAGTACTTTAATCTATTTAATCGTAATATATGTCTGGTTCATTTATATTGTCAAACGTTTTGTGGGCTAACAACATTGTCATAGTGCATATGTGTCAGTGCTCCAATTGGTAATCTGAACAAAAGTTTATTATGTATATCCTGTTTGCTGAAATATGGTAAGATGACATGGTCATGGCTGTCTTGTATATATTGCAAAATACTTCACGCATTTATATGACGCCAAAACAATTTTTTTTGAATATGTAAATTTGATAAACTTTAGTGCTATTTAATGTACACCATTTTGTCCAGTTTGGTAACATGTATATTTTTCTTTGCTTTAACTTTTTCGGTGTTGTTTGTGTTTTATACATGCCAAAATATGACCGGTCACAATTCGATCGTTATGGTTGATTATGTCTGATTCCGCGGAATTCTTGTAAAATATGTTCATAAATTGACTTGCTGCCTCTAGCCACGTTCATGTTCGGAGTTTAACTGAACATTATATTGGATTCATTATGCACTTAAATGAGAGAATGAAAATTTAATTCTCTTGGATTGACAATATAGATGTTTCCTAATTTTCTTGTTGGATATTTTGTGTCCATTTGAAGCATCTTTAACCTTAAAACTTAAATTTAAGCTTTGGAAGTGTGTTCAGTAAAGTAAATAAAATCATCCTCAAATTTACATTGTAATATAGATTTGGAAGTTTTGATCCCAGGGGAAATTAACTTTGATGCTTTGTTTTTGAGCAAACAAGGTTTGAAACCATTACTTTCAGAGAACGATGGATTTGGAACTATAAGCTCAGAATAGACTATATACCATTATTCTAGAAATAAAATTTACATTATTTTTAACTTCCCAACACAATTTGTGTGTAGTGCAGCAAAATGCAAATTAACAATTTTTCACTCACTGAGATTTGAAATAAAATTTAAATATTTACTTCTTTTGGTAAAGTATTTTTGCGTATTGGCTTGCTTTTGTCAGAGAATGATACCCTATTATGATAACTTGATCAATCAATCAGATTAACTTTTTAGACATTGTGCCAAGTCTATCTTTGGTATACGTTTATAATCTAAAATTAAATTCAACTAAAATTGACTACAGTTGTTTTGTTTTAATTTATCGTCTGTCTATGTAAAGTGCACTATAGATAGATGAAGTTATACCTGGTGTAACCATTATCGTTTTTGTTGCCTTGGAAATACAGTATATAGGTACAAGTTTTTAGCTTCAGAAATAGAAAAAATAGAAAAATAACAGAATACAAATGATGGTAATAGTCTTACGTACAAAGCTTAACTATAGTTTGATTATCAGTAGATAACTGACCTTTTATTTTATTTCACGTAAAGTGACAGACTGCTATCTCAGAAATACCCAAATCCCTCTTACTTGGAGGCCAAGTGTTAAGACCTTCAAACACAAGGCATCTCATCACTGCGTTTTCTACTAAAAGAATGATTGTAATTTTTTTTCTATCTATGGGGTCATAGATGAAATTATTTGGTGCACGCGGCATAAAACCGCGAAGAGGTTTATGCATACGCGTAACCTATGACCCTATAGATAGAAAAAAATTACAATTATTCCTTATAATTAAATTCAAAAATAAGTTCAATATTAATAACATTCATGTAATCTTTAAATTATACACATGAAACAAAAAAACAGCGCATTAAAACAAAAAATGGCGCATTAATCTATAAAAGCGGAACACAGCTGATTGTCAATGACAACCGCCGGTAGCTAGCTTTCTGCACAATTTGACGTCAAAAACTTTTGTCTATGGGATCATAGATATAAAAAATTTACAACATTGAATAGTATTAAAATTTAATTATTTCAAATTAGATACTAAACGGATACTGTCCACTTTGTTTACAAGAAATACAAGTATGTAGAATAGCTTGTATAAAAATGTAAAATGTGCCAGCTAACAAACATAGCATTTCAACATAGATGAAGTATACAGCATTGAAGATTACACGGTGACCGACGAGATGAATACTTCCAATATAACTTAAGCTAGTAAAACGTAGACAAGATAGTTCATCAAACACTGTTTAAATTCTTTTAAATACAATATTCTAGAAAAAAACTACTAAGCTAGATTAATATCATTTTTTATTTTTTTTATTTTCATATTTTAAGGCTGAACTTGAACCACAAACATAAACAACATTGAAAAGGCAACCTATAGGCTCCGATTGTTAAACTTGTCATATTGGATACAAACGATTAGTTTTTAAAACCGTAAAATCACAATGTTTGTATGGAATTCTATTGGTGTGCTTTTCATTGATTAATGAAAACTAGGCCCTGACTGCAGCAAAGAATGTTCTATAACCTAAAATGTTATGATTTATATATAACCGAGTTTATTCAAGTAAAAATAATTCAATGACCTCAACAATGCATTATTCCACACGGTGCAATTTAATTTTTTTTACATGTTTTGTTACAAAGTTCAATCAACTAAGAGACATTCTTGTGTTGTCTCGTTTCAGAGGCAACCTTGACCCTAAAATGAAGCTCCAGTATTTACTTGTGTATACGTGGGTACTTTAAATATTTAAACTGTATAACATGTTTACATGTTTTCCAAAATAGATCTATAGCTCGGAAATAGAAGCAGGTCTATATTACATGTTATTTACGTTTGGTTGTGGAGATAAAGTGTGTTTTATACAGACAAGGTTTGTACAAAACGATGTGTATATACAATAGATCTACTTATTTTTTGTCAATATGCAAATGTGCATGTTGATAAGACGTAGTATTGATTTATAACGGTTGGTCTAAGATAAATAATATTACGTGTCACATACACACACACACACACAGAGAGAGAGAGAGAGAGAGAGGAGAGAGAGTCACTGTGTATATGTGCGTGTGTTCGTGTATGTGTCACTGTATGTGTACACGTGTGTTCGTGTATATATCACTGTGTGTATGTGTACACGTATGTTCGTATATGTGTCACTCTCTCTCTCTCTCTGTGTGTGTGTGTGTGTGTGTGTTGTGTGTGTGTGACCATGGCAAGATATATATGTACATTGAATTTCACGTTCATGTTTGTGTATGTGTGTGCCACAATGTATGTAGGGGGTTTCGAGCTTATGCGATAACAGGGATTATGATCCGTAACCTGGCGGTTTAGACCTCAGTCACCGAGGCCCCGGTTAGCTAGAGACAGACTTCGAACCATTTTTTCCTTTGTTGTGTGTAGGCGGGAACCGTGTTTTATTGTAGGTAATCTGTTACACAATACTTGTCTGCATTTGAGGTTAACCAGAATTATTTTCAAGTGCAATATAATGCTGTACCGTAAATATTTAAATTTTACTGCATGTAAACAATACTTGGTGATTGTCTCTAACGGTTTATGCATACTTACTAAATCAAATAGAACACGCATAAAAAACTGTCAAAGTGATCACTTGACAAATATATATTAAAAATTTTAACAATAAATTTTTTTCAAAGTGGGGGGGGGGGGGGTGTAATAAATTCAACAACATGTATCAATACTTGGACGTGGTACAGAGTAAGCAGACTATTGCGGTAAAAATTGAACAAAACCAGATAAAACACACCAGCGTAAGTTGAAAGCTGATTTTGCTTATTCTTCTCAGTATAGATATGTGATAGACCTATAATTTTAAAATTAGGCATAGTTTTACTTGTAATGGTTTTGTAAGAAACAGACATGTTCAAAATAGCTTGATTCCATCAGCTTTTCCGTCGAAATTAAATTTTAGTAATGGGTACAAATTATCGCGAAATCATTCCAAATCCACAAATACAATATTACACATGGACAGAAAAAGTAGATATGAACTTATAACATACGATTGTGTTGTTGTCTCTGGTAATTTTGCTTAATTTCTTTTGGAATACTAGTACACTATGTACGCTGTGCAGTAAGGGAATTAAAATGGCGTGTAGCATGGATCGAACTGGCCAGTTCTGTTCTGCTTTCGGATAATTCTTTCTTTGTTGTACGAGCACCCTTGTTTTTATCAGTTGAACTTAGACTTTTCTCCATTTTCTCATTTGAGATGCTTTAGTTTGAGATAATTATCATCGAATTGAACTCGGATACTAAAACAAGGAAATATCCTGTATAAAAACTCGTTGTTATTAATAGTTCAACGTTAATGTTTAATGATTCCACTAGAATCGGCTTTGTTTTACTGTATAATCATTCTACTGATCTGTCATTGGTACATATTAGTGCAGTTACATAACAATTGACATTTTATGACAGTTTATCAAATGCACGTACAATATGCTTGAAATAGATATCTCGTCATATTTATAGATCTTCGTGACTTCGAACATTGGATTAATTAGTGTGGAATCGTTGTTATCTTTTATATATAAATTCGATGTATCAGATAGCTATATAATAAAGGGAAGGTTGCCATGACAAAGGCTGCAAACAAAAGAGCAAATATAAAATATCACTTTGGTGTTAAAATGAATACAATGTAGAAAGACTATTATACTGAGAAATTAAAAAAATATTCAAAATTTAGATTTCGCAGGAAATTTTATTTCTATGATATATTTTAGCTTAGAAGATCGTATAAATACCAAAAGGTTAAGACAGTGTTTGGAATTACAGTAAACTGGGCGTGTCATTTAGTTTAGCTGTCTATAGATACATTACAGGCTTGTCGAATGTTTAACACCGGGATAACGAAAAATAAGTCAAAGCTCGTCTGACAAGTGGCAGAGATATGGGAAGCCAGTGACGAAGAAGAGAGAGAGAGAGAGAGAGAGAGAGAGAGAGAGAGAGAGAGAGAGAGATCGCAGCTGCCGAAAAGAAGCTGATCTAACGCGTGGCCGAAATGAGTGCCTATTCGGCACTGAGCAGTTAGTTTAGTGTTAATCTGCTGCATCCTTTTGACCCTTTTGGCTTATATACAGTACAGTTTAACAATAAGCTAACAAATTTGTGCCAATCAAAAGCTCATTTTGCTCCCACGTTAGCTGTATTTCGGCAGTCGCGCTATTGATATATCAAGAGGTTTTCAGACACTTAGTCATATTTACATCTCTACCATTCAGCAACCGAGCCTCCACTCCTTTTCGTGAGCTCAGAGTTAAACTTTAGACAAGTCTGTAATTTTTTATCTCGCGTATATTGAAATGTTTTATGTATGTGTTAACATAAAGGGTACAACATTATTATACATAAATAATTCATATTACAGTTTGAATTAGTGAATCGTAAAGGAATATTCAGCATCACGGATTTAGAAGATTAAAGCTGTGTCTGGAATTAACTAGATCGGATTGGTACTAGATCAAATCAAGATGGCGGAATCTGAGAAGAAGGAAGGCAAGAAAAGAACCGTAGTGATTGCAATGGATGGCAGTGATAACGCCAAATATGCTTTCCAATGTAAGTACGATATTTTGTTTTTCTTTATGTTTTTTTTTTGTTTTGTTAAAATGTTAGATTAAATAGCCGTTGTCAACTAATTATAAGCAACCAGTTTGCACTGGAAGGGGGCATGGTGGCGTTTCACTTATTCAAGTGCTAGATTTTGTACATCCTTTAGACATTATACAAAAATCAAAACTCCAATGACACCGTATTGCCATAGGGCTTTTAATTCTTGTGTAACAATATATGTTTTTATGCGTGTTAATGAAAATTGTCACGATTGATCATCATCTAACTCTAAAGAAAGATCATTTCCATAGTATCGATTATTGTATTAGATTTTTATGCTTCTTTTGAGACTAAATTATCCGTTGTTTTGATGAACTAGCTTCCTAGCTTCCAACAAGAAATTATGGTGCTTTATTGCCTTTTATTTAAACTTGGGTTAAGAAATGAAGGTTGCTTTAGCCTTTAGGGTGATTTAACTTTATATTAGATTCGTTTATCGTGGTAGGCGTGGTCAGCATAGGAACTAGATATTTTAATTACCATACATCCAATCTGAGGTACATGTAGGCAACATCATCAATGTTTAGTTGGTGGTTCCTTGATATCACTGGAATGATCAAGACTTTGACATAATATCCTTAAATCCATCTAAAACGGTTAAATGCTTAAAACAACAACTAGGAACACACACACACACACACACACACACACACACACACACAGAGAGAGAGAGAGAGGAGAGAGGAGAGAGAGAGGAGAGAGAGAGAGAGTATTTAGAGACCAAACACTAAACACAGCTATATGTACATCTTGTCACGTCCACACTTTTTTCATTTCTTTAAAAAAGCTGTAGATTTCTAAGCCAGTAAAGGTTAACACTTACAACCTGTCGCGCATAATTTACATAATGAAGTACATTGTAAACAAGGCGTAACATACAAATCAAATAAAATTAAAACACAGAAGAAGTATTATGTAGTTTTAGAGATAAACAGACACACCATAAATACAACTTAATTGAAAATATTTCATTTTACAATGTAGAACTTAGTTTTAAGCACATTTTTTCGATGAAGTGCACTCAGTGATCGAGTGGTATAAAGCCGAATCTTACACATAAGGGCTTCTTTACCGATAAAGTTCAAACCTCACTTGGTGTAGGTCTTAATATCGTGAAAGTTTGTTTGTTTGCTTGCTGATTCGAAGGTCGGTGGTTTTCTTCGTGCCGCTCAGGTTTCTCCTCTCTATCTGAATTTACCGCCTTGATATAAATAAAAAATCTTGACTGGGGTATGGATCTACACTACTTCACTCCACCTCACTACATTGCTTAGGAGAACTTCCACTACAGTAGTTCAGGTAGTATAGTGCTCACTCCGTTTGTGAGAGGTAGGGGGTCAAATCCCGGTCGAGTAAAGGTAGAAATTTCTGTCACATCAACTAGGTGACTTTTGAATACTACACCGACTTACTCTCGATGCAAACCTTTTAATTAAGTAATACTTATACATTGTTATGATGAATTTATGACACACGAATTAACCCTTACCCCCGTATATTATTATTAAGTTTCAAAGGTTGGTATGGGCAGTAAGTTTGTGTTTAAAAGTCCAGCTATAAATTATGCGACCATAAATACTGCCCTTTATAGATTTCCTTTATATACATGTATATGTCATGTGCTACTTTCAAATTTTATGACTCCAATACAGATTGTCCCGTGACATATTTTTAAAATGTATCGCATAATGATGTTAATCTGTAATGGACTGTGAGGGAGGAACATTTATAATCTACTCTGTAGTAAATTAAACGGAGGTCCTAATAGAAGCTTCGCGCTATCTAAATTGCAAGATGAAGATTCAGTCGCAACACGACAAGGTCAGGCTAACATTGTATCCTGTGTCCATAGAGTTATTCCCCTTTTTATTGAAATTTAGTTTTTAAGGTTTTGAAGACATGATGCATTTGGCTTAGTGTGTATAGATAGCGTCAATAGGACTGTCATGAGCTACTTCTGATTTTTTTTTTAAAGTAGCACATAACAGGACTTTCCGATAATAATTTAATCAGTGAAAATACAATAAGAATAATAATCCAACATTGAATTTATTGAGCTCATATAATAAATGTTTTGTTCATGCTTGTTGTATAAAGCATTGAGGTAAACATCTCCTTTGTAGAATTTTTATTAACAAAACCGTAGGTAAACTGGTAAATACAATGTGCTTCAGATATGTTTGTGATATTATACACTACTGTCTACAAAGAGGGAAGATATACCTAGTTCTTATATTTCAAATAAATCTGCAACTTAAGGAGGAATTGTATATCATATGATTACAGACCGATTATGATCATCTTTTCATATTAAATATAAGTTGGTACAATATCACAAAAGCACAATTACATGTATATACTGAAATTATATTAAAAATCCCAGACTTGTAAGATGAGATGGCCTTGGTGACTGGATAGTCTAAAGTACAGGGTTATAAATCACATGGACTCTTAACGACTACGTCTTTCCCAGTCTAGCAAATCCTATTGCACATTTCGTCTGTCATATGTCGCCTTTTGTAACATAAGAATAGCTTTGCAGAGAGTCTCCAAGAGTAATAAAGTAATATAACCATTATCACGCCACAAGACAATAACTCAAGTGCCTCTTAACCATTGCAGTAGCTCAGTCATTAGAGTGCTCGCTCCGTAAGTGGGAGGTCGTTGGTTCGAACCCAGACCGGTCTGAACTTAGATTTGAAAGTGGGTAGTGACTGTTCTCTCGCCAAGCACTCGGCATTACGAAATGAAAGTCACGGTTCTTTCGGATGGGAACTTAAAATATACGAAGTCCTGTGTCACGGTAGGCTTGGTACGCTAAAGAACCCTCTTGTATAATGGCATCAGCGCAACGCACAGGCAAAATTTCTGTTTCGATTTAATTGAAATACTGAAATACAAGTAACCTTGACTGGGACGTTAAACACCATTACTCAACTCAACTCAAGTGCCTGTCGGTGGTACCATTGCTAGTATGTGTTTGTTTTTACCATTGCTAGTATGTGTTTTTTAATTGTTTTGTTTACCTGTTTTTTTCCCAACATCCTGTGCTGTTTTAAATGTTTGGTTATTGGTTCGGATAGATGTTTATCAGTTACACTTTATGTTCTTCTTATTGTTTACATGAATTTGTGTGTTTTATTCAGGGTACGTTGACAATTTCCATCATGATGATGACAATGTCGTGCTAGTACACTCTGTAGAATTACACGAGATGCTACACTCATCAAGCTGGTATTACGGTAAGAAGATATTATAAGAAATTTCAAGACCACTAAGCATTCAAGACCACCTCTTCGCTTACTGTGTCATATTGGCATTTGTGAATGTGATGCATACCTCTAGAGCAGGCTTACTTTGTACAACATTTAGATAGAGGTTCTTATCATTCCGGAGCGTGCGTCCTCACTCCAATATTGGATGTTTACGTGTTATACTTAGTTTGTCGGTTTTTAAAAGTTTTTATTTTGCTTTTTTGAGATTGTGATTTGGACATGGAGGTGTATGGTTGTGTTTGATTCATTTACATACCCAATACTCCATAAAATTTACTAAATCATACATGGTTTGTTTACGCCCTGAAAGCACTGATGCCGCTTTTACTTATTCTTAGTGTTACTATGGTGGCTGTAACCGTGGACGAGTTTCCAAAACGCAGGCTACTGTTTCTCGTTTGTAATTATTTTTTTTGTATTAAGACACCGCCGTAAATCCAATAAAGCTTACAACATACTATATAATATTGTCCACAGCTTTCCTTTTTAGAACATATAACCGCTGCCGGGCATATTTTCCCATACAATTGTTTAGAATTTATCTGTGATGAGCAAATATTCCGATAACTGAAATATTTGGCCGTCCATGTCATAACTGAGATATTTGGCCGTTCTTGTCATAACTGAGATATTTGGCCGTCCTTGTCATAACTGAGATATTTGGCCGTCCTGTCATAACTGAGATATTTGGCCGTCCTTGTCATAACTGAGATATTTGGCCGTCCTTGTCATAACTGAGATATTTGGCCGTTCTTGTCATAACTGAGATATTTGGCCGTCCTTGTCATAACTGAGATATTTGGCCGTCCTGTCATAACTGAGATATTTGGCCGTCCTGTCATAACTGAGATATTTGGCCGTCCTTGTCATAACAGATATTTGGCCGTCCTTGTCATAAAAGCTCTGGTTTCTTGATAAAACCATGTCAAAACCGAAGTCTTCGACTGGTTTTACTGTATATATATATATATATATATATATATATATATATATATATATATATATATATATATATATATAGTTCAACCTATATTAAAACAACCAGAATTACTTATTACTTCCATTTTCAGCGCCTTACTCCTTTGACAGAGAAGCATTGGGTTCAGTTATAGAGGCAGAAATGAATAAAGTCAAACAAAAGCTAGAACAATACGCAGATCTGATGAGACACGCTAAAGTAAGTAATGACACTGGTTACCTTGGATACTGCTATTTTTCGATGATTAGTAATTGGTTGGGTATAGAAATGTTATATAAACTTTATATTATCTGCTTTGTTGTCCCTGATTACAAATCTTATAAGAACCTTTAAAGAAAACAGAATACAATTTAGAGACTAGTCTCACGACTGTAGTTTTTACCGTGTATGATACCTAAGAGATTGAGCCTATAGAGCCAGTTTAAAATTATGTACACACTCAGATTCTAGTGTCTAGAAAGTTTACAAGTTTGCTTGTTGATGACCGGTGCTTCTCCTGTGACCTCAATTTCTCTTTTCTATGAAAAAAAAACATTCGTAGAGTTGCGGATGCGAGTGAATTTAATCTACATATTATTTATTTAAGGTTAAAGTATGCTGATTATTCTGATACACCGTTTAATATTCTGAATGTTTTGTGTTTTGAGTTGTGGTCAACTATTTAGTAAAAATGTTCTTTAGAAGGTTCTAAAAGTGTTTGACCAGACCCATAACTAACACGTTAACACAATAGCTATCAAACTTTGGTTTGGGTTTATGTTTAAGTATAATTTAGAAGGTTATGAAATGTTTGATTAACCATTATAATAGCTTATAATGTAGATCAAATATCTGTTAGATTGCAAATGCAATTGTCACTTTGTATTCAGGTATTACAAACATATCTATCTAGGTCGAATGTATGTTCGAATATATCTGTTGTAGGTCAAGGGCACTGTAAAGAGTATCCATGCTAACAAACCAGGAGAGGGAATCGTCCAGGCATCCAAGGAGGTGGAGGCCGACATGATTATCGTCGGGTCCAGGGGCCATGGTACCTTAAGGCGAACACTTCTAGGCTCCGTTAGTGATTACATCCTGCACCACTCCGATGTTCCAGTCACAATCTGTCGTCACAAAGATCATCACCATGGACATCATCACCATGAACAAGTTACCCAGCAACACAGTATTTAAAACGCTTTCCCGCGTGAATATGTCGATGTATGATATAACGAATGTTTTCAGTGTTGTGTTTGATTTACTTTCGAATCGTACCCTTAATAAACGATTGTTTCCAAGCAAAATAAAGATAACGTTGTCACAAAATGTTTTTCAGAGAAACCTTTAATCTTAAAGATATGTTTTGACACGCTTGTTTTATATGCAAACTTGTTTGGGTATTACATATGATGTTTTTGCATTCTCAAAAATTATGCACGTGAATGAAGTGAAAGAATAATCAATCAGCATTTATTTATATTTGCTACAAAAATACATACACGCGAATTCAACTCGTCATAAAATAATCCCTTTTAAGAGTATATTGATATCTGGCTACAAATGTTCTTCCTGAACCTTTTCCACGAGATATACTGAATTCTAAACTACACGTTACTGTGTAATAATCACAATTACGTGATGATTAAATGATACTGACAATCAGTAAACGCGTTCTTCATAAATTCCAGGTCTCTTAGATTCAGTTTTTGTGATAATTTAATCTTTAATATGATTGGTCCTGAACTAATTTTGAATGTCTTATTTTATAAAGAGACTTTAAAAGAGTTCTTATATGATTCACTTCTTTTTGCGCCAACAATAAGTTCTGGTCAAATTAAGTTGAGTGACCAGCACTTACAGCTATTTAAGTGTGCCATATACGATTTTAATTAAATTCCTACAGTGGTTAAAGTTTAATTTAACGCATTTTTAATTCTAATATCTCCAATTGTCAAGGCCCCAAAAACTTACCTGCCAAAATGTAGTGTTAAGTTTAATATCTAAGACATTTTAGACATCACATTTGAAATATTCTACAACCCTTATAGTGGCGTTTAAAAGAGAGAGAATTAAAAATGTTGAAGTCGATATGACTACATGTAAATATAAATTGCTCAGTTATACCATATTTTCATTGAATCGTTAGCAAAAGTTTAGCTTTTTACCAAAGTGTCTTTTTTCATGTTAAATGTCTTGGTTCGTTTTGTAAAGTGAATAAAGTTCAACAAAGAACATCAAGTAATGTAAACGTATTGTAAATCTACATGTACATGTATAATATGTAATATTTCATCATTGTACCAACATGATATGCTTGTTTATTGTGTACAAAATATCGGGACCGGATTAAAACCTAAGTACTTGACTATCTGGTAGTATTGGAAAGCTGGCAGATATATACATTCTATAATCTTAGAGACTATAATAGCAAGTATAGTGCATGCTTGTCGAAAGTTTAACTCTACGCATATAGCAGCTGCAATCTATCTATAAGCAGCTTTTCGGTTACTGGGTAACAATATATCGGTCACCCAACCGCTGGGCTTTGACTCTTTTTCGTAAGCCCAGTGTTAAACTTTCGAAGGTCTGTAATGTAGTTTATATTCTTAAATATGTAATAATCAGATAGAATCTCTTTACTAGTAATCTCTCAGATTTTTATAGAACATTGGTTTTCATTTTCTTATTGTTCTCTATTAATGTAGTGATTGGGTTAGACCAGTTTTAGTTTAGAAATAAAACTATTAAAATGTATAAAATGTATATACTTTGTTTTATTATTGGTATGTAAAAGTGTTGAAAATGTAATTTAGTTAATTGCTGACCGGCATGTTTGGACAGTAACCATAGCAACTAAGAACAAGTTACAACGAACTAATGAACATAATTAGAAATCAAACACAAACATACTGGTCAAATCACAATACCAAAACTAATAACAAATTAAATACGTGAACCATCACTAGAGGCCGGGTGCTCTAGAAGGGCAAGCACCTGCTAGCTAGCTATACCAGCCAGGTTTAAAACATAAGACCGAAACTCTGATTATACACTGTTCACCTTTAGACAGCCACTTGGCATAATATCATGGCGAAGTTCATGTTACTTTTGTAATAGTATGCTAATTGTGCAACAAATAGTGGAGTGTAAATACAATCGATGCAAACAAGTCACAATACTGGAGTTACTTTTGCTGTGTTTGATAATATTCATAAGGCATCGTGTTATCTCCCTTTATTCATTTCATTATTACACATAGACCCTACCATGTGGTATTGATCGAATCGACTTGTTCATTGGAATTTAAACCACGATAAGATGAACAATGCTATTAGAATCAGAATTACATGTACAATGTATGATTGACTTTTGGACTAATATATACAAGTATTTTTAGAATCTGGAATACATTGAATTTACAGGATAACATTTATCCAAATACTCGATTATGTTCAAGTTGCAATGGTGTAGCTGTCATGTGCAGAATTGTGATAGTTTAATCAAAGAGGAATATTCAAATTTCTGCAATGACAAATTTTTTTAATTTCTTTTCATAAAAATTCAAATTCTGCTAATACAGTAATTACATATAGCATTTATTTCATCTAGTCTTATTATGTGTATAAAACTTTGTTGGTTGACAACCTAACTTTTTATATTACGAAAGATGAAACTTGATATGACATAGGGTTAAAACTTACAGCAGGTTTACAGCAGCTGGTAGTTAATCCATAATAATTATGCAATCAGGGAGCATACATAGATAATCATACCCACATATTATCCATAACATATACCATACTATATAACACGACAACAGCTAGTATCAATAACACGTGGAAATGTATACAAATAAAAAACAAACATACCAGTCCATGTAAAAATGTAAAACTGACAAGTTAGGTAAACACGTGAACTTCCACCGGGTGAGTGAGGAAAGGTTCTCCGGAAGGGTAAGCAACTCAGCTGGATTAAATGCAAACAACATTGATCTGTCCGCTCGACTTTTAAATATTTATTATGCACCAGTTTATTTATGTATAGGGAACACATTTGTTCATTTATGTATAGGGAACACGAGTGTTTATTTTTTCTATAGGGAACTCATGTTTATTTATGTATAGGGAACACGTGTGTTTATTTATGTATAGGGAACACATGTGTTTATTTGTGTATAGGGATCACGTGTGTTTAATTATGTATAGGGAACACATGTGTTCATTTCGTCTACATTGTTTATGTATTAACTGAGAATCTCATTTAGTGGATCATCCTATATGAATTTGCCTAATGAAAGGTCAAGCAGACAGGTCATTGTTGTTTGCTTATACGTATTATCAATGGTCCATCTACTTTGAAACTATTAAATGCGAAACGTCTTCATTAAACACAAACATGTCGGTCCATGGTAACCGTACACAAGATACGGGATGCAAACCAAGATCTGGACTATACCTAAACGCTATTATCCATTTTGTAAGGGGGTTGACCGGCGATATTGTCTTTTTCATCAGCGGCAGACACACAAAATAATCAACAATCGAGGCGTGATCAAGATAAATACTTGCCACTATGCAAGTCCATAGAAATACCGGATCGAAGCGGCTTGTAATTGACGAAATTTTGCTCGGTTTGGCTCTTGTTTTAAGTTTATTAATGATATATGGTGAAAATAATATACGATTTATTAAAATTATACGTTAAAATTGAATTGTTGCTTTTTACTAAATGCTTAAAGTCGATTCAGAAACTACTCGCCGGTCTTTTAGGAACCAGTGCGAGCGTAGTGGCAACCGAACATTATCTTGAATAGGCTTCGGAATAGATGCTTGAATAGACAAGTCAAGTTGCCAAAGAATGCTGAATTGCTTGAAATCTTTTTTGTTAAAAGTACATTTGTTGTTATTGCAATATAGCAACTGGAAACATATCCCTTCATGGAATTGGCATGCGCATGTGCAAGTGACAGTTTTTTTTTTACAATGAAGCATCTAATAAACAATATTGCCAAGGGCATTTTGGAGCTAGACGGAAGGGTCTTGATATTTTATGAAAGTATGAAATCAACGAGTTTTGTAGATTGGATAGCTCAAGAACCGGTCCCATAAAATTCATAATACAACAAAAAGAAATTATTGAAATATTTTATTTAAAAAAAAAGATAAAAAATAAAAAACTTAAAAAATGGAATATGTAAATCTCTTTGGCATTGTTGTTTGTAAAACAAATTGCAAAAACAACATATCTTGATTCAATAACAAATATCTTGATTCAATGACAACATAATTGCGATATATCTCTGAAAATACCATAAAGTCTCTCTCTCTCTCATCATGTGTCACTTCCCAGTCTCGTTTTAGATTTCTAGTGTTACTTGCTCTCTCTCTCTCTCTCTCTCAACACCACTTTGCATTATGTCTCACTTCCCCTTCCCGTTTTAGATGACTAGTGTTACTCTCTCTCTCTCTCTCTCTCTTTCTCTCTCTCTCTCTCTCTCTCTCTCGTTATATTAAACATTAACGCCCTCATTTTGTCCTGTCACTACGACGGTCTTTGTTTCTACATATTATAACAGGTACATTTGAATGATGTGTCACATAATCGCTAACTGACCCAAATATTGTCCTTCTTAGTTTGTTATGTCTCCTTGACCCCATTACAATCAGATCGGCCTTGACCTTTGATGCCATATTTATTATACCATGTCCAGGTGTTGTGGCATGTATACTTTTGATGGTTCCTTTAATCTGTAATGCATAAATGACAATGATTAGACAAACTGCTTTGACCTGTCCACTTGACCTTTAAAAAAATTATTATTAACGTGTATATGTATGGAAACACAGGTATTTATTTTGTTTACATCACGAAAAAATATACATTGCTTATAAATTATCTGCTAATCATAACACTATCCATGTATTGAGTGGATCATCGTTTATGTATATTGAATATTCCTAATGGAAATTCAAACGGACGGGTCAGTGTTGTTTGCCAGTACATCGTGTGCAAAAGCAAAAGTAAATCTTTGCGATTTTTTTTTTTTGTATTTCAATAATTATTTATTGTATATACTTAAGCTTACTCTAGTGTGTGTGTTTTTTAAATTTTGACATATCTTTTTAAAATGTTTCATTGTAAGACTAATGATTTGATAAAAAGTGATGTAGTTGCTTATGATAAATATTGACAGGACTTTGTCACAAGAAGAAGCATTGGTAATAAAGGGTGTGGCACATATTGCAGAGCTAATACAAAACATCGTCCATCAATTTCAAGACTTTCTTTGTTATAGCAATCATGTGTTATTTGGTACACATATGCTTTCGCTTAAAAATGTAGTGCTCGATTTTTTTTAATTTGATAATTTTTTTTAAAGTATTAAGTATTAGTTAAGTAGATTAAATTTTATATAAAATTGGATGGAAAAAGGTAAAAAAAATGTGGAAAAAAGAAAAAAATATTTGTACTTGTAATAAAAAATCGAATGATAAAAAGTTTTAGTAACATGTGCTTCATAACCCTCGCAATATGCTTAAGTAATGAATTTAATTATATATACTCCATCTATCTAAGGTCTAAAATCAATAATATAGCAAATTGTAACTCCATATATATATCTTACTTTATGATAAATCATGATCTTGGCTATTTCTTCCAATTTTCCCCTAATAAGTTTCGTCTCGTTTCCCAGCATAGACTGCATCATGTCCTGGTCTAATGCAAACGGCACTGTAAGCAAAGAAACTGAGATGGTTTTTAACATAGGAGATACATATCTAAATTGAAAGCATTAACCACTCCTATAAAACAGTAGTGTATTTATCTACCTAGTTTGTGTAGAATCTGTAATATTTAACAAGTATAATGACTGAATTGGTATAATGAGAATAACAAAATTTTCGCCTGAATTTTCGTTATTTCGCCTTGGAGGTTTAGTCGTTTCGCAAGGTTTAATTTCATTGCTTGCTTCGCCATAAGATAACAAATTGTTGCGTCTGATGTATGAGAATTCACTATTTTACTTTCACTGCCAAATAAGCTGAATGTTTTTGGTTTTGTTAATGCCAATAGGATTTCAAGTCTCGACATATGACTAACGGGAAATTGCGAGAACAATTCCCATGTGATAAGACACTGGGGCAAATGACGTCACTTAACAATATATCATTGAACGTAACCAACATCAAGGCTTGTTCTCTAATGTCTTACTGCGGGAAAAACTTTCACATCCAGGTACAAACTTAAGGATTACAACAAACTTAGCACTGCAACCGTCGTCAACGTGTTCTTCAGCCTTACCTGTATAATAACACGGCACTATTAAGGAATCCGCAGGGTTTACAGAATTCACAATAATAACGTTGTCGTCTTTCTGTCGTAAATTTTTGACATACCCTGTAATATTTAAACAAAATGTATAAGTGGACCTTTTCATCTGTGGTCTATTTCGCGGAAGCGTATTTTTTGTTATTTGCGTGCTCAGGTTATTTCCGCATTTCTACTTGCGCTTCCGGAGCACCCGGTCTCAATTACCTGGTGGAACTTCACGTTGTTATCATGATTGTCAACTTTCAAAGTTTTTGCTTTGCTTTGCCTTTGGGATTGTGATTTGGACATGGACTGCTACATTTGTTTATTGTTATCAACTATTCTTTCTTGTTTTATCTTCATAACTGTTAGCAAATCTGTTGCTTGTCATATTATAAATTTTTGAATATTTCATTCAAAAAATTTATAATTTGAGAGAATCATTGGAAACATTTGTGTATACGTTGCTTATAACAACGGTGTATAAAACAATATGATGCGCCAAACATTATGGGTTATTAAGTACTCCAGATAAAATGGCAAATCTCCAAGACATATTTTGTTTACAAACACTGTGTATTATGGAAGTGCGAAGAAACTTAATATTATTAAACAATGATAAAAAAGGTGTTTATAAATACATATCATTCATATCCACATATACAATGGGAAATAACCCAATACTTTATTAAAAGTCATTATCACCATCGGTCATTAGCATACAGTGTATGAATAAATACCTCATAAGTATGATTGGTCACTGACCAGCCGAATATCTCGGTGATAATTAATGGAACGTACTACAAGTACACATTTCTATTGACTTTCATGATATTTCATGATTTACATCACATTTTGGATATGAAATCTCGTTTTTCGACATTGAATTATGTTTAAAACATGTTTGTTGCATATAACGGATTCAGACATTTAATTGTGTGTGTGTGTGTGTGTGTGTGTGTGTGTGTGTGTGTGTGACCAGTAATAACTTAATACCTGTACTAGTCTGACTGGATGTTTTGACAACTTTCTATTTGACCTCTTTAGAGAGAGAGAGAGAGAGAGAGAGAGAGAGAGAGAGAGAGAGGGGGGATGCGTTTCATGCAGTGTTCCAGCGATGCGCTGGAATTGGCAGCCGGTTGTGACAGTGCCTGAATCGGCAATGATATTATGCAATGATATTTTAAGTCATAAAATGTTTTCCGTTCATTGAAATGTTAACTTATTAAAAATTTATTTGCTAACTTACATTCAAAGGCATATTTTGAAGCTTCTGTGTTGTCCATGGCAATAAGAACGATTCTTCCATTATTGTTGTCTGGCATATTTGATGCGATTTATTTGATTCTGTCTTGGCGGTACCTTTAAACTTAATTATAATCAACTCCTACAATAAAACAATTAGAACACGCGAGAATGAGAGAAAAACGAACACAGAAAGATTAAATTGGTCTCTCATCGAATATTCCAATTTATGGCATGGATTTTCGTCGAAAATTTACTGCTTCAACTACAGACACAGTCCTAGCTTTTATAACCAAAAGACCAATATTAATGACAAGATGATTTTATTCATGTCATGAAAAATAACTTTCAGTTTATTTAAAAAAAAAACAAAACACGCTTGGCACCTGTTACATTAAATCAATATCGAAAATAAATTGAGACAGTTGAAGATCATATGAATAAAAATATGAAGTTATCAGCTTCATCTATCGTCCCGTTTTACGAATAAAATTAGTTCATAATTTCTCTTTAATCTAATTGAAATGTGAATTACAAGAACAAATAAACAGGGACAGAATGAAAAAAATCTTTTTATCGCAAGAAAGCTATACTGAATATATACACCATAAAATACAGTTATTAGCTTCAAATATAATTTAAATTTCAAAATAAAATTAATTGAACATTTAACTTACCTTGAAAATGTTTTTGTAAATAGCCGAATCAAATATTACTTGTTAATCCGTTACATTGAGATTGTTTTTGAAAAGTTGAAGTCACCTGGTTTCTCTTTATATACACGTGGGTTTGTTTACAACTCCCGCTTTGTGTGAACTGTGACGTCATACTGATAGACAGGAAGTGTCAGTAACATGGAGAATATTTTACCACGTGATTGGGATTGATCAACATGTATAGGCAAACAACATTGACCTGTCCATTTGACCTTTCATAAGAATAGTCATATCACAAGTGGTATAAGGATTCGCAGTTCATACATGAACAATGTTCGCGTTTAGTGGTGTTGCTCATTATGTAGCCGAAATTAACACGTGCGTTACCTATATATAAATAAACTCATTCATGATAAACATTAAAATTAAAGGTCAAACGGACAGGTCAATGTTGTTTGCCTGTAACAGTTTCTACATTTAGCGGCACGTGTAAAATATACATGTTTACGCTATTTCGTTTGCACGTGCGTTTTAAATACGTGCATCTAAATGTACAGTACAGACCTGTCGAAGGTTTAACAATAAGCAGGCAAAATGGAGTCGAAGCGACCGAGATATGGATAGCTAGCGGCCAAAAAGGGATATAGGGCTGACAAGGGACCGAGATGACGGGATATAGGGCTGACAAGGGACCGAGATGACGGGATATAGGACTGACAAGGGACCGAGATGACGGGATATAGGGCTGACAAGGGACTGAGATGACGGGATATAGGGCTGACAAGGGACCGAGATGACGGGATATAGGGCTGACAAGGGACCGAGATGACGGGATATAGGGCTGACAAGGGACTGAGATGACGGGATATAGGGCTGACAAGGGACCGAGATGACGGGATATAGGGCTGACAAGGGACCGAGATGACGGGATATAGGGCTGACAAGGGACCGAGATGACGGGATATAGGGCTGACAAGGGACCGAGATGACGGGATATAGGGCTGACAAGGGACTGAGATGAAGGGATATAGGGCTGACAAGGGACCGAGATGACGGGATGGCTGACAAGGGACCGAGATGACGGGATATAGGGCTGACAAGGGACCGAGATGACGGGATATAGGGCTGACAAGGGACTGAGATGAAGGGATATAGGGCTGACAAGGGACCGAGATGACGGGATGGCTGACAAGGGACCGAGATGACGGGATATAGGGCTGACAAGGGACCGAGATGACGGGATATAGGGCTGACAAGGGACCGAGATGACGGGATATAGGGCTGACAAGGGACCGAGATGACGGGATATAGGGCTGACAAGGGACTGAGATGACGGGATATAGGGCTGACAAGGGACCGAGATGACGGGATGGCTGACAAGGGACTGAGATGACGGGATATAGGGCTGACAAGGGACCGAGATGACGGGATATAGGGCTGACAAGGGACCGAGATGACGGGATATAGGGCTGACAAGGGACTAAGATGACGGGATATAGGGCTGACAAGGGACCGAGATGACGGGATATAGGGCTGACAAGGGACCGAGATGACGGGATATAGGGCTGACAAGGGACCGAGATGACGGGATATAGGGCTGACAAGGGACTGAGATGAAGGGATATAGGGCTGACAAGGGACTGAGATGAAGGGATATATATAGGGCTGACAAGGGACCGAGATGACGGGATATAGGGCTGACAAGGGACCGAGATGACGGGATATAGGGCTGACAAGGGACCGAGATGACGGGATATAGGGCTGACAAGGGACCGAGATGACGGGATGTAGGGCTGACAAGGGACTGAGATGAAGGGATATAGGGCTGACAAGGGACTGAGATGAAGGGATATATATAGGGCTGAAAAGGGACCGAGATGACGGGATATAGGGCTGACAAGGGGCCGAGATGAGCTGCTGACTTGGTTCTATTTCGTTAGCTTAGTCGAGGTGATAAACTTTTGACAGGCCTGTGCTGTGTATGTACTACAAGTATTTAGTATACTATAAATGTGTTTATTGTTGTGGTTTGTTAAAGTAAGTAAACATACAAACAAACAAACATGTAACTAATGAAAAAAAGTTTGCTTATTTATTTATCTATATGATTTTAACAGTGTGTGTGTGTGTGTGTGTGTGTGTGTGTGTGTGTTGTGTGTGTGTCTCAATGGTGCATTCAACCTGTTTCTAATAGAGTACGTGATTGTATGTCAGACATTAACACACCCCCACTCTTTAACATGTGTTATGTACATTCCAAACTAGGACGTATGTAAGGTCATTGTCCTATCGGACCTTTATCTATTTGGTCAGCTTATTTCAAACATGAATTGTGTCAATGAACTGCAATTTCTCCTTAACGTTCTTTACATTATGATTTGGTTAGTCAAATATATAAAATGACTAAAATTGAAAGCAAGCAAAAAGTGTACAATTCTATAGAAAGGCTAACGTGTATACAGGCTATTTATGGATAATTAAACCGAATGACAACCTTAAGTAATCAATAGCAAACATACTAATCCATGTCCAAATCACAATCACAAGAAGCAAAGTATAAAATTTGAAACTGACAAGTTAGGCTAGACACGTGAACTTCGACCACAAAAATGAGGCCGAGTGCTCCGGAAGGGTAAGCACCTCCTGTTAAGCTAGCTACACTCGCCACGTGTGTAATCAAAACTAAGTGAAAGGAACACGGAACTATATCAAGTGCAATCCTGGACATAGTGACATCAAACTTATCAATGATACTGTGATGACGGCCATAACACTTTTTGAGGGCCCTGATAAGCCCAGGGTTGCAATATTCCTGGGTCAACAATTTATTTGTAAGCAATTGCTTTGTTGTATAAAGTTCCCATAGTGGGAACAAGCTCTAACATAGCGTATTGATTGGTAACAGACAAATACACCATAAGCATAAAGTGACCATTTACCCCGAATAATGCAAAACATGGCGATTCTTTCTCTTGTTGTCAATCAATTTTGATACTATTGCTTCCAATGAATGCGGTCCGAGTATGATAGCCAACCCAGCCAGCGCATTGATTGGTTGCCGTTTTGAACCATTACCTCTTTTTGACAATGTCCAAACATTTACATTAATTAGTGCTTTATAAACTTTGGGCTAGTGTTTCTTTGAAGCATTTTTAAAAAATTAAATCAAAGAACATTTGGAATCATGAATACCAAAGACTGTCGGGGTTTTATTTTGCTTGATATACGAAGTCAAACAGGTAACACGTACCCACTGCGGTAGCTCAGTTGGTAAAGTACTCATTCCGTAGATGGGAGGTCGTGGGTTCGATCCCCGTCAAGGTCTGACCCAAGACTTGAAAGTGGATAGTGACTGCTCTTTCGCCAAGGACTAGGTATTACGAAATGAAAGTCATGATTCTTTCGGATGGGAACTTAAAAATAAGCGAGGTCCCGTGTCACGGTGGGCTTGGTACGCTAAAGAACCCTGCTGTATAATGCCATTAGCACAACACACAGGTAAAATTTCTGCACCTTTGCCTATAACTGGTGACGTCTCGATATAAGTTAATTATTCTTTACTTGGACGTTAAACACCATTACTCAACCCAACTCAACTAATATAAATATAGAAAAGGCCTGTTTCCTACTCAGGCTAGTACCTTTAATACGAAGAAATACTTTTAGGCACTTCGTCGTTATTTTTGGGGTCACCATGCATCAGATTTGTCTGAAATCAATACCTGTATTATGTAATGATTGTCTCTTCTTTAGACTTTGCTTTATTTTTTTTTTATTTATATCTGAAAATCTTGACTCTTTATTTTATCTGCAATGTTCATTTATCAATACTAGAGATTGTGGTCACATGAAATATCATAGACAACAATCATCGAACATTAAAAATACATTGCCGGCATGATAATGAATTAGTCTTCTTCATATATATATCTAGATGTATTTCACGGTAATACTTTGTTAATCATTTGTTGATATCAGTACCAACCATCTGTCACGACGGCGGCGTGGATATTATCCTTGGACGATAAAAAGTATCGATTTTCCAGGCAATATTAGCAGGAAATATATAGTTTTTGGTGTTATAATTTTAAACTTGCTATCTGAAACAACATCCACATCTGTTGCATCGTGTATTACGTTCATATATTTTTAGAAAATTAATTTTTAATAAAAACATTTGCAACGGGTTGCTGGCGAATCTCCGTATGAATCTTTCGACTTATTTCCAAAATAGCTAAATAGTTAAGAAGAAGGATTATAACCATAGTTTACATGTTATAACTGCAATGGAATGTCATTTCAAAAGTGTCACACAACTTGCCCAAACTTGAAAGCCATGTTTCCCCAAATATGAGCCTGGTCAAAGTACAAAGAATGAATGACACATCTACTCCACCCAAAGATTGCTTTGAAGTTACATAAAGTATTAAGAAAAGTAGCGAACAAAATGTTAGCGGAGGAAATCGAATAAACTGTATATGTACCCCTCTTTGTTTTATAAAACAGACATAAAAATGTAAACCAAGTAGCTGACAATTGTGAAACTTTGAAAAGCAATTAAAAAAAATAGCTGACAATTTCTATTTTAATTAGAGAAGTCCAAGCAGTTGATATCTATACCTAGGAACATCTTAAAAAATCTTAAAAGCGTCATTCAGAAAGTTTTGTCACAAGGTTAAAAAACAAAACCCAATAAAGTGACCAAATTTACATTGATTATCAAGAGTCCCCAAAAGGGTCTTGAAATTGTCAATGTACATTTCATTAACAGCAAGCAAATGTTATTTGAGAACCCACGACCTCTAATGTATAAAGCGAGAACTCTACCGACCGAGTTACCATGTTGGTAGAACGTGCTTGGACATACGAGTTATAAATTCGCAATGGCCTTTATTGCACTCGGACAACTTGTTAAGCATTTTATTGCGTTTTTAACTTAATTTGTCAGTTTAATTTGCTTTTGGGATTGTGAAAATGGACTGGTATGCTTGCTAATTGATTGATGCACATATACAGATAATGCTTTCATAAAATATCAGGTTATCAATATTCTCGACCACAGCAATATTATATTGTTGTGATAGGTAAAGTTTCATGTCATTTACAACTTATCCGTCTGTTACACATGATGTCAAACTTCCATCAAAGACCACTGCGGTAGCTCAGTTGGTAGAGTGCTCGTTCCGTAAGTGGGAGGTCGTGGGTTCGAACCCCGGTCGGGTTTGACCCAAAACTTAAAAGTGGGTAGTGACTGTTCTTTCGCCAAGCACTCGGCATTATGAAATGAAAGTCACGGTTCTTTCGGATGGGAACTTAAAATAAACGAGGTCCCGTGTCTTGGTGGACTTGGCACGATAAAGAACCCTGCTGTATAATGCCATCAGCGCAACGCACAGGCAAAATTTCTGCACCTTCGCCTTTCCCCGGCGACGTCTCGATATAAGTGAGATATTCTTGACTGGGACGTTAAACACCATTACTCAACTCAACTCAACTCAAACTTCCATCACAGTGTTTTACAAATCACATCGCCTAGGTTCAAAGATCTAAGTGTATGTTGTAAGTTCACTTCTCGAATGTCCATGGGTTTTTTCGGGCTCTCAGGTTTCCTCCACCATCCATGAAATGACCTCCTCGAAATCAGTAAAACATTTTTGACTTGGTCGTTAGGTTCATTACTCCTCAAAACTACACTCTATTATTTAGCAATTCAACGAGTTAAATAAGAAATCCCATCCTTACTTTCAGGTTTTTGTTAAGCTGTATTCAAACTAACATTAATTTAGCAAAATTACCCTAATGTTTTGGAACCAAGATTTTACACCAAGAAAACATGTTGACTAAGTTTGAACTTTTAATGGTTGCCCAACCCCCTTAACTTGCCTTGGAAACTAATATGTTTATGTCATGGTTTAATGAATTAGTCGGTGCAAAAAAGAAGTTAAAGATTAGTATTGTCCACAAATTGCAGTTAACACACACACTATAAGTATATACAGACTTTTCTGAAGTTTAACGCTTAGGTCACAAATTTGTGTCGAAGGGGCAGCTCATCCACCTCGTTGTGGCTATATCTCGTAAGCTTTTTGGTAGCTGTTACATATATTTCTCGACAGCGTTTCGACCACTAGGTATCAATATCTCGGTCAGTCGAACACTCAGCAACTGAGCTCTTGTCAGCTTTTGCCGGACAGGTGTGTATTTTACAAACAATTATTGTCGGCTTAATGGTTCGGTCGGTGAAGAATGTGAAAGAAACTACATTGTTGTTTTACAATCCCTGATATTAAGAAACGGAAATACTATCCAAGTACAGAAGTTGTTTACAATTTTCATTTAAATTAAAATCTTTGTTAAGAATGGTTTTAATTCTTTAAAGCTTTGTTAAACTACCTTGTTCGTTTAACCCTGTGCTCAGTGACATATGTCATCATACTGTGTTTACAAACACAGTTATTTAAGTTTGAAATAAACAGTTGTATCAAATACAAACATGCTGGTTTACTTTAAAAATCTCACTCAAAAAGCAAAGAAAACAATTAAAATCTGACAAACTTAGCAAAACATGTTCCGCCAGGGAAGAGAAATCGGTGAAACGCATGCTTTAGAAGGGTAAACACCTGTTGTCACGTTAGAACTCAGAATTGAGAATGTATTCAAAGAAACATGGGAGTATGGGACGCCAAATACATCCATGTTAATCTTAGATATAGAAACGAAAATTTATCAACAACATCTAGTTTATTGACCCCTGTTTGCTCTATTAATCTTGTATGCATACTCATGATGGGACACAAAAAGTAATTAACATATAGAGAAGCATACATAGCAACATCAAGTCCGTGCTCAATGTGTATGTTTGTACACAAGATTCATATAAGTGTAAGCGATATTTCAATATCGAGATTCTACAAACCAATAGGTCAAAATAGGCCCAGGCAAGGAGTCCCTCGTGACAGTATTGTTGATAAGTTTGATGTCTCTGTGCCCAGGTTTTCACTGCATATATTTGACGTTCCATATATAGTTCTATGTGCCTTTCACACAATTTTGATTATACATGTGGGGGTGTAGCTAGCTAGCAAAAGATTCATAGAAGTGTAAGTGATATTTCAATATCGAGATTCTACAAACCAATAGGTCAAAATAGACTGAGGCAACTAGTCGCTTATCACAGTATTGTTGATAAGTTTGATGACAGAGTTCCATGTGCCGTTCACACAATTTTGATTACACACATGGCGGGTGTAGCTAGCTAAACAGAAGGTGCTTACTCTTCCGGAGCTTCTGGCTTCACTTCCATGGTGGAAGTGCACGTGTCTAACATGACATATCAGTTCAAAGTTTTTACTTTGCTTCTGGATTGTGATTCGGACACGGATTAGGCCTACTATGTTTGTTTTTATCATGACAAAGTAACAACTTCACTGTGGTATTTAGAAAGGAGAAATAGCATTTGTATATTTCAAGACTAGTTTATTTTAATTTACCCCATAACGATTATGCAATAGCAAAAATAATTGTAAATTTATACAAAATATTATGTACATTCACTATCAAGTTAACAATATTATACAACAAAATACAAATATACTATAATTTAAAAATACTTATTATATAACCATCCAGAAAACAACATATCAAATAAATAATATACACGGCGAATTAAATAACAAAATCAACAAACACATCCTATCGAGTGGACTGAAATACTGGCTAACAGGACTTTCGGACCACGTTGTCTCATATCGTATAGATTTCAACCCAGACAAATACTGCTTTACGAAATTTTGTCTGTTTGCTTACCGAATGTCGGATTTTTAAAACTTATTTTGTAATATAATTACACATGTACAATAATTGTAAATTGGTATATGACAAATTCTAGGGTTTTATGTTTTTAACACTAGTTTGGACATGTTGACTTACATAGAGTGTAAAACCACATTTTTGGTGATGAATCCAACATAAAACTCACGATAGACAATAGTTTTGTGGGTTTTATTTCATGAAATTGTCCATTGTGAGGTTCCTTAAAGCTTTGAAACAAAAGATATTGTAAACCACAAAAAACAACATGTTATCCGTAATTACATACAAAAGTGTTACATTGGTGGTAATATTGATACGGTCTGCACATTGGAGAATAGGCCACATGTAGACGTTAAACTCGACATTCATCAAAATATATCGTTTTGCTTGTCGTTTGGTTGTTGAAAAAAACCCACATGCATAATCTACTTTTAATTCCAAGTCTTTCTATATCTTAAGTCTAAGGATATTTTCCTTAGAAAATCATAAAATTTGACAGATAATATTACATGTAATATTTACACCATAATAATTTATTATTAACATGTTTCATTTTAGAAATCTCTAAAGAAAGAAATAATGATAAAAATATATTAACATTAAAAGGTTTATCATTTGTTAACACCGGAATGTTTAATAATGCGTTTGTGAATAGAAGGTTTCACAAAATATGTAAATGGTTTTTTGATAATACCTATAACCAAATTACGGCAAAAGTACAACACACATATATATAAAACTTGTTTTTCTTATACTTTTAAATTATATTTTAAAAAAATGTAAAAATGAATTATATTAAAATTTCCCAATCTGCACCTTTAACACATACCTACATGTAAAACAGATTGCAAATAGACAAAAGCCGGACTAGTTAAACACATAACAGGCGCCCGCCTGAGTCCTTTCAGCAATGTTTGAACAATTCTTCATTGCAAATATTCAGTATGAGTATTAGCATATACTGAACAAAACTCTTCAGTGCCCCATTTTGAATATATTTTTTTTAATTTAATTCACAGGAGTGATATTTGTCCTGAACTATGAGATCTCATTTTTCATATTTGGATTTGGTTTTTAAACACCAACAAGGATTTTATTTTCAATGTGATATTAAAGTCCCCCAAACGCAGTGGGGGACAAATAGTATTCACTCAATTTTTTTCTGCCAATATTGTTTCCACTATTTTTTTGAAAACTGTTTAACAGATCTTTATGAACTATCACAAGAACAATTTAAGGTAGATAGAGTAGATATGACATTGGCTACTCGTATTTGTTTAAGCAACGGTTGGCAAGACATGAATATCCCAGTTGAAGTTCGTCTCGGGACACTTTTGAAATAGCATCTCAATTCTGTTATAACTTGTTTATATTTTAATTATTTTGCCTAAAATGATCGCTGATTTAGACACCCTGTCTCTACTCCTCAAATTTTAAACACGTTTTGAAATGGCGTCCCATTTCAATTACATATTCTTTAAATTCATTTTTAGTTTTTTGCCTGGAACAGTTCGCTGTTTTAAACATCCTCTGTCTCAAGTCTCTACTCCTCCAATTTTAGATACATTTATTCTTCTTACTTTTCGTAGACCCCTTATGCTGCTTGCACACAATGACCGGTATTTTCGCTTTATTCATTACATAATCACTAACAGAGCCAAGCAATGTCCGTCTTAACTTGGAATGACCATTAGATCCTATTATCACTATATCCGCGCCTATCTCAGACGCTGTATGGACAATCCCTTTACCAACACTAGAGGTGTGTATACTTCGTATTGTTCCTTGTATCTGTAATGTGTTAAAGTAATTAAACTTAAAGTATTATGTAATAAAATAAAGAAATAAGGTAATTCTATAAAGGCATTTAAAAAACAAACATACAAATCCATGTACAAATCATAATCCTAAAGCAAAATGAAAACTTTTTAACCCACAAAATTAAGTAAACGTAATAAAAAAACATACCAATCCATGTCCGAATCACAATCCAGAAGCAAAATAAAAGCTTTAGAACTGACAAGTAATTAGGTTTGACATGTGAACTTTCACCAGGGAAGTTAGGCCGGGTGCTCCGGAAGGGTAAGCACATTGTAAGTAAGTGTATATCCATCAAGGAAGTGAGACTGAGTGCTTCGCAAGGGTAAGCACCTCCTGTTTAGCTAGCTACACTAGCCACGAGTGAAATAAAAAAAAGTAACTTAATGAAGTAATTTTGTAATGGAATATAAAGTGAATTCGTAATAAAACAAAGTGATTCTGCAATGAAGCAGAATAATTAAAATTGACTGACATGGCTATGGCCAATATTACCAAAAATCAAGAACCAACAAACAAATAAAATAGCAAAGTAAGAAATGACAATATAAACCGTATACAGACAACAACATATCAATACTGGAGTGTTATTCGACAGTCATTTAAGTAAGGCTTATTTCTAACTTTCTGAATATATATTTTGGAACCACTATTTATAAAATTGATTTTATGTTTAGGTTTTGTTTGTAAAAGTACATGAATCATGTGAAGCTGAAATACAATATTGACATAAGCGACAAGATCAACCATCAACACAACACTGCGATAGACGGTATCAGCCGTCACGTTTTATTTATTGTGGAAGAGAATTGTCGTGTTTCTATTGCCAGTTTTCATAAGTTTCTGTAATGTTATTCTGACCATATTGGAAAGTTAACAATATTTTCACGTATTCTTATTGTCACATTCCTTGGTGGAGATTGTTTTTTCTCATTGTCAAGTTTCTGTTGTTAGTTTAAATATTTTTTTTCAAGTTATTCTAACCATTTCAGAAAGTTTACAATAATTTTATTAAGTATAGATATAATGACAAAAACGGTTGTCATCTCCTGTCCATAGTAGAGCCATATAAAGCTCATTACCAGAATAGTCTTTCGGATGAGATTTAAAACCGAGGTCCCGTGTCTCAGTTCAAGCTAAAGACACCTCTGTAGATTTCGGAAAAGAGTAGGCCACCTGTAGCCGCTACAGAGGACGCTTACAACTAGAAGCCATCGAAACAGACTGAGCAAGAAGATAAAGATAAAGAAATGTTTCAGTTGGGATTCTGTATATCAACACTACAGTCTTATATCTTACTTTGTAATATAACAATATGTTGACAAAGTGACTAAGGTGATCTTTGACGCTGACTTGTTCATATTCCATCATCGATTTAAGGGTTTCCTCACCATGTGCATAGAGTTCTGAAAATAAATATAATTTAGCTAGACTGAAAACATACTGCTATTAAACAGGAGGTGCTTACCCTTTCCGGAGCACCCGGTCTCACTTCATTTGTGGAGGTTCACGTGTTTTTCATAATTTGCCAGTATTCAAAGTTTTTACTGTTTGAGATTGTGATTTGAACATGAAATGGTCTGTTTAACTTTGAATTTTTATTGAAAAAAACCACTTCACTAATTCAACCTCCTAATTTTTTTAGTGAAAAATCAAAGTACTTCTACAGTTCTACTGGTAATTGATAGGGAGTATATAACTGGAAGGGGTTTATAACCAGAATAACAAAATCAAAAATGGTCTCCAGAAATCCAAATCTAATATCTTACTTTTATTACTAGGGAAGTTTTAAATCGAGTTGAATTAAGTTAAGAATACGTGTAGTACAGCCCTTATTGAATTTTTTTAAGAAAAGTAACTAAATAATTCTAAGGATTGCGACATACCACAAGTGTATTGAAATTTATATGTTTTACTTTCCAGGATTTTTTTTATGAATTATTATCAAGACGGTTAGTTCAGGAATGGTGGGAAAACCGGAGTGCTCGAAGAAAAAAAGTTTCGGCAAGAGAATCGACACGCTTTCTCATACTACAGTCTGTCTAGTTTGGATTCGAACCTAGGAATGAGCGGTACTGTGGTCCTACTACATCAAACGGCCACCAATGCCGTTATAATTGTAAGATGGACATTATAAACTATACCAATATTGATATATATATTACCAAAACACTAATATATCTACTGAAGCCAAGTTCACCAAAGTTACTATTTAAGAACCTTTCTCCAAACAATTCCATGGAGACCTTTGTTATTTTTATTTATTCTGACAAACGATCGTGAAAATTTGCTTAGCTGCGTCACAAGGGACATTTAACATTAATTTATAATCTCCAACTTACAACAACAAAACGGAACCAGCGTGCAAAAACCCAGGAAACAGAATTAACCTACTTTAATGGCAGAAAATGTCAGAATTTGCGATAATATTCGTTTTTTCCTCTTCCGTTTTGACATTTCCCAATGTTATGTTGCTTCTAACAAATCTTATTGATGTTTTATCGAAAACTAACGTCTGGATGTTGTGTTAATCCCTAGGAGGTTGTCAATCATATAATATAGACAGACAACATTGGCCTGTCTGCTTGACCTTTATTGAAATAGTTATGATGGATTAGTATATTTATGTATAGGGGACACAGGTGTGTATTACATCTACATCATGGGAAACCTATATCTTCTGTGTATAAACTGCGCGTCATAACAATATCCATATATTTGGTGGGTCGGCATATATGACTATTCCTCATTAAAGGTCAAGCGGACAGGTGAATGTTGTTCTCCTATACCAATATTTTATCTAGCATATACTGGCTTCATCTTGACGTTTACACATTATCTGCTATTTACATACTAGTATCTATTTTACGAAACCCTTGAATTCTGTTAGGTAAGATAGAACTTTATTTTAAAGATTTTTCTACCATACCGAGAAGGTTTTATTTTCTCCAGTACCTGTAAGAAATTCTGTTGTTAGGAGTAGTGCAGCTATTTTAAGGACTGGTGTTGGTTATAGATAAACGTTTTTGGTATTACGGAACTCTGATTTCCTCAACAATATCAAAAGTTTCATAATTTGTTTAGAAACCGCCTATATTTTACAATATAGAAAACAACATCAATATTGATGGCCAAAAAAAAAAGTTTTCCAAATTTTGCCTTCTCTGATTCGCTACAAGTGAAACGAAACGATGACAGAAAATATTCTGTAACTGAGTTACCCAACAGTCTGTACATACCGTAATGATAATTTGGTGGCGACAGTAGCCCGTCGTGGTTTACAGCATTTACAATTACAACTTGATCCTCTTCCTGACGTATATTCTTCTTGTACCCTACAATTATAATATAAAATGTTATCAGATGAAATAAAATGACCAACATAATACATACATATTATATACACAGTGTGTATGTACAACACTCAGTATCAGGTCGAGTCCTTTTTTCGTAGCCGTATCACTACGAGTCGCGCTTGCGCGACGAGTAGTGATACAGCTACGAAAAAAGGACGAGACCTGATACGAAGGGTTGTACATACACACTGAGTATATAATATTTTTATCTAACATTTCCAATTGGGTTATTTAAAATAATGAAAAAACAATACTTTATGTGAAAAAATTACATTTTACCACAGAAAACCACTGAACTATGTTTTGACCGACAAATCAAAGACTCCCTGATGACGTAACAATGAGAAAGTGCACGTGCGCTTTACCGCCAATGTTGTATCACCACACTGTGGTGATACAAGATTCTGTATCATACGTGTTCGATAAAACTTGTATTTCGTCAAATCAGATAGAAAAACTAGTCTAATGTTAGATAAAACACAGTATACAGCTCTACTTACCTCGTTAGGCTAAAGCTAAAGGGGTCAAGTTCCAAACTTTGGAGACTTCTTATTCCTAACATTAGAAATGACTGAACTTGAATTTCATAGAGACCAAGTTTATTGACGATTCCATAGTTACCAAAATTTATTGAAGATTCCATAGTTACCAAATCTTTATTGAAGATTCCATAGTTACCAAATGTTTATTTGAGATCCATAGTGACCAAATAGATGAATATTTCCAATAAACCGGATATTTCGGACCTTCTTATATGTTAAGAACTGCCCAATCAAACATTGTTAAAGGTTTTTTTTATTCGAGTTCAAAAATAATAATAATACTACTACTACTACTAATAATAATAATAATAATAATTCAGAAGGTTTTAAAACATGTTCTAATAAGAGAACCCTAGTTACTATTGTAAACAAAATAGTCGTCTCATTCATCTTATAGTCGGTCACCATGACAAAACTGTTCTTGTAAGTTGAAAGCGATAAACATAAAAAATACAATCTTCAACGAATATATTGAGTATATTAATAAACTAGAGCGCACTTAGAATGCTCTGTTTTCTACAGGTGTTTAACCTGATCTGTTCGGACATTGACCTGTTACGATGACCGAATATAACGTACCTACGCTTAATATTATTACACATTTACTTGTTGAACGATTGTACATTGACCTCACTGCAAATACCACAGCTAATGTTGTGGGTGTATGTTATTGCATGAGTGCTTAAAAATCGTAAAAGTGCAATGGAATCTTGTCAACAAGAAGTTTTCTATAACACCAAACATTAACATAAATTTTAAAATAAATAACAAATGAATAACTATTCACATTTTTGGAACATGAACACAGAATATGAGCACAAACCTTTCTTTGGCAAACCCAAAGAGCAAATATCGTTAAGTTCGTTTCAGAAAACTACTGCTCGTTTAATAATACAGTCCAACCTGTCTTAAAGGCCACCTCTATATATGGGCCACCTGCTTATAAAGGCCAGTAGAATTGTATCCCAATTAATCTTTATTCATATCATTTGAACCTGTACATAAAGGCCACTTATACTGGTTCCATTGGGTGGCCTTAATAGACAGATTTGACTGCACCTTGTGCTAGTTTTAAGATCATAATATATACTAGGACTAGGTGTCAAAATTAATTTTACTTCTATCAAAATGTCACTAAGCGAAAGGGTAGACTTTGCCAAATGCCTGTCAGAATAGGCAATCAGGCTTCGGATCTCACTCTTTGCTTACTGTAACTGGCTTAAGGTCACGTCCTAAGGTCACTGGAATCCATAGGATGGACGATGAAAGGATCATGAGATTAAGTGTGTGTGTGTGTGTGTGTGTGTGTGTGTGTGTGTGTGTGATTACTTACATAATAAGGCTTTTCTTGATTTTTCACTGTGATCCATTGCTATTAAAACAACTCTGTTTTTACTTTTGTCTGGCATTGTGTTTTCGTATCAATTGTATTTCTTCAAAATCCTGCAAAAGAATGTAAAATATATTTTAATTGAATGAACATTAATTAATAATATTCAAAATAGTAATCTAGAAACTCAACATTAAAAGGAAGTCCTGTTAGACATAACAGGTGTTTGATATTATTTCATATTACGATTAGTTTTGTTTCAATAAAGCGTAGGTTATCGTATTCCATTGATGACGTCATAGAGGCAATGACGCAAACACTGGAGTTTTAATGCAATCCATTTATTACATAACAACATGGTGCAGTAAGTTTAATATTTTAATTACGGTATAATAAGAAATAGATCTATCTACATGTTTCAATGAAGTATTTTTTTTTTTATCAAACTTGCTATCTCAAATGTATAAAAGACACATAAAAATGCATAAAAGATGATTTCATAGTATTAAAATTGATAAATGACCATACAAAAAAACCCGTTAAATTTTAAAACCGCCATGGCGTTTGTAACATCTTAAATTTTAAATGCTGTATACATTAAACCTTGTGACTATTTTAATACTAACACACACGTTTCATTTACCTGAAAAGATTTGAGACTTACTTGTGTATTGTAGACATAGTGTAAATTATAATATATAGATAATGTCTTTTTCCCTTTTATATATCACATATTTATACAGTCAGCCCGCATGAAGTGCATTGATCTGTATGTTGTAAGTAAATATTACTGGTCCGCCTTAAATCGGTCAGTGCACAACTGGTCATCCAAAATTTAACCTCAGCTGACCTACTGATTCATGTATATACAGTTCTACACTTAATATGAGAGAAATATTATAGTGAAAATTTGTATACTCATAATTTCTTATACGGTCATTGGCTTGGTCTTGTTCATAACATCGAAAAAGTGCACAATGGGCATTCTGTTTCGTCTGAACTCTCAATTTAATTGAATCTGAAGTCTCCGAACTGTCTAGTAATTAAAAAGCGCATTAAACGCACATAATCGTTTTAACTACCGGTATGTGAAATCGCTTATTATTTCCTTAATTGTACCAACCTTTGGTCTTTATTTATCTATTTATTCTTTAAAAATATGCTAATTTTCGAATATTTATTACATAAAATTTTAATATTTGTAACATGACAATTGTGCAACACATTAAGTTTATTCCTAAAAGGTAAACTAAATATTTCTTCTATCTACAATATTTTGTTTTTATTTTATACTTTCAAGTATTTATTCTGATAACCTTAAACATGAACAGCATAATATCATTCAAGAACATGACCAATTGCCTCTATGATGTATGGAGAATTGATCTTTTACAATCACAGATTAATGATTTGTATGTTATACGAATGCATGGATTATGAATTTCAAAGTAGAGGATGTTTTTGTTAATATTGAAATGTGTATTGAATGATGATTTCATTATTAAGATCTTTTATTTTCAGTGCACGTCTCAAGTAGTGATGGTTTGACCTTGTGTCTATATTTGAATGGTCTTTTTAAGTTCACAAGGTATTATGAATCATTTTGCTTAAGAGTTTCAACAGAAATAGTAATAATACATTTCAAACATGTAATACAACGTATTTCAAACACATAATAGTGATAATACCTAAAAAAACTAAACTGTCAGGCAACACTGGGCAACTGCTAGATTGTGGGATCACACCTGTTGACTATAAAACCACGTTGGCCACATTTAAAGTTGTCGTCAGGTCCTAGATTTCGAGGTTTTTTCTTGATTTTTAGACAAATCACGCATATTATTGAGATGTGAAAAATGCACCATTTTTATTTTCGTTATCAACCCTTTATTAACTATATCAGGAGACATAGCACAATATAACACTCTGGATTAAGTGGAACGAAAAAGCCAATATATTTGCTTTTGTTGGCTTATTATTACGGAATTTGGATTACACCAAATCTCCTGTATTAAACTTTATTTGAGATAGAACTAATATGATTGATTACACCTAAACACATTTCACACTAAACTAAGTATGAATACAAGGTCTGTTTGTAATTACAGAGGAGAGTAGCTATACTAAAAGACGTGTGGTTGTTAAAAATGATGTATCACACGGTCAGAAATAACCCAAATTAAAAAATAATCGATAGAGAGATATAATTACGTGATCTTAAGACGTTAATGTTGTCTAAGTTCCGTGATGATATATTTGTTTTCGGAATTAACTCGCTTCCAGAAAACATCTTATGGTATATTTTCTGGACCCAGTTGTTCAAAGCTTTGTTAGCTAAAAGCAGTTTGTTATGTATGACATTTTTGTTTTAGGCAATATTTTGCAATATATTTCTGTTCAAAAGTTGTTGAACACAATTGTTATTATCAAATAAAAGCAGTAAAAGTAAAATCTGTATTTGTTTATCAAATTTCCAAAACAATTTATTTGGCGTTTCACCGGGTTAAGCTAACGGAGTTTTGAAGTACTGGGTTCTGGCCTGGTTGTTAAAGAAATGGTTTTGAAGTATTTTTTTTAGGACAACCCAAGGCGTCTTATCGTTGTTTGTTATTTCCATGTCGACCTATACTGAGAAAGGGTTTTTCTTTTTGAAGATCTCTATTGGTTTGCTCAGTACCATGAACAGACTAAATGATCTGTGATGTGTATACAGCCCCATAATTGTGCACTATTACAAAGTAAGCAAGAAACACTAGCATTTAAAACCCACACACCACATGAATTTGTGTATGTAGTAATAATCCTTCAGATATAACAAATAACTGAACAATGTTAAGTTACGTAAAAACAACAGTGAATTACAAACCAATATGTCCTACAAGACTCTAATAAAATGAAAATAACCTTCTATAAATACACATGTGGCATATTTCAATTAGCGTGTGGTTTTCATTTAACCCCCTTCTCCCTGTAAAGAATTAGGAATTACTTTAAAACTTGAGATATTCAATACAACAACAAGACATTATATAATTAACGATTGTATCATACTAGATTTTGCTTTTATTAATAAAAATATCACATTTTGTATTAAATGGTAAGCTGAACAGCTCAGATCAATTACTTTATAGTCTATACAGCTTTTAGATTTTAAAAACGAAATAAAACGCTAAAAAAGTATAATTTTTGTTTACTCCACATTATCAACTTTCAGTTGCTTTTAGCACACGTGTTGTTTTAGAGCGTCTACAGTTATCGATAAAAGCAGTAATTAATGATTTCTGCAGATGTTACCGATAACAGCAAAATGAAACACGTATTTTACAAAATACAAATTTACATAGATTCTTCCATTCCATAAATGAAAATGAATGTTGGCAAAATGGCATAAGCGATAGCCTTCAAAACAAGGCGTCTAACTCCAATCGGTTTGACACTGGTCCACTACAAGTGAGAAATGCTTTTTCCTTGTCGTAGGATTCAATTCTTGGTAACAGTTATGGGCCGAGTGGTTCGCGATTTTATATGCGACATTGTGGACAAGTGTACCATCACTCTCTAATGTGATTGCCATTAAAACGCACCGGTTTTAACAAATCATTATATTTGCACAAAACTCACACTCAGCATGAACCTGTGCTAAAACGATTAATTAAAATGGTCTCCTTGCGAAAAGCTGAAAATCGCTGATGGTACGTAAAACAACATTCATTCAAATAGCCTAATTAAAGATATACATCTATATTGTTCTAGTACAGATCAAGGTATATAATAAAAGCTGTACATGATTTTGTTTGTTCTACAGATGTTACTTGTCGATCCAGTAGGAATTTTCCCTACAAATCAATACAGCAATTGGCATATACTATATAACGATTTATTTTTTAGATTTGTGTTTATTTACACATCTTCAATTGATAGCTTTATCTAATTTGCACGGAAAGGTTACGTGTTCATTTTCTAATTAGATAAACACTTCTAATAAAAACATGCTTAACACAGTAAGTAAGTGACTATATACTTATCGGCATAAGTTTGATCCCCATTCGGATAGACACAATGAGGGAGACTTTGTAATGTCAGTTCGATTGTCATTAAACCCTGGTCTTTTGTGGGTAGTCCGGATTCCTCAACCATCTTAGAACTGACCGACATTAATCTTGACTAATAAAACACCATCACTCCACTACACTCATTTCTTACATACTGTATAACTATAACCAATATAATAGTGACATTAACAGCTGTAATCCATGCACTCGACTGTAGCAAAAAACAATGAGCTCAGAAACTCAACAATTAGAAGGTAAAAACTTACTGAGACCCATGAGTTTTAATGGCAAGTTACATTTATTACTAAACCTGTTTTTATTATTTTTATTTTTGCAGTCGGCTGTTACGGAATAAAATTCCTAACCAGCTGTGTAGTACTTACAAATAGACCAAAAATGTGAAAATCCAAATATTTTTTAAGATTTTGAAAAGGACCAAAATTACTTTTACCAGATCCACCTTAGGCATATTGTTCTAGAATATATAAAGTAGTTATAACATAAACATAACAATTATTCTACAGATGTTATTGACCGCCCTTGACTGATAGGTGGGAGTTTGACATCTTCTAGAAACCAATACAGTAATTACTTAAATGCTAACTAACTAAAGGTTGTACTTTATTCGATTTACAATACTAGTAATTTGGAGCGTTGCTTACCAAAGGTTGTACTTTATTCGACTTTTACTTATTTGGAACTTATAAAGAGCTATACAAAAATAGCAATCTTGTGTAGATTTGTTTAACTGAACATTTCAAATAAAACTAGAAATTACAAGATAAAGGAAATAGAAATAAAATTGTAACAAACAAAACATGTACTTGGCAACAACTAACGCAAATAATAACACGGAACAATGGTATACCAAACAAGACAAGACAAAAATATATTGGAAACATTGATTATATTTAAACTCCTGGCTTTAGATGGCAACTTGAGCTAATGTCAGGTGGTGTGGTTAAGTACTGTTAAAAGGTCCAATAAAAAGAAAACACTTGGTTTTCTTATTACAACTAAAATGCCCACACAATAATTAGGCAACTACAACATTAGATTTAATTTTGAACATTGAAACCAATAGAATTTCTGTCAATAGTCTATATCTGAAATGTTTTAAAACATGTTCCATTAAAATTTAAAAAAAACTTTCGGGTTAATTAAATTTGAGAAAAAAACCCATAAAATATCACAATATAGTGGCATGCGTTTGTTGTCGTTTTCTGTAAATGAACATCTTCAATAAAACCGTGGTTTCATATTTCTAATTGAAAGAGAAACTTGAACAGATAAAAAACACTTATCGATATTGTATTGTACTTTAAATGTCAAACACTTTTTGTTCTAGAAATTTCGTGGTATTTACAACAGTTACATACAAAATTGTCAAGGTCATTTATAATGTTTATGTACATGTTCTACAGTTGTCAAGGTTATGTACAATATTTCATGTGACTCAGACTTTTAACCTCATTTTTCTTTTTTCGTTTTACAAAAGCAGTAATTATCACTCATTTCGATCTCGATGAAACAATATTTACAAAATACATTGCGCACTCTATTTAATTCTGCGTTCTATCCATTAAATTATAAAAACAGTTTTAATTATTACGCCAATATTGTTCTTAATCCTTAAGGGTATCTATCAAAATAGTAATTACATTTCTAGAGATGCTGTATTAGTTTTGACGTCTTTAAGAAAATCAAATAATCGATAGAGCAATTAGCAAGAGCTAACAGCTTTATTACATCTTGTACCTATTATTTCCCAAGAGCAGGGAGAGTACACTTGTGGAATTTTTATGTTTATTGTATAACGTATATTTTGTTTTGAAAACCACGAACTAGGTCAGGCTGCATTTAAAAATACTATATATAGAGGAAGTATATTGTATGCATCAGTAACCAAGCAGTTTTAGTCTCAATCGCATTCGGCATTGATTATACGTGAGAATACCGGTAAGATTGAGTTTTATTCCACCTGCATTATAAACAAGATGGAACAAGCGGCTGCTGGACAACAGAAGGAGGAGGAGAAACCTAAGAGGACCGTGTTGGTGGCTATGGATGAGAGTAATCATGCCAAAGAAGCTTTTCTATGTAAGTTGACATGATACATGTAAACACCATACACGTATATATATATAAGTGTTATAAACAGTGTATGTAACACGACATGTTGACATTCCAATCGCGGGGGCCTCGGCTATGGGAAAATACTATTTAAAATTACTGATTATGTTTTATTTATTTGATAACGCCTTGATTTAGTACAAGTTTCGTGAGTACGTTAAAGAAACCTAAAGAGTAAAAAAGACATAAATCGTTGGTTTCATTTTTGGACAACTTTCAATGGTTCAATGCACTCTTGCAACTCTTGTGAATACCATTCACCCCGATCTGGTACTAAATTAAATACTGAGTACTGCATATTGAATATTTTAAAAGTAAATGATTTTTACTGTCAAGATTGATTTTTTATATCGAGACCTCGCAAGTTATTTATGAAATTGCAGAATTCTAAAAACTGAAATCAACAACGAGTGAGGTTACTTTATGCCACGCCCACCATTACACGGGGTATTGGTTTTTAGGTTCCGAGCGTGGGAAGAATATACAGTATTTGTCGTTTTTAACATTGTTAAAACTTATTTTTCATACATATTTGTAAAGCAATGATTTATTTCGAAACTTGATATCATCCCACCACAGGTATCTAAAAGTAAGGTGTACATGTACAATATTAATGGGTTTAAATCCTTACTTGACACATGTGATGACTTATGCATTTTAATGACAGTGTCAATGTAGCTGTACTTAATCTGGGACAAACTTCAGTTAGGTGTAATCTATTTGACAAAACATATTTTAAACCGGAAATCGAAATTTATCTTTATAATCGACATTTAAAGTTTACGATCGCTATTTTAATATTGATTTTACTGTATAATGCAGCAACGTATAATGAATAAAGGAGATATAGACAGATGTCTTCTCATGTACACATATACATTTAAATGCATCGTCTGCGGTTAACATCATTTGATAATGTGACTGCGACATTCCTCTAAAATTGACGGAGTTTTGTCAATTTATCGGTTCAACCTTTACCCCTGCTTCCGTTTTATCAGGGGTGGATGTGGGCTTTTCCTTGCATGCTCTTAGATAAAAACACATGTTTAGCTCTTAGAATCTATACATTTTTTAATGTTTGAATTAGTTTCAACTAGACCGGAAGTGGCTACTCTCTGCTTCCGGTTCCACGCATTGTTTTAATCTTTACATCACCAGTGGACTTGTAGTTTTGCTTTATGTTAAATTAAAATACATTTTTCTATTTTGTTTAACCAAGTTCTGTTTTTTTCAGAAAATGTTTGGTTTCATTGTTTTAAACCTTGGTCTTTTTTTGGTACATGTATGCGACCTGTATCTATATGATCTTCTATTGTAGTCCTTGCATGTCCTTTCAACATGCTTCTGTTGGGATTCACACTAATAGAAGCTGTCTATCCAGAGAAAACATATCTTTTGTGGCCTCACAACTTGGTAAACCTACCTTGTCAATGGAGAATTTCCCAGTTCTGTGCCAGTGTGGTGTTTCTTAACAAATTGCGTTTTCCTCTAATACGCGTCTTCGCTATCTGCTGTTTTCTTGGGAATGCATCGTGTATCTCAAGCTGTGATGTTAATAATACGTTGTCTTAAGGTTTTCAGTTTCATGTTATATACTTGATATAGTTATGTATATGGATATAATTTCTCAAATGTAAAGCTAATTTTTATTCATCCGATCTGTCGGCTAAAATGTGATATCAAGTATTCCTATAACATCTCATAGACCCTTTCCTTTGTATTCGCCTAAATAAAAACAATCATCCAAGACATGTAGAAACGTGATGGTTTCTAAGTAATTAACTTCAGGAAAATCGTTGAAGAATGTGAAGAAAAGGGCCTTTATGTTACATTCTGGGGAGGGTGTGACCATTAAGTAGGGCGCATTGTAATCGGCAGGTAAGGGAGCCCCTTAATTACACCTAACACTATTATACTGGAGTTCGTACAACAACTTTTCTGCCTTTTTATCCATCACCTTTAAAAATAATTGGTCATGTTGACTACAGATAATCAAGAGCTTCCTTTAAAAACGTTAGTATTGCAGGTTTTAAATTATTTGAATGTCATTTCGGATACAGATTATAACATATGTAGAAATTGGTGGAAAATGCACTGAGACCACTTTTTATGAAAAAAAGTCCCTACGCTTTTTTCAAAACCGGTTTTGGTCCGAGTTTACAGTTACACTGGCAAACTTAATTGTAGACACGTCTTTTCATAGGTAAACAGTATGCCGTAACGACTATTTAAAATGTAGTGGTTACTGTTGACTGTTTAACTACAGGCCCTAACCTTCCTCCTTGTTGTACAGTGATCCCTAATTATATAAACGCGAAATTTAATTAATATAGGATACATATGCTTGTTTACAAACACGACGTAAACTCCCTTATATATAACTCGCCGTATTGTACACCTTGTTTACATGCATAACATAAACGTCCCTTATAACTCGCCGTATTTTACGCATTATTTACATATATAAAACATAACTATGAGCAATGCAATCTGTCATAAATTAATTAGCCTGATGATTGATTCATACGTACATACATACATATATATGCTAATGAGTTACATGTATGTTGTACTTATGTATAGTACAAAAACCGTTTGTAAACACTGTCGTTATTAAAAGATGTATCTCAATCCAACATTTATTGTGACATGGGAAATGGGAAATCAAAACCTTCCATAAGTTGCTAACCCTGGTTTAACTGGCTTAAACAACATCTTAGGACGGCGCTAACAGTTTTCTTGGAGTACATTTTGACAATGTCCCTTATAAATAGTTTTGACAAATGGTTAATTGGCCAGAGCCATAAATTAAGAATGTAAGCCAAAAAACTTATTCCTTGAATCTCTGGTTTAATTGAAAATGTCCATCAAATAAACTGTTAGATCTTTGTCGAACATTCCTCACACCCAATGCACATGTCATCATCTGCTTTCCAATCCCTTTGTGAACATTTTGAGACTATTCTTTATATTAACAATTTCATTATTATATATATTAGAGGGAATTCTGTAATCAAAATAACAATCTCAAATTTTGTACAGTTACATACACACATATTTTTTTTTATTATAATGGACGATCCATTGTCATTCTAGCACGTGACCAGTTGTCTTTATGACGTTATGAAGTATCGATGTATGACATTACTGATACTGTTCTCTCATAAAAATAGAAGTTCTATAGAAACGGTATATGATTCTCAAGTTAATGAAAGAAAAAACGATATATTGCAATATTAGAAGTAGCCAGGAACATACCAACATACGCCATAGAGAATTATTTGTATATAAAAACCATGTCTTTTATCATCTCTTGTCAGCTATATAAAATTATGGATGTTAGTTTTCAGTAATTAGTTTACCATCGTATTTTATTGGTCAGTATGGCACTTAATGATTGGATAACCCAATTATGGTTCCATCACGCAAACACGCAATTTCCTGTATAATCAATAAGAAGAAAAAGGCAGTTCATTGCTTCTATAGAGTTGGCATTTTTATTTATATACAGGTCATGCGACCAAGGTTAATCTAGGGATTTTTAGCTCACCTGAGCCGAAAGGCTCAGATGAGCTATTGCTATCTATCACCGTCCGTCGTCCGTCGTGCGTCGTGCGTCGTCCGTCGTGCGTAACTTTACATTTTAATCTTCTCCTCCAAAACTACTGAGCCAAATTTGATGAAACTTGGTGATTATTATGCCTGGGTAACAGCCTTTCAAAATTGTGTTCGGGGTTTGACCACGCCCAACAACATGGCTGCCGTTACTATAAATAGCCAAAAGACAAAAAAATCTTCTTCTCTGAAACCAAAAGGTGCAGGCAAATTTTGATTAGATTTTTGGATTCAGGATACCTAGATACACTAAAATTGTTTTTTCATGAAAATTGGACGAAAAATAGGTTACGCGTTTTTTGCGTAAAATTATGTAATTTTTAAAATGAGACATTTATTGTTATAACTTCATAATGGCTGAAGATAATTGTATGGAGTTTTCACTGTTGATCTTGTCTTGCGATTTTCTTCCGATTGATGTCAAGGTCAAAGGTCAAGGTCATGTCCCAGTTTTTGACCTTTGATAAAAAATGCTATTTTTTAAACATTTCTGGTGATAATGATGTAGGATTTTTGGTTAATTGTAGGTATTGACATGACGATCATTTTGATATATCGCTAAAGGTCATGGGTTCAAAGGTCAAGGTCACAGATGTACAAGTTTACCAAAATAGTTAATTATCTGCAAAACTATGAACTTTTTGTATAGGCATGTATATTAGAATATTGTAGGTAATGGCCCAATGGTCATTTTGATATATAAATAAAAGCCATGAGTTCAAAGGTCAAGGTCACAGATGTAAACAAGTACTGAAATGATTATTTATCTCAAAAACTATAGACTTTTTGTATAGGCATGTATATTAGAATATTGTAGGTAATGGCCCAATGGTCATTTTGATATATGAATAAAGGTCATGAGTTCAAAGGTCAAGGTCACAGATGTAAACAAGTACTGAAATGATTATTTATCTCAAAAACTATAGACTTTTTGTATAGGCATGTATATTAGAATATTTTAGGTATTATCCTAACGATCATTTTGATATATGAATGAAGGTCATGGGTTCAAAGGTCAAGGTCACAGATGTTAATGAATACCTGAATGGTTAATTATCTTGAAAACTGTTAACTTTTTGTATATGCATGTATATTAGAATATTGTAGGTATTAGCCTTACAACCATTTTGATATGTGAATGAAGGTTATGGGTTCAAAGGTCAAGGTCACAGATGTTAATGAATACCTGAATGGTTAATTATCTTGAAAACTGTTAACTTTTTGTATATGCATGTATATTAGAATATTGTAGGTATTAGCCTTACAACCATTTTGATATGTGAATGAAGGTTATGGGTTCAAAGGTCAAGGTCACAGATGTGAACAAGTTCTGAAATGATTATTTATCTCAAAAAATATAAACCTTTTGTATAGGCATGTATATTAGAATATTTAGGTATTATCCTAATGATCATTTTGAGATATGAATGAAGGTCATGGGTTCAAAGGTCAAGGTCACAGATGCAAATGAATACCTAAATGGTTAAATATCTTGAAAACTATTAACTTTTTGTATAGGCATGTATATTAGAATATTGTTGGTACTGGCAGTGGTCATTTTGATATATGAATAAAAAGCATGAGATTAAATGTCAAGATCACAGATACAAACAAGTACTGAGATGATTATTTATCTCAAAAACTATAAACTTTTTGTATAGGGATGCATATTAGAATATTGGCCTAATTATCATTTTGATATTTGAATGAAGCTCATGGGTTCAAAGGTCACAGGTGAGCGTTAAGGCCCATGGGCCTCTTGTCTGTTGATACCAATTCACTTAACAGGTGAATGAACTGAAACAGTTGAAATGAAATGTCGTTTAGGAACCTACCATAAAGTCTGACTGTACCTCGAATCGAATTTACGACCCTTGAGTCCCAGGCCTTGGCTACTTAACAACATTTAGAGTAAAAACATTACCATCTTTTTGGAGATGGCTTTACAAAAAACTTTGTCTCATGCACAAAATAAAATAAGAGATATATCTGTTAAATTGTTTTGCTGGGTCTTGTGAATAATTATTTTATATATGTTGGAGATATGATAAATAACGAAATAGAGAAATCTGCAGCTGCAAAACCCCACTTGTACTTAGCAATAATCAAAAACCGACAAAAGCTCACTACAAACAATTAATAAAAAGGATATATAACAAGACACTACAAGACTTATACAGTCAAACCTGTCTATAATGGTCAACCAAGGGAACCAGTAAAAGTGACCTTTATTGGCAGGTGGCCTTTATATACAGTTTCAAATAATATGAATAAAGAACAATTGGGATACAATTTCACTGACCTTTATAAGCAGGTTGTCCTTATATAGAGATGACCTTTTAGGCAGGTTGGACTGTATCTATTGGAAACAGTGATTATAAATCCCGACGTGGACAATCACTGGCTATAATAAATGTGTCCAGCATGTACAAAATTATGTCTATATGATAAATGAATAATTTTGTAAACCGTTTTATTTTCAGGGTTTGCTCAGAATATCTACCAAGAAGGTGACAAAGTAGTCCTGGTAAATACTATTGAGCCATACCAGTTTCTGAATACACCAGTATGGATCAATGGTAAGTATATACTGTATGTATATATATTCCATAAGTCATAAATGTAGCAACATACGGACAATGGCTACAGCTATACATATTTATAGAAGAGTTCCACAACCTCTAATGACTCATAAGCTTGAAATAATATAATTTCGCAAATTATGACTTGTGTTGGTTACCACACAAGAGGTGCTTGCCCTTCCAGGATTTTATCATTAAGGGTCGTTTAGATACAGTACAGACCTGCCGATATTTTAACATATGCTAACGAACTATTGTTGCATCGACACCTCATCTCGACTCCAAGATTTTGACAACTTCTTCGGCAGCTGCCATCTATAACTCGGCCGCTTTCTGGGTAACTTGTTTACTAACCTCCACCACTCGACAGCCGAACTTCGACTCGTCAGCTCAGTGTTAAACTTTCGACGGGTCTGTACTGTATGAATGCATGTATAATTATATTTGAATATTAGGATTTTGGCAGATAAAAAAAATCAATTTCATTTTTGCAAATCAATCTTTATGCTTTCTAATACCAGAATAAGACATTGAGGGGATTTTTTCGTCTTTGATAATGGTTTTCGAATACATGTAGTTCTGTCATGTGCTGATTTTGAAGTTTTATTGAAATAATGCACGTTGTGTGCTGGTTTTGAATGCATGATTTTAATTAAAAATTCAAACTTGCACATGGCATTTCTCCTGGAAGAACCAAGTTTTACCTTACTGTTCCTGAAAATAATATTCAATCTTTACAAGTTTACAAAAAAATTTTAATTTTTGAAATGCGATCGAAGGGAAATAATTCAGATAACTTTCTGTAACAATCACCTGCAGTATGGTAAATCGAATAAGATACAAAGTAGTAAGTAACTTTTCGAATTTTTATTTTGCTGTTTAGCTCCTCAACCATTGGAGGGACACGTGTTGGAAAAATTAATACAGGAAGAAAAAGCGAAAATAACCAAGAAATTAGAAAAGTTTGCTGAATATATGAAGGAACAGAAGGTAAAAAAATATAAGAATATCATATGAGAGAATTTATGATGGATGAATTGCACATATCTATACTCTACAGCTGAATAATAAACCTGGTAATACCCATAGAATAGTGAAGAAGAAAAATAAAAAGTTGATTAATCTAAAGTTGATTAAAAATGGTCACATTGAAATACTAGAAGACATATGCATATATTTTAGTACAGTCGTCCAAAGGTGTGGTTATAGTGCCATTCAACTTTTATTTTACTACCGGTGACTCATAAATACATTAACTTAAAAATATAAACTAAGCTTTTAACCGATAATAAAAATTGAAAAAAAGAGAAATAAAACCGACATTGTTGTTGATACTACAATACTTGTACAGTACATTCCTGTCGAAAGTTTAACACAAGGCTAACGATTTAGAACCGAATCGGTAGCTCACCTCGTTCCCTCATTACCTATTCCTCAGCAGCTGATATCTATCACCGGACAGTATTTTGGTTACTAGCTATAACTCTCAGCCACTCAACAGCTGAGCTTTGACTCTTTTTCCGTTAGCTCGGTTTAAACTTTAGACAGGTATGTGCTGTACAATGTTTTGGCTGAGGTGGATAAGAAACCTTTCAGCAATAATCAGCTGCAACACAGAAATACATAATTATGGTGTCTTGTACCATATATACTGATGTGTTGATTTTGAATGCATTATTTTAATAAAAATTCAAAATGAGCACATGATAATACAGATATTCTGAACAGGAGTTGTCTACCCTTCCCTGGTGGAAATTTACTTGCAGGTTCGTAAAGTTTTTGCCTTGCTTTTGAATTGTGACTTATCTTTATGTTTGATTCCAACACTTATAGACCTTAAGCTATGTTTCAAGTGATGCTTATATCATGTGACTTTATGGATAAAACCGATCTCACAGTTTGTCACATTCTCATTCATTAGATGACTTCTCAAGAAAAGTCTGTCCCGCCAGTCATTTACTGAAAATCGATAAATTTTGGCGTACATTCGCTAGAGTTGCAAAACGCGAATATTGAAAGCATATTGAAATAGCTATTCTAGCTGCGCAAATAAACTGACAGTAATATTTTCAATATGGAAAATACAGAATAAGTGTAAGTCTATGCAATAGTGTCATCGAAAACTTACCTTTAAAATTCCACAAAAAGGCGTTATTATGAATTATGACAAAATGTTGTTTTCTTCAAAACTATGCCTCCCATTAAACGCGTTTATTTGTTGTGCATAATTTGTAAATCGCAGTTTTAAATCGACCTTGATATTTTTTTTCTTTACCTACAGTACAAGCCTGTCGAAAGTCTAACACTCAGCTGACAAATTAGTATCGAATCGACAGCTTATCTCGGGGATCGTTATCTATGTCTCGACAGCTGCAATCACTGGGCAGCTTTTCGATTGCTAACTGTCCATATCACGGCCAGTCAGTAGTCGAGCTTAGACTTTTCGTTACCTTATTGTTAAATTTCCGACAGGTCTGTACTGTATACTAACACTTGAATACTTTACTTACTTCCGAGTCTGACTGAATATTTATGAAACATGACTAAAAATATATTAAACTGAAACTGATAAACTTTTAAACGAACCAAAACAAACACAATTATACCGGTCTATGTCCAAACAATAATCAAAATAATAATAAAATAAATAAATACATAATAACAAAAAAAAAAAAAAAAAAAAAAAAGTGGAAACTGGCAAATTAAGTTAAACGCTATTTCTAATCACGCCATCTATTCGGATGTAGAATATTCGTGCTGGTCACGTGTTGAGACAAACAAACCCAAATGTAATCATATAATTTTGATTTGATATAAACGCGTAAAAACACTAAACGATATTACAAGACATATTCCTCAACAACATGGAACAAAGCCTTTGTATAGCAGCAAATATTGTTAAGAACAAGTGCTTTGATTGGAAAAAATACGATAACGCTTTCTGTTAATATTTTTGTACCTTTCACTTCGCTGCACTAAACGGGTGCCGTCTCTGTGATGAAGTATGAAACCAAAACGTCTGGTAAAGGTTTCTACTACGTATAACATTATTTAATCATTGATTTTAATTAGATTAATATGAACCAATTATTTATGGTGGACATTTTGGACAAATAAATTACCCTTTGCTTCTAAGCCTAAAGCAAATTATACACCAAATTAAATTAACACATGAATATTAAGGTTGAAAGCAATTACAATGTTCTTGTAGAATAATAAACAGTTGTTTTTTTTGTAAATGAAACTATGTCAAACCCAAAGATGTTATTTTGGACCACATAATTGCTTCCTTGAAAATCTCACTAATATGAACACTTGAGATGTCGACCAATTAAGTAAAGTCCAACGGAAAAGCTTGGGGCTACCAATTGCGGATTTATCTTCTTTAAAAACCAAAAGTAGCAGAAAATGCGAGTCTTAGGGATTTCTACGTTTCCGGCTGCTACTTGACTCGTGGTTCTTTGAATTAATAATTGTTGCTATGGAAACGGAAATTCAACGTATCTGGTCACTCACTGATTAGTTTTTTACCTAATTATACTTTTCTGTGGACTCGCTATGAACCTTTGCGTTTTCTCAGCGATTAATTTGGTCTTAATTCGTTTATGTACAGAAATATTGTATACGACAATACAACATAAACGTGTTTCACATACAAGGACATCAACAGATAGTGTATTACTGGTTGGTGGTCGACGTTTTATACCCCGGGTTAATTTTGCTTTTTACAGTTGAACTTTTTAGGTGTCTGAAGGTACTTTTCTCTAATGTTTGTCGTTTCGCCACATAGCACACCGTTCAAAATGAACTATAAGTACTATAGATAGTTCCAATGTGACGTCACACTGTCCACTTTACAGGTAAACTAGCGGCTATTTTGGTAGGCATTAGAAATTGAGTCTTATTAATTCTTTCTAAAATAGGGTGCATAAGATTTATTGTCACATCGTTGTTTTGGGGACAAAAATCTTATAAAATATACCAAATCAAAGTAAAATCATTGATGATTTCATTAATTTAAAAACTTTATTGATATCCCGATCATTTTTTGAAAAACAATAATTTAAAAATTAACAAATTTGGTTAAAATAGATAGATAAATGGTATAGATTACCTAACAAAATGGCGACCACTCTACTGAAAAATTCGTCTGCTTGAGGTCCATGGGAACTATCTATAGTTTAAATAAGCATATAAAGTTTCATATCGAGTAAAGTGCCCTTAAAAGACCCGTGATTGTGACATAAAAAAGATAGAGTTCTGATAAAGTACTTGATCTCCTAACCAATGGGGGAAAAACTTGACATTTCCCATCACATCCAGTGCCTGTATTATACAGTTTTACCAGCGGTTTCAATTTGTGGTCATCATGCCATTTTTGGCTTGCTTCGTTCAATTGTAATGGTATGTTGTTAGTTTATTTGGTTCTATGGGTTTTTTGGTCGACAAACCACATGATACACCATAACGTTATATTCATTGAAAATGAAATCAGCTACTTTTCTTTTTCTTTTCTTTTGTACCAACCTGCCTGCAACCGAAAAGAAAAAAAATACTGTGAAATTATTGATTTTATCATAGTTTTCTGGCTATTTTACCCACAAATTTAAATGCCTTAAACGAAAACCACAAATTACACTTTATACGATGGCCGAGAAGGGTCATTTTGAATTTAATAAGTTTTTGTTGTATTTTGTATTTACGGAATTACTCTTTATTTCAAATTACTAATTCGTTATTTAAATTACTAATTTGTCACGATATACGAATTCGTTATTTCAAATTACTAAAATTGACCATTCTCGGCCTCCGTGCACTTAATGATATTTATTCTAAGAAATCATGGAAATTGTACACCAAGAAAAGAAATGATTTCACACTATTGTTTTGCATTTTATTGGCAGCAATTGGTTTTATTGCATTTGAATTTTGCTCGAATTTTCTGGAATTAATATGGCGTTAAATGAATATACCAATCAATTGATTATCCACAGCGAACAATATATAAACTATCATATAAATCAGAAAAGCAATTAAGTCCCATATGTGAATATTAATACCAGACGCATAAACATCCACCTGTTACCCCTTCCACGCTCCGTCCTAAGACCGTTTGTAATAGTTTGCGGAAGCGAAAACATCCTTGGAGCAAAACATCAGCTCAAAGAGTGTTTACATCAACCCCCCCCCCCTCTCCGTCCCAAGACTGTTCGTAAAAGTTTACTAAAGTGAAAACATCCTCAGAGAAAAAGATGAGTTCAAAGAATGTTTACATCATCGTCAATGTTTTTGAGCAATACATCACTATCTTAACGATCAGAATGTTAGAAATTATCTTAGCATCTTACAAACACCATGTACATCACAGACCTGTCGAAAATTTAACACTAAGCTAACGAATTATTACCAAATCGACCGTTGTTCTCGACCCAACGTTAGCGGCATCTCGACAGCTACTTTCCATCTCTTGTCCACTATCTATCCACATCTTGACCATTCGGTAGTCGAGCTTTGATTTCTCTTATTAGCTTAGTGTTAAATTTTCGACAGGTCTGTACTGTAGATTAAAATCGATTATAAGAAGATGATAGAAGCCAGGTTATGGAGTCTGACCTCATTCAACCTCGTTAAAATCTACTTCTAACTCAGTATAAAACCCCGTGGGCTCGATAAAAAGTTATATATACAGTTATATTATAAACACAGATGAACTTGTGTAAAATAAAAACTCCAAACATTTTAGACTACAAAGTAATGTAGAGGTAATGGTTGCAAAGTTTTAATCAGATCACACACACACACACACACACACACACTACCTTCAAAAATTCTACTGTTTTTCTCGTTAACTTTAAAAATTGAAATTTGAATTTATTCAAACAATCATGCTCTCTCTCTCTCTCTCTCTCTCTCTCTCTCTCTCTCTCTCTCTCTCTCTCTCTCTCTCAGCAATCCAAATTCAATTGTTACAGCTCTCATAGCAATCCAGATTTAATTGTTACAGGCTAGGATTCTCTCTCTCTCTCTCTCTCTCTCTCTCTCTCTCTCTCTCTCTCTTTATGGCAATTCATATTTAATTGTTATAAGCTAGAATTAGCTCGCTCGCTTTCCCCCCCTCTCTCTCTCTCATGGCAATCCATATCTAATTATTACTGGCTAGGATTAGGTATAAGCTGACCATCTCAATAAATGTACTATAACGTATTAAGTGTATCATTCCTAATTATTATCACATGAGGTGATGTAGAACTAGCATTTATGGGCCTCAAAAATCATTATCTACACTGCACGCAAGAACCACAGGTTTCGATATTTCTCTTATCTAGATTAGTATCATAATTCCCAAACATTTCGCTAGCAGGCTAAAATACAGTTCAGACCTGTCGAAAGTCTAACACCGAAATGTCGAAAAGGAGTCAAAGATCGGATGACGAGTGGTCTATATATGGCTGACTAGCAACTTAAACGCTGTCGAGAGATAGATAGCAGTTGCCGACATATAGCTATTGAGATTTCTATTCGGCGCTCATCCGTTTACTCAGTGTTAAACTTTCGACAGGTCTGTACTGTATATTGTTACATGCATGTATTTGGTCTTTAAGTCTTTTAGGTTAAAAATTCGTCCCCAACCTTTCCAAAACATCCAATAGCTTATTATCTCCTGTTTGGTTGGAGATGTCCATCTACTCGGTAACTAACTTCTAAGTGCACCCCACGCAAGTCGCAAGGAGCATCCTAGCATACTAGTTGAGAAGAGTGAATAACAATGCGTATATGTATGGAATATTTTACTTAACACTATCGTACCGCCGTGCAGTTTACACATATTACTGTTGTCGGTTTTTTTTTTTTTTTTTGGGGTGGGGAGTGAGGGGGTCATTTGGTTAGGCATAGACCAAGATTATACACATGCTGAACCTTTTGCTGAATATTCTTGCGTAAGAAAATGTAGAAAAGATGTTTAAATGTTTTATAATTAATATTTGTACAGGTTTCGGGAACAGTGAAAAGTATGCATGCAGGATCACCGGGAGAAGGCATTATAAATGCTTCTAAGGAAGTGGGCGCCGATCTTATTGTCACCGGATGTAGAGGGCTTGGAACAATACGTAGGACATTTATGGGCTCCGTTAGTGATTACATCATGCACCATTCTGATGTCCCAGTTCTTGTTCATCGAACATAGGTTTGTGGTCGATATACTGAATGAGGCTAACCCATGTATCACGTGGTATCTGAACGTTTGTATGGCAAAAGATGGTAAAAGGGAAATCGTATAGCATAATTTGAAATTATGACATCATTACAGGATAGTGCTTAAACATTTCCGTTACCAGTGGAAACAGGAAAACAACAGGTCCGCACAAACGTAAGCGGATATCACGTGGTACACAAGTGAACCCTACTGGGCAGTAACGGAACCACACAATCCAGATGGAGAAATAGCGAATTTCAAAATAATTGAAGCAATCATAAATCCATGCATAAATATGTTTTCATTATCTAATGTAGTTATGTGGGCCAATTGGATCGCAAGCGTATCACGTGATACCCGTTAACTATGGAATCGCATAAAGTTAACCATTTATCGGGAATTGTCGTTATTTTGGAATTTTTGGACAATAGCCATCCTTATGCACTATCGTTATGGGTGTAGTTGCATAAAATTAGCATTTTGCCATAAATTGACGTTATGCAGGGAATTTTTTGTCACAAACAAATCCTTTTCCAAAATTGTTATGGGTTACTGATCACGTGGTACTCTGGCGCGCCATCTTTGATAATTAATCGGATATGTAATATTGTAACTAATGAATTATGGGCTTATATGTTAGATTTTCTTTTACAAACAATGTATATTATAATTATCAAGTAAACATATAACAATTGTGTATTTCGTTTTGTATTATTTTCAACATTAGTATTAGTAAATTCTACAATTTTAGAATCAAAGCAAAGCGTGTAATCTATGTATTTTATTTACATGTTGCATACCTCCTGTAGCTAGAGGCAGCCTTAAGAGTTATTGCTCTTTATTCTAAGAATGCATGTGTATTCAGTTCCAAGGTGCCATTTCTTGACAATTCTAGAGAAACAATGAAATATGTTATTCTTTGCACGGCATTGTTCTTGTACACTCGGGTTATATTGACAAACTGTAACGTGTACAGAATGACCAATTAACATGTCATCGTTAATCATACAAAGCATCTACTACTTTAGTGGTCGTTTTGCAGAAGAATTGACCGACACAAGGATCTAATGAACTCATATATACAGTGCATTTCTGTCAAAACTTTAATATTTAGCTAGTAAATAAGTGCCGACAACACCGAAAGCTATATTTTCAGAGGCTTTTTGCATGCAGCTCTGTATCTCTCGACATCACGTATGATCCATTTTTAATTTTGTCTTATTTGATCTTTTTGCTAAGTCTGTTACATTCTCTTTTAGTGGCCTACTCTTACTCTAACTCTACAGCGTGCACTGAGACATGGGGCCTCGGTTTTGAGTCTAATCAGAAAGATTATTCTAGTAATAGGCTTTTTACCGCTCTAGTATGAGCAGGAGATGCAGAGTTTCGACTCCATTCAATAGCTCAGTGTTATACTTTTGATTGGTCTGTAATGTAGTTTAGAACAGGGGCAAACTTTATAATTATACACGCAAATCATTGCATCAATAAAGAATCTGTGTCATGCCATTGATATTGACATCCCCATTACAAAACATGTATTTGTAAAGATGTAATTCGTAGACTGTTTACCATTCTTATCATGGCATGCATACAAGCATTATTAACTGATAGTTATCAAATAATTCTGGTATGTAAATTAAGCATGAAATACCAAAGACTACTACAGGAGTTGTAATGCCGATTCCGATCATGCGTGGGGCATGAATGTCTGTGTAATGTTTGTACACCACTAAGTCAGGCAAACAGTCACAATAAGTTATATTATAAGGCTTGTTTTCTGCATTAGCTTTTTTATACACTTAATATATTGTAATGCATTTGAACAGGTGGTTTGTAAAACTATTTGACGAATCAAAATACAATTGATTATTCCTTTTTCTTTGCTTGAGTTTGTTCAGAAAACACGAATTGCGTTACGTAGTTAAGTGAAACTCTACGCCCAAGTCAAGGTTCTTTCACTGTCTGATATATCAAGGCACTCGTTTCAGGATTGACGTTTGTTTTTAATCATCAAGGTATAAACTGTTGCAGTAGGCGATGTGACAAATCATTTGTATTTTCATTGGTGCTGAAGACCACTCATCCAGCGATACTCCTATGATTTAGTGTTTTCACTGGCAAAGACGTATCCTCCAAAATCATAGAGTAGGTAAGACGGGAATGCCTAGGCTATAAAGACAGACAGAAAACGCAAGGTGGCCATTGCAACTGAAAGTACATGTAAAATAAATCACATCCCCGCTTCAGCGTGGGAAAGTAAAGCAAATTACTGACAGTCACAAACAAACAATATTACAAAACAAGTTTATTTAATTGAGAAGCAATCATTGGTTCGACAGTACTGTCATATACCATTTTTTGAATATGATTATACCATTTTTTGAATGTATTTTATGATTAAATTCAAAAAATGGTATATGACAGTACCATAACAAAACCTGTATTAGTATGGATGGAATATATATTAAACAGAGTGATTTTACAGTTTTTGTAATGGAATCGCAATTATCGAATTTGGTTGAAAATACTGTATTGCCCGTTATATTAACTTTTGGTTTGGTGTGTTATACAGTACAAACCTGCTCAAATAGACGACTAGTGGCTGAAATGCTGCCGATAGATAGATAGCAGTTGCCGGAAAGAACCTCCCGCTGAGAAGAGGCATATACATGCATTTGTGCAGTTTAGGACCCTTTCGGAATAATTCGTTAGGTCATTCTAAAACTTTCGGCCGGTCTTTATCATTTAACTGTCCTGGTGGATATTATTGTCCAATACATCATCCATGCTTTATTTGAGTTATTATTGAACTCACCTTATAAATGTATTAACCGTTGCCTTTCAAAATAAATTGACATTTGCGTGCACGTGTCTAACTATATTTGATAGCTACAGAATGATCGGAGTATGATTCAACTGAATTATGCTTGGTATTGTATACATATCACAGGGTGAACAGTCAGAAAGAAAAGGAAAAGTGGAATAGAATGATTCCGTTTTACTACCTATATCTAGGCAAAAGTATGCCACTGATATCGACGCGGTCAGTTTACAAATGTTTGAGGAACTGGAGTGACCAGAGTAAATCACCGACTTTCGGAAAGCGAACTGAAAACTTTCTAATACTTGGATCTGTCCCGAGTGGGTTTTGAACATAGGTAGGGAGAGGCACAGAATCAAAGAGTAAATAGTATGTAGTTGGCATAAAATAGGATATAGAAAGGAGTAGCGCAGTGATAAACATGTATTTGACACAACAACAAAAACATGGTATGGCAAGCTAATGAAATACACAAACAATACATACCAACCACTCCCTTTGTTAATTAAAAACAAAAACTAATCCATGTCCATATCACAATCCAGAATCAAAGTAAAAACTTTGAAACTGACAAGTTAGGTTAGACACGTAAACTTCCACCAGAGAAGTAAGGTTGGGTGCTCCGGAACGGTAAGCACTTCCTGTTTACCTAGCTTCACCCGCCACGTGTGTAATCAAATTTGTTAAATTTATTAATTCTGACATCATTATTTTGTACCACTCTTTAGGAAATCACAAATGTAAGCACCGAAATTCGTGACCAAGGTATTAAAATATTCCGTCAAAGAAACCAAATTAAGAACACTGTTGGATGCAAAAAAGGAAATCACTACAGAGGCGGGCATTAGATAAAATAGGAAATACACTCAAATTAAAACATTTATCGCTTATAAGAAAAACTGTCATAGAAAGTTGTATTTGAATAACTTGAATAACAAGGCGTACTTATATAGTCATAACCAAGGCAACAAAGAATACAACAAAAAAAAAACCATCGAAAGTATGTGATAGATAAATCACCAAAGAAAATTACTATAATACTGCGTTTAAGAGAAACAAAAATAACAATCTGACTGACTTAAGCATGATAGATGGCATGTTCAAATAGCACTTACCATTACCAAGAATATTGCATAAGTAAAGAATAGAACTGCACAATGGTGATATTGCATATTAAATATTGCTATGCCATTGTTATTATTACTATCAACATTTCAGTCCCTAGCGGTCTAATTTCGACTCAATTGCACTAGTTTAATGTAAAACGTTAAATATTCTGTAGTCTAGGCTAGAAACAGACTTGCTAGCATCATTATATCTATAAAGAATCTGTGCCATGTCATTGATTTTGACATTCCCATTACAAAACCGGCACTTGTAAAGATGTAATATAATTCTTAGACTGTTTATCATTCTTATCATGACTTGCATATACGCTTGATTAACCAAAAGTTATCGAAAAAATCTGGCATGTAAATTGTGCTTGAAAGAAATACTTAAGAAAAACTTATGTAATGTTTGTACACCACTTAGCCAGACAAACCCATTGGTTTCTATACATTATACATGCTAACGCATTTGGACAGGTGGTTTGTAAATTTTTTGACGAATCCAAATACACATATTTCATAATTATCCGGATTTATCCCCCTTTCTTTGTTTACGTTTACGTTCGTTAAGACACGATTCTTTCACCAAATTATTGAGGCGGGTCATTTAAGATTGACGTCTGATTTTAATAACGAGGGATTTTATTCCGAAATCGTCGTCTGATGACACTAAAATAATAGTTTTCAAGGTATGAACAGGAGACAATGGGACAAATCGCTTAAAACGCGTAAATCTTAAATTTATGATTTTTGTCCCATCGCCTTGCTTGTCTACAGATAACTCGGTGATTGAGTGTACTTACGGGCACAGAAACAGTCTCCATAATTCAAGAGTAGGTAAGTTTGGAATGAAAAGATTACATAACAAGAGGCCCATGGGCCTGATACGCTCACCTGATAACTAATGGCTAGCTGATAGATTTAAAGAAAACATAAATACTAAACCCCAATGACGTTTTTCTTTACATCATGATAACCATTGTATCAATACCTACAACATTCTAATATACATGCCTATACAAAAAGTTAATAGTTTTCAAGATAATTAACCATTTCGGTATTGTTTCACATCTATGACCCAATGACTTTTTTCTTTACATCATGATAACCATTGTATCAATACCTACAACATTCTAATATACATGCCTATACAAAAAGTTTATAGTTTTCGAGATAATTAACCATTTCGGTATTGTTTCGCATCTGTGACCTTGACCTTTGAACCCATGACCTTTTGCTATACATCAAAATGATCTTTGTATCAATACCTACAACATTCTAATACACATGCCTGATACGCTCACCTGATAACTAATGGCTAGCTGATAGATTTAAAGAAAACATAAATACTAAACCCCAATGACTTTTTTCTTTACATCATGATAACCATTGTATCAATACCTACAACATTCTAATATACATGCCTATACAAAAAGTTAAAAGTTTTCAAGATAATTAACCATTTCGGTATTGTTTCACATCTGTGATCTTGACCTTTTAACCCATGACCTTTTTCTATACACCAAAATGATCTTTGTATCAATACCTACAACATTCTAATATACATGCCTATACAAAAAGTTTATAGTTTTCGAGATAATTAACCATTTCGGTATTGTTTCGCATCTGTGACCTTGACCTTTGAACCAATGACCTTTTTCTATACATCAAAATGATTGTTGTATCAATACCTACAACATTCTAATATACATGCCTATACAAAAAGTTTATAGTTTTCGAGATAATTAACCATTTCAGTATTGTTTTGCATCTGTGACCTTGACCTTTGAACCCATGACCTTTTTCTATACATCAAAATGATCATTGTATCAATACCTACAACATTCTAATATACATGCCTATACAAAAAGTTTATAGTTTTCGAGATAATTAACCATTTCGGTATTGTTTCGCATCTGTGACCTTGACCTTTGAACCCATGACCTTTTTCTATACATCAAAATGATTGTTGTATCAATACCTACAACATTCTAATATACATGCCTATACAAAAAGTTTATAGTTTTCGAGATAATTAACCATTTCAGTATTGTTTTGCATCTGTGACCTTGACCTTTGAACCTATGACCTTTTTCTATACATCAAAATGATTATTGTATCAATACCTACAACATTCTAATATACATGCCTATACAAAAAGTTTATAGTTTTCGAGATAATAATTATAATCAGAGGTAAAAAAAAGGTCACGACCTTTACAATTGACCTTGACCTCATTTTGAAGATACTAACAGGAAGATGTCAAAAGTCATTATCTGGTCAAATAGTCAAGTTATAAGAATTTGAAGCTATTTTACGATTTTTTCAAAATTAAACGCAAAAACGCGTAACCTATTTTTTATCCGAATTTCACAAATTGAACAAACTATAGGCTTAAGACCCTAGAGAAGCCAAATATCACATCAGATTTTTTCTCCAATCAGTACTTTCAGAGAAGAAGATTTTTTAAGATTTTTGCACCCCTAGGTCACCTTGACCTAGTTATGGTAGCCATAGCAACGCCACGAACAAATCTGAATTGCACCGGCCCATATACTTCTGACAAAGTTTCATTAAAAACTGTCCAGTAGTTTCAGAGGAGAAGTCGAAAATAGGTGTTAACGACGCACGCACACACGCACACACGCACGCACGCACGCACATACACACGCTGCGCTATGCCATAAGCTCACATGACCTTCGGTCAGGTGAGCTAAAAAGGTAGTCAGCGTGACTGATATTAAATGTCTAAATAAATCACATCCCAGCTTCAGCGAAAAAACAGAAAAGTGGGATAGCAAAGTCAATTATTTACAACAGTTACCAACAAAGAATATGACAAATCAAGTTTGTATCAATGAGAAGCAATCATTGGTTCGACATTACCATGACAAAACCTATATTAGGTAAGGGATGGGATATAAAATACAGCGTGTTTATCTTTTAAAGTCTTGTAATGAAATCGCTGTTACCAAATTGGGTTGTAAATAATGCATGAAGGACTACTATATTGAATTTTGGTTTTGACGTGGTATGTTATAAGTGTGTTACATTTAACTTCCCTTACGTAGATTATGGTCTAGTACATTATCTTTTCTTTATTGACTCCACAATTGAATTCACCTTTTAAATGGATTAACCATTGTGATTCAAAATAAATTGACATTGGCTTGCCTATGTGGGGTTGATTACTATAAATTGACCAGAGTAAGGTTGAACTGAATTATGCTTGTATACATACTATAGTTTCGAAAGTCAGAAAGGAGTGGAGTTGGTGAAATTGAGTGATGTAGCCTTACCACCTCACTAAGAAATTGAATTTTTTACTTATATCGATGAGGTAACTACATGGATGTTGGAAGAAAATGGAGTGCCCGGATAAAGCCACCAAAATTCGACAAGCGAACTGACAAACTTTCTAATACTAGGATCTGGCAGAGTCGGGTTTGAACCTAGGCGATGGCAATCGCTGCGATCGATAATCGCGCGCTTTAGGACACTCGGTCACCGAAGTCCCGGATCGGAGTCATAGAGGAAATGCATGTGATATCTTGTCGGCATGAAATTGAATATCGAAATTTGTATCTTGTGGTAAAAATTTACTTGGCTGCAACAAACATTAAGACAAGGCAATGAGACAAGTGTATATAAAATGTTTGATGTCCCTTAATGAGTACTTGATATTATCCAACAGTGTGAAATCAAAGGTCCCAATCCTCACATAAATGTCTTTATACAAGCACTAGCTTAAAATGAAATTTTATTCTTATTTTACCAATTTTACCAATCAATGATAAAACACTTTATAATGATGGAATTTCATCTAAATTTGGTTTAGTTTTATTTTCTTAAAAACAACAAATAACAAACACAAACAATATAAATATATAAATTAAATATACCAACTACATGCACTGTCTTAATTTATTCTTACGTCAATGTTTGCAATGTTTGGTATTACTTTTGATCAAATCTCAATAGTAAGCATCATTTTCGTGACCATGTCATTTAAATATTCCTTTAAAGAAATAAATCAAAGAGCACTAATATACACATTGATTGAAAACAACAAGAGGTGTTACTACTGAGGAAAACATGAGCTAAAATTGGAATTTACCTCGCAAGTATAAAATATTTCTATAGAATGATGTATTGGGATAATAAGTTCGTTTTAGCCAAAACCAATGCAACCAAACTACGACAACACGACCAGCCTGTCATGTGTACGTGATAGATGTGTCTTTAATCAAGGGGGCATCGTAGTAGATTGCTATAATACTATGTTTGCTTAAAAGAAGAAACAAAAATAACAGTCTGACTTTAGCATGATAGATTGCATTTTTACATATCGTTGACCATTGTCTGTTAGCTTTTATAATTATACTCCAAGTATAAATGTTATTTTACACGAAACTGTACAGTGATACTATGACATACTAGTACACAATATATAATTATTTGGTTTTTACAACAAAAATATTCACCGTTCACTCAAATCAAAATGAAAGTAGATTATACCATATAATATTTTAAAATTTTAATCCGAAACTCATTTTCAAAGTAATATTAAGTACACAGAAGGCTCTTACCATTCCGAAGCACCCCGCTTTTCAAAGTTTTTTTCGAATTTTGATCTGAACATCACAATTCTATCCAGATCGTGCCCGACCTGACAGAACCATGAAACATCGAGAGTGTGAATATTTTCTTGTTAGCAACATCTGCCACGCTTTTCCAGGAATTAAGAATTGCATAATAAGTGCTTCACCACTTCTTTGTTTTTCTCCCTGTGGTATTAATAAGTTGTCGGTTTTAATCAGTTGTTAAAATACTTAATGCATTGGTGACGTAAGTCGACGTAAGATATTTCCTAAATTAGATTTCTTTCATTTTGAGCATGATTGATTGGTGAAATATGATGTATTGTATTTGTATTAAAAAACAAATTATTTTTTCAAAATGACTGAAACAAAAATGTTCTAAAGCATTTTAAGTATAACCTGACGTAAGGATCTAATGAACTCATATGTACAACGAAGTAGGCTGCTTGCAAATAAATTGTTGACTCGGTGATATTGCAAGCCTAGGCTTATCAAGGCCCTCAAAAAGTTTTATGGCCGTCATGACAGCATTGTTGACAAGTTTGATGTCTCTGCGTCCAGGATTGCCTTGGGTATTTTTGACGTCTCAATTCCATGTTCCTTTCACACAATTTTGATTACACACGTGTCGGGTGTAGCTAGCTAAACAGGGAGTGCTTACTCTTACGGAGCACCCAGCCTCACTTCCCTGGTGGAAGTTCACGTGTATAATTTAACTTGTCAGTTCCAAAGTTTTTACTTTGCTTCTGGATTGTGATTCGGACATGGATTAATATGTTTATTTTTGATATATAACAAAGTATTTTTTTCAAAATGAGTGAAACAAAAATGTTCTAAAGCATTTTAAGTATAACCTGACGTAAGGATCTAATGAACTCATATATACAGTACATTTCTGCCAAAACATAATACTTAGCTAGCGAGGGAGTGCCGACAACACCAATAGCTATATTTCGGACCCTTTAAGCATGCAGATATGCAGATATTCTATCTCGCGGCAGCCTATATTTATTTCTGGCACTCAACAGAAGAGCTTCGACTCCATTTCATTAGCTCAGTGTTGAATTTTTGAAAGTTCTGTATTGTAGTTTAGACTAGGGGTAAACTTTATATTTATACAAGCAACAATCATTGTATCTATGAGGCATATTTGACATGCCATCGTTATTGACATTCGCATTACAAAACCTGCATTTGTAAAGATGAAATGTAATTTGTACACTGTTTATCATTCTTATCATGACGTGCATACACGTATGATTAACCGATAGTCATTAAATAAATCTGGCTTGTAAATTATGCATGAAACCTTCTACAGTAGGTGTAATGCCAATTCCGAAAATGCGGTGTAATGTTTGAACGACACTTACCCAGACAATGCCGGCCACGATTACAATTTTAAGCCAATTGGTTTCTGGATTATCTTTTATATACAAGGTATATATATATATATATATATATAATATATATATTATTCCCCTTTCTGTTTTTACGTTTGTTAAGAAGATACGTAGTTTAGTTAAAGTGTTGGGTTGGTGTTTTTCTACGCCCAAATCCAGATGCTTTTATCGATTTATCGAAGCGGTTCATTTGACATTGACGTTTGTTTTCAATAATGATGAGGAATTTTATTCCGATATTGTCGTCCAATCCCACTTTAATAATAATTATCAAGGGATGAATAGGAGGCAATGGACAAATCGCTTAAAAAGCGTATTTTTGCAATTTATGACTTTTTGTCCCATTGCCGTTGCTTGTCCACCGATAACCCTATATATGATTGAACAATCCATTGACACAGAAACATCCTCCATAATTAAAGAGTAGGTAAGTTTGGATTAACAAAATTACACAGATAGGTAGTCAGCGTGATTGATAATAAATGTCTAAATAAATCACATCCCAGCTTCAGTGAAAAGAAAGAAAATTTGGAAAGTAAATAACAAACAGTAGTCACAAACAAAAAATATGACACAACAAGTTTGTATCACTGAGAAGCATTAATTGGTTTGACATTACCATAACAAAACTTTGTATTTGTAAGGGAAAGGATATCAAATACAGTGTCTTTATCTTTTAAGGTCTTGTAATGAAATTGCTATTACCAAAATGGGTTGTAAATATTGCATGAAGGATTGCTATATTGAATTATCGTTTGACTTGGTATGTTATACTCGTAAGTGTGTTAAACGCATTTAACTTTTCTTGCGTAGATTCAATATATCATCCATGCTTTATTTGCGTTATTATTGAATTTACCTTCCAAATGGATTAACCATTGTGATTCAAAATAAATTGACATTTGCGTGCCTAAGTGTGTTTGATTACTATAAAATGACCGGAGTAAGCTTGAACCGAATTATATTTGATATTGTATACATAATATAATGTTGAAAGTCAGTAAAGAGTGGAGTAGGTGTCTTATGGCCTGATCAAGAAATTGAATCTTTTACTTATATCGATGCGGTAGCTTCAGGGATGGTGGAAGAAAACGGAGTGTCCGGATAAACCCACGATCTTCGACATGCGAACTAACAATCTTTCTCTAACAAGGATCTTGCCCGAGTCGGGTTTGAACCTAGACGATGGCAGTCGCCGTGATTCATAAGCGCGCGATTTAGGGAACTCGGTCACCGAGGCCTCGTATCGGAGCCATAGAGGAAATGCATATAGTATCTTGTCGGTATGAAAATTGTATTCTAGTGGTAAAATTGTACTTGTCATAGCAACAAAGGAATAAAACAAGACAAATAACACGTATTAAAACAAGTCTCATTTCTAGTTGTCTCCAAAAAAGCACCTGCTTGAAACTTGAGCCTTATTATACCACTATAACCAATTAATGATTAACAATATGAGGATGCAACTATTTTCTGTATTTAGGTAAGTTTCATTTTCTTTAAAACAACAAATAACAAACACAAACAATATTAATTAAATATATCACCTACACACATTCCCTTGGTTAGTATTATTTTTTAGCAAATCTCTATAGTAAGCATCTATTTCGTGACCATGTTGTTTTATTATACACTGTCAGATGTATTATTCATGCAACTATAGAGGCAGGTATGAGATAAAATTGGAAACAAACTTGCCAAAGTGCAACAAATGTATCAGTCTGTTATGTACATGTAATGGAATAGTTACTATTTTACACGTGACTAGTTGTGATTTGGACCTGGACAAGCACGAATTATTTGTTTTTGATAGAAAAGTTGTAGTTAAATAAGAAGTTTGTATTTAGCCATAACCAAGACAACCCAGAATACGACACCACTATAATTCTGTCAAGCGTACGTGATAGATAGATCTTCGACTAAAGATGCACACCATAGACTGGTAAATTACTATTATACTATGAAAAACAAACTTTAACATGATAGAGGCTATGTTCATATAACACTGATCATTGTCTGTGAGATTTGATAATTATAGTCTAAATATAGTTCAAACGTTACTTTGAAATGGCCTTTACAGTGATGCCATCGTATACTGGTACACAGGTTATGTATAGTTCAAAGTGTTCACAGCTTTATATTTATTTCGGTATATCACATATAATATATAATTTGATTTATTTTTGCAGCATGTACTATGCCTTATATTTGGATACTCCAGCTCATTAAGACCCTGATAAACCTTTATGGCCGTCATCACAATGTCGTTGATAAGTATGACTATCTGTAACCACAATTATCCTGTCTCAAAGTTCCATATTCCTTTCATTCTTAATTTTGATTTCACACAAAACGGATTTTACAAGCTAGCAGTAGGTGTTAACCCTGCCGGATTACCCGATCTCACTTTCCTGGTGGAATTTTACTTAATTTGCATGTTTTCAAAGTTTTATTTTGCGTTTGGTTTTCTGTTTGAAGAAATATAGGTATGTTTGTATTTGATCATATATTCACAATTTTATCAAAATTCTGCCGGACAATGACGGAATTATTAATCTCGGAAGTGCATATGCCTTCTTGTAATATTAGTCAGGTTACTCCAGATTTTACCTTATCAATGTTTCACTACTTATTGTTATTGTTCGCAATGTTATTAATTAGTTCTCAGTTTTAACCCATCGTTAAAATTGCCTATTGCATTTGTGACGTTTGTCGACGTAAGATAATTCCTAAATTAGATTTCTATCATTTAGTGTATGATTGATTGATGAAATATGATATTTCCTCATTATTTAAATTCAATCTTTTCTTGAAATAAGTGAGACGATAATATGCTAAAGTATTTTAAGTATAATCTGATTGACGTCAAAATAGACAACTTAAAATACATGACAAGCTTGGCATGAGATAAGCCTCTTGATATCTTTTTCATTTCATTTGTTAAGTTTGTTAAGCCTTTAATCGAAACTAGGTTGATAGATGTGCCATTGAACAGGCAGCATTAGCATGGACTACTACACTAGGATATAATTACCCTTCTGGATCACCCAGTCCTAATTTTGGTGAATGTTTACGTATTTATCAAAATTCACCAGTTTTCAAAGTTTTTACTTTCCTTTTGAAATTGTGATTTGAACAAGGATCGGTATGTTTGATAATATTATCACAATTCTATTCCGATCATGTCCGACTATGACAGAACCATGAAGCGTCGAAAGTGTAAACGCCTTATTGTGTTTTTGTTATGCTAATCCAGGCTTAGTGCTGCACCCCTTCTTGTGTTTGCTCTCTGTGTTATTAATAAATTGCAGATTTAATTAGTTCCTTCAACTGCCTAGTGCATTGGTGACGTTTGTCGACGTAAGATAATTCCTAAATTAGATTTCTTTCATTTAGTTTATGATTGATTGATGAAATATGATATATCTCTTTTTCTAATTTAATCTTTTTCGAAATCGGTGAAACAAAAATATGCTTAAGCATTCTAAGTACAATCTGATTGACGTCCAAATACAAAATTATAAATACATGGCAAGCTTTCAATGCGATAAAGCCTCTTGACACCTATTTAAATTCATTTGTTAACCCGTAAATAGAAGCTGATTGACAGATGAGCAATCGAAACGACATCATTTGTAATGGACTGCAACACTAGTGCAACACTTCTGGAACACCCGGTCCCTCTTCTGGAGGAAGTTGAGTGTTTATCTTAATTTGCCCGTTTTTAAAGATTTTTCTTTGCTTCTGAAACTGCTATTTGAACATGGATCGGTATCGCAATTCCATTGAGATCATGTCCAATTATGATAGAACCACGAAACAATGAAAGTGTAAATGTTCCATATTTTTGTTAGCCACGCAAGTTACTTAATGTTTCACCAATGTTTCACTACTTATTCTTTTGTTCGCTGTGTTATTAATAAGTTATCAGTTTTGATCTGTTCTAAAAATATCTAAAAGATTGCAAATGTAACTTGACGTAAGATATTCCTTTAATTAGGTTCCTTTATCCAGGTCGTGTGCGAACAATAAAACATCGGAAGTGTATATGACCTCTTGTTATTGTTATCAACTTCCATTATGCTATTCCTGGTTTTACTTAATCGACAATGCACGTCTTGATTTTTTTGTTCGCTGTAACACTAATAAGTTGCCATTTTTATTCAGCCGTAAATTGCCTTATGCATTGATTACATAAGGTGACGTAAGATATTCCTTAAATTAGATTTCTTCGTTTAGCGTATGATTGATTGATGAAATATGATATCTGTTTGATAATTTAATTTTTATGAAATGAGTGAAACAAAAAATTTGCTTAAGCATTTTAAGTAAAATCCGATTGACGTCTTAATACAAAATTATAAATACATGAGAAGCTTTGCATGAGATAAAACCTCTTGATACCTTTTAAAATCCATTTGTAAAGCCGTTAATAGAAGCTAGATTGACAGATGTGCAATTGAACCGACATCATTTGTAATTGAATACAGCACTAGGAAATAGTTATGACATGAAAATCATTTTACTGTAAGATTAATGGGATATTAGTTGTAACAGCTGTTTTCGTAAATATTGATGCCGAGTTTGACTGAAGTAGAAATTTAGAACATTTTATGAATTGTAATTTATACAATAACGCTAATTTTATAGGTATGTTTGTTTTCTAGTGCGTTTGTTGTAAAAATATAAGATAAAGAACATTAGCTTTGTTCCATAAATTGATCTCAAAATACTTAAATCTCAATATAATGTAAAACAAATACATCACCCGGCCTCACTTCCCTGGTGGAAGTTCACGTGTCTAACCTAACTTGTCAGTTCCAAAGTTTTTACTTTGCTTCTGGATTGTGATTCGGAAATGGATGGGTATGTCTGTTTTTGATTACCATATTCGGTTTACGGGAAATATTCATCTAGTCGTTGACCACCTGGAAATCTTCAATGTTTTGACCTAGCACGACGAGATGTGCTTAACCAGCTGGAACACCCGATCTTATTTCCAATGATCTGATAAAAGTTCAAGTAAAAAAAACTGCAATGTCCTATCTTTTTAATTTGTTTTTGTTATTTAAGTTTGGACATGGAACGTAATGTTGGTGTTCCATTACATCTGATACCAGGTGTCTACATACCCCCTAGCTCTAATTTCAACACGTTTGTCTTAAATTTTGGACAGGGATTCTGTTTATTTTGTCAAGGACTATACAGGCTGCAGGGGTGATTACACACGGAGTAAGTGTAGCTTGTTCAACACGAGGTGCTTATCCTTCCGGAGCGCTCGGCGTTATTTACCTGGTGAAGTTTTGTCATATTGTAATTTTAATATGGGCCGGAATCTTTGTTTTTGATTGTCATATTGATGATATTGACACATATAATCATAAAATCCCGACATTGCAGTGTTTAATTTAAAAAAGGTTAGTAAAGGAAGTGCATTCTTTATAAAGCGTGTAGACGAAAAAAGCAAAAAAGTGATTTTATATTTATGTTTTAAAGCTTCATAAAATAAATAAACTACAGGAAAGACATAATAATGTAACTTACTTTTCTTCGCGGATATTAACTTTCGCGATTCTATTATTAAAACCATTTCGCGACTTTTACCTTTCGCCATAGGGAAATAAGATAAACATTTGGTATTAATAAAATCCTTTTCGAAAATTAATCGCATTTCAATAAAAGTGAGTTTACAGTATGCCCCAAGAAGTTGCTAAAGGTTACGCTAACATTGCTGTATAAGACTAAGTGAAATTAAAGAAACCCCCTATGGATTTCCTACACTTTAAGAAGTTCCTCATTTTGGGAGTATTTCAAACGCTTATCACGACAAACTCCAGACCTATAGAAACAATTTAGATGTTCGCATCATAAAATGATCAGACATTATAAAGTGATCTAAACCATTATGGTGTATCTGTCTGAAGTGTGAATTAATTCTAATGCGCTGGACGCTCATTGATTCCCCAGAGTAATAATTAGCCCCATTCAAATGCATAAGAAGTAAAAAGCGTCAATTTGTGGTTATGTATATGTCCTATATCTACATAAAATGGGTGTAAATTGCATGAATAAAACATGTGTATCTAGCGTTGAAAAGGTTAAATTGATCTTAGTGAAAGTGTATGTGTGAGAGAGTGTTTTTATCTACAAAAATGTGTGTTTTATGCATTGTTTCCGTTTTTGTCCTTTTCATAATACTCGGTTGTTCGACTATTGGTAAGTAAATATATCTTATCTGACAAGAATTTGTATTGTTTAGTGTGTTCACTTTATGGATTAAAACTTGCACTTCATTTAATAGCCAGCGTGTATTTAGTAGGCATGTCCAGTGAAGCTTCGAGCATTTTTATGAATCAAAAAATTACTGAACTTTTATATAATTAGTAGATTTGTAACAGAAGTAAATAATCTGTAGCTGTTAAACATGTACTTGTCAATGGACACTGTCATCAATAACACGATACAACAAACATACCGGTTCATGTTTAAGTCCCAATCCCAATCGCAAAAGCAAAGTAGAAACTGGCTTTTACACGTTAAGGTCTACAAGGAAAGTGATACCGAATGCTCCGGAATGAAAAACCTCTGCTACAAAATCATAACTGAAAAAAGGAACATGAAACTATGAGATGTCAAATATATCTTAGATAATTTTGAGGACAGAGACATCATACGAATGATCTTCTCTTTTTTCCCTTTTACAAATCTAAGAGCCTGGTGTTCTTAATTGCAGGGACTGCTATGTTTTATAGTTGATAAAATGATGACTCTATATCAAAACCTATTCTGAATATATTGGACGTTTCTTATCTCTTTCAATCTCGATTTTGATTTCATAAATAAAAAGTGTTTCTAGTTGAAAAGGAGTTGTTAACCCTACGAAGAATCCCGGATAACTTTCCTTGTGGGAGGGAAATTCAATTGTGTTAATTAAGTTGCCAGTTTCAAAGTTTTTACTTTTCTTTGGGATTGTTATTCAAACATGGATTGGTATATTTATTTTTATATGTCTTATCTAAAATTTATCATGCGTCATTCTTTTTTGTTGTAACATTACCATAACAATTCATTATAGATTTGAAAATAATATTATTATTAAAATCAAGGTGGATTTGTTTCAACAAATCATTAGATGTCGTTTATTACGTCATAAAACGTTAGGGCTTTGTCCATGTTTTATGAAAATGCATAACAACAGTCATTTGGCATTATTATTTAAATTTCAGAGACAAATGCTCACGAACTTTAGAAATACTTGTATAAATATTGTATTAAATGACATTAATCAATGTCTCATTGTCTCTATTGACTTTCTTAAAAGTATAAATTGATGAACTGTCTAAAAATTCATAATGCATTTGAGAAGCTGTTTTACTTTGCTAGTTCGTAAAGACAATGAAAATGGTTAAGTTGTTTGTGTTTTTTTAATGTAATTGTTTGCGTCATTGTACAACGTACTGATAATATTTTTGCTGAAATGCTTTTCATTTTAAAATAGATTATGAAAACAACACAATAAAAAGTATTTATATAGAAAATCAAAAACATATTGATAAATCTTACTGAAACGTTAATCATTCTAAAATAAATTATCGACACAACACAATAGAAACGTTTTATATAGAAAGCCGATTCGGCAGATAACTTATTACCAGATAAGACCATTGTTTACAAACAATTAGCAATAATCTCACGGGTTTGGAGTATCTGGACTATTCACCATTCATTTATCGTAACATCGATAATTCCTTTCATAAGTATCAATAAGTATTTTAACTGAGACATATCATATTCATATCATGCTATGTTTTGAGTGCTTCTAGTTGTGGGCTTACTATAGGTCTTTGTGTTGTGTTCTTTTCTTGGCATTGTCTATTGACAAGTACATATATAAGTATTGAGTTGTATTCTTGGTTATGTTGGCTGTTTCTAAGTATATATATATAATATATAATATATATATATCAGAAATTTGAGTAATTCCCAAGAAAAGTACACTGATTTAATTCTAACATTTTCATCCTTCAAATGACCTTTCAAATCTTATATATATATATATATATTGTGTTCTTCTTTGCGTTTGCTCTTTGAAACTTTAAAACTGGCAAAATGAGTCGAGTCGTCTAGTGTTGTTAAATTAAAACTGTTATAATATGTAATATGAACCTATTATGGCATGTATTTGATTTTTAATAATTTATCTTTGAAGCTAAGGTAATTTTCTAAAACGTTTTAAAATAGATCAGGAAACCCACATGGTACAGCAAAGGTTTCTTAAATATTTAGAATACAGGCAAAGTTAATCATTTTTCAATTTAATGGAATCTGTTTGAATGTCAAAATTTGATAATATTTGACCCATGAAGATGTAATAAGTATAATTAAAATACCATATTACTAGTTACATAAGTCAAATCTTACCATCTCCAGTTTTATTTAATCTTATCTTTATCGCATGGAATGTTAATTATTTTATAATAAGTATCTGCGTAAGCATCATACACGCATCCAAACGGAAAACTAAGACTGGTATTTTTCTTGAATCTTTAATAATTAGCTTCAAACATACCTGATAGTTTTCACCAACAAAAATCCTGTAAATTCTCTTAAGATGTTTATCGAAATTAAAATATAAAGGATTTGTTTGTCTGAAGGAATTGATTGTTAATGTTATTTGTCTAATAACTGAGATTATTTTCTATATCTTTTACATGAAGCAAAATGTATCTGACAGAAAGTGCTTTCTTTACCGTACACAATTATAGCAACATTGATCTTTTTAATGAAGTTATATCCCTCTATCTCTGCCGTTGATCAGGGCTGTCAAAATATAATGTTGTTAGAAATAACGACTCTGACCCAGAAACTTGTAAACAGTAGCGAAGTATATAATATAAATATATACAACCAATAAGCCAAGGATGAGTAGGATGCCTTTACAACTTAATACTTTTATTGTTCAGTTATTTATAGTACGGGATGATAATTGGATGGTTACGGTACATATAGTTAGTAAGTTACGTCTCAAACATTCAAAATCAATATAGAGACAGAGAAAAACTTATAGCATCACTGATGGCTGGGGTAGAGGAAAAACCCAGGACTGTACTTATAGCTATGGATGGAAGTGATTTCGCTGTCAACGCATTTAGATGTAAGTTGTTATGTATTTCTTCTTTTATTTCAAGACTATTTATATATATACAGATGCAGATATTTACATAGTTGTTTTTGGTTAATTAATAAGTTATGTTATGATTATTTTTGCCTGTCTGTGAGAAATCGTTATAAAATTATCTTGGATCAAATTCAAAATGTATTTTTATCCTGATTCCTTACTATACAAACAAAAACACGTAACGTAACTTAATCACGCAATCATGACTGGCTTTTATGAGGCTATTCACGTTGTGTTTATCCAAATTATTCCCTCTAATTCGTACCATTTCTTGAATCTTCTTTCAAGATAGTACTCTTATATTAATACATAAGAAACACATTTTGTTAAACGACAATACGTGTATTACTTTAATTCGTACACTTTTAGTTTTCTTTCCAGATAACAAAACAACATGTAACTGAACTATTGAAGATACTTACTACCTCGGTTTTTAAACAGCTATATTTTTTTCAATATATCATCTTTGTTAAATATTATATTTTTGGAATCGGTTGCTTTTACAATTTCAAAGTTTTTGAACTATTGTCATGAATATAACATATATATGGAGAGGTTATTGGATTTTTGAGAAATCATTTTGTCATAAAATGTTCTGTTTGTGAACAGAAAACCACAAGTATTCCCAACCTTTTTTGCAATTACTTGTGACTTTTTGCCTCTTTCTCCTTTATTGATTCTAGTATTTATAGCATTTTTCAAATACCGATATAAATTTAAATATGTAGGGCTTGTTCCCACTACGAGAACTTTACACAGGAAATAAATCTGCTTAGAAATAAATTAATGGCCGTCTTCGCATTATACTTCATAACTATTACATGTGACGACTGAAGCTGGATTAACAGGACCTATATACCCTTCTAGAACACTCGGTCTCACTTCTTTTTTAGAAGTTTATACGTTTAACGCCGGGTTTCAATTTTTTTAAATCCTTGATTCATCTTTGATTTTTTAATAAATTATTTCTTAAATCTAATATTATTCAATTCAGTACGCATACAATGTTTGAAGTAGGTTGCAACAGACAGATATTGTATTATAAGTATGTAAAACACACAAGGGAGAGAAAGTAATCAGAACTCATCCAACTCTGCATCTACCAATTTGCCTAATTCGCAACATTAGAAGGTTTGTATAAGGTTTTACGATTCTTATGTAATTACCCGATTGAAATAATTAGTTAAATAATTCCATAGAGATTATATCAAGTTCTGCCAACTCTATTTTTCAGATCATTTATCTGGTGATTGATTGACGTGTACTGATTGCATCCCTTTTAATTGGAAAATTAATGACAATATCTTTAAAGATGATAACATATGAGAACATGTGATAAATGTTAATAAAAACGATCTGTAGACAATACAAATTCATTTTGTTTTTTAAAAAATGTATTTTCAATTTGGTGGATTACAAAATCTGTTGTCTTAGTTTTAATGAAAAATTTTCATATTTGTGTAGGAAAATTCTATTTTATGTGTTATATTTTGATCGATGAACCAAATATGTTCAAGTTCAAATTTTGTCATTAGTAACACTTGTTGTGAAAAACGCATGCACTAAGCAACAGCCTACATACCAAAATCACTCTTGAAACAAATCATTTTTCATAAACGTTTGATAATGCACACTAGCCTGACCATGTGTTGTCTATGATTTATTGGATAGTATTATAAATTAAAACTGAAAATCATTAAACAAATACACAACAAATGGTTTATAAATGACATATCTCATTGTTAAACGTTATATTGCGTACAAGTATGGATGATTTAAGGGTTTTCATTGTTTGTGGCTTGAGTTTGCAATTATCTTGTGTATTCGTATATTTTTTACCAAGAAGGCAATACCTAGAATTTTCAGATAAACTTTATCCATCAAAATAATATGCTTCATATTTTTTAACAAACCCACAAACAAATAAGCTAAGCATTATCGGTTTAATCGTTTAAGGTAGTGTCTTAGGTGAATTTTAAAAAATGCATTTTTGTCCTTCTATTTGTCTCATTTTAGATCTTAAAAATATTTGGATTTCCACATTTTTTGGTCCGAGCAATGCTGATGAGGAATTGTATTCCGAACGGCAGTCCGGAAATGCAAAATTAAAAGGATTAGTAATTATTTGTTATTCAGCTGCAAGCTTCTCTCCATTTATATATTTACTTCAACTTATATCTTCTTTACTAACACAATTTACGATGGTACCAGATGTTGAAACACAACTGTGCCTTTTTACAGAATCAATAATAATATACATTAATGCATTTTCTTGTACATATTAATAACGATATTGAGAAAAATAAATGATGAAAAAACCTATAAATCTCCCTATTATTCGAATCACTTTATCCTAGAGCTTATTCGAACATGTTAATTAAGTTAGCAATACAAATTGTATTTCCGCTACATTTACTTATTTACACATTTAACCTTTCTTATGTCACGTTCCATTTTTTCACATTCTTGTTGGCTTGTCATCACTATTAATATATTGCTTCAGCTAAACATGTATTATTAATTGTTTAATGTATTTCTTTTGTAGCAAAACATATTGTTTCATATCGCATATCAAGGTCATCAAAAAGTTATAGGGCCGTCACAATATTGTTCAATTTATGATGCATATGTATACAAAAATTATATACATTATAAATTTTTAATTTCACACGTACGTGGCATATGTAGTTGAGTTTGGTAGACAGAAGATGCTTACCGCTCCCGAGCATCCGTTCTCGCTTCCCTGGTGGAACTTCAAGTGTGTAACTTCAAGTGTGTAACTTCATTTACCAGTTTTCACATATGTTACTTTGCTTTTTGGGATTGGTTTGCTTGTTTTTGTTTAATGCAATCATGTGCAGCGTTAAGAACGTTCTGGTTGTTTTTGTTTGTTGGTGATATCAATACTACATGAATTATATTTATTTTGTTCTTTTTTATTACACGTTCTCGGTTGCCTCTGATCACCAGAATTGCTGTTACATATTATTCAGATGAATTTGAATATTTAACAATTTGTTATAGATCTTATCATATTTAAGTTAAAATTATTTTAAAAATAAACTATAATGCATTTTTACTATTACAGGGTATGCAGAAAATATTTACAAAGAAACCGACAATGTAATCATGTTATACTCCGTGGAACTAGCAAACCATTATAACGCTCCTGTTTGGTATAATGGTAAGGATAATTATGTTTTGCATTTAAAAAATACTGTATTTAAGAAGAATTAAATATTTTTGTTAGTGTACAAAAGTGTGTTGGTCTATTATCCATAACCTTGATTTTTTATAAATGAGTTTGTTATTACAATTTATGTCTATAACACATGTTGATTCGTAAGAAAATGTCAATAACAAAGTGATTATGAAACAAGATTGGAATGCCTATGATCATATTAAAGTAACAGTATTCTTTCTAGAAAGGGTCATGGGGCCATAAATCCCTTTAATGGTTATGAAACCGATTTCGAATACACATGATCAAAAACAAACATACTAATCCATGTCCAAATCACAATCAAGAAGCAAAGTAAAAACTTTGGAACTGACAAGTCAGGTTAGACACGTGAACTTCTACCAGAGAAGTGAGGCCGGGTGTTCCGGAAGGGTAGGCACCCCCTGTTTAGCTACACCCGCCACATGATTGTTTCCAAGTTGGTGTGTTCTTTATAGAAGTGGTCATGAGGCCATTGGTTACTTAATTTGCCAAATTACTCCATTATTAAGGCCTTAGTAATATTGATATTTTATAAAGATGCCCCCCCCCCTGAAATTCCGAGATAGAACACTGAAGTTGTACATGCTCTCATATTCAATTTAATATAAACCTACTACCACTGTATATTCTTTTCTAGCACCAGAAGCATGGGACAGAGAAATACTAGAAAAAATTATCAAAGAAGAAATAGCGAAAATATCAGAAAGACTAGAGGGATATGCAGACATAATGAGAAAAGCAAAGGTATTTTAAACTGAGGAG